>PVLA01000037.1:348355-985888 GCA_004027455.1 Hydrochoerus hydrochaeris | reverse complement strand
AGATGATATTAAATCAACAATGGCTGCTTCAACATCTTGTTTTCTTCAAAGTAACTGTTCATACCATCACACATAATAAGATTAAACAAAACAGAATAAAACCATTCCAACCAATGAATGAAAACATTATAAGACTTCAAAGCAATATAATGGTGAACCATGATTACCGTAAAATCTTCTGTACTCTTACCATTTCTTATACTAGGGAAACCATACAGTATTTATACATGTGAGTTTGATTTATTTTGTTTATGAGTATGGTCTCAAGTTACATCCATTTATTTATAAATATCTCAATGTGATCATTCTTTATAGCTGAGTAGTACTCCATTGTATAAAAGTACCACAATTTTTTTATCCATTCCTTGGTTGATGGGCACTTAGGTTGTTTCCAAGATCTGGCTATTACAAATTGTGCTGCTATAAACATGGGTGCACATATATCACTGTGGTAAGATGTTTTCAGTTCTTCTGGGAATATGCCTAGGAGTGGAATAGCTGGGTCAAATGGGACCTCCATCCCCAGCTTTTTGAGGAATCTCCAGATTGATCTCCACAGTGGTTGCACCAGTCTACACTCCCACCAACAGTGCAGAAGAGTTCCTTTTTCCCCACAGCCTCTCCAGCATTTGTTGCTGGTAGTTTTGTTGATCCTGGCCATTCTTTCTGGAGTGAGATGGAATCTCATTTTGTTTTTTATTTGCATTTCTCTAATGACTAATGATGATGAATACTTTTTCATGTATTCATTTGCCATTCATATTTCTTCATCTGAAAACTGTGCGTTCATCTCTGATGCCAGTTTTTGGATTGGGTCTTTGAATTTCATGGGTCTGATTTTTTTTAATTCTTTATAAGTTCTAGACAAAAGTATTGGTTTTCTTTTAATATGCTTTGTGTTTGTAAGTGTGTGTGCCCTTCCTCTAACATGTGACCTTTTTCTCCCCTACTCAATAATATTTATTCTGTTTAGCGTGACTGGTGATTAAGTGTTTTGTCCCTGAAAAGATGTATCACTAAGGCCTGGTAGCTAGCATGGATTGCTTTTGATTTATGGACAAGGCTCTAAGGAATGTATTACAAGGAAGCAGAAAAATAACTCATCTTATCTTCATTAATTAAATGATTTACTAACAGAACTTGCAACTATGCCTGATTATTACCAAATAGAAAAGGACAAATTTTACACAATGATTCTAGTAACACAGATGTGGTTGCAACAATGAAATAATACTGTGATTTATCCCCAAAAGGTACTAATTTCAATATTCCCGTTGGAATCTGCTCACTCTCTGCCAAATCACAACCTTAAGGTAACATGTTTTGGGGGGAAATACGTTGAGAAAAATTCATAGTCTCTCCTGAAACGCTGCTGTGTAATTGCTTATTTATATGTGAAATCTGCTGATTTTGGTCCTTACTGCATTCCAGGAACTAGGTAGTATGTAGTTAAAACACTGAGTAAGTAAATGGAAACCATAAATATCTTCCCTTACTTTGATTGTTATTATCTACCAGGGAGAAAAGATGCAGTTTGACTTAATGAAACAGAACCATTCTGCAAATAGGTTCATACAGGCATTTGAGAATAGAGGTACATCATAGCTTTTCTTCCCTAACTAACTGTAGTGAATATTCTTCCTCTACTTGCAAAAAGTTTCTTTATTAAATGGAGATTTAAACTAAAATCCTGAGATGAGTACATGGAAAACCTTGCTTTCTCTTTCTTCTGTCTTTCCTTAGTTCTCCTCGCTATTAACTTATAAAATTAAGTGTCAAAATAATGTGTGTTCATTTACCAATAATAGGTACCAACTTTAAAATTATAAGTCCAAGCAATCAAAAAACTCATTCGTATTAGAAACAGAATGAAACAATACAAAACAAAACAAAACCCCTCAAAACATTTATTTGAAAACATTTCATCTAAGTTATCAATCAAAGA
Organism: Hydrochoerus hydrochaeris; assembly: GCA_004027455.1. Classification (NCBI taxonomy): domain Eukaryota; kingdom Metazoa; phylum Chordata; class Mammalia; order Rodentia; family Hydrochaeridae; genus Hydrochoerus; species Hydrochoerus hydrochaeris. The sequence continues at coordinate 983,943 of PVLA01000037.1, read as the reverse complement.
ATATATTAACTTCTGCAGTATACATGTCCTAGTTTCTCATTAGCTGAGTGATAATAGTTATTTAGACTAATGACCTTAAACAACACTTGGTAGAGGAAAGAAAGAAAAACTGTAGCAGCAACCAAAGTTGCCTGTTGGATATTTCTTACCTGAAAGCTTGGGACCAGAAGCATTTCAGCTTTCTTCAGAGTGGAAAATTTGCATGTACAAAATAAGGTATCACTGGGATGAGATGCAAACCTAAACACCAAATTCGTGCATGGTTCATTACATGAATAGAATATTTTTAATGATTTTTGTATGTGGAACAAGGTTCATGATGTGCTATTTTCTGCCGTGATGTCATTTTAATGCTCAAAACTTTGAGACTTTGGAGCAGGGCGGGTGTCATATTTTTAGAATAGGGATGCTTACACCGTGTGATCAGCCATGGACTGACAAAAAGGCGAAAAGGAAAAGGAGCACAGTAATGCAGCAGCTTGTAGGGAAGAAACTAAAAGAAGTTAGGAAATACCTACATTCTTTCTTTCCCACAATATGTCAAAGCATCCACGGGATATACTCAATTTTAATACAATTGTCGAAACAAAGTACTTTTTTGTTCAGCTTCAGCTGTTTGTTGGTTATGAAAGTATAGTTGCTGAGGAACACCCAGTTCCACACTTAACAGCAAGGGTCCAGAGTATGGAAAATTTTTTCTTTAAAACAAATTGTTCCTTCTTCTTTCCAAGTTAGGAGAAGGAAGATTATATTAAGTGCATACATCTATGTTAGTTTCCTAGGGTGACCTCGACAAATACCACAAAATGAGTCATGTAAACATCGAAAATGGGTTGTTTCCCATTGTCACAATTTCTCTAAGTCAAAAATCAAAGTGTTGGTAAAGTCGGTTACTTTTCAGGTCATTGCAAGAATTGTACATGACCTTTTTTTTTTTTTTCTCTGTTCACTTTCGCTATGTTTTATGTTTCTCCTGTTCATGTGTCTTCTTTTGATTACTTTAACAGAGATGCTGGCCTAGTTCCACCCCTATGACCTCATCATGACTTAACCAACTGCATTTGAAATGACTCCAATTCCAGATCAGTCACCCTGCAAAGCAGTAGTTGTATTAGAACTTTCAACATTTGAATTTGGAAAGGAGCGAAATTCAACCCACTATAGAATCAATTGCTTTCCTGTTTTCCTTGCTATTTTTCCCATTTTTTTTCTTAACAAGGAGACAGTAGGAGTTAAACATTATTCAGGGGAGCAGAATTTCTGAGGAATGTGATTTCATCGTCACTGCTGGAAGGAACACCTGGATTCGCATCCTGCTGTTACAACTTTCTGTCTCTGTGGTCTGTTTCTTTTAATAAAATGGAGCTAGCTGTATTTAATGTGTTAGATGTAGATTTTGTATACATTACATTTGTCAGTATGGTTTTTAAAAGTTGAGAAATAAACAGTCTTCCAAGTCCAGGTAGTAGTCCACACACGTTGGCCATAAATGTTTGCCATCTTAGCCAAAAGCACAGTTAGTTTATGAAATATGGAAACCCAGTTTCACCTTTGTTTGGAAAACGAGCATAATCCTTCCAAACAAAGTACTGAGTCAAGCTTTACCTATGCCTCAGGTAATCATAAAAGACATTTACATTTCAAATGGTTTTACTATCTGAAATTAGGGACCGACCACATTAGTGAATTGGATGCTGCATTTTGATCTCATCAGCCCAATCTCATGGGCCAAAACAGGCCTAAACCAAGGCAATAACCTGCAAGAAGGAGACACAACATAGTGCACACTGTGCTGTCGTCTCCATTCAAAATCCTTTGTCTGTCACATTCTATTTTAAACACTCAGAATGTCAATACTCTCATTCAAAACTGGGACAGGAAGCTTGAAGAGATTCATCCTGTTTAATTTACAAAGCAAATGGTGGGGATAGAGGTGGAACCCTGATCCTTTGATGCAAACATCTGAGTTCATTGATAAATCTCTTGCCTGCGCACATTGAGATAGAAGGTGTTTACCTAACAGGGCTCTTTAATGAGACGCTGTCATGCCCACAGCAGACACTAAACAGTTTTATAATGAAATTAATTCACTATAGCCTCCAGTTTTAGACTTTTATTCCAAATGTGTCAAGCCCAGATGGGCCTACTTGTAATCTCAGCACTCAGAAGGCTGAGGCAGGAGGATTGCTGTTAGTTAGTTTGAGGTCAGCTTGAGCAACATGGTGACTTCAAGGCCAGCCTGAATTACACTGTCTCAAAACAAAACATAACAAATAGTCTCAATCCTAAGAAGGAAGTAAGACTAAAAACTCAGAGGATCAATGGGTGATTACTTTTTGTACATCTGGAATACAGCATTACTTTTATCAAAAAGCATAGTCTGTAGGTAATTTTAGATGTATCTTCCAGATATACCAATGATCATATACACAAAACATAAAGCTATTTCTTTAGGAGCTGGCTTAATATTCCTTGAAACTTGAAGTTGAAATGACATTTCATCTTTTGTGTTCAGAAATATATTTGATTGACACCAAAGAAGTTGTTTGAAAATTGCATTTAAACAGGTAGTAACATATGATGTTTCCAGAAAGTTCCAACAACTCTGAATCTTAATATATTTTTAATTATATAACCTAATTTAATTTCTAAAATTTTATATTTTTAAAACATACTTTCTTAAAGCAGGAGCTCTATTAAAATGCAACAGAAAGGCAGAATCAGATTCAAATAAGCAAACACACATGGAGAATTACCATGTGCCAGATGTTGAAGATATAGATAAAATGATGGAAAAACATTGACAGATGTAAATACAAATATGTTTCTTTCTATCTTTATAAATTCATTCAGTCAGCATTAGACATTGAGCAGGTTTTCCCACTGCAAAACAGGAAAGCAGATTATATGAAAGAAGCGTTTAAATCATCCCCAAAGCACAGCAAGAAATATTACTTGATAAAATCTAAAGCAGAATGAAAAGATTTTATTAAAAATTTGAGGTCCTTCTGAAACCATTATTTTCCTTTGAAAATTTGTGCAGATTAGTGACCTAAAATTATTTTATGAGTATGAATATAATCAAAGATTATTATGACCTAAAAGTTTTCTTTTTAAGGAAAGGAGGAATAGTAATGGAAAGTTAATCGATAATAAAGAAAATCCTAGATTTACCTTCATGGAAACAATATATTTTGTATTTGATATTATTTTTTTCCTGGTTTGGTTACACTATAAGCTAAAAGGACACCATTATTTGCAAAGTAATAGCAAACTACAGTTAGAAAAACACTTATAGAACCGATTTTTCTACTATTTTTTATCTTTTTTTAAGCATGTTCTAGGAATTGAACCCAGTACTCTTGCCCGGAGCAGCTAAATTCCCAATTTTTTTTTTTAAAAGCTCTTGCTAAATTGCTAAACTGCCCAAAGTGAGTTTTCCTGCCTCAGCCTCCAGAGGATTATTGGGGCTACAGGCATGCACCTCCATCCTGGCTTTGCCTTATCTATAAATGCTGACTTCCCAGATTCTGAAGGCATATGTATAATTGAGAACTTCATCTTCAGAATTTAACCAACACATTTCAAATCTTTTATGTCTGAATTGTTTACTTTCTTTGACTTATGGTATGCCTTTGGGATAGAGACTATGAATGTAATGATTTATATAGTGATGCATATTTGGAGACCAATAAATAATAAACAGTCAGGAAATCCAGCCTAGCAAAGATCCAACTTTTATGCAAAGAACAAATTGGCTAAGTGACTTAGAATTATTCTGTTTTTATATTGGAAAGCAGTGACACAACCTATCTTCATGGAATGAAGTGATGCTTTCCCGCATGTTAAAATCCCAGGTTAATCTAGTTGTATACCCTCTTTTACTATCATTTGACACTTTAAACCCAGCTTCACACACATTTATAAAAAAGTCCTATGACTTCACTAAATACGAACTTTAGGGAAAGGTTTAATAAGAACATCAATAAATTGTTAAAGAACATACCCAGCAGATAATCAACTGCTGAATGCAATATACACAATAATTGGAGCTATTTCAAATGAAACAATTTTAATGAAGGCAAAGAAATTTTACTTGGACTTACCTGTATTTCTGGCTTTCACACACATGATTAACATTCAGATGATGAACTGTTGAGTGTTTTCATTGTTATCAGTGATCAGTTTTTGGAAATATCATATGCCAAAGATCACTCCAGAATGTCAAAGAACAATTCTTGTTTGTTTTGTGTGTGTGTGTGTGTGTGTGTGTGTGTGACATCTATCTAGGCTTAAATTAGGTGGAAAAGGAAAATAGGGCAAGAACTAACACTAACTTCTTTATTCTTGCTTCAGGGCTTTTGATAAGTTTTCTCTACTTACAGCACTCCTTCCACTGGGACCAGTACTTTATAATTTATTGAGTAAGTTGTTAGTCATTATTTAAATTTCTTCTTTCTTCTACTTATGTACTCTATTAATGTTATCCATAATCTTTGCTCTTCACCTAATATTATATTCATTACAGTTTTCATTATTCATTTCAGTTGCCTGTCCTGAGCTACATGACAAACACCATAAAGATACGAACTTCCTCCATTAATTATTTTGCACTCAGAACATGAATCTGAGTGCCTAACATAGTGGCAATCAGCAAATAAGCATTTCCTGAATCATTCAAACCACACTGTTTGAACTTTCATGACCATGGCACAAGATCTCGAATTCTCCCAATGCAAAATAAAGTTTCCTTTTTAATTTGGCTTATAAATCAGGGAAAGTCTTTTATACTCACAATTACTTTGGAGGTTCCATCAGTATTTGATAGAAATCATATGCTTTCCTTGAGTAAAGCTCATATACTCTTAGAAAATGTTCTGTAAATTTTCATGCAACCTAGACATACCAAGGTTTATAAACTACAGTTAGTTGAACAGGTAAATGTAGATTTTTTTCTGAAAAAATGATACAGGCTCATACAGTATTGGAATCCTTTGTGGAAATATGAGAAAACGTTGATTGACTATTTATATTTAAACAGTATGAACTGTACAGAGTCCATTATAAGGTTTAATTTTATTCTTTGAGACATGTGTAAAGAGGACTGACTATAGAAAGTTGGAAGATAGGGAAAATCTACTGTCCAGGAATGTTTAAACACAAAGGAAGGAGTTTTTCAAAAGACAGAAATAATCAGAATTGCAGCATGGAAACAAACAGGCTTAAATTCATTAAGTTGTCAAAAAATATCCACTGTCAAGTGAGACCCAAAGTGTTAGTAGACTATGAATATCTACCTGTAATTTGTAAAAAAAAAATGTTTATCACAGTATGATATATTTATTTGCTTTGATGAATCAAGCAATTCTCTTGTTAGTACAATTTAGCAAATTTCTAAATAGCTCTTTCTATATAAGTATAGATAAAAGTGCAATATTTAAAAATACTCCTTGATACAATGAAATTGGAATTCTCTCTACTACTTGAATCTTCAGATTTTCATGAATTTAATCACATACATTAGTTTCCTTTTTTCTAATGGTCCCAATATTTCCTACGCTTAATTTTAAAATCTTATCTATCTAGAAAAAAAACTAATTGAATTTAATGACCTTAAAGAAAAATTAAATTATCTCAAAACTTCCTGTAACTCAAATCAGTTACTCTAAAAAATTTAAGTATAGATTTATGAAAACACTCTCAGTAATGTGACAGTATGAATAACCCATAGATTTAAACTCTGAAAATAATGTATAAGTCTCTCGCTTATCCCCATGTTAATCCAGCAAACAGTTATTTTAGAAGACAAACATATTTGATTTATGGATCATCATGAATTAATAATAACATCACACTTGAACATCAAAAAATGGAAACAACCAGCTAGTCCAAGAATTAAAACTATTTACTCTTTTTCTCTCCTAAAATGTTTATTTTGATTAAAATCATTGGAAAGACTTTCTCACTTCCCTTCATTTCATTCATTCAACTTAAAAATTTCATCTGACAATATTTTCATCAAAATGTTGTAAGACATATCCATCATTGGAACAGGAACATATTTTACTGACTCATCCATTTATTAGCTATTCTTTGTAAAAACTCAAAGAGTAGAAATGCTAATTATGTTTAACCAACGTATGCTTTTTTTGATTTAACCTTCTTAAATGACAAACATATACCTGAATATTTCCACTGGCTTGTAAGGATATTATGAACATAGAATGCTTAATTAACATAGAATGCTCACAAAATAAAATACAGCCTTGAACCTCATTGGACATTGAAATCTCTGTATCATTTAGTATAGATTCCCAATACTTGATGTTGTGTGTTTACAAGAACTATTTCTGAATATCCCTGTAATTCCAGTTTCACAGTGAGATAAAATGAGAGGAAAAGTAAAACTTTATACTAATTACTTTGAGGATTGGATTGTTTCAGGAAAGCAGTTATTCTCTCAAGGAATAGCAGCTTCCAGAAAGTTGAATGCAAGACTAAGCAAGCAGAAAGCTTTTTATTTCCAGTCTTCCATGTACTTGGGAAAGGGCACCTGTTGGTTTAGCTGTAAAATATGTTTTGAATGAATTAAATCAGAAAGAAATTGAGAAATGTTATAGAGAGAATCTCTGAAGAATCTTCAAACTCAGGGGGCCTGGAATTCCTAAGTATGAAATCAATTATTCTGTCACAATGAAGGCAGTTTACCAATTATAAGAATGTATTCTTCTGATGGAGGCTAAAGAATTCCTGATTTTCTTTCTGGAACTGATTTCCTAATTAATAAAAGCAAATTTTAAATGGTCTTCTGAGGAACAGCTGCATTATCTATTGTTATGGAACAGCCTTGCTGCCTTGCTTGTTTTTCGGCATTGAAACAGAAATGAGAATTATTTGCATAAGTGGAATATCATTTGCTCTGTTGATTATGTTTCTCTCCTTTTTTGCATACCATTCATTTGTCTCATTTTAATGATAAGCAATTTTCAGGCAGAAAACAACTGCCTGCTATTTTTTGACCTCATGAAACAAGCTAAAAATATGTTCATAGAAAAATAGTATTAAATTAGACTTTGTTTTAAATTAATCACAAAATGTCTTTTGAACAAGTGTAAAATTCAACCCAAATCTGTTAAAGATAGACAGATAGCATAAAACATTAGTATGCAGGCCACTAAACTTTTATTTGAAAATAGACTTTCTAGTGAAGCTTTTAAAAGCAAACTATCATTTTGTTTATGTCACAGGTTTGAAACTATGTTAGATGCGAAAGAGCTTTATAAACAGTTCATCTAACATTTTCAGTGACTATTGCTTCATGTTTCTTAAATAAAGCCAGCACTTTCTTGAAAAGGAACAAAATTTGCAACTTAAATTTCATTATGTTATTTGTTTTTTATCCACGTACATTGCTGTGAGTTCAGTTGTTTATCTTAAATTTTATTACTGTAGTAGAATCCATGGTACCTAAGAATGAGACTTCATTTGGACAGAGGAACTTCATGGAGACAATCAAGAAAGGTCATTAGGGTATACTTTACATTACTAGTAACCTTAGTGCCTTTACAAAAGAGGAAACTTGAGATACAGAGAGAAATTATACACATATGACAGACGGTTTGAAGAGACATTTGAATAAGACAACTATTGCCAGGCAGGAGAAGTGGCTTGTCACACTCTTTCTTGCTGGACCTCAGAAACAACCATGTCTGCTAATTCTTCCACCTAAGACTTCTGTGTTCCATTACTGTTAGAAAATTCATTTTTAAAGCTTAAACTTCTCAGTTTATGGTATTTTGTTAGGCACTCTTAACACACTAATCAAGAAATATATTTACTGTTGAATAGTTCATGTTAATCAATTTGTTTCAAAATCATCTAATCTTAAATTTTACTATTCAAGACTCATGCTGAATTATGGAAGTAGATACCAAGAATTCAAAGTATCTGAGCTGCTTTTCCTCTAACAGTGAAACAATGGGGATTGTGTCAAACTTCCTAGTGATGCAATTTTGTCATTTAGAAACAGACATGACAGTTGTTCCGAACTCATGAAAATGGGAGTACCACACTATTTGAAATGTGTAAGATAACTATCCATGTACTCAGTCACTGGTCAATGCTTCATGAAATTTAAAGGCCACAGAGTGGATTATTTACTAATACAAACTATTTTTGAAGTGTTAGCTATCATAAATATAAAACATACCTAGGGATCTGCTCTATTGCTAAACATTAATTTGTGGAATATATATACATATTATAATATGTATCATCGCCCAGGAAAAACATCACTAATAGTCTACATCAACTTCATGACTTCAACTGAAACTTCTTCAAAATCTAAAGTGAGTGATGTGGGTGCACTTTCTATATGCTGCCTGGAGGTGATGGTAAGATGCAGATGCGAACTTACTCAAGGCTCTTGTGTAAAATGATACAAAGGAAAAATGACTCACGCAGGAACACAGGCAATAAAGATGTATTTGTATCTACATTCACCTGCCCTCTAACTTCTCCAATTTACTCTATGCTCCCCAGAGAAAGTGTTTCTAAAATTGCCTAGCAACTTTAGCAAATCATCACTTTTTGGATGAATCTTTAACCCAGCACACCTTTATTTCTTGTTTTGTGCAAGTTAGGTTTTATTCAATGTCCTCAATTAGGTGTGAACAATGAAAGATCAAAGGAGGAAACTGTGATTAACACTTCCCGCCTGAGTAGATGTTGCATTCTTCCTCTGATTAATAATGATAGAAATAGTGCCACACAGAAAGGCCTTCCTGGATGCGCCCAAACAGAACTTCTCATGCTTGTTTCTGTTTTCAAAGATGATATGCTTATCTGAGTTATTTTGTTTAATCTCCCTGCATTATTAATGATTCTTTCAATATTTGTCTACCCCATCTCCAAATTGTGAGTTCTAATAAATGCTTTCTTTTTAATATCCTCAAAGCCTAACAGAGTGACCACCATGAGTCAGGTGATAAATAAGAGTACATTCTTTATTCTAAATGAGGAAAGAGTAGGAGGAGACAAATACTCATGAAGATCCAGCATTTATTTAGAATCTTGAGTAAGAGGAGGTAAAGGACAAGAGAATATGGTACAAGAAGAAAATTCAAGACAGATGAAAGATCAAGGCTAAAAGCCCACATATGGGAAAAGAAATATGGTATTGAAATTACAAACAAGTCTATTTGGCTAAAGTCTATTGTGCACAAATTAGTTACCTCATTTACATTGTAAAGGCTCATAAATGTAAGGCGAGGGAATATCAACCTTAATTGTTACAGCTCTGCAAACAACATTCCATGATTCTTTATTGCTTTGTCATAATCTGCATACAATGTGTTATTTGCAAAAAGACCAGAGAAGATATTTTCACTGGTGTGCAGAGGTATAATGCAAATTATTCTATGGTTAACTCAATCTGAATATATACTTTATTATACAAAGACAACAGTTTTCAGTCATTTTTACTTATTTTGACTTTGTCATTAGTTTATTATAACAGATTTCTTGTCTTAGAGTCTTTTCCTTAAATGGAGAGCAAAATTTATCTCCTGTGTTTTACAGATACTGATTGCTCCTATCAACTTCTGTCCTTTGAAATGCCCTTTGACAATGCAGGAATTTTATAACATCAATAAATTACCTGTAATAAAGTAGGAGTATAAGATTTGACTCATGAAGTTAAGAATATAAAAAATCCAAATACTCATCAAATTTTCTGTAAATCTCAAAGTAAAATAGGATCAGCAAAGTTTGAGCTAATGCTGCATTTGAGCTAAATAAGTTTAAGAAAAGTTAATAAATAAATCCATTGTACACTTTCATTTCATTCTGGGCATTTGGTTTGAAAGACATACTTCAAAACATGAGTAGGAAAAATTATTATTCTTTCAAAATGCTGCATACCTTAGACACTTGAAGATAAATATATTGTGTATCCCAATACAGAGCAAAATTTTGAGAATTATCATGTGAAATACTCAAACTAAGATATTTATTTGTGTCAACAAGAATAGATCTCAAAAATGCATATAAAATGCCAAAATTGTTCTTAAATTCACATGCCTGGAGTCATGTAAATTAATTTTAACATCTCAAAATAAATGCATATTATTTATTGATATAGATATGTGTATTGAAGTTACAAAGATCTTAATGCTAATCTCTCATGTTAGTCCAGTCATCAATAGAAAACCTAATGCTACTAATTTAAAAATTATATTTGTTCTTTAAAAGAAAAGATCTTTATGTAAGTGATAAAGTATTTGTGGCATGTGAATGATGCACAGAGAGAGTTGTAGACACAGGAAATTAGCAGCAAAATAATACCATAATGTCCATTAGGCTAGATTGATCCATCTCAGATACTGTGCCATTTTTCTTATAATTGTCCTAAAAATTTAGAAAAGATAGCAATTCGAAGATGTGAGAATCTGGTTAAACCTATGTACTCTCTATAAAAAATTATATGTATTCATATACATGTACATTAGTGTGTGTAATTTTGGAGGGTTTAATCTCTTCTGAGACCCAGAGGTATCATGGACAGAACAGATCTTATGAATTTAATATATCTTGATATGGGTCATCTTTTCACTCCTTTAGAGAAAATATTCAGTTGCAATTTTTGTCCATCTGTGTTATTTACCAGATGACAAGTGTCAAACTATCTTAAAACCTATGGCAATGTACATGCATTAGGTATTGGGGATACATTAGGATAAATGCAGCCTTTGGTGATTTTCTCAATGTTTGAACATCACAGGGTGCTTAAAACAACTTCATTACCGGGGTCTTCTGCACACCTCAGCTGCACAGCTTCTCTATGGTGCAGCCAGTGCCCGTTGGGCCATGAAAAACCAAAAAGAAAAACAAACAAACAAACAAACAAATAAACACAAACTGCACAGGATTAAAACAATCACAAGAGAAAGTGATACAATCAATAGATAATAAACCTGGAAGGTGTGAAGCTTCTGCTTATATATCACAGCATTTTCACAGTATACTTTTCTGTGATAAGTAGAAAGAGTACATTAAAGTAACTGTAACAATGGTATACCATATCCATAAATGAGTAGCACGGTTGATTATTATTATCAAGTATTCGCTTATCATACATACTGCTATAATTTTAGAGAACTGGAATGGTATTAAGATTTTTTAAGCCAGAGTTACCATAAACATATAATGTGCTGGGCCTCAATGTTAGCAAGGCTGTGATATCACTAAGAGTAATTGTTTGGGTCCATTGGAAAATTGTGGGATGATTTTCATATGACTCCATCATAGACCGAAACTTATATGGTTTATGAATGTACTTATAAAATCAGCAGAAAGGAACTTTATTCGAAGAAATTTGAAACTCTAATGTTTTTCTCACTTTTTACTTGCATCATTGATTTTTTTCTCTCCTTTGCTACTAGCCAACATTCTAGGTTCCTCTCTACAGTCATTGAAAGAAAGAAGAAATTATCTTTCCTGGAAATTATGCTTTGAGGGACTATCCCCCGCAATTTCCTCACTGTCTATAAATTGTATATTGTAAGCTATGAAATATTCAACATACAAAATTTCAATGAAAAAATTTGATTCACTCTGGAAACCTCTGTTTTACAAAACAGACTGTTTATAGCTCTGTTCCCTTTCTGCCTAATGGCTGCCCTGGGAGAGCCTTGTTGCATTTGAGATTCAGTCACATATTTTCAACAAATAACAGTGTTAAAGCCAATGAAATCTGATAGCAGCAAACATTATTCAGTGGCCTCTGGATGAAACAGGTTCATATTTCTCTTCCCGTTGGGGTATGAAGCAAAAAGACACACTGGGATGTGTGAGCTGCGGCCACGTATGAGCAAATGATTTCAAAAAGTACTAGAGCATTTCATGTTCTTTGGAGTCAAATGGGAGTCCTAAACTGTCAGGCTTAGCTGTAGCTGTAATAGGTTTCTCTTTGGGGACCAAAATATACATTCATTTGCTTCCTATTTGGTTTGCTGATACAGCAGTCATCCACTGGCAGGTGTTACCTGGGACTGCAGAGGGATGAAAGCAGAATAAATCACATTGCTCTATTGGGTTCTCAGACCAATAGCAAGAATTAATGTTGCCCCATGAAGACCAAAGTGCTTCTTGGGAATCTGGGAAAACCAATACATCACTTATGGTGCCAGCCAGAGTTCTATATAAAACCAAAGCTTAGTGAATAGCAAGATAAGAAGAGATAAGTATGAAAACTGCTAATAAGAAATCAGAAGTGTCTAGACTAGTGGGATTTACAAATTTTAACTATGTTGAGATTTTTTAACATTAAGATCAATGTACATTTCATTAAAGTCATTTTTAAAAATTTAAAATCATTTACTGAGCACTTACCATATGTGACACATAAGGAATACGGTGCATAAAATATAATTTTGATATCTAAAAGGAAGAGTCTACAAAAATGGCAACTGGTGGTTTCTAGATGATCCTTTGACTGATAGGTTAAGCACAGAGGGCTGTGAGGACAAGAGGATGCTTCTCATAAATACAAGGAAGTTCACAGATGAAATCCAGATCCAGGGAAGGAGGCTGCTGAGTCCAAGAAGGCAGGGAGTGATGGGAAGAAGGAGCTATTTACATGATAGGGCCAAGCCAACAGAACTTGAAAATAACTGAATGCTTAAAGGAAAAGAGAAAGAAAAATAAAATACCAAGAATGACCTTACTGGTCTTAGGGCTAAAATCATGATCTGCTACATATACAGTCTTTGACTTCTGGGAAAAACTGGGGAACCTCAAGGGCTCTCACCACAAGTTTATCACATCAGTGCATTTGTTAGGTGATGTCTCATAGCTTAGCAATATTGCTTCATATTACCAAGATGAGAGTTGTTTTTTTTTTTCTTACCTCTGAGTAGATTTCAGTTCCTAGAAACCCAAAGAATTATTCAGAGAAGCCAACCACAATTATATCTTCCTGTAGGAACCAGGGCTCCCCCTTTCTCCTCAGTATAAAGCCTACCTCCCGCAATCCTGACTGAGTCACTTATTTCTCATGCTCAATTGCCTGGGGGATCTTGCATAGCATAATTTCCCATCCCCCAAGCTGTGAGGACATGTGAGGAATGCACTATTGTGGAACTTATCTGTCCAAGGTTTGGTATGATGCATTCACCTTTCCACAGAACTCAAGGGCAGGAATTCCTCTTCCACCAATGCAATAAACTGATGAATAGAACACCAGTCATTCCTCAGTCTCATTATTTAATGCTATTGTTTGAAACTCACAATGAAATTGACTTGCCCTTGCCACAGTATTAAGAGATATGACGTTTAAAAGGATTAGGTCATTAAGACTCTCTCCTCATGAGCCAGTGAATGCTGATATCACAGGAATTGGACATTGATTGCAATTATGATTACAGCTCAGTGTCTTCTCTGCCTCACGCATGCTCACTGGCAATGTTACCTTGTTGTAGTGCAGCACAAACCCATTGCCAGTTTTAAGCTCCACACTTTTCCACTTCCCAGCACCCAGAATTATGAGAAATATTTATTTTCTTCCTGAGTTATGTAGTCAGTCATATTTTGTTATAGCAACAACAAACGGACAGAGACACTGTGCAACAATGTTGAGTGAAGAATAGTTGTTTTTCTCCATGCTTGTTAAAAGTGAGATCAGGGATAGAGAATAAATGTAAATTCAGTTTTGACTGCATAGAGTGTGTAGTGCATTGCAGAATTGTTTTTAATGGGGAGGGAATCTGCCATATCAGTGCAGAAGGAAGAGGAAGAAAGAAAAGGGCACATGCTTCTATACCTGAATTGTGTTCACGGAGAATGAAATTCCTAACAACCTCCAGTTTCTGGTTGAGGAAGGAACAGTGAAGTCCTTGCAAATGATGGAAGCTGTGGTTAGGTAGGAGATTTGCGGAGCATGAAGCTATGGAAAAGAATAAAAACGGTGTCACTAAGAGAAATTGAGTCACCACTGCCAAACAATTTTATCCTGTTTGTATTGACATTAACATTCAGTATTAGTTCTATCTATACAGTAAGAACACTAGATTCAGAATTCTTGCAGCACTAATTAATAAGATGCTAAGATGATAAAAATTGTACAAACCAGGAATTTTAGAATTGCACAATGTAATACTTATGTGTATATATGTATTTTTGCATGGTTCAGATGCAATGCATAGTAGTTTAATTGTTAATTTGCAAAAGACTCAATTTAAATACTTGGCAGATACATTAACTTGTATTTTCGGTAAAAAAAAACCTCATGGAAAATTTCTTGGAGGAAGGAAATGAGTAAGATAGAAAGAGCAAGAAGAAATAGGAAAATTTGTACTTTACTAAAATGTAACATACATATATATATATGTGTAAATTTAATATATATTAAAATGTGATATATGTATATCTATAGAAAACAAGATAGGGAATGTAAAAGGCATGATTATAGAAACCATCTTTGACATGGAGAAGTGATATATAAAGTGCTATAAAACAAAGTGATGTTGTTCATATTTTTCAAAAAGTTTGCTCTTGTCACTCCTTCAAAAACACTCCCAATGTAGTTTCATAAGTCTACCACATATATTTGATTAATGGATGAGATATTTCTAATTTAAATACAAAATACTTAAAATATTTTTAAAAACCTGAGGAAAGTGACAGTAAAAATAACAACATTAAGAGTGATTTCACAAATTTCTGTGAATTGGTGGTTAGATGCTGCAGGTTGAAGTGTGTTCCTCCAAGAGATAGGTAAAGTGGTAGGTCCAGAACCCTCATGTAAGCCCTTGTTTAAATTTAAAACTAGATTTTCAGATACAATCAAATTAAAATAGTGCTACCGAAATATGGAAGGCCATTATAATAGTTCAGATCAGATCACAGAACAGATCACTTCCTAATGGGAATGACCCTTAATGGAAGTAATTTCTCTATTTAATCATTCCACAGTGACAGCTGAATTATCCCTTCAAGTGATGATGGCTTCCCGGAAACCACATTGGACCTGAGACAATGATCACCCCGACCTTGGTTTGATCAGGAATACCTACCTTAGAGCTCTTCAAAGTATTCTGATTTTCAAAACTGCAAACACTCAACCCTTGCATCTTCCCCTTTCCATGAAATGTCAAATTTCCTTAATGAAATTTGGAAATTTGAAATGAAATGAAAGCTTCATGAAGACAGATGATGAACCTTAATCTGTGTCCTTCTCAGAGTGGCCATGCTGATTTAAGATCCATTTCCTGCCCTTTACCACTGCACGTTTCCATGACTGACATGATGGGATGGGCAGATAAAGCTCATTTATGGGACTTCCCCCCATCAAGAGCCGGGGCTTTTGTCCTAAAATTTGCTAATATCCTCATCATTCTTTTGTGTGTTAGAAATGCTTCCCCCCAAGTTCTTTAATGAGAGCATTTTAGGAGCAGGCCAACATACAAATCATCATTACAGACTCAGAAATGGCATGTGTCTAGACTTCAAAGGGCTTTTTGTAAAGAATGAGATGATGTTCTTGGAAATTTTTATCTTCTAATCTATTGAGCCTTAGTTCAACACATCTTATTTCATAGATGTTTTTCATTTCTTTCCCGTGGTTCCAGATAGCTGTATATAGTTGATCCAGAAAAAAAAAAAAAAAAGTGAAATGGGCAGGTAGGAATGAGAGAAGCTGGGAATGGTGGTGTACACCTTAATCCCAACACTCTGGGAGGCTGAGGTAGGGAAATCTCAAACTGTAGTCCAGCCTGGGCAGATTAGGAAAAGTGAAAGGAGAGAAAGAATTTACTGCAGAGAGTTAATGAACAGCTGTGGTTAAAACAAGATGCTTCTTTGTTTAAATCTTGAGCAGTTAGACAATAGCTTTTTTTTTATTTTAGAACTGGGAGATAATGGAGAACAAAATTAAGATGGGAAGCTAAGACATCTTGCTTCCTTATATATACTCTACTATATTTTTTTAAGTCATTGTCAATAAGACACTCAAAACTAAAGTGAGAAATACTTTCAACGTAGTTATCCTTTGATAATCTCAGCAGCAAGTCAGTCACTACCTCACCACCTTGCAATATCTCTCTTGATTCATGATTTATCTTTTTGTTTGTTTGCTTGTTTTGGTACCAGGGATCGAACTCACAACCTCAAGCTTTCCAGGCAGGCACTTACGCCACTGAGCTAAATCCCTGGCCCTATCTCCCTTGATTCAATATGTCTGAGTTCAAGTGTTCTAAAGTATCCCATCTTTTTTCCTTTTCTGCCTTTATGTGATGTACGATAAAATACTAATGTTTAAATTGAGGAATGTTACAAAGTACACTATCCAGTAAGAATCTCTTAAATTCTGGGTTAGCAGGACAGTGTACCCTATGCATGAAGGCAAAATGTTAAAGTGATTTTCATTTAGAAACGCCCTACTATTACATGTGCTTCCAGACATATTTCTTCCCTTCTTTCACTGAATCAAGACATCTTAAGGCACTATCTTTATATAAAATTGGGTTTGCTTCAATGGTATAAGAATTTTTTAAAATTTCTCATTATTTTAAATAGGTAAAGATGCAACATTTCTCCCCCAAAAACCAGGTGCTTTATTATTGTACTTTTTAGAATTTTGAGGTTATATCTGCCAAATCTGTATGACACTGACCATAACTGCAGTCTAAGTTGTTGACACAAAGCTAACATTTCTTAGAAAGATTAGTTAGAATTTAATTTAGTTTTTTTTAACTCAGCTCCTTGACCCCTACTGTGAAATGTGTGTGCCTTTTTAAATGAGCATAAATTTATGAATCACCCACTTGGCACTTAATCATGTAAATTAATGACACTTGATAAGTATGCCTTTTGCAATTACAATGGTGACTAAACTGTGTGTTTTGTTAACTGAGTCATTTATAGCGCACTAATTTTGGATTGCACAGAATACAAGTTTATTTGTTCTACTGATGTTCTCAATGTCATTGCTCTGCCTCTGAGTTTAAAATAATTCTGACAGTCCAAAGGATTTCTTTATTGAACATTTTTAACCCATTTTCTGAAATCAACCGTTACCTATTTAAATATAATTTATATTTTAGGAAAAAATTATATTTTCTATTCAATACAAATACTGCCTGATAAGTTAGAACAGGAAACACTTCAACTCCAGTCCAATTCTGACAAGTTGAACATTCCTACTCCCCAAGTAGGCTGGGGTAGTGGGACCAGATGCTATGGAAATGGAAGAAAGTACCTGGAGATTGTTCATGAGAAGGAAGCTTTATTTATGCAGTAAGAAGAAATGATGGTGTTAATTGTGATTTTCTAGCAAGCAAAAATCCACAGGAAGTCCACCAAGCTTCAACGATGCTGCCAGACAAAATCCCGCAAAGGGCACAATAGTCAAAACCACATCACTCATAAAAATCTAGGAGAGATGTGGCCACAGCACCGCTCTGCAGGTACAGCAGAAGCTGGCTGGTTGAGCTGTTGAGTAGCAGGTTTCTGTAGGGAAGGGCTTTGTGAGTACTGAATTACACAGAGGTGAGATCAATAGCTGTCTGTATTCACTGTGTGGCTAGCATTGCAAGGCACAGCTGACTTGCAGGATGGCAGCTATGAAATGTAGCACTGGTTTCCCCTGTTCACAGTGTCCCTCGGTGCTGACCTAAGAATGTTGGTCTCTGTCCCCTTATGGTGTATCCCTTTGACGTCACAGGAGCCTTGAGAACACAAAAGGAGTATTTTCATTGCTGCTAAATGCTTTAGTTTTCTTTTCTTTTCTTTGAAGGAATTGTCAGTTTTCTTCCTTAAAGAAATGCCTAATATAAGCTGAAATATCACTATCCGCGATTGGAACTTATCTGGCAACTCCCTTATGGAAAAGTTGAGTTCCCTAACATAGATCTTGAGGCAGTCTGATCTCGCCAGCTGCTCGCTTACTTCCTAACCGGGATCCTCTCTTCCCAGTCATAAGCTGGCTTTGACTGTGGAATGGGAGACTTCTACCCACTGTGGTTATTTTCCTGAGTGATTTCTCCATTGGTGCAAATCACGGGCACAACTGCATCACCACATCTGTTCCTTAGGAATTTCAGCAACAGTCTCCTTTCCCTGTGATTCTCATCCAGAACCACTACTGCCTTCTCTAGCTTTAAAATCTCCAAACTCCAACTTTTGGTTACAAACCCTTTCTGCAGCATTCTTTTACTCACATTAATTTTTATATTGTTACTGATAGTACTTTTACTAAATATTTAATTTTATCCACTGTTTTTGTCACTGGGCCATTGCAAGTTTACTAACACTTTACCTTTAGGTAGAGTTGGCCAAAAAGACCTAATTTTGTTTTGTCTTTTTAAAAATTTTATTTTAAAGAGAATAAAACAAAATAAAAATAAACAAAACAAATCAGAACAAAGTAGAGCTTAGTAAAACAATGCAAATAACACAGGATTTCAGAAAAAGACAGCAGGAAATCAACAGTGGCTACCATAATGTCTCTTATTTTCTTCAGAATAGTTGTCTATATCTTCACACACAATAAGTTAATACACATCAAAATAGTATGAAAGCAATTAAAACACAAGAATGAGAGCCTTAAGGGCTTTCAAGACCAGACACTAGGAAATCAATAATGGCTACCATCTCTTGTTTTCTTCAAAACAGCTGTCTATGTCTTCATACATATTGGAATCAAATAATTGAAAACAGACTAAAATCAATCAAAACCAAGAATAAAAGCATTACTTGCTTTTGAATCAAATGATAGGAAATCATCAATGGCTACAATGATGTCTTGTTTTTTTCAGTGTAGTTGTTCATACTATCACACATAGTAATACCAATTTTTGTAAACTCTTTAGGTGAAGTTCTAGGCATATATAAGCATATACAGGTACATCTATCCTTTCTGTATTAGAGGAAAAAACAACAAATATATAACTATATCTAAGAGCCCAAAAAACCAACAATGTAAGCTTTCACAACAAGGTGGTAGGTGCATAAAAATTTTTGTTGTTTTGCACAGTTATCTTCATAAGTCTTATTTGAATTATCAGATATAGTTATGCAAAATAAATCTAATCTTACAGAAGATATGTTTGTTCCAAGAACTAATAGAATTAGTAATACAACCATCTTAGTAATCTTAAGTGTATATATGTGAATTTATATCTTATTTCGTTTCTCTTCCTTCTTTTGTTTTTCCCTGTTATTTTTTTCTGCTTTGAGCAGTTTCTTGCCCTTTCTCAATATTTACTGAAGATTTTGTATCTTATTTACTCTTTTAATTTCTTACACTAGGGAGATGATATGGTATTTATACATGTGAGTTTGATTTAGTTCACTTACGAGTATGGTCTCAAGTCACATTTTTTTCTTTTTTACCTTTTTTGAGAGAGTCTCACTATACTGTTCAGGCTGGTCTTGGGCTCACTTCATAGCCCAGGGTGGTGTCGAACTCACTGTGATCCTCTTGTCTCAGCCTCCCTAGAGCTGGGATTACAGCAGCATGTCACCACACCCAGCCAGCAATCTAAAATTTTAACAGCAACATCAAATTCAGAGTTTTATTACTTTTCTGCCTAAAATTTCTAATGTTATATAAATCCTCAAGTCTCTCTCTCTCTTTCTCTCTCTCTCTCTCTCTCTCTCTCTCTCTCTCCAAAGAAGGAGCTAGTTGATAGAATTTCAGTTGAGGGAATTTCATTTTCTGCTATGTATTGACATGTCTAAAAATGTTTCTTTTCTAATCACAAAGGAGCTCTAGTGTCACATGACCATATTCTTCTATGATCTTGTCTAACACTTTTATTTTTCTGAGGAGATAACTTTCTGTCACAGTCCTCAAAATTCCATCATAAAAAGTGGTGCATTAATATGACATTTATTTTCAAGAAATGATGAAAATACCATTATCTTATACACTCATTTTCCTGTTCTTATGCAAACTCATTTTCATCTGTACTTTTGCTAACATCTTGATAGAACCATCAAATTCTTTCCTTCTTCTATTTGTCTGAATATTAGCTCCTTTATGAACATGAAAAAAGATTCCTGTCCCTTCAATTAAAACAATGAAATCTATTTTGAACTTATTGCATCCTATGAAGATTGATACTTAGCTTTAGAACATGATTCTTTAAAAAATTTAAATGTCCATAACACATCTTAATTCCTCTTCCTGTCCTGTTTCATGCTTTTCTCCCCCTCCTTTCATCTGTTCTGTCCCTTCTCATTTGAGAAAGATCTATCTCCCCCTTTCCTATTACCTATCTTTATTTTGCAAATTTTTTTTTTATATTTTGGGTTTCTCATATAAGAGAACCCAGGCAGCATTTAAGCTTATATGTCTGTTTTATTTCACTTAATGTTATTGACCTTTATATTTTCCCGAGAATTTTTGGAAAAAAAAAAAAAACTAATATGTCAGTATAGATTTTTACATTCCCTGCACTCAAAGGTTTATGTGAGAGTTCCTTTGACACAGTTGATGCTTCATTTCTCCTCAAAATTCCTTTTTAATTTTTCAATGGAAGACCAGGTTTATTTTTATATTAGTGACTAGAACTTTTTAATAAGTTTGTAAGATTATCCATCTCTCTTCATTGGTTTTGTATGGTTGGTTTCAGAGTTCTTTTGTCTATGCAAATGCATTTATCTGCTAACCATCATTAACCTGTCAGTCAAACCATATCATCTTTTTATGTTTGTACCTTCTTTGAAACTTTATTGTGAAAAAAATACCTGCTACCCTCTGGAGTTTGTATATGAATGACAGTGTTGTAGCTGTAATGTTAACCTTGGTGGCAATGTCCCAAGAATCTAGCTGGCTCAGTTATTTTTCTCTTGTTTGTAGAGACAACATACCTGACACCCAAAATTAGGGAAGGGAAAGTTTGTTTCTTACAATTTTGGAGTTTTCAGTCCATGCTTCCCTGGATCCCAAGCAGGGTGGCATGGCGGGTCCATCATTCATGGGCCCTGCAAAACAGCAAGAGCAAACCATGCAAAAGAGAGAAGATATGCGTTTTTCCCACCCTTACACTGTATGTTGGCTCCGCTCCTCGGTGGGGTGGGGATAGCACTCACATTACCAATTTCAGCGCTAGACAATGAACCAATCATGAATGCTGGATTCAGCCATGTCCACGATTGCAAAAGGCTTGGAGGGATCATTTGAACACAAACTATAACACTGTCTCAATAGTGGGAGAAGGAGGTGACTGAAAGGTGTGCAAGGCAAGCAACCAGTCACCTCTTAGTGTTGCTGTTATAAGAATAAAACACAATGTTCTTTTCTCTTTTAAAATTGGCTTAGTTCCAATTTCCTACAGTCTGTAGAAGAAGGGTTATTTCTGTAAGATTACTCTTATCTCAGTCAGACCTAAAACATAGCTGGACAGAGTTAGTACTATAAATGTTGACCTTTGATTTTAGTAGTTCCAAGCTGGAAATGTCCTTTCCATTAGAATGAATTCTGTCTGTAGGAAGATCTGCATGATAATTTAATACAGTTGATTGATACAAGCTCCAGATTCTTAATCTGATTCCTACTTTTTTTTTCCTAATTCTTGCTCACATTTTAATTTCTTTTACATTGAAACTTATTCTTTGTACCAGTTATCAGACAGGTATCACTGGGTTGATGCCAAAAATAGAGTATAAATTCTTGATTCATATACTATTGAGAAAGAAACTTTTAACTATTTTGATGTTTATTTCTTTTCTGACTTAGGTAGCAGTTTGGCTAAGAAGTTTACAGAAAAGTTTGTACACCTAATTTGGGAGAAAAAGAGAAATACCAACTTGTGTACAAAGCTTCAAATCTTGGTACAAGCACCAAGACATATTTTATAAAATTATTGATTACATACTTTATAGTAGGAATAGTTCTTGAGCATCTTGGAGATACTTAGCAATTACATAAATATATCTTCTTTGTGAAATTTTAATATTTTTGATTCAAAACAAGAAGGTGTTCAATTTTAATAAAAAAGTTAGCTTAGTAAAAAATGAATGCCAGTAAAACATTTTTTTTTGTAGAAAAAACTTGAAATTCTAACTCATAATGAACATTCTCTGGAATGAGGCAAGAATCGCCACACATTCAACTTTTATTTAACAATACCAAGAGGTTAGTCAAAGCAAGTCTATAAGAAAAATTTGCAGTAGCTAAAACAGGAAAAAATGAGACATACTTTCAAATGTTTGCAGATAATATAGGTAAGATCTTGCATAAAAAAATCTTTACTATTCCACCAGAAACTGTGAAAATAATAAACAAATCAGTGAAGTGGAAGAGTGAAAATATCAAAAGAGAGAAACCAACGCTTTTGAGTGATAACAGAAATTATCCGAAAGGAAATAAAAATAATATAATTTAAAACATTATGAAAAATATCTTGGAACAATGCTATTCAAACAAGTGAAGAAGTGTACACTAAAGACTATGAAATAATGATAAGAGAAATTAAAAACACAAACAAATAAACCCAGTGTGTTTGTTGACTTGAATTGATATTTTCAAATGTCCATAATGTATGAAAGTATCTATAGATCCAATGTGATTCATAACAAAATGTCAATGGTAGTTTCAAAAAAATAGAAGTAATCTAAAATTATTGTGAAACAAAAAACCTTGTTCTTTATTCAAGTCAATTAATACTTGAACAAAGAATAAAAATGGAGGCATCATATTACCTGATTTCGAACTGTTCTAGAAATCTATTGCAATCAAAATAATATTAAAATGATAAAGAAACAGAAAGCAAACTAATGGACGATAATAGATTGGAAATAGATTTACCAACTTAAAGTGAACTGAATTTCAAGAAAGATGATGTGAAACACATAACAATAGAATTAACCTTTTTCAGTAGTAGATGTTGGGGAAGTTGGATGTAGTATGCAAAAGAATAATAACGGATGCTTTTTACACCCCATACACCAATAATTAATTGAAAATTTATTAAAGATTAAAACATAAGACTGAAAGCCATGCAACTACTGAATAAAATAGGGAAAAAAGGCTCTTTAAGCTGATCTTTGCAAAGATTTCTTAATAGAACACTGAAAGTATGTAAGGAAAAACTACACAAGTGATATTACATTAATTTTTAAAAAATTTGGCACAGCACAATAACAGTGTAAGTTATAAAAATACATCTACATAATAAAACATTTGCTCATCATATACTTGAGAAGAGAATGATATCCAAAGCATGTAGGTAAATCAAACAACTCCATAGCAATGAAACAAATAGCCTGATAAAAAAGTGGGCAAATAACCGAAATATATACTTCTGAAAGATGTGTAAAAGGCCAATAAATATGTAGTAATGAATAACTTCAACATCCCTAATCATCAGGGAAATAAAAATGTAAGCCACATTGACAGGTGATTTCACACCTCTTAGAATGACAATAGTGGAAAAAAAGTAGCCCTTCTGGAAAATAAACTAGAAGTTGCTAAAACAATTTTTAAAATATAATTATAATATAATCCAGCTATTACTCTTTTGGGTGTACATTGAATGGAAATAAAATCAACATATGAAGTAATTATCTGCACTCAAATGTCACGCAGCATTATTAAAAATAGCTAAAATATGGAATCTTTAATTAGAGGATGAATGCATAAACTGGCACATAGAATGCATTACTATTCAAACTCATTGTTTCTAAAAATTTTAGTATTTCTAATAACATGGAGAATATTATACTTTGTGAAGTAAAGTAGGCATAAAACTTATATGATTTCACTTACTGTGGAACCTTAGTTGAATTCACAGAATCAAAATTTAGAAGGTTAGTTACCAGAGTGTAGGAGTAGGAGATGATGGGAAATGTTGGTCTAAAATACACAGTTTCAACTACACAGGAAGTATAAAAATAAATATGTACATAGCATACAAATGCATATGTACACTCACATAGTACAATCAAAAGAAAAATCTGGAAAATACTTTGTATAAAATTAAATCTGTACTTTGGAATAATTTTAAAACGAATAAAAAATCACCTATCCATGAACTTATCACATATCACACCTCAATAAACATCTATTTGGTATTACTCTGCAAATGAACCACAAAGACTTTGGACTTACCAAAAAACACTATTTTGGAATTACCAAAAAAGCTATTTTGTCTGAAAAAAAAACACACACACAGAAAATGACCTAAAATTGGAAAACTGTATAACAAAGTAGAATTTTGATGGAGATCCACAGAAATTTTTATTAATCTAAAGTTGTAAATTAAAGTTCTTGTTCTTTTTGAAGACTTCCATTAGAATATTTTTAATGCCTTGAGTATATATTTAAAATATTTTCTTTAAGGTTTCATCTGACATCTTTTAGTGTAGTCATAACAATATAGTGATCCCTTAGACTTAATGATATATAAGTTCATTATCTAACCAAAGGATCATAACCTTGCTTTCAAACAATTACAGTGTCACAAATTAATCTTTCTTTTGGATGTTATTCAACTTCAAGGCTTTCTAAGCCATTTGAAGTAATTTATGAGCTCAAGATATATTTCTTAAGGAAAGAAGTATTTATGTGTACTGGTCTAGAAAAATCTCAAAATAATTGCATTAAGTGATTTCTTGCATTTTATATAAGAGAAAGCATTTTCCCTATCTAAAAACAGCCACAAAAATGTAGACCACGATAATTTATTATCTATAAGAACCTTAGCTTTTTAAAATCAATAACAACATTAGAATTACATGAAAAAATTGATAAAATATAAGCAATCAATAATAAAGAATATTCAAAATATTTTGGTCTTTATCACAAAAAAAACTGTATTTTCAAAAATATCTTACCATATTTAATAAAGCATTGTTAACCTATTTATTAGGAATGCAGTCTCTGAAAATCTGTAAATATTTTTAAATAGATCTAAAAGGATTTTAAAAGTTGATCTGAAGTAATTATTATGATGCATGAGAGAAATAGCAGTGATTGCTTAAACTCTTAGGTTAGGCCAATTAAAAACGTGTGAAACCTACACATGTATTGGAAATGTAATTTAAGTCAGTTTATTTTTGTTTCTCTAAAATGCCCCAAAGGTACAAATATACATTATGCAACTTACATATTGTCATTTTGAACAATGGAGTAATTTGTGATTTGTAGAGTTCTACATAAAAGGAAAAAAGTAATAATGAAAGTAAAATTGGTTAACTTGTAAAAACTCAAAGTAACACAATGTGCTAAGCCAAATTTTTAAAGTCTGAATATACTGTTACCAAAATCATTATGGGATAGCAAATATCCATAAGACAGTTTATGCACTGCTATGTAAAAGATGCAGGGAATTTTTTTAAAGATGATAAATAAAACCAATCAAAACAACCAGTGTAAGAGACATAAGACTTCAAGACATTACAAAATCAACAACAGTTACCATAATGTCTATGTCTTCAAAATAGCTTCATATAAATTTGGACATAGCAAAAATCAAACAGAACAGAGCAGAATAGAAACAATAAAAACAAAACAATGAATGCAATAAAGGACTTCAAAAGCAGCCAATAGTAAATCCAACATTACTACCATAATATATCTTGCTATGTTTTATTTTTTTAATTTTATTTTTAAAGAGGATGAAATTAAACATAACAAAACAGAGCATAAGAAAACCATGTAAGTGACACAGATTTCAAAGCAAGACAACCAGAGATCTTCACTCTCTATCGTATTGTGTCTTATTTTCTTGCAAATAGTTGTCCATGTCTTCACATACAGTGAATTCATACAAAACAAAATAGTATAAAACTGATCAGAACAGATGATGAAGGCATTTTAGGTCTTCAAGACAAGACAATAAGGAAGCCAACAATGGCTGCCATAATGTCTCTCATTCTCTTCATATACCTGTCTATATGTTCATGTATGTTGAAATTACACAAAACAAAACAGACTAAAATCACTCTGAACAAAGAATAACAGTATTGCTGGATTTCACAGCATGACGCTACGGACTCAGCACTGGATACCATAGTGTCTCTTTCTCTTCAAAGTAGCTGCTCATTTCATTGTGCATTATATAATCAGTTCTCATAAACTGATTAGAAGTTCTACACATGCATGAGTCTCTACATGTGTACCTATCTTTTCTGTATTAGAGGAAAAAACAAACTAAACAAGGCAAAACAAAACAAATTCCTAGAAAAACACAAAATGAAAAAGACATATAAACAACAATAACAAAGAGCCCAGAAAACTGGCAATATAGGCCTTCAAAATAAGGTGGTGTGAGCATAACTAGGGTTGTTATTTTACATAATGATCTTCAAGAGTTCCTCAGATCACCATACTAATATGTACGATTGTTCCAATCCCTTGAATGTTAACTATTTTGTTCCAAGAACTTACGGAGTTTGTACACAATCATCTTGCTATGTTTTAAACAGCTGCTCCTGCCATCAGATTTAACATAAACAAAACAAAAGAGAATAAAAATCAACCCAACAAAACAATGGAAATGATACATGACTTCAAAACAAGACCAGAGGGAATCAGCAATGGCTGCCACCCTCAGAAGGAGATCCCTCCTAGATGCCACACTGTGTGCTGCTATCCTCTGTACCTGTCATCAGACCACTGACTGCATTGTTAGTGAAACACCAAGGCTCCACAGGCATCCTATTGCATTTTACCTCCATAGCTGTCATCACAGCATGTGTTTCTCTGGAGAAGCCAGTCACTTACGGGTTGAGGGGTGAGGAAGGGATTGGTACTTCTTGTTTGCTAGCCCGCAAACAAGGGTCTGGTGTCTGACTGTTCCCATTCTGGTGGCGGCCCATGAATGGCAGCGGTTCCCAGGCTTCCTGGTGTGACCTTGTTCTTTCTGCTCCCAGTCTGTGAATTGATGCAGGGAAATTTTCAGGAAATAGTTGATGAGTTCTTTATTCTTGGTATATGTGTTCACCCTTCCTAGCCACCCAGTTCATAGGTTCCATAATTCTTCTTTCAACTATTGTTTTGACCATAACAGTGAATCGCTTCTCATAATGCTGTGCAGAATTTATGAATGGCATTGTCTTTTATAATAATTTTTCATTAACATATAAATTACGGAATTTTTTCTTCTCTTCATTTAATAGATGATTTCATTTCTAATTCCACTTTCCAGTTTTGCCTACATTGGCAATAGTTTTTTACTTCTGCAATGAAAACTTGAGACTGCTATGGAACCACTGACAAGTAGCTTAAACTCTCTGTACCTTAATTTTCTTAGCTCTAAAATAAGTGCAAAAACATTAATACAACCCCTCTTGAGATATT
The DNA here is from genome assembly GCA_004027455.1 of Hydrochoerus hydrochaeris. NCBI lineage: Eukaryota > Metazoa > Chordata > Mammalia > Rodentia > Hydrochaeridae > Hydrochoerus > Hydrochoerus hydrochaeris. The sequence continues at coordinate 956,639 of PVLA01000037.1, read as the reverse complement.
TTGAAGATTTAAACTATTTCATATAAAAATACTTCCACCATTGGCATGTAGTAAAATTTCAATTAGTGCTTTTTAAATTTTGTTTTTTCAGAGATTTCACTAAGAATATAAAATTTATAATTTAATTCAATAATTAAATGAGATGGGTATTTTTCCATAGAATTATCAAGACAAGGCAATTAATTACCTAGTACAAGTGCCTAGAAGAGTATCTGTCACATAATAAAGGATTATTAAATATTAGCAGCTAGTTCCTCTAACTCCTGCACAGAAACTCTACCATGTCACACATGTAAAACTAATTATAACAATATATTAGCTTTCAAAATTTGACTATTTATTTCATCCCCCCAAAAGCACCATGAATTGGCTATTTTCCTAGTAATTTCATACATTTGTGGATTTTTTCCTTATGTTACAAACTTGAGATTTATCACAGTTAATGTTTAAGTTACTTTTTTCTAGATTGTTTCAGTTTCAAACAATATTATTCCAAGGATACATTGGACATTCAATTTTTAAAAGAAGTATGATTTTACTGTATTAACTTGAAACATGTTTAATCAAAAGTACCTTGAACAAGACATGCAATTTGTCCATTCATGTAAATTTATTTATGTGTTAGGTTTCAAGATAGATGCATGCTAGCTGTTAATATCGGAGTTTTACGCAATATTGATCACCATAGGGATCTATTTACAGTTGCTAAAAGGGATACTAAGTGAATGTATCTTTTTATTTTGTTTAACATTATAACAATTTTATTGACATGAGATTCAGATACCATAAAATTAATCCTTTTAAAGTTGTCATTTAAAAGTGTTTGAGAAACTCACAGTTGTTCATCATCATTACAATCAATCTTATAATACCTGTGTCACCATGAAAAGATGTCTTTTATTCAATGAGTCCCATCACATTTTTTCCCAATCTCCCTAGCTTCAGTCTAATATCAACATGCTTTCTAATAATGGTAATCTATTTTCTATATGTACATATTTTTATTTCAGATAGTGAACGTGAATGGAATCCCCCATTCGTGGTTTTCATGATTGATTTTCAATTGAACATAGTGTTTTATGGAGTCATTCTTTTCTTAACTCATGTGTTTATTTTTATTGGTATATGTTTGAATGCTTATATTCCTCATGTGAAGTTGGTATGAATACATAACAGATTTAAATTTTTTACATTCCCTCTTTTTCACCTCCCTTCCCTTTCTCCATCTCATGTTCAATACTCATAACATAGATTAGTGTTAATTTCTTTGGTTTGCTAAATAATTGACCATTGAAAATACATACAACATTATATTTTTCCATTTGTCAGGTAGCATAAATTGGGGTTTTATATACTTTGTTGCTGCTAAGAATGATACTGCTGGGAAATTTTTTTGTTCCCATTTTTATGTAAAAATCTTATTTTACATAAGATTTAGTGTTAGTGATATGATAACTCATTCTTTAAACATTTCAAAAATTGACAATATTTTTAACTTAATTATGTCGTTTTACATTCTCACAAAAAGTATTTAATACCTCAATTTTTCATATTGTCATCAATATATGTTATTATCTTTTTTATATACTCATAATAATGATAGTGAAGTAATATTTTGTTGTAGATTTTGGTTTACATGTTCCTGACGGTAATGCTATTAAACATTTTTTTGTGTTCAGTTGGACTATTTGTACATCTTATTTGGGAAAAAATCTATTGAAACCTATAATTTGAAAAATGTCATTTTGTTATTGAGTTTTAAATGATTCTTAACATTTTCCATATAAATGAATTCTTTCAGGTAGAGCTTCAGAGTTCTCTGTTCTTCTGAAATTGCTCTCTCATTAATATCTCTGAGCCAGTGTTTAGAACACTCGGTAAGGTTTGGTTGTAGATACCTTTTTCACCTTCTTCCTTCCTGCACAAAACATCCACCTTACAAGAAAATTGGATTTAGAGTCACTGAGCCTAATTTTTCTCCTATATTTATGGCTGGGGAGGAAACTGTATGCCATAAATATGGAAAAGGTTGGGGAAAGGAACTCTGACTTCTAATTTGCAATCATCATCAATACATTTTCTGCAGCTTAGAGTTTAAATTAATGAGGAATATTTGCCACATGCCTTTCCAAGTGAGAACTCTTATGACTTGATTGAAACAGAGAAAAAGTTTAGTCTTCTAACCACAGGGTTTTGGATTAAAGATTCTATCATTCTGATCTATGCAGGGGCAGGAAGTGACAGGAGCAGATTTTAGCTCAATTGCTACAGACTTTTGCTGTTTTTACTGAAGTTGAGTAAGTTTTCTTAAATAAATAGGTATTTTTTCAGTTGTGAAGAACTCTCCACACTACTTCCAGAGATTTCTCCATGGATTTTTTTATTTTTGTTTTATAGTTTTTACTTTTTATTTTAACTCACCAGGAATGAATCATACATCTCGTCATATTGCCATTGCATGTAAACATAACTGTAGAAATGGACTTTCCAGAGAAGAAATTATTGAAAGTTTAAATTTCAAAAGATGTTGAATTTACCAGCCAAAACCATGAGGTAATTTGTCAACCTATTAAAACTGGAAGTGAGTAACATTTGTTTCTGTTTGCTTCTTTTCCTTTTTTAAGTTTTAAGCTTTATTATGTTGAAAATAGATCCATTTTTGAGCCACTGGCAAGATAATGTTAGAGAGATTGCTTAGAGATTAAAAAAAAATGAAAAATAAGGATCATGCTGGGTTAATGTTTTTATTTGTTTTTTGTGTGACACTGGAATGGATGAGGCAGGCATCTTGGGGTAAATTTGAGAGTGAACCCTAAGCATAGAACACATAATTAAACTTTAGCTGGAAGAATAAAAGGTTACATAAAAGTTTGCGGACAGAAAATAAGCTGTGCCATTTAGTCCAACATTTGTTGGTTTTGAATCGATGTAACCACATATAGATTCTGTACTTAGGCAAATACTGTACAATTCCTGTGGTTTTGTAACCTTAGTATGTTTGCATATCACTGACCTTAGATGATTCTTTTCACAAACAATAAAGAAAATAAAATATAAGGCTTCCATATGATAGGCTATATAATAAAGCTCTACCAGATTGTTAAAGGATTGAACTTTTTTATGGATATTTAATCATTCTTGTCATAATTATGTATCCTTCATTAAAAAACTCAGATTATATGAATGTGATCTGCAATCATAAAACTAAAGATAACAAATAAGACTAAATTTCAATGCACAAAAACCAGACAGATTTATTACCTAGTTCTCAGCCAAGCCACTTGTCTTGGACTTTTGCAGTTTCAGTTGTGTGTATGTTTGTCTGGTTTCTCATTGCTGAGAAAAATGCCTGCCATACACAAAATAACGAAGTTTAATAGGCTCATAATTTCACTGGGGTAAATTCATGGGTTTTGGCTTTAAGGCAGAAAGGGCATGGTGGAAAGGCCTGGCAGAGGAACATGACTCAACTTTCCCAGTCAAGAAGCACAAATAATGATAAAAACTAATATACCCTTCCAGGTCACAATCTAAATGGCCTAGCATTTTAACTAGGCCCCAACTTGTAATAATATATTCTGTTATAAAAAGCACTGATTAATTAATACACTGATGACCAGTGTGCCATCATCCAATCACTGTCCAAAAACCCTAACTTTGAGCACCTGACAATTTTGGAGAAGATTTCAGTTTTAGTCCCTTAGCAGCATGTTTTTCTCAAATCTTCTTTTGCATTTTACTTGCAGAAAATTTGAATCAATGAATGAAACTTTGAATGGAAACATTAATTCGAGCACTTCTGCAAAAGAAAATAGCACAGAAAGATACATTTTATCATGAGAAACTAAACTACTTAAAACCTATGCTGTAATAGCCTGTTTATATTTTCAAACGTTGTATATTGAGCACCTAATGTTCTTATTTTAAATATGCTATGAAAGTCAGTGATTCATATTATGTAGTTGGGTAATCATTAACTGGAGAACATCCAGAAAAGTCATTCAGAATGATTGGGAAATAGTTTCTTAAAAGTAAAAATTTTCAAACAGCAAATATTTATGATGGAGAAGAAAAGGGTAATTGTGAGTATCAAAATTACTGTTAGACTATATGAAGACAAATTAATTTGTTTTCATATTTGTAAAACAAGAAAGACCAACAAACTTAGTGATAAAATGCTTTATTAGAATATAAACATTGCCAGATATATCTTTTGCTAAATAACTTTGTGCCCTTGGACAAACGCTTCAATAAATCTGGACTTCATTTAACCCAGCCTTCTCATTTTGCTGTATCAAAAGACACGTACAGCTGTAAAATGTTCTATTTTTGCAAAGGTTTTCATAGATCACCATTATGAATATTTTCTAGCTTTATGAAGATATTTGGAGAAGTAGAAATGCTTAAAATCATATTTCTTCTGCTTCCCTTTAGAGCTGTAAGCAACGACAGAGGCATCGCAAGCATCAGGTCAGTCGTTTCAGGAATTCAATATTCAATCCCACCCTCCTTCCTTTAAATTCTCTCCAACTAGATGCCATTCTGAATAAATGGTTATGCATTTAACGAGGCACTGATACAACATATCATTACCAAATTATTAAGTTAGCCAATGCTAAGAAACTATGTATGGATTAATGTCGAGCTAAATGAAGGTTAATAGTGATAAATAGGTATTCCTAAAGGTTATTTTTAAAAATCTTCACATATATGGCACGAACAAAGCATTATTTATTAAAAGCCACCAAGGAGAAGACCTAAGGGCATTAAATGATCAAGAAATCAATGGAAATTCACAGAGGAGTGAAGTCACCATAATTAATCTTAGATTTTATTCATTCTTTAAGAGAATAGTGCTTAAAACAAGAGAAAATGTTGATCTCAGTTTCCCTTGAATTTTTCAGAGCAATCTGAATTATTGTGAGCAATTTAGGATCCTAATGGCAATAAGCACAACAAAACCATGTCTCATAAGGAAAAACTGAAAGAAACAAGATGTCCACCAACCAGTAAATAAAGAAGACATGGTTTATTTTGAATAATGGCATTGTATTCAGCCATAAAGAATGAAAAATGTGAGACATTTATAGCTAAATGGAAGGACTTTGACACTACACTCTTAATTGAAATAAAGAGAACACACAACACTACACTCTTAATTGAAATAAAGAGAATGCACATACATAAATATCTCATTGCTTTTTCTAGTGTAAGAAACCGAAAGTGTAAATAAGGACCAGAACGCAGTCAAAATATTATAAAACAGGAGGAACATGCTCAATTGGGAAGGGAAGCCAAGGAAATGGAGAGTAAAATGAAGGAAGGAAAAAGATAAACAAATAGTTGAAATAAATGCAAGGCTGACTAACGCTTTCTCAGCTCCTTTTTGAGGGGAGGTGGAGAGGGGTCTCGGAATGGAACTCCTGATCTCTTGCTATCAGGCAGGCACTGTGCCCTTGAGCTATGTCTCTGGCCCCTAACAACCTGATAAATAAGAAACTTAGAGATTAATACTGCCTGTTTTTATGAAGTCATATAATAATTGATTGAAATATTGTTTTCATAACTATCCAGCTGGAGAACCTTTGAATATAAAATCATGCAAAAATGAAATTAGAAACTCTGAAATGCTTAGTCAAAACCGGAAAAGTGTTATTCTGTGATTCCTTAGTGGATTTGAAAAATGAAGTTTTAAGTTTAAAAATGGGATAGGCTGTCATTATAGAAGAGGAGCAGCAATTAGAGGCAAAAATGGGTTTGTCGTTTAGTAAATAGCAGCTCCATACACATATCCTTTTAAATAATAAATAATTTTATAGCAGTTTTTGATTGATAGCAAAACTGTGCAGAAGGGCAGAGAAGCCAGATACCTCGTTCTTTGCATTTGCACGGCTGTCACTAATGTCAGTGTTCAGCACCAGAAGGTGGGGTACACTTGTTACAGTCTGAACCTGAACTGTGCACCGTGTCCCCCAAAGTCCAAGGTTCTCACAGTTTTGTGCATTCTCTGGGTGCAGATAAATGGATGATGGCAGGAATCCACTGTGCCATACCATACAGAACGGTTTCAGTGCCACAAAAATCCTCTATAATCTACCTATCCATCTCGTAGTCCTTCCCTAGTAATCAAAACACTTTGGTTCTCACCATATTCTTGCCTTCTTCAGAAAGTCAAATAATTGATTACCTATAGTGTGTGGCCCCACAGAGGGTTTTCCATGACTCTTCATGGCTTAAATAATTCATGCCCTGTTAGCACAGCATAACCCATTTTGTAATCTACCATAATGTAATTATTCATTAATCTACTGAATTGTTTCCAGTTTTTGACAATTACAAAAGAATCTGCCACATATATTCATAGGTAGGTTTTTGTGCAGAATTACATTGTGGGTACATTTGGATAAATACCAAGGAACATCATTTCTAGATTGCATAATATAAACACAATTCATTTTATGAGAATCTGCCAAACTGTGGTCCAAAATGACTATGCCATTTTGCTTTCCATTACTAAAGGAGAGCTGATTTCACTCTACAATCTATTACACAAGTAGTCAATAAAATAAATGAGAAAATAATTTGTAGGATAGTGTACATGTTAAAAATAGTTTAAACATTTTGTATCATATTTTAAAATAAATAATGTTAACTTGAAGGATGAATAATATACATAATGTCATATCTTGTACAAAAGAGTACAGGGAAAGAAGCTCAAGAACCATGTAGATTTGACTTGTAGAATTATAACAATTGTGATTTTTACTCTGTGTAACTTGAAAATCAAGAGGTCTATGTGTATTTAAAGAAATAAACTACTAATTTGATTTTGTATTTTTTGTGTTGTGAATGCATATAAAAGGGAAATAACCCATTTAAAGGAAAGATTTAAAGACAAGAACTTTTATTCCTTCCAAAATAATTTGTCCCATCTCTCATAATCTTGTGATATAGGCAAAAATAGAACTTCTCCTTTTTTTAATGGCTAAAAATAGTTATGTGTCTTGTCCATAATCAAAAAACTAATTGTGGATATTAAAAAGCTGTCTTAGTTTCTCCGGGTGTGTATAAAAAAATCATTTGTTTATCTGTGTCTTAGTTTATTTTTTAGTTGCTGAGACAAAATATCCTAACACTCAGTGCTGAAGGAGGGAAAGTTTATTTAGCTCACAGTTCCTAGAAGTTTCAGTCTATATTGACGGACTCCAAAGCAGGGCGGCACATGCCAGTTCATTGTGGTGGAAGACAGCAAAGCACAAGAAAGAGACAAGACTCTTTCTGTCCTTGTATTGTATGCAGGCTACCCGCCCCCTAGGGAAGATATAGTATTCACACCCGTAATGCCAAACTGAACTATGCCAAACCAATCGGTAGACTGATTTACTAAACACACACTCTGAATTCCTGCATCATACACTTTATATTCAGTCACCTCTGAAAAAAACCCTATGATCAAATGAGACTTTGAGAGGACATCTAGATGCAAACCATAACATCTACTTACTTATGTTTAATATTCAGTGTTATTTTCCCAACTTCCTTTCTTTAATAACACAATTTAAGTAACTGAATTTACTATATTTAGCAGAAGCATAGATTTTTATAAGCTTGTTGATATTTAGAAAAAAGTATCTTGATCAATTTTAGTGCAGTGGTAGGAAATGCCTAGAGGGAAGTTTGAAAAGAGTGATGCCAATTCAATGAACACCTTCTTTAAACTCCAAAAGGACATGGTAGAGCTGTGATCAATGAGGATGTTATACCAAACAAGCAAAGATTGGCAAGACTGCTTCATTCATGTTTATTTCTTTGAAAATGGAGTGCAGGAAATTCTCAAGATAGTGAGATGCTTTACATTATTTGAAAAGAAGGACTCTTTTTTAACATTCATTACTATGTTACTATTTGTGAAAATAACATAAAATTTCATAAAAATTAATAAAACAAAAACAATAGTTAATATATCATGTATCATAATCTTCAAAGTAGTTACTCAGTGTACAAGATATGAGCAAAAAGACTTAAAAACAAGAGAAAGATACAAATATTAGCACAAAACTTTTAGGTATACAAATAGAAATGAGTCATATAAATGAAAGAATTAGCATATATATTAAAATATTTTCAAACAATAGAATACGGAGTTTTGAGAACCATCTGAACCTCTCCCACATCTGATTTACCTATTTTCCATTTTACTTCTCATTTACATATATGAACTATGAGTTTCTTATATAAGAGATGTGTAATATGTGATATGTAAGCTTGTATGTCTGACTTACTTCACTTACAATTATACATTCAAGTGAACCCATCTGCCTATTGATTCATCAAGTTTACCTGTCTTTAGGGAAGGGTAGGATCCACTGTGTATAAATTTCTCATTTGCCTTATTCATTTGTCTAGTGATAGACACATACCTGTTGCCAAGACCTGGTTATTATACATTGCATTACTACAAACATGGTTATGCAAGTATCCCACTAATATGACAATTTTAAGCTTTTTGGAAGATACATTGAAAGGGGATAGCTGGGTCAAAGGGAATTTTTACTTTCAAGTTTTTGAGAAATCTCCATGATGATTTCCATAGTAGTTGGTCTACTTTACATTTCCATCAATAGTGTAGTAGAGTTCCTTTTTCTCCACACCTTCACCAACATTTGTTATTATTAGACATTTTGGTGATAACTATTCTTTCCAGGCTTAGATGGTATCTCAAAATTGCTTTTAATTTATATTTCTCTAATGGCCAGTGAGGTTGAATATGTTTTCATGTATTAAATGGTGACATGTCCTTCTCTTGAGATGTGTCAATTCCTTTCATTGTTCATTTTTCATTAGATCTGTTTGAGGAGAGACTAGTTTTTTCAGATTTTGAAATATCCTAGCTTTTATCCTCTGAGGAATAGAAGGCAGTTTTTCCCATTCCGTAGGCTTTCTCTTCACTCTTTTGGTTGTTTTCATTGCTGTGTGGAACCTTTTAAATTTGATATGATCTCACATGTTGATTCTTGATATTATTTTTGTGCCATTAGGGTTCCATACAAAAATCTTTCTCTGTGCCTATCCCTTCTAGAATTTTACCTATTTTATGATCCAGAAGGCTGCTTCTATCTCAACATTTGTATCTTTGATCCATTTTTGTATTATTTTAATACATGGTGGGACATATAGTTCTAGGTTTTAGCATGTGAACATCAAATCTTCCCAGCACCATTCATTACAAGTATATCATTCCTCTAGAGTATGTTTTGGACCCTTTATTTAATATAAACAGCTCTTTGTGCCTTGAGGTATTTCCAGTGTCTTTATTCTCTTCCCTAGATCCATATACCTACCCATCTTTATGACAGTACTCTACTGATTTAAGCTCCATAGCTTTATAGTATAGCTTCAAGTCTGGAATTGTGATGCTACCTGACTTACTTTTGATATGTGGGATTGCTTCTGATAGTCTGTGTCTCTTCTGGGTGCATATATATTGTAGGATTGTTTTCTCTAGGTCTATGAGAAGTGCTGCTGATATTCTGATTGCAATTGCATTACAGCTGTGTAATAGTTTCGGAAATGTGGGCATTTTGATTATTTTGGTTCTGCTTTTCCACTAACAGGGAATATATTTTTGATTTCTGCCTTGAATTTTTTTTTTCAAAGTGATGTAATATTCTTGAAGCTATTGTGAATGGGATTGTTTTCCTATTTCAATTTCAGTGAGTTTGTTAATAGTATATAGAACTGATATCAGTATCTGTGTGTGGGTTTTTATTTTTAATTTTTTTGTGTCTTGCTACATGGTTGATTTTTTTTTTTGAGTTTTGTAAGTAAAACATCATGTCATCTGCAGGTCATAATACTCTGACTTTTTCCTTTCTTAGATCTATACTTTTTATCCCTTCCTATTACCTGTTTTCTCTGGCTGATGTCTTAAGGACTATGTTGAAAAAGTGGTGATAGCAGTCATCGTCATCTTTTTTTCTACTTGTAAAAGGAAAGTTTTCATTTTTTTCCCCCATTTAAAATGATGTTGGCAGTAGATTGGTAATAAGTGTTTTTGCAATTGAAATATACTGATTTTTTTCTTCAAGGTTTTATCATTAATGAATGTTGAATTTTGTTAAAGTTATCTCTGAATCTATTGAGAAGTTCGTGTAATTTCTTTCCTTGTGTCTCTTAATGTAATAAAATGCATGTATTGACCTGTGCGTGTTGAAACATGCTTGCATCCCTGGAATGACACCTATTCGGTAAAGGAGCATGATCTTTTTGATAATTTGTTGCACTGTTTGCCAGTATGTTGTAAGGATTTTTGCACTTCTGTTCATGAGAGAGATTGGCCAGTAGTTCTTTTATAATTGGCTCCTTGTTGGCTTGGAGGATCAGGATAATGTTAGTTTCCAAGAATGATTCTGGCACCACTCTTTCCCTCTCAAATTAATTAAAGACTTTCAGGATTTCTGCTATTAGATATTCACTGAAATTCTTGCAGAATTCACTAGAGGATTCATCAGGTCCTGGGCTTTTCTTAGTTGATAGTGATTTTAGTCATGCTTCAATTTGACTGCCTGTTGCTGATTTGTTCAACATTTTAAGTCTTCATGGCTCAGTTCTGGTAATTCATATGTATCTAGGAATCCATCTATTTCTTCTGAATTCCTCAACTTTTTGAAAGATAGTTTTGAGACTTGGTTGCTAATACTTTTCCAGATTTTGATGGTATCTGATATGATTCCACTTCTTTCATTTCTACTTACACTGATTTGTGTCTTTTCTTTTTTGTTAAGAATGGTTAAGGCTTTGATTATTTTGTTTATTCTTTCAAAGAACAAGCTCTTCCACTCATTGATTCTTTGTATTGATTTTTTAAATCTCCATTTAATTGATTTCTGGCTGATTTTAATAATTTCTTTCCTTATAAAAGCTCTGGATTTGAATTGTTCTTATTTTTCTAGGACCTTGGGAAGCATCACTAGGTTATTTATTTGGATTCTTTCAGCTTTACTGATGCAGGCAGTTACACTTATACACTTCTCTCCTAAGACTGTTTTCGTTGTATCACATAAGATTTTGTATGTGGTACTCGCTTTAAGGTTTAATTCTAAGGACTATCTTATTTCATTCTTAATATCCATTCCTGACACATCAACCATTCAAGACTGTGTAGTTTAATGTCCATACAGCTTCAGTTTCTGTAATTTTGTTTGCTATAAACCCTAATTTCTGCGCACTGTGATTTGACAATATGCATGATAAAATTTCAATCTTTTGTGTTTACTTGGGCATTTTTTATTAGCTATTATTTGGTCTATTTTGGAAAAAGTACCATGTGCTATTAGAAAGAATGCTTATTCTGGTGCTTTGGATTGGGATAATATATATATATATATATATATATTTATTATATATTATATATATTATCTGTGTGTGGGTTTTTATTTTTAATTTTATATATATATATATATATATATAAAGTTCATTTGTTCAATGCCTTGGTTAAATTCTAATATTTCTTTGTTGATTTCTTTTGTTTAGTTGATCTGTTTTTAATAGTGAAATATTGAGGTGACCTTCCATAACTGTACAGATGTTTATTTGGTCATATTGTCTATAAGTGTTTTTTTAATGAAGTTGGGTGCACTGTGGATTGGTGGATAAATGTTTATAATTGCTATCATTTCCTGATGAATGGTTTTGTTAAGTCATGTGTAATATTCTACATTGCCTCTTGCCTCTTTTGAACAGCTTTGGCTTAAAGTAAACTTTGCCAGAAAATAGGATAGCTACTCATGCTTATTTTTGGTTCTTTTTGCATGGAATATTATTTTCCAGCCTCCCATTTTGTCTATTGATTTCTTTTTCTGTCAGATGTGTTTCTCATATACAGCATTCAATTAGATTTTGTTTTGTTATCAACTTTGTTAATCTCTGTCTTTGGTTGGTGAATTGAGTCCATTTACATTGCTGGCAATAATTGATAGGTATTGATTTCTTCCTGTCATTCTATTATTTTTGTGTTGTTTGGATTCCTTTAATATCTACTTAATTTCTGTCTCTCTGTCTGTTGCATTCATTATATTAAAGATTTGACATTAGTGTATTGCCTTCTTCTAGGATATCCTTGACAAATTTTTGGAGTGTTGGTCGGTGCTCATGACTTTATGTTCACTTTATCATGTAAATGCCATTTCTTTATAGTTTTGGAAGATAATTTTTCAGATTATATTATTCTGGGTTGGATATTGTTTTCTTTCATTGCTTGAAACACTTTAAGCTCTTCTTGCCTTTAAGTTTGGTTTGAGAAGTCTGTTGTAATTCTAATGGGTTTTCCTTTATAGTAGATTCACTTCTTTTCTCTACCAATCCTTAAGATTCTGTCCTTGTGTTAGATTCCCAGTGTTTTAATTATGCTATAGCATGGAGTGTTGTGGTTGTCAATGTTGTTATTTTCTGATCATGGCTATGCATGGTCCTGTACATCTCACTTATCTATATGTTACATGTTTTTATGATTTCTGAAATGCTTCTGCTAGTATTTCTATGTATAGGTTTCTCATGTCTTTTTTTTGCCTTCCAATTTTTAATTAATTCTAATTACTCTTACATTAGTGTTTTTTAACTCATATTATAGCTATTGGATTCTTTCTCATGCCATCTTATTTTATGATACTTTTCATTAATTGTTCATTGACTGAGGCCTGTCTTCTAGATCTGACATTCTGTCTTCACATTCTCTCTTTGGCTGTCCAAAATGTCACAGTTTTGGCATCCTGGATTTACATTGGGAAGGTTTCCATGGATTCACATTTTTTCTATAATGTGTAATCTCTTTTTGCATCTCTCTCTTTATTCAACTCATTAGATTTTTAATACTGTCTTTTCTAGACTACTCAATGATTTGTTTCAGTAGGATCATTTTTCTGATCAGTTATATCTTCTTTAAATTCACATTCTTAAACTATTTTACATCCATTGATATGGTTTTAGACCCTTCTTTTTTGTGGCTTATGATTTCCTCCTGCTCAGTGCTTCCTGGTCTACTTTTGGCTTTTGGGGGAGTTTTGAGGTATTTAGAAGCACTGTGATACTTTGTCATTTCATGTTTCTCTCTCTCTCTCTCTCTCTCTCTTTCTCTCTCTCTGTGTGTGTGTGTGTGTGTGTGTGTGTGTGGGTGGGTGTTGGGGTTTTCAGCTTCTTTGACCTAGTGTCCAGTTCTCTGGTATTGAGCTCCAGTGTTGTTCATGACCAACAGGAAATCCAGATATTGGTATTTAGAAAAAAAACTGTCACCTTGACTACAGTAATAAAGTCATCAACAACAATGGTGTGAGATATCAATCGGATACTGAAAATCAGTAAGAACCATTTATGACCTGTGTTTACTAAGATAAAGGAAGTTATGATTTTAGCAGAAACACTAAGGTCGCAGATAACGATCTAGAACAATTCAGTCCACTGATTTCTGCTGAATGAAAGCAGCGGTGCAGAAGCGCAAGCAGACCATTGGACTAAATCCTATCTACTTCAGGTCCACCCCTCTGAAGGGCACACTCAGCAAAACTGTTTCATATCACAATGCCCAGGTTGCAAGTTCCTCCCGATCTGAGCGTGAGCCTCCAGGGCATCCCAGGAGATGCTTTTCAGCTCTCCCTTCTCTTCCAAGTCTGTCTCTCACCTGGTTTTTGTGGTAGAGCAACACTGTGAGGTGAAACTTTCCTTCTGGGTGTTGGTCTCGTCTTCACTTGCATCATTATTTTGTTTGTCACTTCTGCCACCGTGTGTTGTAGGGAAACCAGAGTCAGATCTGGCTAAGATTTCATAGCTTGCTTGCTTTCCTCTAGCCTTCAACACAGATTGCATGATGACTTTGGCAGCATAGGTAGCGGGGTGTGTGGGGTGCACGGCCCGTGTAGGCTGGGACCAGCTGCATTGCCTCAGCAAGATTTTTTTTGTTGTTGTTGTTACAAATTTGCCTCCTTTCAGGAGTAAGATCAAATCTCCATGATGTTTTGATTATCATTTCTCTAATGGATAAGGATGTTGATGTTTTTCATGTGGTACTTCGTTTCTTTTTGAGAAATACACATTTATTTCAGTAGCCCAGTTTTTAGGTGAGGCACTGGTTACGCTAGTACTAAAGTGTACTAGTAGGTACTTCTTTGGAAAAACAGGATCTTCACAGCAATATTACTGAATACTAATTAATAGTGTATTTTTATGCACTATATTAAATATTAGTAATGTGGTATATCATTTTATATCTGTAGAAAATAATCTGATATATTTATTGAATAAATACAAATGAATTTTTATTGAATATTTCATTGGTACTAAATATTATTGATCTTTGAAATAAATATTAGTAATTGAACAGTTACAGAAATTGAACAATATATAATTTTAAAATGTGGTATGCTGTGTAAAATAGTTGAATAATAATGTGCATTCCATAGCTATGTTTCTTAATCTAAGGATTTAAAATTTTCTGATATAAAATTTAAACAAGTGAAGCTATTCTCTAACAATAACAATGTCAGATTTAAACTTCAGACAAGTTAGAGAAAACAACCTATAGAAAACTTAAAACATGATTTCATTCACCGCTTAAGAATGTGAATAATTATATAAACATAATACCAGAATCCTATAGATAGAAAACACAGCAAAATTCTATGTGTTTTTTATTTCCTCTGTAATTGAGAGCAATTACTCTTCTAAATTTTTAGTGTTTTGTTCTTTTGAACATCAATAAGTTACACATTGTCATAAGACATGACTGTTACAACAGTAGTGATTTAAATTGCATGCTGTTTTTTTCCTTGGTCAGGTACAGTATACATGTAGCTTTACAGTTTATCAAATGTGTTCTGTCTTTCCATTTCAAGACTGTCCATTTTAAAATATACATCGGAGTTCTCAGGGATTTTCAAATATGTAGCATAGATTTGTACCAGTTTTCTACTTAACCAAATAAAATTGTGCTTCAAAAAGAAAACTAATAAAGTACTATTACCTTCACTTATGGTTTAATGACTGTTCTTAGCTTTGCATAATAGTAATTATAAAGATTGAGTCAAAGTAAGTGTTCATGGAAGAAGACACCATTTAGCCCTTCTGGTTAGCCAGGAAGACAGAAGCCAGATAGCATCTCCCGTGAGCCTACCAGTGAGCAGATGAGAATCAGCAACTCCCAGCCACTGTGAGTAACCAGCTGGTTGGTAACACAGGCGGAGCTGATAACAACTTAGATACAAAAGGCAACTGAATGTTTATATTGTTTGCCTGATGTTGCAGGCCTAGGGCAGATGGTCTGAGTATCTATTGAGAAGATGACTATATGTAATATAGAAAATATGGAAATTTCTTTCTATTTTGTTTTTGAAATCCAGTATTGTTCTCACTTTTTTGATTTGTTCCTCCTTATTGGTTTGCTAGGCCAATGTTCTGTTTTGATTGGTTTTATTCTGTTTTGTTTGATTTGATTTTGCTATGTCTGATGGAATGGAGAACTCTAGTGAAGATAGCAAGTCATACTAGGGCAGCCACTGTCATTTCCTATTATCCTGCTTCAAAATTCTGTACTAATTTCACTACTTTGCTTTGATTGGCTTTATTTTGTTTTGTTTTGTTGAGTTGTTATTATTATCTTTAAAATAAAAAGAAAATAAAAAGTAAGTGTGCACCTACTGGGGTGCACACCTGCCTATAGCTAAGTGAATTGGGAAACAATTAAAACAGGCAAAAATTGGAGGTATACATAGCATTAATTAACATGGTAATCATAATATATCCAAAATCGTTGAAGCCACAGTGTTTCAGAGTTTAGATTTTTTGGTTGAAAAAAATATATATTTGAAGGTATGACTTGTGTATGGGATTTAAATCTAAACTCAAAAGTCAATTCCATTTTATATATATCTTATAGGCATGCCCTACAGGTAATTTTGTACAATATTTAATAATATACAATATTTAATTTAATAATATACAATATTTTGTGCATGAAATATAATGTGTACCTAGCAAGTGCATGCGACTAAACCTATTAAAGTTACCTATATTTTTGAATAACTTATTAGATTTAAGATAATTAGTTTTATATGATCAAACCATTAGGTTACAGTAAAATGTTTGTAAAATACAATAAAATAGTAATGTAAGTATGTAAATGAAACTGCCAATGTAGTGCATTTCTATACCACAAAATAAGATAAAAATCATTAACAGTGAAAACACCCTGAAAGACAGTGAAATACAGACAATGGCTTTAGGTTCTTGAGATAATACTACTTAGATACTTTAAAAATATGAAAGTCTACACAGACCTAGAGATTTTGAGCTTCTTATTTGATACTGAATATTTAAACACAGCATTGAATATTGTTTTCTACTGTGATTTCCAATCATGGCATACATTTTACATTTTTTTTTTTTTGAGACAGAGTCTCTCTATGCAGTGCAGGCTGGCTTTGAATTGGCTCATGTAGCCCAGGCTGGCCCCAAACTTATTTTGCCTAGCCTTTCAAATGCTGGGGTTGCAGGCGTGCACCTGTAATCTACACCCTACACGACAGCATACTCTCCGCTCTAAATTCTGTGCTGTAGTCTGAATGTGTCCCCTAATAATATGGATTTCTATGTAGTAATAACATTAAGAAACAACTGTAAAAACACATATTATTACTAAGAACATAAGAAAAAGTACAATAATAAAATAATGCATCGATTTTATTCAATAAAATAATTAGATAATGTTCAAAGTATATTGCTATTTTTAAAATTGCACTACAAATAAGATAATTTTGAAGGCTTGTTTCAATTTTTACATCCATTAGGAACTACCTGCCCAATGGTAAATAACTTGTTTTTCCTGCTTCCTTTGTTCTTCCCCTTTTTTTCACTTTTTTTTCTCTTGAAAGCACACACACACACACACACACACACAGATACACACACAATCTCTCTTCCTAGATTCTGTATTTGCAACTTTATTTAGTGCTAAAATTATTTTCAGTCACAAATCAACATCTGAGGTGTATTTGTAGTCATTTAAGGCTGAAATGTGGAATCAACCTGTGTGTGTTTCCAGCCGAGATTGGACAGGAAAGTGGTCTGTTGCAGGTTATGTACTGTAAGTAATTTTCCTTTCTATTTATGTAGTGCCAAATACTTGGCCTTTTGTTGATAAATTTGCTGCTTAAAATGCCCTTGTGCACAGTGCTGAATTGTGGCTAGAGGCTCCCAACACAAGACACTTCAAGAAGGCACTGATGTCTCATTGGGAAAATATGCTAGATAAGCTTCATTCAAGCATGCGGTATATGGTGTTGCTGGCCATGAGTTAAATGTCAGTGGCTCAACAATATGTGTTTACTAATGTGTAATTTAAGAGTAAAATAAAATTATATAAAACAGAAATATTTCTTATTGATGAAAACATTGTGATAAAAGTGTCATAGAAAACCAGTCCTATATTTTTACTAGATATGATGGTATAATATATATTCATTGGTTATATATTGGTTAATCTGGTTAATCTGTCTTTTACATGTTATTTATACTTTCTTTCCATTTTAATCTGTGTCTTTTCCAAATAAAATCGTTTCTGTATTTTTTTACTTTGTATATGTAAAACCTCTCCTTGTCCACTGAATTAAAAATGTGTATCTATATTTTCTTATAATGAAATTTTTTTATTTAGCCTGTTAATACAACTGTAATTTGTTTTTGGCATCAAATACACACAATACCATTGTTCTAGAAATCTGTTCTCTATTTAAAATATTCCCTTTTGTTTCACATACCAAAGACAAATGTAACTAATACTACTGTCACATAATGAAAATATATTTTTGTTAATTAAATAATATATTATGATGCATAAAAATATTACTTCCAAAGTCTCTTTTGCCCAAACATTGAGCATGTTTTTTTTTAATGGGATTTAACATTAATGTTCAAATAACCAGGTAAAATATTTTAGTATTAGTTTATTCTTCGTGTAGAAATATTATCATTGTTGCTTGTTTTGCCTGCAATTTTTTTTCTCTTTATACTTTCATGGTATGGCAAATTCTGAAGTCATCCTTTGCATTTTAATGAACGGACTTAGTGCATAACAGCTGAATTCAGGTTTTTTGCTTATATAGTTCCTGGAATGTGCTACTAGGCTGTTGTCTCAGACATCAAAGTGTCCTTGGCAGGCGTTGACATTAGTAGCATTCCTTGCATCTCACTACAGGGCATTGCCAGGAGCACTTTTTTTCATCTGCCTAGTGCAAGAAGCACCCCATTCTAAATTCTGAGTTTATTGTTTGGAAGAAAAATTAATCCATTTAATTATTCTAACCACATCTGCTTCTGAGTACTTCCTTTGGAACATAACATTAAAATTAAAAATTACTCTAGAGACGTCTTTGAGACATACTATTTTCAAACTCTAAAGAAACAAAGTAGTCTCCTTTGAAATACATGTCAATTCGTACTTCACTATAAACAGTTCTGTGTGCTAACAAACTTCACTATAAATAGTTCTGTGTGCTAACTAACCGGAGCACATGAGAACACCAAGATAAATATTTCGAGGGACAGGAGCTCATTTGTAATGCACAGTATCGTCAATATCTAGACAGAAATCTTCTGAGAGATTATTTATTCTTACTTCTGTAAAATTTAGGCTTGTGGTTATAAAAAATGATTATTTTAGTGTTCATGATCCTTTTGTTCATTTCATGATAAGAAAATACAAAATTAAGCATGCTTTGTCTCACATTTCTAAACTATATTGGGTAACAAATCCTACTAAGATTGAGAATTTCTATAGATACAACAAAATTTTAATAAATAATTTCATAATTTTCACAGAAAAAGACAACCACCAAATTACTAGGGTGCTAGCAGATTCATTGTTGGCTGAGGGCTCAGTCTTTGCATTACAGATGGTACCATCTTTATAGGTCCTTATAAGGCAGAAGGAGATAAACAAGTTCCTCTGGACCTTCAGGAGAACCCCACATTCATGAGTTCATCACTTCCCAGTCTTCACCTCTTAATATCATCACACTGAACATTTGTTTTTTGTGTTAGAATTTGAGAGCAAACAGAAATATTTAGAATATAGCAATTGGAGCTGACGTTTCATCAAATAAATCTGGAGTATATAAATATTGGGTCAGATTCTTCTAATTTTCTATACCTCCCAAATTATTTGCGGTCACTTAGCTCCCTCAGTACTGCATCTTTCTGCTTTAATTATTAATTTTTTTCTTACTCTGGCAGTTATATTCATTGCATTATATCAGCATGTTAATGTTTCTACACATATTTACATCCACATACTGATCCACTTACAATTTGTAAGTTATAAGTTTTGTTTTGTTACAAAATCGGGCTTGTTGCTCCTAAGAAAATGCAAGTCTTCTAAAGAAACAAAGAAGCTATATAATTTCCTGTTTCTAAAATGCATTGACCAATACAGTTTGCATTTCAGTAAGCAAAGAATAGGATGTAATATTGATATCAACGATGATAAAGATGGCGGTGAAAGTTCACAAGGAAATTTTACTTTGATTGTAAGGTAATCATCAGTTACAAAGCCTTTGTGGAGACAGCTTTTCAAAAATCAATTGTAATGTACAGTCCTGTCAAAAGAACTTTGGAAAGGATTAGAAAAAGGTATTAAGAGCTTATTAACAAAGGTTATGTGGGTGAGATGTGGTAAAGGTTTTATTTTTATATTTTCTCTAAACTAATTGTGTTTCTGTGAGTCACTAACAAAATGAACAGATGTTTAGTAAATAAATGAGATTGCTTTAAAGAATATAGTGTACAATACTGAAGTTGCCGTCTACCTGGGTGTAACAGCAACTTCTGCAATAAGAGGTAGATGGAGAAGATGTGCATAGGATAGTATGCAGTCTTGTACCACATGAATTTATTTGTTCCCCAGTTAAGTTCAATCTTTTACAGAGCTTTCACAGGGATAACTGGTCATATTATCAGGAAAGAATTAATGTAGCAGGGTTTGGTGGGTTGATAACTGGTGATCAGCTTATAATACCAACTGAACTGAATCAGTGTGGTGCTGAGCACGAATGGCCCACCTGCGGACTGTTGCCAAGATAAAAAGGAGGACTGGAGAGAAAGAGTTTAGTGTCGTTGATTCTCCTTGTTGTCATTGGCTCTCCAGGAGGAGCTTGTTGAGCTTTTTTCCTGCTATGAACTTGGCTGTTCTCATCATGGGAGGAGCTCAGAATCTCACTGTCACTGTGGATGGCTGTGCAACTTTTCGGGGGAATCTCTGGTTCTTACTTGGAGCATTGCTTCCTGGCTCCGGTGCAGAAACCTCAGCCTACTGGCACAGACCTTTCATCCACTGGCACAGTCTTTCTGGCTTCCACCACTGACCCTGACGTTACATGAGTCATTGTTGTAGACTTCTAGCTGGACCCCGCGGAGGCATTATCACGGGCTCTAAGTCTCCAGCTGGACTCCTGCAGAACATTGCTGTGGGATCCAGACCCTCAGCTGGATTCTGTGGGTCTTGGAGTGTGGACAGATTTTCTGCACTTTCTTTGCATTTGACTCCTTGGGTGACCATTATAAATAATACTACAAATTACATGTCCTGTATGTAATTGTGCTTCTTGTAATCCCTGACCGCAATACAGGGTTGATGGCAGAAGTTTCTTCCTCAAACTACAGTTGGCTTCACATTCTCCCTCTCACAGCTCTACATTTCCCCTGATAAAAATACTCTAGAAATTTCATCATTACCAGGTGTGGTGAGGCCCAGTATTGGGAGACTGAGGAAGAAGAGTCACTATGAGTTCAAGGCTAGTCAGGAAGGACTATGGAGTGAATTCAGGACAGTATGATCTATACAGTGAGACCCTTTCTCAAAAAAAAAAAAAATTGCTTTTTCACCATCAAGTTCTGAATTGCTTTGCTCTTCTCAAGCTATAACTATTGCAATTGATTATTTAGTTACCACTGCATTTTGGAGCAACAATAAATATATACTGAACTCCCGGGTTCCAGAAGAACTCTTTGCAGACCTTTATGTAAAGCAGTCACTCTACAAACTTATAGCAACAGGAATTTTTAATATTCATTGAGATTCTCTGTCCCTATGGCAGACATGTCCTGAAATATGAGCACTGAAACAATTTTAAACATCATAAGCTAGCATTGTGGTTCATGAATTTAATCCTAGCATGCAGAAGAATTACTAGCACAAGTTCAGACTGGCCAAGTTAGGAAATTAAAAAGACCTTATCTCAAAAAATTAATCAGTTAAATAAAGGGTTGAGGAATATAGCTCAATGTGAAGGCCCTGGACTCACTTCCCATTACTACAAAACTGTTGTGTATGATGGTTCAGTGATTCATTGAGAATAACATTTTCTCTTCTCTTTCATTTCTAGTACATTCTTTTCTTTTCCCGTTTGTCCTTTTCTTTTTGTTATAGATCTCTTTTCCTCTTTTTCCTTTATTCCTTATCTTCTTTCTCCCCCTATTTTCTTTCTTTTTTCCCCTTCATTTAAAATATCTTTATTAATTTAGAATTGAAACATAAGTAGTATAAATACTAAACTTTCTGCACTGGCCACTTCCTTGCCTGCTTATACAGTTCAAAATGATATTGAGTCACATGGTTGAAGTGAACAGAGTCAGTCTAAGTACCTCAAGCACACAAAGCCAGGAGAACCTATGTAGTTATCTTAGGCATTATCAACTCCCACTTCTCATTCAATCCAAAAACTTCAGACAGACAATAGAAATCCCACTGCCTTGCCAAAATACTACTTTCATTATATTATTGTAATACAATTACATTTGGGAGTAGCTTCAGTTCTAAATTTTTTTTTAATCTCACTGGAAATCTACAGTCTTGAAACTGTTTTTCACTAATGCATTAGTCATGTTTTCTGGAAGGAAAGAAAAAGAAAAATAATCTCAAGTCCTTTTGTCCATCAGATATTTCCATGCATCTTTAATTTAATATGTTTTAAGAAGTGCTCTATTGATTACATGATACTATTTAAACTTCCTCTGCAGTCTTCGCTGGAGTTGGTGGTAAATGAGGAGTTGGAGTAAAATGGTACATTGTTACCTTTTATAGATTGGTTCCAAAAGGCACAATAAATATCTAAAAGGATGATTAGAAAATTATTGTGGCTGGAAAGGGGGACAAGTTATAAGCCAATTAACACCAAATAGTCTAGATTTTCTGTTTAGTATGAAACAATCAACCAGTACCTGGAAAAATTTTTGTATCAAAATGCCCCAAGTACCAAATTCCAAGCATTTCATAGCAGTTAACTGTGAAATTAAAACTGAATAATTAACAGTGAAAAGCCCAGTTCCCCACTCACTCAGTCCCTTTTGAGAAGAAGCTGTGGATCTGATTCTTAATGAAATGTCTGGTAAATATCATACTCTGGTTAAATTGTAACCTATGAAACCAAAGGATCAAAATACATGATAAAATATATAATAAAATCTTGCAACCACCCTACTTAACCTGATTATCCACTAGAAAAAAATAGTGTTATCTTTTAGCAAGGAAGACCTTTGATGATCATTTATTTAATGCATACTTTTAAAGGATTTTTAATAGCATAGTTTTGAAGCATATCACTGGTTCAGGGGGCAAAACAATTGGTTCTTCCTGATCATATTTTTAAACAGCTCCATAAGAATGTCCAGATTTTATTGCTCTGTTAATCAAAAATAAACTTAAATTCAAAGACCCAATCCAAAATGGGCATCCGAGATGAACACACAGTTCTCAGATGAAGAAATACGAATGGCAAATAAATACATGAAAAAGTGTTCATCATCATTGGTCATTAGAGAAGTGCAAATTAAAATCACACTGAGATTCCACCTCACTCCAGAAAGAATGGCCAGGATCAACAAAACTACCAACAATAAATGCTGGAGAGGCTGTGGGGAAAAGGAAGTCTTCTGCACTGTTGGTGGGAGTGTAGACTCTGTACAGCCACTGTGGAGGTCATTGTGGAGATTCCTCAAAAATCTGGGGTTGGAGGTCCCATTTGACCCAGCTATTCTACTCTTAGGCATATTCCCAGAAGAACTGAAAACATCTTACCACAGTGATATATGTGCACCCATGTTTATAGCAGCACAATTTGTAATAGCCAGATCTCGGAAACAACCTAAGTGCCCATCAACTGAGGAATGGATAAAAAAATTGTGGTACTTTTATACAATGGGGTACTACTCAACTATAAAGAATGATCACATAGAGATATTTATAAATAAATGCATGTAACTTGAGACCATTCTCATAAGTGAAATAAATCAAACTCACATGTATAAATACCATATAGTCTCCCTAGTGTAAGAAATGGTAAGAGTACAGAAGATTTTATGGTAATCATGGTTCACCATTATATTGCTTTGAGGTCTTATGTTTTCATTCATTGGTTGGAATGGTTTTATTCTGTTTTGTTTGATCTTAATATATGTGATAGTATGAATAGTTGCTTTGAAGAAAAGGCAATAAGGCAGCCATTGTAGATTTGATATCATGTTGCTCTGAAGTCCTACCATGCTCTTGTTTTTCTATTACCATTTGTTCTATCACATTGTGTCTTATTGGATTTTAATATGTATGATAGTATAAACAATTTTTTTACGGAAAATGAGATAATATAGTAGCCATTGTCCATCTTCAGTTATTTGGTACAGAATGCCTTGCAATACATTCATGCTCTTGAGTGGTCTGATTCTATTTTGTTATGTTTGACTTTATTGTGTGTAAAGCTAAGCTCAACTATTTCAAAGAAAGAGACATTATGGTAGCTACTGTTAATATCCAATTGTCTTGTTGTGAAGTGCTGTGTTGCTTACAGTGTTCTGTTCTGATCTGCTTAGATCTGTCCTCTTTTGTTTTATTCTCTTTAAAATAAAAAAAAAGTTTATTTTTTCCCCTCACAATTACTTATTCCCTTATTTCTACTATAGTTTACTTGTTTCAGGTGCAGCTTCCTGTGAAAATGAAATAACTCATCATTTAATTTCACGTCTCTATAGAGTAAGTGAATCATTTAAAAATGTAGTAATGGCAGTGTGCCATACACTGTGGTGCATTGGAGGTAGATGATAAGCAAGACCGGAAAGTCTTCCATTAAGAGATGTCGGTTGGGAATGAGTTTATGGGATTTTGTTCAGAAATTAGAGCCAGAGTTAGAAATATGTATCTTTGCAGTTAAAAAATCTCTTTCTCCACAAATGCTTTTCAAACTGTGCTCCAGAGACATTTACTCCCTGATGCTGGAGTATGACTCCATCTTAAACCAGTGAGACATCATGTAGGGAAGAAAATAAAATATGAAAAGAAATAGTTAACCTTTTAAGCATGATATTTGCTAAATTATTTGCTATGAATTCAATTCTTACAAAAGATATGACAAGATCTCACAGAATTAGTTTCATAAAACACACAGTTCAAGTCCCTGGCTCTTACAAAGTCCTTTGAGTGTGTCAGTCATACCAACAAACTCATACATGGTCACATAATTTGCCTTTAAAACATGAGTTAAAGGTCCAGAGTACATGACTATGACAAATGTATGGGATTGCCAGCATTTGGAAAGATGATCCCTACCCTCACTCAAATTTCCTCTAAACTCTCTGAGAGCTTGACATTTTATCTGTAGAGAAAAAATGGTAAGGTCACTGTTCTTGAAGATTTCTCTAGTGAAAGCTAGAAGGGCAACATATGCTGGGTGTCCCTGTGCCTTTTTGTTTTATTTTATTTTATTTTTCACAGCTCTATCCTCTAAATTTTTTCTGTGCATCGCATAAATGGTCAAAAGAAAAAGAATAAAATGGAAAATCAATCTAGGCAGACTAAAAAAGTCAGAAGAATAAAGGTGCGTGGCTTCATTTGCATGATGTTTCTTTATTTTCCTGCTTTCTCTGACCCCTTCAGACACAGCGTGAACTAGTCTTTGAGTTGTCAGGACAAATCTCTTGTGGCCATCACCTTGCTTGTAAAACCTGGAGGTTTAAAGACAACACTGTCAATGATAATGAAATAATGCATTCAGCTGCTCTAACCCTGCCAGGCTTCTGAGCACAGTGGTTGGAGAAGAATAAAAAGAAGAGGATGGAGCTGCCAAGCAGTGCCTGCTGGGAGCAGGAGGCCGTTTTTGGATGGCCAACAACAGAGACTGCTCTGACAAATGGGGTTTTATGGCCACCATTCTTTCACTGGCGCGCATATATATATATATATATATATATATATATATATATATATATGTTTTACAGGTGAATCAAAGCTTCAAAATGGCAAAGAAGAAATGAGGAGGAGCTGGCATGAAATATTGCAGCAATATTCAAAGGAAACTAAAGAAAAAACAAATGAGAGGCTGATGCCTTTTACTTATAAGCAACGGGTGGGGGGAATCAGTGCTATTGGCCAACTGTACCTGCTGGCAATAATTAGGTCAGGCAGCCAAGAAAATGAAACACTGTGTTTTGAAATTTTATATTGCTTGATTTTTCATGGAATTGGTCACTGAACATGTGCCTCCATTCAGCATGCGCCTGCCACGTGCCTGGACTTTGCACAGGAATGTGGCACCTCTGGATGCAAGGAAGCTGCTGGGCTCTAGTTTCGTCCCTCAGGCCGGCTGAAAGAACATGCTTGTTGATGTGAAACTGATGTGACCACCTGTGGCATGTGAGGCTGGACCAAAGAGTCTGAGGGAACTCAGGTACAATGGTGAATTGTTTCCTTCCCCAAATACAAAACACAAATGAAAACAGAGAGCCCGGAGTGAAACAAAACAAATCCCAACTACAGTACTTGTGCTCAGGTAGCGCTCAGCTCCAAGCCAAGTAGAGAACGGAGGGCAGATGGTTCTAATTTCTCTACATGAAGACTACAGAGGAAATCCAGCTTTTTAAAAGACTACTCTAAAGTTCAGGCTTTAGCCACCTCACCAATTTCTTCTTTCCAAACACATTGAAGAATTTCAATTTCCTGTGCAATTCTCTGAATTTACAATGCTGCTTTTTCTCTTATGTATTTGCCCATCTTTGACACCAGGCCTCACCCAGAACTGAATATGGCACTTAAGGGAAGTTCTTATGTGGTTTTCCCCATAATTGCTTCATAAATAACTTTATCTTTCTTTATCCT
Source organism: Hydrochoerus hydrochaeris (assembly GCA_004027455.1). Taxonomy (NCBI): domain Eukaryota; kingdom Metazoa; phylum Chordata; class Mammalia; order Rodentia; family Hydrochaeridae; genus Hydrochoerus; species Hydrochoerus hydrochaeris. The sequence continues at coordinate 930,460 of PVLA01000037.1, read as the reverse complement.
CTGGGTACTTCTAAGCAGCATCGACTCTGCCACCCACCACCCTGTAGAGAAATCTCCCATAAATCCTGTGAAATTCAATGGCAAACATTTTTAATTATTCTGAAATTTCTAAAAGATGGAGAATGAGCTTCACTCACATTTACTCAGCCTCTTTCTCTATTCCTAGCATCATTTAGGCTCTCAGGTATTGATGAAATAGCAAATTCTGTTTCAGTTTTCTAAAAAGTTTGTCTCACCAGCAAGTTTAGCATAGAAGCCAAAGTCTTTTTAGTAGACACATATAAGACCTTATCCATCCTCAGCTTACATTCTATCAAATTATCCTTATCATTTTTCTATTTTTTTCCCCTGGGGATCCTTTGGTCCTAGAGAAAAAGATTAGGGCACATGTAGGAAGTATAGACACCTCAAACATCAAGAAAGTGGAGTTCCTGAGTGAACACCTCAGCTTCCTCTGTCTGCTATTTATTTTTTAAGACATGTTTTGTGCAGTCTTTCAGTCTGCAAAAGGATTTGTACCAGCTCCCCACCGTAGGAACCTGCACAGGAAAGTACATTTTATTGGTTGATATCATTTTATCTTTTTTTAAACTTATTTGTTGTAATTTTTATTAATATTTATAACAAGTTTCACCAAATAAATATAATCTGTAGAAGATACATAGGTGCAGAAATCTATTCTAAGAAACTGAATTGAGCGAAATGTAGGAGATGACTAAAAACCAGAAGATATCATAGGACACGCAGCCAGGAAAATATTCTCATAAGCTGGCTAGAACGTCATGACGCAGGCCTATTGAAATTTCTTCCCTGTCTGGCAAACCTCAGTCATGCTTTTATGGTCTTGTTTTATGGGTGGTAAGGGACAATGTCTTCTACAGAAAACCAATTGATTGAAAGCTTTAATTTACATATGCAAAATCCCTTGCTGTGACACCCATATTAATATTTGGTAACTAGTCTTTAAATAAGTGGGGAATCTTGCTTAATCAAGTCAATGCATCAATAGGGCCATCAGATCCACTACTTGTACCTTTTCCTAGTGATCACACCATCTCCAGTGACACAGGGTCATTGTACTTTTAACCTATTTTCCCCACTGCATTTCTCATCAGAGATTAGTTTTTGGTCATACACAAATATTTTCATTTTAACAATTTTTCTACTAGTGGTTTTCAACTTTGCTTCTCTACTACTTTGAGAGTTATAAGCATGATTATGATTTCCACTCACTAAACTAGTCTGCTTCATATTGTAAAATGCTAACAGTGATAGGCATTAGGACCATGGGCTATCCTAGCATTCCTAGTACTTCTATTTCTCATATTTTGCCAAGGTATCAAGAGTTGATTTTCAAGATAATTTGATAAGTAGCAGAAGTGATATATGTCCTTTTGGACTGAAATTTGATGAGCCATTTAGTGATCATCCATGTTACATTTTTGTGTGTGTTGGCAGTTATGGAACTTGAGCAAGATTCCCTACAGGTTACAGGAAGTTTATTAAACTTTTCTCCCAGCTAAATCACCCTGAACATATGTTATGAAAAAGAACAAATACCTGTGTGTGTATTGGATCGGTGAACAGAACTGTCTGTAGCCTCACTGTTTGAATATTCACTTTGTATGCTTTAATTTTGTAACTTGAACAACTATATCAAAGAAGACAATATGCAATGTATCAAATAGTGATTTCTTACTGTTTATTTTTTTTTGAAATTCTGTATTGTTTCTACCCTTTTTTCTGTTTTGCTTCCCCCCTCTTTAAATAAAATTAAAAAAAAAAGATACTGAGATTGTGAAATGGTTAGGTGGCTTTGCCTAACCTGACTTAAATGGTTTGCTTTCTGATCCTCCAGTCTGCACAGTGCAAACGCAGCCTTCTTTGACATTGTTATCCTTACATTTATACTTTGAGTTTACCATTTATTACAGAATACTTGACAAGCTGGTTCTACATTGATATCTATGAAAATTGAATGTTTCACTCAATTTTTCTTTACTATCTCAACATGAAGTAACATCTCAACTATTATAAAGATTTGATATTGTGGGGCTAAATTTAATGAATTGGGACAAGTTTTCTCTGACTTCTCTGGGATTTCTATCTGGCACTATATAAAGGCAGTATTTTATTTTAATTTTTTATTGTCAAAATATGCTTAGAGAATCCCAGAGTTTCCTAAAGACTTGTGTATTTTAAATGAATTATCTTATTATTAGACTAAAAAATTCATGACAACACTTCATCATAACTTACCCACGACCTGGTTAAAACAACAATTTTAAAACTGAGAAGAAAAAATAATTAATACAAGTCAGAATTATAACATTTCATAGTATAAATTGTATTTTCCCTCTCAATCCAATGGAACATAATTGCCTAATGATTTTACTTTCTCCAGAGAACCATCTTGACATCTTTATTATATTTGCCCTTTTTGGCTGTGGGATCTGTTTAGGCCAATAATGTCTCTATTTAATATTTTAATTAAACACATCCACTTAAACTCTCTACTGACCTCTTTAAATGAAGGCATTTCAACTGGTTTCAAACCTTCTAGCACAGAAATTTTAATTCTAAATTTTGAGCATAAGTTCAGTGTTCCTTTGCAGCTTTGCCAAAAATAAATATTGCTGAAAATAGCAAAAGGGTGATTGCATTGGTCTGGTATCCTATTGCTGTGACAAAAATGCCAGACATGACCTAAAACAAACAAACAAACAAAAAGATTTGTTTTAGCTCACAGTTTGACAGTTTTCAGTCCCTGGGCATCTGGCTCTGAGGCAGAAACAACACAGCAGAAGAGTATGATGGACCAAGGCTGCACACTTCCTGGTGGACTCGAAGCAAAATGCAAGGGCATAACCCAGAGAAGAAGGGGTCAGGGGTCCAACAATGTGCCCAAAGCCACACACCTGTTACCTAGCCAGAGACATGCAGAGGTGTGCTCTGCTAAACTACTGGCCATTTGTAATCCAGTTCAATTGACAATCAAAATTAGCCATCATAAATGTCAATCAGTGTATAATTATCTATCATTTCTTTGTAAAGCAACCTTACAATGCTGCCTGTTAAAACTCTAATATGAGATAAATTGGGTCCCCTGTCCCCCTATATGTTGAAATATCTGTACTTCAGAATGTGGCTCTTTTGGAAACGGGATCACTGCAGAAGTGATTATTTATTCCCTGGTCATACTGGAGTAGGGTCCAGTATCCTTTAATTACTTATGACTGGTGATCTTATAAGAAGCTTGCAGTGTGAGGACAGAGAGGCACAAGGAGGAGGTCATGTGATGGTGAAGCAATCGTTGGAGACATGCCCCTGAAAGTCCAGGTGTGCCACAGTGCTCCTGCCAACCATCGGAAGTCAGAAAGGGGCAGGAACCACTCCCTTCAGGTTTCACCTGAGCATGGTCCTGTCACCACTGAGAGCCCACAAAACTGTGAAAGAATAAGCACTTGATGACCTAAACTACTCAGTTTGTGATAGTTTTGCATAGTCACCCTGGGATGCTAAACTATATCTTCATCAGCTAAAGTGCCCACAGTGAGGGGGCATTAATGAGAAACTACCAGGCACAAATAAAATGTAACATGAGGATACAGGTGTTACTTAATGAACGAGAGAATTCATGGCTCAGGGTGATGGTATAGCCACTTGTAAAAGTATAGATAGATTTGTACTCAGAGAGCTCTGTGAAAAACTGTAAGCCATGGAAACAGGGCTGAATGGCTAAAAGTCTAGTCTTAAACTATGAACTGCTATGGCTCTCGATAGCTGTGTGCCAGCCCTCTGTGTGTGTTTGCTTCCTCAGCTCAGTCCTCAAAAGAAAATATTTACAGCCTATACTTCAGTGAGAAGTATTCATTAAGCAATTAAATATCCCAGTTAAGACCTGGAAACTCAAGGTCTTATTTTTTTTACAATGATCTCTCTCTCTCTCTCTCTTTCTCTCTCCTTCCTTCCTTTCTTCTTCTCTTCTCTTTCTCTTAGAAAATTGCAGATCAATATATTTTAAACATTGCTTGAATTTAAAGTCTGGGTCTCTCTTCCTTCATTTGTTTCAGCTATTCCTATCCAGCTTGATACATTTACTTTCAAAAAAAAAATTCCTTCCAATGATACTGGAAGCTGAATTGTCTTAAGAATAAGATACAGAGAAGAGAAGGAGGCCAGATTTGGATAAAATACAAATCCTAAAAATAAGGCCAGTTGAACTATGAACAGCTTACTTTAAACAAATTTATTGTTAAAACAAGCTGTGTAGTATTCAAACTCATTTAAATAGCCTCAACAATTATTATTCTTCTTATATAAGTAAGTTTTATGAATCAATACAAACCACATTTGATCTCTTTCACCAGAGCGTGTTTGATTTGTAAATACAAGGGAAAGGCCTAAAAACAGCAAAAACATCCTAGTAAAAGTCAGACTAATTGGCAAAATGCCCCTTGAGCTCTTTCCACATATTTCAGAAACTTGAATACAAAAATGAATTTATGGTAGTTTTATCTTTCATCACTGTTGTTAGGTTATCTTCATTTCTGTGCCAGAATTGAGTTCTGTACTGAGTTCCAAACTCTGCATCAGCCCTTGAACCTGATTGTGGAAGGACATTTGACAGAGTTTAAGGGAGAGATGAAAATGTGTCTCTTTTGTCGCGGTGTTTATTCTGCGATGATGTGTGATGCTGCTTCTTCCAGCTGCTCGCATGCTAACTTCCACTTTGTTTTCCCAGCGTCCTCCTCCCCAGCCTTGAATGACAGCTATATTAGCTCAGTGTGGCAGGGCGCTTGCCAGCGCCCCTAGAGAAAACCCAGGAAGGGCTGACCTCATGCTCACAGCACGCACCAGCCAGCTCAGACTTCTTTATCAGTCAGCGCCTGGGCAGGCCAGGCAGGGTCCCAGCTGCCTTCCCAAGTGAGCTTTATGATAAAGTTTATCCCATCAGGAGCCAGGGCATTGGTCAGAGTCCAGTTGCATGGCTTATGTTGTGAGCGAACTTTTTGACATTTCAAATCTGCCGTATCAAATTAAGTGGAATAAAGCCGGCTGTTTGCCCGATTATTTATAGCATCACAGGAGACTTGGAATGACTTATGAAAGAATGGAAATATTTCTCTTTCCTTAGAAATAAGCTTGCCTCTGCCAAAATATACAGCAATTGCCTGGGTATGGCAATGGTGCAAAAGACTTCCCAGTTCCAAGGTTATTAAAACATACCTGGGCTCTCTTAAAGACCCAAACCGAGTCTGAATATGAACAGCCTGGACCCAGCGTGAAGTGCCACGGAGAGCTGCCTGTGCAGCCCAGGCTCAAACCCATAAAAACCAAAAGGATTTGATTTTGCTGAGAAGGTTGCTGACCATAAGCTTTGGTGTTAGGTGTTTATCACCTTAATAAGCCCCAAGGAATGCAGCTGAGAGGGGAACTTTCAAAGTAGTTTTAGCTTTCTTTGCTTATTTACTAACGCTATTGAGACAAGAAATCACTGATGAAAGCTAATAATGGATTTTAAAATAGAAGTGCTGTATACACGAGAATTTCTTCAACATAATTTTACTTCTTCATTATGGACCATACAGGTTCCATGTGAATAATTTAAGAATGTGGAAATACATGAAACTTTTAGTTACTCAGATTTTTATCACCTAGAGACATCAATTATTAGTATTTTTATATATTTCCTGCTATTTTTATTCCATGAAAAATTATGCTCACATTAACGACACTCTTCTAGAAAAATTACATTTTTAATCATGGGTATTTTAATTATATAAATAATTACATGTATTTACATGTGTCTACTTATGGTTTAATTATCTTGGAAAAGCTGATATTTAATGGCTGCATAATACTTAATTGGGTATTTCATCAATTTTATCAAATATTCTTTTTATATTGGCAATTTAGTTTCTTTACATTTATTAATATGTGGTATTAAAAATGCCACAATAAATATTCTTGAATAGAAATTGTTGTTTTCTTCGAATATTGATATAGGATAAATACAAAAATGGAACATACTGCAATTACTTTACAAATACTGCAAAGAAAATAAAAACCAATACTTTTAGGTTTCATTATATGTATTGTCCAACCGCTTTCCACAAAGTTTGTAAATTAACAGTCTCCTAAGAGTGTATGTGTGATTACTCTGAACGCTAACTTTTAATGGTTTGAAACAAGATCTCATTTTGTATTCTCTTTGAACTACCTAAATACATTTTTAAATATCTTTATTCAGTGCAAGCTTCAGTGAAGTTTGTGAGATGGATTGTCATTCCTTGTTCAGTGCTAATATAACTGTATATCATGGAAACATACATGTCTACATAGCTGGCCATCCGTTCACATTTTTTTAATTTTTTTAAAAAAAACAAAACAAGGGCTGGGGATTTGGCTCAGCAGCATAAGTGCCTGCCTGGGAAGCGCAAGGTCATGAGTTCAAACCCCAGTACAAAAAAAAAATAAAATAAAATAAAAAGGGTACAAATGATACGGAATTTTGAAAAAGATAACAGTAAGAATTCATCACTATATATATTCAATATTGTTATCTTAGAAGATGTTGCTCAAGTTATAAAATCACAGCATAAAAAATGAGCAGACAAATAATGACAGCATAAAACATTCTTTTCAATGAACCAACAAACACTTAGTAGTATGGTTATCTGTCTTGCACACTTAAACATACATACAGTTATATGTGTATACCTACAAGTTGTTCTTTCCTTTGGAGCATTTTGTTTTCCTTTCATTATTACAATATCTATTGTATATTTTGGATCTTTCAGTTTTTGTTATTGTTATTTATTTTTTATACTAGAGTGACAATACGATATTTACAAATGTAAGTCTGATTTATTTCACTTGTGAAACGGCCTCTATTTACCTATAAAATACGTGAAAGGTAAATGACAACTCCATTCATATTTTGATCCTCAAAATATATTTTTATAGTCTCTATGCTTTCTAAGCTTCCTGTTAATGAAGTGACATAAAAGTGCTTAAATACATAAATATTAAAAGATATATTAAAATGTTTTGTGAGCATTTACAATATTTGTTGACCTATACAGAGAAGTCAATATTCTTCAAATTCTCTGTGTAATTCTTAAAAACATGTATTTTACTCTACACAGGAAAGATAAAAACCCTTGCTAATACTGAAAGACAGCCGAATCAGAGCAAAAGCAGAGGTGAGATCAGGGAAAGTGAATGAATGAATGAATGAAAAATAAATAAATAAATAAATAAAAAGTTTACTCATTTTGTAACATAAAACAGTAGACAGTAAAGAAGATTTTTAAATGGAATGAATTAAACACCAAAGAATAGAACACAGAGAGAAAGCAGGAATGAGAGAGGGGCCCCTGTACCCACCTGTGACTTTTAGATGGAACTTTTTGACAGCTTTAGCTTTTCCTGTCTTGTTTTAGTTATTGTAATGGCAACAGCTTCAAGGACAGAAAAAGTATTTACCACAATGATTCAGAGTAATTTAAAAAATTGTGTTTTTTTCTTTTATAATGATACGTCCTCTAGGACGGGAAGAAGGTATATATATATATATATATTGCTATGTTACACAATTATTTGATGGAAGTGGAGTAAAAGATATAAAAAGGTTCAATCCTTCAGCTGTCCTATTTTTTTGTACATTTTCAATATTAAAATTATTTTTCTTCTTAAAAAGTAATAGAACATTGATGTCATACATATGGTATGTTTCAAACTTATTAACAACTGTGCTGCAAAATAAAATATTTTAAAATTACTATTCTAAAATTATTATTTATTGTTTTATTTTCAGTAAAAAAATTTATTTATTTATTTTGGTGCTGGGGGTCAAACTCACAACCTTGAACTTACCAGGCAAGCACTTAAACCATTGAGCTAAATCCCCAGTCCCAATCAGTAAAAAAATTGATGCAGGAAGGATAATCCACATCTTCAGTTGCTGAAATCAGTAAGAATATTCTCTGTCATTATACATAGATACAAACAGAATAAATGACATATACCTGAATACAAATTTAAAATAGGATTATGATTTAATACACATATATTCATACTTACTCATTGATAAGTTATTGTTATGTAGTAAAATACAAGGTTCTGTTGTTTTACAACATCCCTGTTAAAGACTTGCACCTGTGGTTCTTTTTATTTTCCAGGCATAAGCTTCTAAAACAATATTGTGTTGTTTAATATTTTTCCATATTTTACATCAAGAGCTTGATTGTTTGGAAAACATTATGATACAGAGTTAATGTAAAAGCTCTGTTCATTTATATTTCTTTGGAAAATCAGCCAGGTATATAGCTCAGCTGCATAAGTGCCTGGCAAGTGCAAGGTCCTGAGTTCAATTCAAGATACAGAAGAGAAAGAGAGATGAAAGGAAGAAAGCAAAAAAGGAAGGAAGAAAGAAAGAAAGAAGAAAGAAAGAAAGAAAGAAAGAAAGAAAGAAAGAAAGAAAGAAAGAAAGAAAGAAAAGAAAATCCAATATTCACTGAAAAGACTTTTAAAGTATGTAGCCCATTTTTTAAAAATCGTATATCCATAGAAGGAATCATGTGCCTCTTCTATGTCACACTGAACTGTATAACTGCAGATTAAATCCAGAAGACATAGACAAAACTATCTTAACTAAGACACAAATTTTCAAAATTGCATAAATGTAAATCTATAAAGCAATTCTCACTAATTTTTTTACAAAATATAATTATTTTTACAAGTGTATGATATTATACAATGGTATTGCTACTTCAAATTAATTATTTACTAAATACTAACTTTACCATTTGATTTTTAACAATGTGATTGACAGATTGGAAAATCATTTCATGTTGTTTGGGTGTATTTCTTTTTATCTTAAAAAAATGAAAATTTGATGAGATTTTTTTCCCTCCGATTGAAGCCCAAAGGCAAACTGTGGCATATCTACTGAAAAAGTTTGTTCATCTGCAAATACCAAGACCTTTCTCAGAATCTCCCCATCACAATCTACGAAATAGAGGGCTTCTCTGTGAGGAGCCTTGAGGTATTCATGTTCCATGAAATGTGAATGCTGCTTACTAGATGGCCTCTACTGATATTGCTTCTCTTCCAGTTCCAGGTGGGTAAATATCACACAACCCCTGAACTCCAGGTACTGTGAGCACAAGCTAAGTATCTTGATTACCTGATCCTCCTTTTTTTTTTTTTTTGTCTTTTTGAGACAGGCTATGCAGTTCAGGCTGGCCTTGAGTTCACTTTGTAGCCCAGGCTGGTCTCGAATTCACAATGATCCTCCTGTCTCAGCCTCCCGAGTGCTCGGATTACAGGCGTGAACCACCACGCCCAGTTTGATCCTCTTTTTCTTCATGTATATGTGTTTCCTTTTGAGGGTCATTGAATTTGTTATAAACAATTCATGTTTAATATATGCATGTTCCATACTTTGTTTAAAACATGCATATGTTGAAGTATATATTCACCATCTTGTGAGTACATATTGTATGAGTCATACTTATTCTAAAAGTTATCCATTACATTATATAACTGCAATTCAAATATAACTTGTTGGGCTATTTTCTGCTTGTACTTTCTTTTGCTAAGTATGAGAAACTTACCTCTTACTACACTGTCTGTTAGTATTTCCTGGTAATATTCACAGGCCAGTGAATGCACTTTGATAATATAATTCTAAGTGAAATAAACTGAACATACAAGATGAAATATCACATGGTTTTTCTTATGTGAAAAGCCCAAAAATATAAATAAAGAGCAAAATAAAAGATGTATAGTGGGAAAGAGGGAGATCTTTTTCAAGTGGGAAGAGGAACAAGGGGCAGAGGGAAGCCTCCTGAAGGAGGATGGGAAGGTGGATTAAAAAAAAAGGAATTGAAAGAAAAAGTAGAGAGAGAGATTTGCAGATGAGAAGATGACCAAGAAATGGAAGGAGCAGGAAGAGATAAGACAGACAGGGTGCAAAAGCAGAATAAAGATGTAATATGAACATCCCCTAAATAAATGTAATCACTATGTACTATAAACAGACAGTAACAAAGATTCAGTCGATGTGACTGTGTCTTTCCCAGAGGATCTATTACTTTCATCAATTTGGAATCAAAGGAGAACGGCAGACCTCAGAAACCCTCTCGGAGAGTCAGTTAAACTTCTTCTCATTTGTGAGGAGGAAATCTCCCTAAACCTCCCTCAGAATTTCTTCCAAAAATGATCTTCATGGAACTCATGTGACTGTACTTCCTATCACTCTTTATTTCATTTCAGTGGCAGTTTTTCTCATTTTCAACTCCTTAGCGCACTGGAGATAAGCTCTTTATCAGAGCAACCGGTTGTAGAGAACGTTCGGTACCATTTCAGTGGAAGCTTCTCTTCCCTAACGTTGGAATTCCACTCTGGCTTTGGCTGCCTTTGCACTTATTTGTAGCTGTAAGAATGTAAATGTCCCACAGTTTCTATTTTCTAATTTTTGTCTGTCTTTTCAGAAAGTCTCAGAGATTTCCACACTGACTGATATATTTGCTGGCTTTTTACTCTATTTCTAGGAATTTCCCCATGGGTAATATCCTATACACAACACATTTTTGACTGTTTTGTGGATTGTGCTTTTCAAGTGTACTTGTTGCAGAAAAAATAATTTAAAATTTCTTCTTCAGAGAGAACTGATTCTGGTTTTGAGAGAATTGTCACATTTGGAAACACACATAAGCAACTTGTAAACAGTGTCTTCCATTTTTATTTCTGTAATTAAAGTGCAGTTTTATTTTCTAGTGGCTGGCAATTTTTTCGTATCATTTTCACAGTTGACTTGCACTTCAACAGTTACAAATACCAGCTTTTGGCAGGTGATGTTTGACCTCATTTTGTTTTCCAAAGAGCAAGATTCTGAATTCAGAGAGTGACAGTCTGGCAAACAGGAGGCAAGGCATAAAATCCAAAGAGTAAGTGTTCCTTTCTCCATACAAACCAGCAGCTTACAGCACAACTTAAATTAAGGAAATACCTTATTTGAAAAACCAAAAATAACCTTAGTGAAGGAAAGGTTTATGATAAGTTAATTGTTTCCATTTTGTTTCAGGGAATTAAATGACTCCCTCTAAAAAATTTCCTGTATTATTTTCAAATTTTGTTTTAACTGATAGTTTAAACTAATGGAAAAGCAAAATCAGGTTCTCCCAATCAAGTTGCTTAAATAAAACTAAATGGCTCATTTATATTTGTCCATGTCATTTACAGTGATTAAAAGAGCTATGCTACTTTTTCCAAAACAAAGATTCTTTTTCCATTACAGACTCTCTAGATCATTCCTGTGTGCTATCATTATCACGTCAACCTGTTTACTACTTTAGATGTAGAAGAACCATGTTTTCAGTACGTGGAGTATTTAACTGATTGTGTCAACTTGAGTAAGAAACGCCCAGCTAAGTTGGATCAGTGTAGTGCTGAGTGTAGCTGAGGGATTTACCAAAGACAGAAGACCCACTCTGGGTGTGAATGGCACCAACCAATAGAACTGTTACCTGAACGGAATAAAAGGGAAATGAAGGAAGATTCGCTTCTGCTTCTTTGGAGCAGCTCCAGTCTTGGCTTTCATCTTGGATGTCATCTATTGGCTTCTGGCACCGACCCTTTACTTCCTGACACAGGATCACATGGGACACTACAGTGAGCGCCAGGCCCTCAAATTTTGACTGGAGCTGTGGGACTCCCGGTGCACAGCCTTTCTGCTCTCCTCCTCACCTGACTCTGTGTGTGGCCATTGTAAGGAGACCCTGGAAATCCTAATATTTTTCTACGTCTTGCATTAAATCTGTTTCTCAAGTGAGCATTGACAATTACACTGTGCTTGTACTTCTCTATTGCTGTATTTTTCTTATGCAATAAATATAAAACTACAAAACTGCAAAGGGAACTTGAAAGGAAAAGAAAATACGATTCTTAGCAGCATAAAGCAAACCTATTTTTTATTGACATAGATTACTGGTGAATCTTTTTTGTGAGCAAACATTTATGTATCGTTTATGATATTTTAGAATAAAATTTAGTGTATGTTTACTGTTTGAACATTTTTTACTTTATCTGCTTGTTTTAAGGATTACAGAAGAATATAAATGTGAAGATACCTAAAAAATGCTTGTCAAAGAGCTACTTAACTCCATCTATGAATCCACATTTTACTCTAAATAAACTCTCCATGCTATAAAATACATAGCATCTAATCAAGTCCATGCCTCAGAATCTACAGAAATCATTATCATGGTAAATTTCTTCCTTTTCTTCTGTGGTTTTCCAATTACTTTTATAGTTAATGAAGGAACAAATGTTGCAATGTTTTCTGTCATTGATTTTTTGAGGGGGGAATTGGGATTTTTATATCACAGAATTTGAATGTGGGACCATCAAAGTTTAAAGTAATTCTCAATGCCATAAAGTGATCAGGGGATGTCTCTATGTCATCAAATTATCACATTTGTTTAATATAAAACTAAAAAAAAACATTTAAAAATACTGTAAAATACTGCTTTTTGTTTCTTACAGTACCATGGGGTACAAACTTTTTCCCCCCAAATTCTATGTGATACTTTGTTTTGTTACTTATTATCTGTGTCTGTTACCCATTTCCATATGTTTTTAATTGGAGTTATACTACACTTCAATATTAAATATATATATTTTAAATAAAGGTGGAGAGAAATTCAATTGAGTAAATCCTGAATAAGTGGTCCAACCATCTGGGCTTAGGAAATTTACAGGGCTCCGAATATACGGAGGGTTATGAGTTCCTACATGAAAGTTGTTGCAGAAAGGTTGTCAAAAGTGATAGATGAGCAGAATAGCTAGCAAATAACAGTAAACGAATGATTCTCATCTTGAAAGTACTTGTCTTTTTTACACTAGTCCAATTATTTTTTTATGCATCTGTTTTGTTTTTCAATTTTGACTCAGTTTTAGAAAGTTATTGTACTGTGACTTAGTTTTGCTAATTTTGCAGACATCGTCCCTTATTAAAAGACAGCTGATAGAGGCAAAGAAATCAAAAACTTTAAAATTTATACAGCTGAAAGGTCACTCTAGATTAAGAATAACAGTTATTTTGGCATCCAAAAGATGAACTAACTGAAGCATTGTATTATCCCTTTGATGGGAGGAAATAGTAGCAGCTTCCTTAAAAAATAAAGAGAAAATTCTAGATATGAACAATCAGCAGAAACCTTCCTATTTCTCAGACTTTTTCACACTCTTCTTGAGTGAAGCAAGTCAAACTCTAGGAAGGATTTTCTAAGATTGCCCAGAAATAGATCACAGAGAAGCTTGTGCACAAATAGCCCAGATCATTCTTCCCCAGCTGATTTCATTAAATCTCATTTACCATATTTGTCTAACCATATTTCTTCATAGCTATCTGTCTGCTGTCTATCAAACCAAGCATAACATACACAGGTTTAACAGGTTTCTTCAGGTTTTCATCTCGTTAGGTAGACACCATCTCATACAAAACTCATTTTAAAAAGTGTTTGCTTTTCTCTTATGCATCTGTCTTCTGTTGTTGGTGCCTCAGCTATGAAACAAAGATGGAGAGAGAAAGATTTTTTTTCTCTCCTAAACTTACAAGTGAACCTAGGGAAGTTACAGAAACTACTATTTTAAAAATAAAAAAAGTATATAACATATTTAGTGGCCTGAAGGATGTAGGTGTTTCAAGAAATACTGCAGTATCTCAAGAAGTCATTACCTACTTAGTGTGTGGACTACTTTTACTCACAATGAATTCATTTGTGTTATTAAATTCATTTGATTTTCAACATATAGAAAGTTGAAAATGAAATGTGATTTTCTTTCTAATTTTCACTGAAGAAGAAATAATATTTTTCTCCAACTTTTTTAGGTTCTCTGAGTTTCTGAAAGTGAGATGAGTCAAAGACATATTGAAGACAGAAAAATGCAGAAGTTTATTAGTGTGTGCCTCACGCATGGTACGTGGCATGTTTTCTCCATTGGTAGGAGCTGTGAGGGGCTCTCTTCTTCCTCTTCAAAAGGAAAAGTCATCTCTACAAATAGAGAAATTTCCTTCCCAAAAGGGAAATGTGTACCTGAATTTAAAGCTTTTCCTTCATCTGCTGGTTCTTACTGGCCTTTAGCTCAAGCTAATCTATTTACCAAAAAGGCATAGTTTGGTTAACACATAACTGGACCATTAAAATGGGATTGGTAAATGCAGTGGTATAACTTTCCCTTCTCCTGGTCCATTGCCCAAAATAAAACAAAAACAAACAACAATAGCAAAATAAAACACACATAGCATTAGACGAAATGAAATAAATTTACTTAACTTGAAAGGGGAATTGGTTGCAAAATGGAGTGTAAAAATTTGCTTAAAGTTATTTCTACTTGGAGCATTTTCTCCATGAACTGCAATAAGAGTTACAGAGCAGTAATGGTTTGCTTACAGGCAAGTAATTAAGCACCTGCAGTCACTCCACAGGATGTAGATTTCACATGAAGAGCTATTTTATAAATAAACAAATAGAAACACACACATGTAGTGGCAAAGACAGGCAATGTGTAAGTTTTAAGTTTTCAAAAGACAGCTGCATACTTTTCCAATGTCTTCTGTTTTCATTGGTGTTCAGAGAGTGATACCCAAGGTAAGTGGTCCTTCATTATGCTAAACAGTTGATTAAAGGGAAACTAAATCAATTTAAGGGACATACTCAGAATCAAGGTACCTCTGCCCTTGTCTTATACCCCTGCCCACATCATCCCCAGCACAGAGAGGAGAGAGTTTCTTATGGGGTTCTCATAGCTCCCTAAAGTCTTGGCCCATAAAGGAAGAAACAGACACATCTGCTTCCTTTGCTTATCTATCCTTAACTAAACTCACACACTCAGACAGACTTTTATTACAAACTCTTTCCCTTTATTTCTGCACTGTAGAGAATCATTTGTATTTCACTGTTCAACTGCACTCAAAGCCACTGTATGGTATTCTAAGTCCACTCAAATTCCTGGAACTTACTTACTCTACTTCTAAAACTCATCCACATGTCCTATTCTCAGCCTCTCCTATAGGAAAACAGGAACATTTAAGACCATGTTGGAGCTGGGGATTTAGCTCAGTGGCATAAGCACCTGCCTGGCAAGTGTGAGGTCATGAGTTTGATCCTCGGTACTGCACACACACACACAAAAAAAACATGTTGGAATAATAGATAAGCACATTCCCATAACTTTCTCTCACGATGTGTTTTTTTCCCTCACTGCATGCCATATCCTCTATTTAGTCTATCTATTGTTAATTAATTTCAGTGAAATTTCAATGAAACTTCAGAAGAAAAAACGGAAATCTCCTTTGCACCTATATGTATATATATAAACACAGATTCAAGAGCCTTTTTGGTTTCTCAGAATGATAATTACTAACCTCTTTATTGTTTTATTAGCCCTGCACAGGAATCAAATAATAATAGTATTCTTCTTGAATAGTAATCATATCATTCATATACATAACAATTAATAATAATACAGAAACACAAAAGATGTAGGACCGATGTACAGAGTACATGTAATTTTTCATATGTAGGAAGGAGATTACTTTTGATCATTCATCTACTTTCTCAGGTTTGATTGTCTATCCTAGAAATGCAAAACCATTCCTGCAACCCTTATCTTATGGCCTCTGGTCCTTAGGTGTTCCTTGTTTCTAGTTGTCTAATGAGATATAAGTAGTTCTTTGGACTTTATTCAGGTTCAGAAATAATTGGAGTTATACTTTAGATACAGGTTTGCATTTAGCAGCCCAAATATTAAATAATTGATTTTTTGGAAGAAATATTAAGAGGTGAGGTTAGTTGAGAGGAATTATTCCATAGGAGACTTATTTTCAAAGGGTATTATAAGACTACAATTTCTTCTCTTCCATCAGATGAATAGTTATATGCTCTGTACCATTTTTTTTTTACCATGATATGCTCCTGCAGGTCCAAAGAAATGAGACCAATAGGTCATGGGCTAGAATCTCCAAAATCATGAGGCAAGTTAAAAATATACTCTTTGTATGTTGATTGCTTTAAGTATTTTGTTACAGTAAGGTGAACCTGACCAGCAAAACAAGTACTGAATCTCTCCTTTGCCATGTTACACTTATGGAACCCCACACAAGCTGAATTACTTTTGTAAACCTGAATCTATACATGTGAAAAATGGAGATAAAATAATAGTCACCTCTCAGGTGAGTGGGAAGAATCTCTCCTAAGGGAGTGGGAGCAATTTGTCTCACAAGAGGAACTTTCCCACTAAGTTCATGTACTGCATCAAGATACATCACCAGTTAGGAATGAGCTGCCTTCAAACTGGACTCAGTAGGGTGAGACTTCTCCACCTGTGGCATGAACTGGAAATTGTTCAGTCTAATGTTTCTGCATCAGGTCTGGCAACCAGGCTACAATTTCCAAATGACTTCACCAAATCCTGGAAATAGTGAAAACAACTTGTTCCTATACCCCATAACCCTACTACAGTACAACCTTGTAAGCTTAAAGAAGACCTAATTAGTACAAGTAAAGGAGATTGCATAAATGAAACCAGAGACAGAAAGAAGATAATTATTTAGTTGAGATCTAAGCTACCTTATTTGGAAAGTTCTCACATTTCATGCAAATAGTGCAATAAAATTAGACTGAATCTTCTGAATATGGAGTCATAAAGCAATGGAAGCCTGGATTTTGACAACAATTTCATCCGAGTTCGAATATTTGATTTACCGATAATTGAGATATTAGCAAAGTTATTTGTCTTCTCAAAGATCAATGTCCTTATTGGCTTAAGACAGATAATGGTAGCACCTATTTAGGGTCTTAGGAACAGTAGCATAATATGTTGTCTGGAATGGGATTTAACTGTAGTATAATATTGAGAAATGCACAGTATGAAATTAAGAAAAAAGACAGAGTAGATAAAATCAAAGGATGCTAGAAAGATAGACAAGTATTTTCTAAAGTGAATTTATAGAAATTTAAGGAAGAAAGCAAATTGGACCACTGCTTTTATAAACACTTAGAAAACACTAAAGGTATCTTTCTGCAAAGATATTTATCAAAGTTTTCTCAAAAAAATTTACTGAATTACTTGACCCTGATGAAAGAACTGCTCTAATTTACTACATTAAAAAGAAGGTAAGATTTATGAAGGTATAAGATAAAAACTTTGTATCATAAAGTATAATGCCAGGTCATATTAGAATAAGATTTGTGGTTGGTAGTTATTGCATGTGTTTAGAAAATTAATTTCATATGTTATGTTTCTATTTTATATAAAACTTTCATTCAATTTTAAGGTAGAACACAGCATTTGTGCTACTTTCCAATCTGAGTATCAGATATTCATCCTGGTTTCTGTTACAATGTAAAATTGTTATTTAGTAGTACTCTAGTTATAGGGGCTTACATTTCTGACCTAGTGGAAATTTCAGGGACACAATTAATTGCTTCATTTTTAATCTAGAGATTTAGCTTTTGAAAGCTAATTCCCATGCTGAAAATGTTGGATAAAATATTGCTATCATTTATTGTTCTTTAAATATATGTAAATAGATGGAACAGTATTATTGCATTAAAAAAAAAAAACCTATAGACCAAAGAATTAGAAACCTGTTTCAACACTTTCCTCCTGTAAATGTTTTTTCTCGGATGGTTCTTTTCCTGAAAACTACATGTAACTTGCTTTCAGCAACAATCTGAGCATGTGTCCTTCCTACAAATAACAATTACAATTGCTGCCCACTCACCTCTGAGATGTCTTTGCTGCTTCCCAAAGGAATTCAACAAAAGCAAGAGAGATTAATGAGTGAAGTGGAAGCTTGAATTTGTCACACATCCAGTACTCAAAAACTTGCCAAGTTTAGAGTCAAATTAGGAATTGACTTTAAACCTTCAAAAGTTGGTTGTAAAGAATAGGCTAGCAACTAAAATTTATAGAGGAATAAAAAGTTAGGGTCCCTAATAAATGTCCAAGGAGAACATATATTCTAAGAGAGTGGACTCATTTCAAGGTTGTCTTAGATTTCACAGAAACATTTGTATTAAGTTTTCACATAAAAAATAGAAGAAAGAGGAAAATATCCATGCAATAAATTTCCTTCCTTTTAAATAGATACAAAATTGCTAAGCATTTGTGAAGTCTAAAATTCTATTTATGAAATTCTGAGAGTCACCACATTCAAAATGGAATCGTGAAATGCATAAGAAACAAAAACAAAAACAAAACAATCTATTTTATCCAAAATAAAACTACCAACACCAAAATGAGACGAAAATTTTTTAGATAGTTCTTTTCTTTTTATTTCCCATGACCTGACTCCAGAGCACTACTGCCAGACCAACAGTGCCCATCAATAGAAGCCAGGGTGTGATGAAATGGTATCACAAGGTAGATATAGCAAGAGGGGATGCTTGATGGCCTTGCATAGAATCCATACTGCAATAAAAACCATGATTTTAATAAAGTAAAGTAAGAATGCTTCATTCAGATGGTCATAATAATTGAGCAAGTTGCTCTGTGTGATCTCAAATTATAAAGCATTTTTTCTCTTGTTTAGTTAAGGGTAGATCATAGATACAACATGAAGTACAAAGGGTGTTCAATTTTCGTAATAAAGTAGTAAAGCATAGTTTACAGGGCACATAGGAGAAAAATCTTCCTACATTCCTACATTGTGCAGTTCTGTCTATGTAGAATTATCATAGCACATATTATAGAAATTGATTTGATGAGACTTGAGGTGTGTAAGCTGGAGCAATGATTGGATAATGAAATTAAGAATCTTCTGCAAGCAGTGACAAATGTCCTAATGTAAGAGTATGTCCTTTCAGCATAAACTGGCAGGGACACAATTTAGCACCTCTAGAACTCAGCCCAAAGCACTAGTGTAGCATGCTGGGGGCCTCTGCACTGTACCTGGCCAGTGATGAATGTCAAATACTGTAGCACATTTCTTAAAAGAAGCTTGCTATGTGGTATTTGCAAGCAAAGTCCATTAAAAGCATTAACTATTACTCTCCTCACAAAAACCTATGACATGGAAAGTATCCATGATTTGCAAGTGAAGACTCTCAAGGAAATTTTCAAGTAACTTCCTCATGGACAAATGGCCAGGGAACACTTTTGTCAGAATTGGGAGCAGGCAGTTCATGTTTCAGAATCTGGGCCATGCTGTCAATCACAATAGTAAGGGCTGGCAGAATACTAGATGGGACAGTTTAACCAGAAGCCTCAAAAGACACAGCAGGGTGGGAGAGAGAGAGAGAGAGAGAGAGAGAGAGAGAGAGAGAGAGAGAGAGAGAATATGAATCTGTACAAAGGCTCATACATTCCAAAGGCAACACTTTGCTGTGTTTTCAGAAATTCTAAAGGAGCTAAGAGTGCTTAGGTTGTGGTGCAATAAATAGTGAACCAGTAGTTTTACCAAGTGGTATTGCTTGCTCCAATGATATGCTCTCACCCATTGGAACTTCCACATCTCTACTCTAAAACCTAAGCTGGGGGCGAGGGCTTTATCTGCCTTTATCTAATCTCAATTCTGTTAGAGAGAAAGTGGTCCTGCAATGTATGTGCATCCCACGTTCCCACATACAATATTTGTCACTTTTACTCACAACTCCTTGGCCAGAGTTAGTTGTACAATTTTGCCAAAGAGAGTGGGAGTTAGGAAGGCAAAAAGCTCATGGAAAGATAAGGGGGAAGCCAGGTCCACGTGGGAGAGCTGGAGAGCTAGAATACTGTGTAAAGAACCCCGAGGCACCAGTGGTAGAGCTTGGTTATTGCCTCTGTAGGTGGAGACTCAAGAACTGATGCCTGTCAAGTAAGGGGATCACCGCAGCTCCTTCAGCATGGGAAGTGATGCTGCCTTCATTTATGGCCAGACACAAGTTTCCTAAGTACTAAAAAGAAAAGGCAGTAAGAGAGAGATCAAGGGCAATGCAGGAGTGACCGAG
Source organism: Hydrochoerus hydrochaeris (assembly GCA_004027455.1). NCBI lineage: Eukaryota > Metazoa > Chordata > Mammalia > Rodentia > Hydrochaeridae > Hydrochoerus > Hydrochoerus hydrochaeris. The sequence goes on along the minus strand of PVLA01000037.1, from coordinate 910,454 downwards.
GATCCTAGAACCTTTTTCAAGTGCTTTTTGCACAGCAACTACCTGAGGATATAATAGAACTGTTCGAAAGAAATTCTGCATAGAAATGGGCTGAAAGGGGAGCTGTAAGGAGCCAGCAAATTTATTTATGTCCCTGTAGAGTGCGCGCTCTCAGAAATGGGAATCCATGGAAACGTGAAACCACTCCACCAGCACAGGTCTGCTTTGAACCTTAGCTAGTCAAGAGAACACAGTGCTTTCAGTAACACTTGGTAATACTTCTGCCTAGTCCTTCTCTCCTGCCATGGAGGGATCAGAACGCAGCTCATGATTTGGTACATGTGAATGTCTGTGTTTACATGTTTCCAGCAGTGTAGAAAGCAAAAGGAGCATGCCAAGCATACATACTCTTTCTGTTGAGCCCCCCACCCCATCCTGAGGTGTGGGAGAACTGGGCCAGAGAGAGGGAGAAGCACCTGGGATGAACTCAGTTCAACACTTGAACTATGTGTCACTGCTGGGAGGTAGAGCAGCTGTAGATCTTCATGTAATTGAGGGCGTGGCCCTTGCAGGAGTGCTGAGGTACAGGCCCCTTTCTCTCTTGTCTATTCTGCTTGCTGGCAATAAGATGAACGTTCTGTTCCACATGCTGTTCCCATAATTAGCCCTCATCCCCCGCTTCACAGGTCCAAACAATGAACTGCAGTCTCTAAAACAGCAAACCAGAATAGAGCCTAAAGCGATCAGCTAAATATCTCAAACAGTTCAGCGTAGTTTTTAACAGTGTAATACTGAAGGAGAAATAGAATGTTTTTTTTTTGTAACTGTGAGTTAGACATATTAACTCCAGAATGGAGGCTATTTGGTGACTGAAATACGTACCTGGAAAACATTTATACTGTCTGAGAATGAAGAGACAACCTAACAGACCTATGTGTAAGCTCATTTATTGCCAGGCAAGAACTAGGCAGACAAAACAAGTTAGCATTTCGTCTTCACGGCTTTAGCATCATACACTCTCCCATTCACAGCTTCAGCGAGTTCCACTTGGTCATTCCCTGAAAGTATAAAAAGGAAAATTACAGGATCTTCAATCAGATTATGTACACTGTCGCCTTCAAATTGCAGTTCGATACAGTGCAATCAGCTAGGTGTGAATCTTTCCACTTGCAAACCTCTCTCCCGGGCGGATGGATGCTTTTCTCAGCCAGTTGGATGCCAACTTCTCTTTGGAAAAGCCTTCTGTGTTTCCATCTCTTCTCTCTGCTCTGAGTCTAACCGGTTGGGCCAGATCGCTGCTGCTGCTCATCCCTTTTATCATGCCTACAGAGACCCCGTGTCCCCACTGTTTGGATGCAGTCCGTCAGGCTGCCCTTCCATCCGCAAGCCCTTGTATTCACACATGGGATCCCAACCTGAGAGCTTCCACTGTCCTCACCCTCAGCGCGCTTCAATCTCCCCTTCTGGTCCCGCAATATCAGTGCACACCTGTGCGTCTTCCACACCCCGCCAGGCCTACTGGTTTAGGGGTAGAAATTGTTCCTGAAATAAAGATGAACTTGCAATAAAATTTTGTTTAATCTGTCACCTTATTGAAAAAAAAAAAAAGGAAGGAAAAGCTAAGAGGCCCAAAAAAGTTCAATTGTTTATTTTTAATTGGCTCAGTTTATTCTTTAAAAAATTAACATCTTACTGAAATCAAGATAACTTTTGTTGTACATTTTACTTCTGTGGTTTTCATTTTATGATTTCTGGCAGTAATAACAGTGTCACATCAAGGTTTGCCGAGAATTGCAGGGAAAAATGAGAAAAAAAAGTAAAAATTTAGTTTTAATGAGTTTAAATTTTAGAATTCTTCCCTCGCTCTTTTTAGGATGTTATTGATTCATAGTCATGATGCTGCACCTGATGTGACTCTGTCATTCTAAGGAATCGTGATATCACTAGTTACACAGATCCACCTACTGTGACCTTCAGGAGCCAGCTCCCCTTTTAGGGGTTCATCCTTAGTACTTGAGAAAGGAAGGTGCTAGTTTTAGTGATCTCAAAGGTCTTCTCCAGGATTAGTATTCTTTGATTTGGGGAGCAAGTGTTTTCTTCCTCCCAAACACACACGTGCATTTACACACACACACACACACACACACACACACACATGCATTGTATACATTCCAGTACAGAGCATCCCTTGTCTCACTGACTGAAAGAGCCTTTAAGATGAAAGCTTTGCGACATTGACCACCTGCCACTTGAATTTCCATGAGAAAGATTTTAAGCCCTCAAATTCTACACTTACTTACTGTGACTTCCTATCTTTGATGGTGACAGACAAGCCACTCCATCACACATGAGAACATGTTTATGGTTAGATTATATAAGGGAAGGGAAGATTTTTGAGAGTTTTTCTTTAATGATAAAATTATTTTAAATTTGAATTCTTTTTTGGCCATATACCAGATTTATTCAAATCGTGAACTTAGTCACTATATTTGTAGTATAAAGATTACCAAATAATTTTAAGTTAAATCTAAGAGATGCATATAACCTTTCAGTTTTAAGGTGTGATCAGAAAGTAAAGTGAATGTTTACTTTTTTTTAAGTTATAGTAAGTTATTATAGTGGCCTTCAAACTATTCCCCCTCACTTAGAATACATGTACCATTCTTTCCTTTCAGCTTTTTAGGATTTCTTCTATCGTGACGGTTATGGATTAAAAACTAGTGGTCAACTTAACACCAGCTGAATTAAATCAGCATGGTGCTGAGTGTAGATGGTCCACCTGAGGAAAGTCGCCCGCATAGAGACGTGGAGAAGATGAGTGAGGTGCTGTGGGTTTCTCTAAGTGTTGCTGCTTTGAGCCGCTGGTTCTCCTGGAGGAGCTTGCCGTGACTAGCTTCTCTAGTGTGAGTTCAACCATTGTCATCGGACCTGCATGTGTGAGCGTGGGACCTTGTTGCTGAGAGTGGCTGTGGTTCACTTTGGGGGAGCTTTGTTCCTTACAATCAAGCATTGCTTCCTGGCTCTGGAGGGGAAGACGTGTGCCATTTAATCTGCAGGAGAAACTTATCATGCTGGCTTTCTGGCATGTACTCAACTGTTCTTATTATTGGAAGAGCTCAGGACCTCCGTGTCACTGAGGATGGCTGTGGTGCTTCTCAGGGCATCCCTGGTTCTTATTTTGAGTGTGACTTCTCTGCTCCAGTGTAGAACCCTCAACCTACTGGCCCAGCTCCTTCACTCCACTGCATGGACTTTGTAGTTTCCACCACTGACTTCTGGGCCTTCCCAACAGGGATCCATAGACAGGTGTGAGTCCTTCTTGTGGACTCTAGATCTCCAGTTGTACTTGTGGAAGGTATTGTCATGGACTCTGGGTCTTCATCTGGACTCCTGTGGGACATTTCTGTGAGATCCAGGCTCTTGACTGAATATTCTGGATCTTTAGTGTTGTGAACAGATTTCCTGCACTTTCTTATATTTAACTCTGGGTGACCATCATAAAATAATATTATAAATTGTGTGTCCTGATTCTAATTCTTTCCCTCACAATCCCTGACTACAACAATGACCATAGTTGCACTATCACAGCTGCTTCCAATGTTTTAAACTGACTCAAAATATTCACCTTTCATGGTCATTTTGATACTGGGGGGAACTAGTCGCAGGTGCCATATGTGCTGAACATGGGGGATAAGCTCACTCAGGAGTGGCTTTATTTGACAGAAATTATGACACGAATTTTGAATTAATTCAGGATATGGAGAAAGCCATGAAAAAACACTCACAAAAGAGGAATCCCAGAGCTTCTTCTGAAAGTGACAAGAATGAGAGGATAAAGTTATTCCAAGAGAGGGAGAATATTTTTAGACGGATTGGTAGCAATGTGTTTTTCACTGTAATGTAGTTTTTGTTTTCATTTAAACATTCACCATATTTTGTGATCAGCTTGCCTAAAAAAAACTGAAGAAAAGGCAAACCAAAAAAATTTTTTTGAGAAGAAGCTTATTTGTGGCTCAAATTTGAGTAGTAAGAGATATATTCATCTTTAAAGTATCTAATATGATTGTTTAGAGATTGGGACACTCAAACTAATAAGCTATTATCTGTGTATATGGAAAAACATGACAGAGTATGAATGAGAGAATTCTCACCACTGCAAAAACATGAGCAGTCTCACTTAGAGAATCAAATATAACCCTAGAGCAATGCAGTGACCATCCAGATATCATCAGCAGGAAGTTAGAAGGGCTTGTGGACATCAACATACACTCTGATAAAGAAATTCAGACTCACATCTGCAGTCCTTTCTCTTAAAAGAACATTATTTTGCTCTGTTTTTTAATAATCTGCTGTTATTTTCTTCACTAGATTTGAATATATATATATATATATATATATATATATATAGAGAGAGAGAGAGAGAGAGAGAGAGAGAGAATATATATAGGAGAGAATATATATGAATATATGTAGAGTATATATATGTGTAAGTATATATTTATACAGAGAGAGAGAAAGTGGAAATGGAGCAGGAAAGAAGGAAAGATAAATTTTTCTTCTTATTCTATAGAACATCACTTTGTTCTAATAAATGCGATGCTATTTTGAAAGCTTGACCCCATTACATTTTGCTTAGTTTCACACTTTTCCCAAATTCTAAACTACAGTGTAGAAGATTCTACAGAGCTGCAAGACACTTTGTGAACATGAGAATCATATCACAGTTTTGCAGCGCTCACATGCTGAAGAGGCTGGTACACTTTTATTCCTGATATATACATATATCTTTTCTTCTTGTTTCCTGTGTCATTTCCTCTAATGCCAATATGAATGAAAACTGTTTGATGTGTTTAATGAAACAAAGGTGGCAAGAGCATGAACCCTGGAGACCAGGCTGGATAATTAACCACTTTCTCTGATTTAGAATGATGAAGTATATTTTATCACATGAGGCTTCTGATGACCCATCTATTCTTTCTGTCCTCCAAGTGAATACATTCAATTTCAGTGTGTCTGTATTAAAATTAATGATATACAAATTTATCATTACCTAACTACTAAACTCAAGTTGTCTTGTAGGTTAAAAAGACAAACCTAACACAATGTTCATAAGGAGGTTGCTCCAAGACTGTTACACAACAGAAGGAGAAATCTTTTTTTGTGAAGTCATTATAACCAATATGCTTTGAATTTCTCGAACTTGAAAAAAAAAATCATCCCTGAAGTATAAAGTGCTTTTTATCTAACTTGTAGCCTGTGTTGCTGCCCAGCTTATGCTGTTCCTTAAACTATGACACTTTGGTTTGCTAAGAATTTTACACTAAACCTGACTGGGCTACCTCAACACCTTTGCAAGTGGTCTCTCTATGGGCTTCTTGGTCTTTTTTTCTTTCACTCTGCCTTAAAGCGAGGTGAGTTTTAGGGATGTTAGGAGGTAGGTTTTGTCCTTACAAAGGAGATGAGTAGCTTTATAAAAGAGCTAGGCCGCTTGTGTCCTGCAGCACTAACCCCTTCTGCAGCACTACAGATTGATTAATTTGGTTACTATTTGTATGTTTGTACAAATAAGACATTGCCGTTTTTTGTAACTGGTGATCACACTGTGACAGTAGATACTATTATTACTAATGTTCATTTTAACCATTAAAGAAAGAAGTGAAAGTGTGAAAAATAAAATAAAATAATGAAACTTGTAAATATTATACCTTCAGATTTGCATTTAAAAGTGTTTGTAATTTTTTTTAATCTTTAAAATGAATAAAACACGGTAAACTCAGTGAATTCCAAGCATGAACTTACCAACTTGGAATGTCCTTGGGTATTTCTTCACTTTAGAATGCCAAAGAGCTTTTAACAGTTCACAGACCTCTTTCTCTGCTTATAGTCATTGTCTTAATGTCTTACACTCATTGACCCTGATACTGAATTTTGATTTCTTCTACCAGTTCTATTACACTGGAAGGATTTGGTAGCGCAAACTTACTTAAGCGAGTACACACCTTGGCTCATGCAAGAAAGTCTGAAGCAAAGAATAAGAAACACAAACACAACCAGGAATCCACTTTTCTCATCTCTTTCTGTTCTTTTGGTTTGTCTTAAATGTCTTGCTCTACAAGTGGGCTTCTTTCATTTTCACAAATTTTATACTAAAGACCCAAACTTGAAAGGCACCTTATGCATCACTATGGATCTTTATAAGTAGAAGAATTTTAACTGTCATCTGGGGATGTCTGTGCGGCTGCCTACTTTCAGAGATATACCTAGTGCTATCGTCCATGAGCTCAGGAACTGGGTTCTAACTACGATCTGATAGATGTCTCATGAATGAGTCATGTGTCTTAGTTACTTTTCTCTGTCATTGTTGAGACAAAATACCTGGTACCCAAAGTTAGGGAAGGGGTGGTTTGTTTCTTACAGGTTGGAGGTTTTAGTCCATACTCAGTTGGTTCCAAGGGAAAATGACATGGCTGAGGGGCAGCAGTTCATGGCCACCCCTGCAGCAAAGCATGAACTAGGCAAAAGAGAGAGAAGGCATGCCTTCTTACCACTTTACATGGTACACAGACTTCAGCCCTGGGTGGATGTAGCACTCATACCACCAATCAAAGCACTAGACATTGAACCAATCACAAATGCTAGATTTGATCTCCTCCATGACTGCATGAGGCTTGAGGTGGGGGTGGGCATCTGAACATAAATCCTAACAGCATATTAATTAATATAGTGTATTTCTTGGCATCAGAAGACCACTGAAGTTCAGAGACTGATGGAAAAAACCTGTGGTAAGTGGAATAGAGAATAGTCCCCACTTTCCACCACACATGTATTATATGTGAATGTTCTTGGAGCCAAAAAATCTGCATGGAAAAGTATCTAGTGCTCACCTTGAAGGCTGCCTGACTTGGAAAAAGAGGCTATGGGCATAGAAAAAAGATCAGAAAGTCCAGATGAATCAAAGAACTGTGCTCTGCAGAGGTCTCAACACACCTCACACATCTACTCCCTGAGAAAGTTAAGGGGAAAAAATACTGTTATCTGGCAATGTCACCAATTAAAGACAGAGGTCTGCATCCTTCTCTTTAATCCTTCACCATCTGCCCTAAAACTGAAGAGAGTGAGAGACAAGATTAGGAATCAAACTTGACCTAGGAGCAAGGAGAAGAGCATTAAAGAGACAGTAATTTACAAATAAAACTGAGGCAGATTCTCATTAAAATTGACAGAAGGATGTGGATTATATTCTTACTAAAATTTTCCAAAGGGAAAAGAGAGATATGTTAGACACAAGATCCTTGATTCTGTGACAGTGATTTAAAACAAAGAAAATGCCACATTGTGCTCTAGGATAAATCCACAATGACCCCCTGTTCTGGAAGCTCTGATGATCTTGTTTTTGATGGTCACCAGCAGAGGAGAGTACTGTCTCATCTCCACTTAGTAAGTATTAGAACTGGATGTTGACTAAGGCAACTTCATTCAGAAATTCACATTCACCCCAGGAGAATCAATACTGCTGCTTGATTCAGGATCAAGCCCACTGCACTCAGGGTAGATTTCTCCTGCAGCAGACACAGGGCGTCATGGAGAATTGCAGCCTCAATGGGGGCAGCTCAGCCAAACATGGCAGGTGGCTGCTTGGCTGACTGTTGTCTCTGTGAAAACAGTGGGGATAACATTGGGGGAATGACTGGATGCCGAGCTATGTTAAGCACAGATTATTGGGATTTGGCAAGGTTGGGAATGTTGACAGTGGGCCTGTATTTTGAATCCTGATCTCTGATGCATTCAAAACAGTTTCCCAGCAATTTCTTCAGAATCAGGGTGGCACCATTTGGAGCAGCAAGGTGGGGAGGTCTGTGTCAGCTGACGGTCAGGAGGAATCTCCTTTGAGAGCAGCTAGGTTAGGAGCTCCACCATGTAACCCAACTGGCGGGGAGGGAAGTTGGCCAACTGAGGACAGTGGCCCAACATCCATTCCCAGGGGTGTAAAAGGAACAAGGAGCATTGTTGGCCAAACCACACCTGCTATCTTCTCAGGGAAAAGGGGAGTCAGGGGCTTATTTTCTGTCTCATGTTTGCTTCTATTCACAATATTTTCTTTACTTAAATGATTTAAACTAATCAGAAAGAAAGATGTTTTAAGGAATATATTCATTATTTTCCTTTAGTTTTATTTTTTTACTCCATGAGATTATTCTTTCAATGCCAATGAATCACCCTACTTTTTCTCGAGACCTCTTTTTCCTAGAATATTTAATCCCATATTAATGTCTTTAATAGAGATCAGGTATAACAACAGAGCATCCACGTGTATACACATCCACATGCATTTATACACATACATGCTAACATACACATGGCGCCACAGGTTGTATAGACAATGAGCAGAGAGACTTGAGGTTTATAATGAGTCATGTATCAGAAGATTAATATATTAGGTTTCCTACTTTCTGTTTGGGAATTTCACATTGATAGCTTTTGGTTATTTCAGAAATGGACGTGCTTAGAGATGTTTTCTTCTTTCTGCTATTCACTTATAATTTGTGATGTTATAATTAGTATATTACATTGAAAATATGTTTCCTAAACAATTTATTTCATGTTATCTTGAAATATGCCCCTAATGATCATATGGAAATCATCTGCAGACAGTACCTTCTCAATTCCAGTCTCTGACGCAGTGGTAAGGGCAGGGGTCACTATTTCTATCAGTCTTTCATTCACTTCATTTGAGGCCTATCTACTGCTGTGGAGAAGGTGAAATTTTTCTAGATTGTTGCATGTTCGCTTTGTGGGCTGCTTGCTATCCTAACAAAACTCCTATCTTCAAAACAGCACCTTGTAAATCTGCCCCTCTTCCATTTCATTCTCCTCCGCAACTAGAGAACAGAGAATCATGACCTAAGCAGCCATCTTGCCCCAACACATTCAGGTCTGTGTCCATTGCCCTACGTCTCAGGACTTGGAGCATCCGCGTTATGATAATGCATAGTTGGCTGAATTTAATCAGCGTTAACTCCGTAACTATCTCAATTTGTGGTATGCGCACGGTGACGAGCCTTTTTCTGTGGATAAACTCCTGGTATCCAGGGAAGCAAGGATTATAGAAATATTTCAGCTGACTGTTTTGATAAAATTCCTTGCATATTTCCACAAGCAGGAAATTCCTTCATGAAAGTTTGGGAGTATTGCTCAGCTCAGTACTAAAGTTTTAGAAAACCAGAGTTATACAGTAATATCAGAAACAGCCTCCTGGCCAAGGTAGAACCAGGGCAGAGATATTTTCATTTCCATCAAAGCATTCTTTCACTAAACTATGCTACCTCTTCATTTTCAGGAGTCCTGGTTAATTCTAAATATATCCAGCGGAGGAGAAAATGAGGCGATTTGTCGCTTGCCTTCACTAGATTTATAACATAAACACTGAGATACTGAGGTTAAATCTGTGTGGTGGTTAAAAATTCGAAGGGAAGGCTACTCCGTGATGAATGCGTATTGAATGAATTACAGTGGAAGAATGTTTATTTCACGAAACATCTGAATTTATTTTATTTAATTGAACATTCTCTTGGCGGTGTGTGCTCCACACAGCTAGCAGGTTGACAGCACCTGCACCGCGCTGCTTCTCAGGAGAGAGTCACAACTCAGCACCAGGGAGAGGGAAAATATTTAAGTGTTTTCAGAAGTGAACTTGACTCACTGTGTCCCTGAGTTCTAAATCCACAGACTGAAAAATCTATGGATCAAAAATACATAAGGAAATGTTGTGTCTGCACTGAGCATGGAGAGACATTCTTTTTCTATCAGGATGCCCTAAACACTATGTATAGCAACTACATATACAGCATTTACACTCTACTTGATAGTGTTAGCAATCTAGATGTAATTTAAAGTGTATGAGATACAAGAATAGGTTATTTGTAAATACTGAGCTGTGCTTTTAAGCATCTGTAGACTCTGGGACCCATACATTGTTGCAGGACCAATCTGGTGTAGAGGGGCTCTGGTAACAGCTAATTGTGTTGAGGTTAAAGGTGTTTGCTGGACTTGTTGAAATAACCTGCCTTTGTTTCTAGACTGAGTCTTCTGTGACTTTCTGTATGCACTTTCGCTTCTGTGTTTTCCTCATGGTCCCTGGTCTTTCCTCTGATCCTATTATTATGCTGATCTAACACAGTTCTTCAGGAACTCTAGAGTTCTCTCTCCTCATTTGCCTTATTTCCCTCTGGCAGTATCTTGCCACTGGGCTGGCAATCTAATCTTCTTTGATTATAAACTTCCTGAAGCTCTTCATATTATTCTGTCAGTGAAGAGTCTGATTGATTATTAGTTGTTTTCTTGCTTGAAGGATAATTACTATGATGTGGGAGTAAACTGATTTTTTTTAATTTAGTTAAGCAATTATGTAGCAGAGATAGACTGAAAGTTTCTCTTTAAAGTATTCATTTTTGAAAATGGGAACCTAAGTTTTGTTTTCTGTGCTAAGGATGTTCAGTGGGTAAGAATTTGACAATTTCTTTAACTGTTTCTCCACATTTTTCAAAGTTTACAGTCTACCTTAAACCTGGCTTTCTTTTGCCCTAATATAGTTCTGCGTAATACAAAACCCCTAATATAGTCATCAGTATTCAGAATGAGTGCTATGTATAGTCCCATTACCTAAGGGCAATATCTGTTTTTACTCTTAGCATATAATCTTAGCATGTAAATATATCTTAGCATATAACTAATGGGAATTGTATTAGTCAGGGCTTTACTAGAGGAACACATATAATACAAGATATACAAGTGAATAAGAAACTACAGATTAGCTTACAATGGTCGGCCACAGAGTCAGACGAAGAAGCGTACATGCTGGAGGCCAAAGAATTCAGTTCAAGGTCTGGAGTCCATGGCAGTGTCCCATGCAAGTCTGTATCAGGAGGCTGATGGCTGCAATGGAAGGCTAAGGAGCCTATGCCAGAAAGCTGAAGGACCCAAGGCAGAAACCAAGTAGAAGAGTCTGCTCTGGAATCCAGGAAATGATGTTCAAGCCAAAGACAAAGACTGGGGCCCCTCAGAAGAAGGGAACCTCATCCATCCTTCCTTCTCTTTTATACCAGCCAGATGATGAACCACACTAGGGTGGGTCTTCTACCCTCTAGGTGCAGAATCGCTAAGCTGATTCAGTTAAGCTTCTAAATGTCTCAAGCAGACACAATCAATCACTACAGGAATCTTATCACTATAGGAAAGAACCATACAAATAAAATTCCAAGGGTCTGTATTTGCCTCATCTCAACCATAGTGTTCTGTTAAACTTCAAAAAACTTCTAAAACTCTGACAGTATTACCAACCAACATATACCATTATTTTTTCTTGAAAAGTTTGGGCTCCATATGGCAATACTCTTTATACTAATTTTTTGTTTAGTAACATCTGAGAACCATAGGAATTTTTTATTAAAATAAAAGTGAAATATATGAATTTTAGCCAAATAAAAAAATCAACAAATATTTATAACTTAAAAAAATAAATTTCCAATTTTGATAGTTATGGAAAGCATGGAGATAATTTATGGCATTTCTGCTAGTGGGAACTTTTGGAAAACTAACCTGCTTGAAACTTGACAATATAGAAATGGACCTGGGGGTACCTAGAGGTATTGAGCAACTGGCTTTATGTGCCTCAGAAGTGAACACAAGTACTAGGACTTCCGATTCCAAGCCAAAGCTTTCCCTCATTCACATATTTACATCTGCATAATTTGAGGATTTCAGGGTGGAGTGATTACTCATATACACCCAATCCTAACATTCCTTATTTATCCAATATTCCATAAGCCTTCTCAAGTTGTCTCCCACAGGTAGGCCACACTTGTATGCACCTTGAGGATTTTGAAACTTTTCTACAAATCCCACTGAGGCATATTCTTTGTTGTTTTGTGACACCAGTGATGGAGTATTACTTCAGGACTCTGAGGATCCCACAGAGACAAATAGCTCACAGCTGCTTGTTCGCCCGCAGCATTCAGTAGTCAGATAAAACATGTTTGTGATACAGGTTAAGCTTTAACAAAACAGTCTCCCTGCAGGATTACATTCTTCTGCTTCTACTGGAAGGAAACAAGAGATTGTAGATAGAAATGCACATTAGCAGTTGAAAAGACTTCTAGTAAGCAAGAGCAAAAGAAAGATAGTCATACAATAAAACCCACCCAGGAGCAGTCTCAGAAATATGTGCACTTGGAGCTGTGATGGACTGTCCTGAACAAATGCAGTAATATGTGGTATCCAAGTACAAGGGCGGTGCCGAGCTTACTCTGCAATGAGGAAAAATCCACACCAACCACTCATGACTTCATATTGCATCAATTATGCTTTTGAGGGAACTAAACATGTGGTACTGGATGGGTCAAACAATTGCAAAAGGACCATCACACGTTTATTTATTAATCAGATATTCAGTTTGTACTTAACTTCCTCTCTGAATGCTAACATTCACTGTTATTTTGAAAGCCTTATAATTTATATTGTCACTGAAGTCTCAAAAATTGACTTTATACATTCAGTTAAAGGCAAAGACTTCAGCAAGATCTTGCCTCCACTAAACTGATTTTTTTTTTAGTTGTACGTTGCTTACTAGAGCCTAAGCACAATATCAGAGCAACAAGATGGATTAAATGAAATCATGTGATATTCTTATGTTCAAAATTACAAAGGTGATTTTTAATAGTACAAAAATTGTTAGAATTTAAATCAATTATGTATCAGGAAGTCACATTTTCTAAACCTAACTTTCCCTGAGAAATCATTAATTTATTAGGAGTATGTCATGTCTATCACTGATAACTGGCCCCACAGAATTCTTGAAATCAACCTAGTTAGTATGAGTAGAATTGCCTCTCCCCAAAATTTACCTGCTAAGATCCTAACCCTTAGTAAAATAAAATGTAGCCTGTTTGGCAATTAGCAAAGTTCAAAATATAATTACTTACAGTTAAAAATCAGGTTGTAAAATGGGTTCTAATTCATTAAGTGGATCCTAATCCAAGAATATGGGTCTTAATCTACTATGACTAGAAAAATAGGAAGACAGACACATGAACATATGACATATATAGTTGAAGGCAGACATCAGGGTGATGGTTTCATAAATACAACCAAGGAATACAATAATTGCCAGCAAAAGACCAGAATTTAGAGGAGATACATAGACTAGGTTCTTTTTTCATAGTTTTCAGAAGGAATTCATTAGACTTCTGGTATCCTGAAATGTGATAATAATTTCTGATTTTTATGCCACTAAGTTTGGGTGATTTGTTAGATCAATCAATCCCAGAAAACTAAAATATTTGCAAATTCAGGTTCTATGTTCAAAATATTATAGAACTGGCTTTTTTCTATGGATTTTAAAGAATGTGGTACTGGTACTGTGGTGGCAGCAGTATGAGTGAGAATCCCAGTCACTGGTTGGACCAACACTCATAACAAAACTCATTTCACTATGTATCCTGAGAAAGCAGGACTTTCAGGACAAGATGTCTTTTTGTCTGCCTGGATGTGCTAACATAACCGATATCCTCAAAATTACACCAACAATATTCTGATATCTACATTCACCAAATCTTGTCTGACTTAAAGAAAAAAGTACAACCCCTAAGATTTTAGTTAGCTGAATATCTTCCCTATTCTTTCATATTTTAGCTAGAGAGAGGATGTAACATATGCAGCATAAATAGCTTTTCTGAAGTTTATTCATATATTGTGATATGCCTGTTTTTGTATGGAACAATCCATCAATTTTTACTCCTAGAGCAAAAAGCACAACTGTGAATTGTGACCAGGGAAATATAGTATGAGATCCATCTTTGCCACAGATAACTATATGACCTTGTACAAATGCAAAAATATATATATATAGACACACACATATATAAATAATTCTGTCTTACTTACATTTCTCTCATTATTGAGACAAAATATCCAATGTGCAAAATTAAGGGAGGAAAAGTTTATTTAGCTCACAACTTGTGGAGGTTTCAATGGCTCCAAGGGAGGATGCCATGGCAGAAGGGTAACTGCTCATGGCAGTGAAGTATAACAAAAGCAACAAGTGCAAAAAGGGAAAACAAGCCCCTTTCCCTTTCTTATATTGTATATAGGCCACCTGTTCTTGGCAGATGTAGCACTCACACCTTCAATCTCAGCACTAGACTATCAACCAATCACAAACTCTAGATTCAGCTGCCTCTGAACAGCCCACCCCCCCCAACCACGTGAGACTTTGGGGGCACATTCAGAAGCAAATCATAACATTCTTCTCCTGGCCCCCAAAGGCTCATATAGGCCATTAGTTACACAAAAACCATTTAGTACCTCTCTAAAAGTAGCCAATTTCCTAACAGTTTAAGCATTGCTGAAAAATTCAAGTTTCAAGTCTCCTCCAAGAGTTAAGATAGATATGAATGATTGGATCAAATTTGTCCAAGGCATTTCAAATTTCACCTTTAAAAACTCTTAGCTGTGATCCCTTGTAAAATAAAAAGAAACATAAAACACTCCCAACATTCATGGCCCAAAATAGATGTTTACATTGTAAAAGTTATAAGCAAGGAAATACAAAGGCATAAGACCAAAGCAAGTAAAAAATCCAGCAGGATAAACATTGCATCCTATCGTTCCATTTGTAGCAGTTAAGGCAATTTGTGGCAAGTTGTGAGCTACACTAGGTGGGTGGCCCCGCCCTCATGATACTTCTGGTATTTATAACTTCCAGGGTTTTTCTCTTGAGTCCGCTCTGCTCCCTCCTTGTAGTTTGCCTCCAATGATCCACCTTCTTGGCTTTTCTAAAGTTCTGAAGCCTCCAATGCACCTTTGGCTTTGCTCTCAGAACTTCATATACTACCCTCTCAGGACCGTGCTGCCTGGCCTCCCAGATCTTCTTCTGAAATTACAGTGGAAGCCATCTTAACCCCTTAATACAACTTATGTATTCTGCATGGGCCTAAAATCAGTGCCATGTGATAATGCCAAGATCTGCTGCCAACTGGAGCAATAGCAGGCTTCCCTCTCTCTTGGTTGTAGGGGCTGAGTGTCTGGTTCACTGAGCACTATGAATCCAACTCTGAGGAACAAATTCTCTATGCCATTGCCATTCTGGAACATAGTGTTCTGTTGATTTCTCCTCAAAGCAAAATCATTTGCCTTTGAAATTCTGAAGCTGCAAAGGATAAAGACTTGCTTCTTCTTGTGATTCCCTCATGCCATTCTTCTATTCTCCTATTCCACCTCAGCAAGCGAGGTCTCTTTTGTTTTACCTTTGCAGTCCACAGCTTTACTGGAGCTTCTTTTTTTTGACAAAATATAATATTATAAATTATTCTACTGGGTTCTTTACTCTTGATTCTCAACATAAATCTGGCTAAAAGCCACCAACAGTAGCCATGCCACCACCTCAACATTCAATTTCCTTTAAATTTCTTCTGTCAGATTAGTCTGTCACCTTTAACTTCAATCAAAGGCAGAGTCTCCAGATGTAAGCAAAATGCAGTCAAATTTTCTGCCAAAGTGTAACATATATCATCTAGAGTCCATCAGCCAGTGTAGACCTTCTTCTCACCTGGATCTCCCAAGTCTGGTCTTTACCTGCCAGATTTCTATCAGGTCTCCTGAGCTCTGATTAGAATTCTCCCAAACACAACAGCCTAAGGTGTCCCAGCTCCACTCTTTCAGGTGAGCTTGCCGAACCTTTCCAAACTCTTCCAACAAACATTCCCAAAGGTTCTTGAGTGATACATGGTCAGGTAGTCACAGCAACAACTGTGCTTCTCTGGTGCCAATTCTGTATTCGTTACTTTTCTCTCATTGCTGAGACAAAACATCTGATGCCCAAAATTAAAAGATGAAAGGTTTATGTAGCTCAAAGATTACATAGGTTTCAGTAAACATTTTGCTGGCTGCAAGGCAGGGTGGAATGGCGGAAGGGCCATGGTTCATAGTGTCTGGAAAACAGCAAAACCAACAAAAGCACAAGGAAGGAAGGGAAGAAATCCTCTTTTCCTACCTCACACTGTATGCAGGCTACCTGCCCTAGGGCAGGTACAGCAGTCACATCACCAATCGCAGCAATAGACAATGAACCAATGATAAAGTCTAGATTCAGCCACCTCTAAAATTCCCACCTCCATTGAAAAATTGAGGCTTTGGGGGACATTCAGACATAAACCATAATGGACGGAATCAACTTTAAATGACAGAATATCACTGATATATATATATATATATATATATATATATATATGAATGATTGTATCCAGTTTGTCCAAGGCATTCCCAATTTCAACTTTAAAAAATCTGTGTTAGCCAGGGGCTTAGCTTAGTGGCACAAGTGCCTGCTTGGTAAGCACAAGGTTGGGAGTTTGATCCCCAGTACCAAAACTTAAAAAAATAAAATAAATCTGTGTTAGATACTATTTACAAGTATTTATTTATTTATGCATTCAAGAACTGAAGACTGAGTACTGGCTCTATAACAAGCATTTTTCTAAGATCTACTGTCTCCGATTCTGCACTCTATTGGAATAGAAAAGTAATAAACAGAAGGACAGTAAATCTACATGAGACTATTAGATACATGGCTTGTAGGAAGCAAATAAAATAGAATGCAGTGAGAGCAATGGGAGACCTTGACTAAATCAACTTCCACTGGATGGAAAAAGAACCTCAGTTAGTGACGCTGCAGCAGACACTAAATGACAAGACAGAGCCAGCCACGTTAGGGTCGCAGACTGCCCAAAGATCTTAAAACAAGTGGAAGTTCATTTGGCATAGACACATAAAAGCAGTCAATGTCACTGGTTTACATGTGTGCAATCAAGACAAGGACCAGCTGAAAGACCAATGCTGCGCAATCACACATGACCCTGGGGGCTTTGCACAGGAGCATATGTTCCCCTGGTCAGAATAGTGGCAGCTTTTTGGAGAATATTTAATTGGAGCATGATATGATCTTGTTAATGTTTGCTTCAACAAGGCAAACTAATGCCTAATGAGAAAATACAGTTCTTTTCCTTTTGTTTTTAGATGCTTTCTTGCTTTCTTGTACTCCTTGTCTTTCAATACTTTTCTTTCTTTCTTTCTTTTCTTACTTTGCTTTTTTCTTTTTCTCACCGCTCCCTACATCAAGCAGGGACTGAGACAGACATTATGGCAGAGGTTATTTTAGTTGACTAGAAGACAGTCGCAGACCCCACTAGGGGTCACCTCTGACCCACTGATGAGGCGTTAATTCTGCAGTTCTGCCTCGGGTAAGGAGCCAGCCTACGAGATGGTTTTTCTTCTGTCCCTATCTTTTTCCACCTTTATGACCCCCTAAGGACTCAAGTCAAATACGTTTTCATCCACATCCTCTCTGGAATCAGGCCACCCCAGGAGCCAGGCAGGCTATCAAAACAAGCATGCCCCAGGTGCTGCGTTACCGGCCAGCACTCTTGAGCTGGAAACTTGGCTTCACGACAACAAAAGTGGCATCACTCTGTAGAGTGGAATGTCACCGGAAAGGCCATGATTGTTCAAGGAAGGCCTGGCTGTCTGTCTGCCTCTTGCCAGTACCCTGGAGGGTCTGCATCCTGCCTTTCTGGACCTTCCTTCAATTGTCTTCATGCAGAGTTTAGTACCCACATAAAGACAGACTTGCCCCTGGCCTTCTGCTGAAAAGTGAATCTTTCTGATTTATGGACTAGTTGGGAGCTTCCAAATGGAAGGTTTTACAAACCAGAATAATTTTAGAGGCCTGAAGGACAAGTCAGTCTCTGTGGCACTCTTCCTTGTCTATGTATATGCATGTATTTAAAATGCCCAAGGACACTGGCTGTACCCAGGCCGGTATCTCTTCACATATCTGAAAATGAAAAGGTAAAACTAACGTTTAAGCACGTGTTACCCCACTAATTGCTTATAGGTGCTTCCCAAAAAAAAACAAAACAACAATTTCACTTGTTCTAGATACATTAGAGTTGAATGAGTAATTTGTAAGATTATTTCTTTTGCTATTTTTTATTTGTGCTCAAAAAGCTTTCTTATATGTTCAGGTGTAGAAAGTTTTGACCAAATTATGACTGTTTTAATTGCTTGTATAAATGGGTATGTGCATCTAGGTAAATTTCATGTTGTTTCAGTTTACCCTGCATTTTTGCAACTGTTTTCCAACATTTCAGATTTACTATTTCTTTCATTTTATGGAGAAGAACTTTAAGGTTCATTATGATGATTAGATTTGCAAAAAGTAATATGTCTAGTATAAGATCAAGGACGAGGCCTAATACTTCCTAAATTGAGTTCAAATGCAGTGCTCTATATGCCAATGTTTGCAAGTTTTTCTTTGCAAGGACAGCTAGTAAGCATTATGAGGCATGTGAGTTACATGTTCTTTGTGACAACTGCCTTACTATTGAGGATAAAAGGAGCCACAGATGTTATAAAAGTGAACCAATTATGTTCTGTCATACAAATTCTTTCTATTCAGGGCTCTAAAATTTTCATGTATCCTGAAATAATCTCCTTTTATTTTTTAACCACTTAGATATGAAAAAAAATTCTTAGTTTAATTATTCTGACAAAATTAGGACAATGGTTTGGTGAACTGCCTGAGAAATATATTATGATCCTGACAGCTGAGACTTGAGATAATTTTAGAACTTTATGGACTGGGCAATTTAAAGCCTATATAGACAATTCTCCTCATTCTGAATCATTAGTTGGGTCTTAGAATTTGTCATCAGGGATTAATTTCTGTCAAGATTGTCTTGTAGGAAAATAAAGTGAAAATATTAATTGAATAGGTGCAGCATAAAAGAGCAACTGAATTGTGTTCTTAAGAAATATATAATGAAGAACATGATTTGCTTTCTTAATAAAAATTACTATTGATAATTTATATGAGTTTCTGTAAAACTTTCAGAAAAATGTCAAAGAAAAACATTAAAATCTGTCATAGCCCATTTCACTCGTAACAGGCCAATGAACAAACACTTCAGAAACAAATAAGAACACCACTCAGCAAAAAATAACTCTCACTTTTTTTTTTTGACAATTGAAGTTAAAATTTTACCCTATATAATTCCAAAGGTAGCAATTCTCACACCATAACCATAGTGGAACCTATCTCTAATCTCCGGGCCCTGGAAATCTGAGGCAGGAAACCCATAATATTGAGCTTATCATAAGCAACACAGACACTTGGGGACAATCTGTCAAAGCAAAAAGTACAAGGGGTAGAAAGGTAGCTCAGTGTGAGTCTCTAATAACAAGAGAATAGATAAAAATGAAAATTACCAGTAGTATAATAGTCATTTATACACATGGCCCAATCATCAGTACTAAACAGTACTTTCTCTTTCTGTCTGTCTGTCTGTTGGTCTCTCTCACAGACACACACACAAAATACTACAAAAGATTACAAACTACATAAATAAATTACTTTTGGAGTTGCACTTCGTTCCTGAAGCAAGAGAAGGGATCCATCCCAAATTTGTTCCCTAATTGAACCACCACAGGACATAAGGAAATCTACATTGAAAACCAAGAAAATGGAAAATATCTCATTGATATTTCATCTCAGTCATTGCTCAGCTAACATTTTTGAGCTCTGTTTCTCTTGTTTCCATGTAAAAACATTACTATATAGGAGATGGGGAGATAGAGGCTCCTCTAGGTCAAGAGCGATTGCATTTTAGAGCTATCTGTGCTTTGAGAAATGAGGACTTAGGGACAAGCACTGGTCCCTTGGGCTTGTTGGTCAGCAGGTCCTCCATCCAAAAGGCCACTGGGATGCTTTGATTTCTCTATTCTGTCATTTATAAGCTTTGCTCAACTTCTCCTTCCCTCAATGTGATTTCGCTGTTTTACCTTTGAATGAATCTTTCACTTCCAAACAATGAAGGTCCATCTAAGGGATCAATGTAGACAGATGTGTCTGAGAACCATGTCTCATAGAGCGGCACCTGACTTGGCCCTAGGAGTGGGACGCACCTTAGAATACTCCCCCGTGACTTCCACCATAAGTCACCCTTGGTTGACTGATTACTTTCCCAAATCCTGAGAGAAGGGACAAAGCTTTATCTCAAACTATTAATGGAGACAAATCTGCTTGGACTTCACAAACAATTCTCTCACAGATGACTCATGGGTTAGGGTTTCCAGCTAGATTTCCCCTTGCAAAATCAGAATTATTTTTAGTACTGAGAACTTCTGGGAGTGGAGAAGGGATATTTGCCTACTTATCAAGCCAGGAAATACTTGCTAATGTGCATGGAAATTGTGCAACATAGATTCTTTAGTGCTGCAGCAGTGTCTCCTCCACTGTCCTTAGGCTGTGAGCATTTTCTTCACCGTTGAAATAATATTTTCAAGTCACTTCTGTTGCATACAGGGAGCATAGGTAGTCAGAGCCCAGCATGTTTTAATATCGACTCAGAGATAACTCAGAAAACATCCGTAAATCAACGTCTGTCTTTCAAACTACCAGGCTCTGTTGTCTCTTCCTAAGAGTAATGAATCTTATGGTGATCTCTATATTTACATAGGATCCAATGTCTCAGGCCTCCTAGAAACTAGAATCTAACTAAAAGATATGTAGACAGAATTTAGAATGAATATATACTTATATCATTGAATGGTAGCTTTGTAGCATATACAGTATTAATATATTTCATAACAGCTCTGGAGGAAAGTTCTATTATGAACCTTGCTTTTATAAATCAGAAAATTAAGGGTCAGTCAGACTAATTAATTTGACTAAGACAACACAGCTTTTCAGAGAAAAAGAATGAACCTAAACTCAGGATGACAGACTTTGTAGCCTTGGAGAATCAAGTCATGGAAACATTTAGATATAAATGATAAAGATATTAAAAACGGATATGACAAATCACTACAAATGAGGCAATTTTTCACTTGGCCTAGTTTAAAGAGGACTTTTTAAAAACATGTATTCAACTATGTAAGAAATTAATTTTATACTTTCCTGTGATTTTTTTTTTTAATCATTTAAGCATGTTCACTGAACAAAGTTAGGCAGTGGTGAATAAAATGTACTTGGGTCTTCTTAAAGATGAACTTTTAGTTCATCTTTAAAAAGACTTTCCTTGTTTTCAAGGCCCACTCCTTATAGCATTATAGAAATTTCAAGTTGGAAGGAAACCAAAAGATCATTTCTTCCATGTCCCACTGCTCTCTTTTCTATAGAAGTTGTTTGCAGTATCAGCACTGCAGAAGCTATACCAACGTAGTCCTTTGAAGACTGTGAGACATTGCAACTTTTCTTCTTTCTAAAAAGACTGATCATCCAGTCTCTAAAAAATTAATTCTACAGAATATATATATATATATATATATATATATATATATATATAAATATAAATTAATTCTACAGAATATATATATATATATATATATATATATATATATGGACAATTAGGCTACAGGTTAGATTGGCAACATGGAGCAGTTAAAAAAAAAACATGCCTTAACACAACTTGTTTTTTTATATAGTTCCTTTCCTCTTCCATCATGTCTCCCACCACCTGTCTATGTACTAATAAAAAATAAATAAACTGGGAAAAAATTCTAGATATCCAGGTGTGGTGGTACATTTTTGTAATTCAAACACTCTGAAGGCTGAGGCAGGAGAATTTCCATGAGTTTGAGGGCATCGGTTCTAGGTCTTTTGCCATGGAGTATTAAGCCAGTGTTATCTGTTCTCTACTTGGGCAGATTCAATACATTCTAAACTCAACAGATTCCCTCTCCTCCTTGAGAGATTGACCAGATTAAATAGCTATTTATAAACTTTCACCTATGTTCAACAAAGTTTGATGTATTGATGAGGGCAAAGTCAAATGCTAGAGCCATCCTTTGACCCGCTAATTAGCGTGCCTTTTAAACAGTTGTTCAGTCATCTTTTTGTACTAATTCATAAATGAAAATTTGTAAACAAGGATATAATAATTTAAATACATTGTTAAATAAAGGTAGCATTTATTTATGCATACATTTCACCTGCCATCTATTCTGGGTAAGGAAACACGCCTCTGAAGCCCCACAGATTTGGGCCCTAATCCAAATTTATCTCTATAAAAAAATATGATTTTGGACAAGTCATTTCAACTGAATCATATTACTGTCTGGCGTAAAGTTTGCATATCAGTACATATTTAGCAGTGCATAAAAATATAGCCAACAATTCCTGACACATGGGTGGAAATAAATTGCTGGTGACTAGAACTATTGTTGTAGCTGCGATTGGCATCATATTTACAATCTGAAGCAACTTTAGATTTAAACTCTCATTTTACAGAAAACAGTTCTGAATTTGAGATAGGTAAAGGTGTTTTCCTAAGGACTCAGATAGTTGAGACTTACTGTACTACGTTTGCTAAGAGAAATTAAAAACTGTACTTAATACCTACACTTATTCTCCATTGTATTCCTTATTTGTAATCTAGAATCTGTCAACTTCAATTTTCCTCTCAGCTTTTCATTTGGAAATATTTTCTTATACTCACACTGGAATTTGCAAATATCTCCTTTTTTTGTTCTTTTCCTTCGCTTCTCTGGATATTAGTGAATCTCTTCCAGTGGTTTGAAACTTCCTTTTTTGACTTCCAAGGAAGTAGTCTCCACACTTTCACCCTTGTCTATTTTAATTTCCTCCACAGGTTTTTCTTCCTATGATAAAAATAGAGCGACACTTCCGTCTTCTCTTTTTCTGGCCATCCTTCTTAGCACAAGCCATCCGGTTTATTCTCCCCACCCCAGCAACAACCTTTGTGTTATTATTCATAAAATAATTCCTCTCACCATGATTTCATGTGACAGAAATATGTTTGGTTCCCTGATAATTCGTGTACTTTTCTGACAGTTGCCAAACTTCCTCAAGTTAGGCAGAGCCACAGGACTGTACTTGGCCCGTGGATTCTAAGATAAAGTGACACACGTCAGACCTGCACCAAGGCATGGCCATGAGCTTAGAGTCCCTCCCTTGTCTCTTTCCCCGATGTTGAATATTGAACGCTTCGTGCCTGCAGTGATGAAGCTATATGACACTGCACTTGCCATCAGCTCAAGCACTTGACCACTTAGAGCAGATTCTCTCGCTGACCTCTGTTAGCATCGGTTAGAAATACACACGACTGTAAGAAGCCATTGGGATTTGGGGGGTTATTTGTTTTGTTTTCAAAATCCTGCCGATCGTAATCAACACAACTCTCGACATTTGATTTCAGTAGTATCCTAGATGTCCTACATGAATGGATTGTCTTCAAAAGGAACCAGATCCAGTGAATTCCTATAGTCTATTTTTGATTCTGTAAACCAGCTGAGTAAATTGCCAAGCTTATCATCGCGTCTCCTCTCATCACCCTTCTGCAGACAGCAATGGCCTTCAGTAAAGCTTATTGCCTCTATTTACCAGATCCAATATCCCGATTACCACACCCATTAGCACACCACTTGCTCTCTAGAACATTTTCCTCTCCTTAACTCTATTTTGCCATTCATCATACTCTACCAAAAGAGTCCTCTCAATCTGTCACTGTTTCTCTATGTGCCATTTTATGAAACAATAGTTACAGACACTCTAAAAACATATTGGACATTTACCAACCACTGTGTACTATATTTTGACGGTAGCATATTTTACTTGAAATGTATTTTAAAATGTGTGTGTGTGTGTGTGTACTTAAATCTTCCTTCTTCTTCAATTTTAACTAAAATTCTAAGTGATGATTCATGGAACCTGAATTACGGTAAAAGTAATCCCAAATCAGAGAAAGCTTCACAATGTAAATGTTACTTTTCACAATGCTTCCTGCAAGCAATACCACTCATAGTATGAATGCGTGATCTATCATCTAGCCATCATACATCTTTATCTCAAGTAGATTGTGCAGTCCTTAAAGGAATAATCCTGCCATTTTCCTCTTTATGTCTCTTTCAATTACGCTGTACCTAGAACAATGACTTTCAATACATGTTTTACAACTATTGGAAATAAAGACTAAATCTCTATTATCCTATTCACATCTCAATTTTCTTTGCTAACTCCTCCCCAAGCATCTACTTAATGAGTCTTTGAAGAATCTTTGAGATACTGACAACAAGATTACTGGTTTAAAAGGCTCAAAATTAATCTCTCACTACTTTATTAAATTTGGTATATTTGCTTATCTTTGGTATTTGAGAATGCCTTGAAATATTGACAGTGTATCAGTAATCCCAACACACAGTATTTGTATGTGATTTGCACTTGAAACTTGAACTCATTAAAAGCACCTCTTGCTCTCTTACAAAAACCTCTCTAATCCTGGGATTAGGTTTCTCTTATGTATTTAATTTACCATTTTCATTATTAGGAGAATTCTCTTAAAATAGCAAAATCAGAGAGAAGCAGTGTTGCTTTCTCTATCAACTTCTTGTATTCCTTACATACTCCCAAAGCAGTCAGTGCCCTTGTGTTTTTATTTTATTTTCTCTCTTATTCTCCACCTTTCTCTCTCTCTCTTTGAGCTACAAATGCAATTCCAGCTTTTTTCTATAAAAACTGACACTTTTAGCCAAGTAACTCATGTCTACTTGGCATAACGCAATAAAGTTTAATTTCCCTGCAAAACAGGTGACTCACCTTGTAATTCTTTTTAAATTTACTCCTTTGTGCATAGTTCCTCTCAAAGTGTCTGCTTGCATAGAAAATCTGAACAGACTAATAAAAAAGAAAGAGATTGCATTAATTAATAATAAAAGGTTTTTTAACAATTAAAAACATAGGACAAGATAATATTGTCCTAATATTTTCAGAATCTACCAAGCTTTTAGGGAAGACATAATATCAATTCTTCTTAAACTGTGCACTGCCGGGGCGGGGGAAATAAAAAGGGAATGAATTATTCCAAATTCATTCTCTGAGGTCAGTGTTATCCTCACACCAAAACCAGATGAGTACTCAACAAAAGGAAAAATCTATAGGTTCTGCAAACCAAGAGACCATACATACAAAAGGTGTCAACATAATACTAATAAATCAAATCCAGCAACATACTGAAAAGATGTAGCAAAGTAACATGGTTTATTTTAAGAATGAAAGCAATGTTTAACATACATAGTAAATGTAATACAACATGTCCTCACAAAAATAAACAAAAATCACAGCACTATCTCAATAGACAAAGAAAAAAAAAATAAGGTAAAATTCAACATCCTTTCATGGTAAAATAGCTGAACAAATTAGGCTTCTGTAAACACAACTAAATATAGTAAAGCTCTTCTACAGAAAGGGGAAAAACTGAAACCTTCCCTTTTAAGATCTCAAACAAGGCAAGGATATGCATTCTCGTCACTTTTATTCCATGTAGTCCTGGAAATATTAGCCAGAGCTATTAAACAAGAAGAAGCAATAAAAATATTCAAATAAGTGAGGAAGTAAATGTATCACTATTTGAAGATGATATGATCTTATATAGAGAGAAACACAAAAGATATACCAAAGTCTATTAAGATGATAATCAAATGTAAGAATATTACAGGATACAAAATTGGTATGAAAATCAATAGTAGTTTTATACACCAAAAACTATAAAAATATGATCTATATGAAAAATTGATGCAAAGAAGTGAAAGATTTCTATAAGTAATATTACAAAGAAGAAGCTATTGTACTGGAAGATGAAGAGACCTCTCGTGTTCTTTGATTGGGAGAATTAGCATTATTAAATTCTCCATACTGCCAGAGGCAACTTACAGATTTATTACACTCTCCATTACAAACACCAATCATATTATTTTGTAAACTGGATTGTAAAAGCACATTATAGATAACACAGAAGAGCAAAGGACCCTGAAGTAAGATTAAGCAAAAAGAAGAAAGCTGGATGCATCACCTGGAAAACTTCGGAGAAAGTAAAAGCTGGATATTCACAGGATTTAAATTTGGCCCATATCTCTAACTCTATAAAGACTAATTCAAAGTGTGTCCAAGATCCAAATAAGACCTGAAACTTAAATAACTGAAAGAAAAAAATAGGGAATATTTCAAATATCCATATAGGAAAGGAGTTTATTTATGTAACCTTAAAATCACAGGGAACAGAAACAAAAATAGACAGTGTTATTATCAACATAGGAAACTTGTAGAAAGCAAAAGAGTTAAAAACTCAACAGTGAAGAGACAACCTACAGATTGAGGAATTGCTTTTCTTTTTTCTTTTTTGCAAACTATTCGTCTAACAAAGAATTGATATTGCTTACATACAAAGAACTTTAAAAACTCAATGATAATTTAAAAATACCAAATAATTCAATTGAAAAATAGTAATGAATACAAATAAATATTTCTCAAAGAATTTCAAATGGCCAAAAACTTCATGAGGAGATGCTCAATTTCATTAGCTATGAGAGAAATGAAAAGCACAACTGCTATGAGATATCATCTCCTTTAGTTAAAATGGCTTTATAAGAAACACAAAAGTGAGGAAATGTTGGTGAGGAGATGGATAGAAGTGAACTTTTAAATGTCATTGGTTGGCATTAAAATAGATCCATTATGGAGAATGCTATAAAGATTCCTCAAAGCACTAAAATTGTATCTGGTGTTAGATCCAGTCATCCCACTACTGGTTTACATGCTAAAGAAATGAAAACAGCATACCAGAAATACACCTTCTTACACATTTTGTTTCCTTGTTCATAATAACTAAGATAGGGATTAACATAGATGCCCATCCATACATGAATGAATAAAGAAAATGTAAACACAGTATTGCCTAAATTTACAAAGAGAATTTGTACATAGCATTTGTAGCTAAATGGAAGACCCTATGTTGAGATAGATAAGTCAGATATGGATACGCAATTCTGTGTTTTATCCTGTATGAGAAAGGTATGAAAAAATTAGTCGAATGTATAATAGTGATTACTAGAGCTTTGTTAGTGGAGAGAGAGACGGGGGAGGCTGAATAATGAGTACCAAACCACAGGTGCAAAAGCATTAAGCTCAGTGGAGTGAGCACCTGCCTGGCAAGGGTGAGGTCATAAGTTTGATCCCTGCTTAAAAAAAAAAGTGATAAATTCTGCCACTCTACCACACATGGAGTGAATATATGTCACAATATTCTGTTGTAAATTTTATGAATAATTAAAAGAGAGAAGCACAAGTGCTCCAAATGAAAAGTAATGGTGATCTGATGGATATGTGAATTATCCCAATTCGATCAGCACATATTCTATACATGTATGGCAATGCCAAACTGAATGCCATGAACATGAATAATCATTGTGCCAATGAAAAAATAAAAGCTAATAACTACTGCAGGAGATGGAAAAGTTCACTATTCTATTAATTCACCACACTCTGCATATATATATATATATATATATATATATATATATATATATATATCACTGTACCCCCAAAGTGGTATAACTAAAAGCATAATTACTCCCAAAATTCATTTGGAAACAGAAGAAACCTAGAATAGCAAAGGCAATTCTGGGCAACAAAGACAAGGCAGAAGGCATCTCAATTCCTGACTTGAAACTATACTACAAAGCAACAGTGATAAAATCAGCATGGTACTGGCAAAGAAATAGACTGAGGATCAATGGAACAGATTAGAAGATGCAAGCACAACTACAAAGACACTCAGCCACCTGATATTTGACAAAGGGGCTAAACATGTCCACTGGAAGAAGGATAGTCTCTTTAATAAATCGTGTTGGAAAAATTGCCTTTCCACATGTCGAAGACTGAAGCTAGATCTAAAGCTATCACCATGCACAAAACTAAAGTCTAAATGGATCAAAGACCTCAATATTAAAAGAGAAGCACTAAATCTACTGGAAGACAAGGTAGATAGAAGTCTTGGAGACATAGGGGTAGGCAGGGTAAACATGAACAAAATGCAAACTGCATGGGAAACACTTCAAAGAATTATCAACTGGGATCTCATATTAATGAAAAGTTTCTTCACTTCAGAAGAAATCATCAACAGAGTGAAAAGAAAACCCACAGAGTGGGAAAGAATTTTAGCCAGCAACCCCTCAGACAAAGGACTTATATACAAACATATAAAGAATTGAAAAACATCAAGTCCCCAAATTCCAAAACCCTCTCCAAAAATGAGCATCTGAGATGAAACACAGTTCTCAGATGAAGATATACAAATGGCAAATAAATGCATGAAGAAATGTTCACCATCACTGGTCATTACAGAAATGCAAATTAAAACAACATTCACCTCATTCCAGAAAGAATGGCTGCCATCAAGAAATCAACTGATAACAAATGTTGGCGAGGCTGCAAGGAAAAAAAGGAACACTGGTCCACTGTTGGTGGAAGTGTAGACTGGTGCAATTACTGTGGAAATCCATATGGAGAAGTCACAGAAGACTAAGATTGGAAGCTCCATTTAATCCAGCTATTCCCATCCTGGGTGTTTTCTCAGAAGAACTGAAAAGTTCATATCACAGTGATATATGTGCACCCATGTTCATAACAGCACAATTTGTAATTGCTAAATCTTGGAAACAACCAAGATGCCCATCAACTGAAGAGTGGAAGAAAAAGATGTGTTTTTTTACACAATGTATTTTTATACAATGGAATATTACTCAGCTATAAAAAAGTATGATCTTAAGGCCTTCATAGGTAAAAAGAGACAACTTGAGACTATCCTCATTAGTGAAATAAATAAGAAACATATTCATAAATATCACATTGTGTCAATAGTGTAAAAAGTAATAAGAACTATAAGAGTAATAAAAACCCAAATGTGTAATTGCTATTGTAAAAAAGAGAGGAAAAGAAAGTGCTCTAAGGGATATAACTGCATGTATATTTGAGTGTGTAAGATAGATGACCACATTGCTGAATCTTTGTTGGATAGTTGAGCAGAACTATTTGCAGTCTCACTGTTTGAATGTCTGCTATGTATGCTTTAATTTTGTAACTTGAACAACTATATCCAAGATGACAATATGTAATTTATCAACTAGTGAATTCTTAGTGTTTTTTTTTTTTTTTTTACTTTATTTCCTTTGGAATTCTGTATTGTTGTCCCTTTTTCTGTTTTGCTTTTTTTTTCTCTTAGATAAAAAAGCATAATTATTTTTAATAAAAAAGTGCTGCTTGTTTTGCCTAAGATTATACTCCTGAAGAATATTTAGTTACATGGATTTGCAATAATTTTTATATATATATATATATATATATATATAATTAATAATAACATGAATCACTTATAAATTTTAAAACATTTTTACAGATAAGTGAAAATCATCTTTGTGTAATTCCTTTTGTAAGATGGATATTAAAATATACTCCTAGTAGTACATTTTCTGAGTCAAAGTGTATATAAATTTAATAAGAGGTATGCATCGTCAAATGAACAACCAGAAATGATGAATAACTTTATTCTTGTCCTAATTCTGTCCACTTTCTAAATTTGTCAAAAATGTGTATTACGATTAAAGTGTTTACAACTTTTATAGGAAAAAAACGCCAAATTATTTTCAACACTTTGCTCATTAACACTGAAGCATTTTTATGACCTCAGATATATTCATTTAGTCATAGGACCAAATATTGTTATTGTCTATTTATCCTTTGTACATTGCCTCTTCTGTAATGTCATACAGTAATAAGCTATTTGTAATCAAAGGATATTTAATCATTGTCATGAAAATTAGGTTTTCTCACACATTTCACCTTGTCTCTAAAATAATGGTGCAAATATGTCATTGGTAAATTAACTAAAAAACTTTTAATGGATTTTTTAAAACTTAATAAAATAATTCAATGAACATTTTAAGATTTATGGCCTATGCATCATTCAAAAGAAAGATTATCCTATCCTTTTTATATGAAAGCTGTGTAATATTTCATTTTACTAATGTGTCTTTACATATAATTTTTTAATATGGTTAAACAACAATATTTTAATTATTGAACTATATTATAACTTTAAAGACATGCCTGTCTTTCCATATAAATATTCTTATTATTCTGATAAAAGATTATATTTCAACAATTTTGTTGATAGAGTATGATTCACTCTTCCTTCTCTTAATTTTATAAAACTAATAATTTACACTAAGTTGCATTTGAAATATCACCTCAATCTTTGATTCAACTCTCTTTTACACAGAACATTATTTAATCAGCCCTTTAATCTGCTCACACTTTTCATACATCAAACACATACACTGAATTTCGCACCTGTATGTCTGAGCGATATCTGCTCATGACTCTGGTTTCTAAGCTGCACAAGGAGTTCTCCCAGTGCTGTGGAAGCAAATTTACACACATTTCAAAACAAGAATGAGGGTGGGCATTGGTGGCAAAGTGGCCCATTGCCTAGTTTCATGAGTCTTCTATTCAGAGCTGTTCTACAGATTAAATATAAGAATGGATGCAATTAAATCTGGGGGGTGCCTAATTATAAAATGTAAATAAAACATAGCAAAGACAATCAAAAGAATGAAAGATACAAATATAATAAAGCTATTGGAGTCTCAGGAGATGAGGAAAAAACGTGTGTTGAGCATTTCCATGAAAGATCTTTGTCCTGACATATCTGTAGGAGGAAACTACATGTACACAGCTCTGCCATGTCTATTCAACCAACAAACCAAGGTACCAAGGTCTGAAACAGGTTTGCTGATAGCAGTTGATGTCCTTTCAATTACTTATTTCATTTCTTGGCTGCTACCAGTATTCGTAGAGAAAGTAATCTCTGTACTCCTGCATGCAGATATGTGTATGTGAATATTTTGCACTTGTGTCAAGTGATAGATGGGTTGAAAAGTGCTGCATTTTACTCTAAAACATCAAAAAATTGACATAATCATGAAAGTTTCAAAACGAAAGGTCAGCTGGGCTTGGTGGCACATGCCTGTAATTGCAGCTCTTGAGAAGTTAAGGCAGGAGGTTCGCCATGAGTTTGAGGTCAACTTGGGCTCCTTAGTGGTTTCAAAGTCAGCCTGACCTGCATAGCAAGACTTGAGAAAAAAAGTCAGATTTAAATGAAATGCTCTTTTCACTTGCTGAAATTCTTCTTTATACATAGGAAGAGTTTTAGAAACCTGCAGCCCACTGTATTTTAATCCAATGCATCATCCCTTTCACTTAAAGAGACGTCATCACCAGGCATCTTGGAAATCTCCCCACAAGCAAGTAATTAATATTTAATGTTTAAGGTGCAACTATCACAAAGCAGATCTAGCACAGAGTTTGATTTGACTTTGATATCACAAAGAATCCTCCACTCAGTGGTTTGTTTCTCTGCTGTTCACTGCCTTTCTATATCCCTCAGATCACAAATCGGCTCCTCCCAATTTGGCTTTGGATACTTTTTTTTTTCTTTTTCCCACTCTGCAGCACTTATATAGCAGTGAGTAATTTCATGCAATAATGCTATAAAGTTTGTGATGTCTCACCTAATTGCACGATTAGACACACTCAAGATGGTAGTTTATTTCTTGATATATACTTTCCCCAAACTACCACAGTAAACTATGGAGGAAAATGCCCGTTACTAAAAGTCTGGAAATCCAACTGCCAGGCGCCAAGCCTCTTCTGCCAAGACATTAGTCTACACTTGGCTTTGCATTCTAGTCTGGGGAGGGATCATGAAATGCACCCAAAGTATTTATAGACTGGACTGGTTTAGTATTAAAATGTATCTATAAAATGACCTTTAAATAATCTACAAAATAAAAACCCAAGGTGATTGTTCTTTTGGAATTATTTATATTGAGGGACAGTTTTATGTGTTATTACTGACTATTGCTCAGTTACAAATAAAAATAAATGCAAATGAATAAGTAGTAAATATCACTGAGGAGAAATTTATTTGGGAACTCTCAACCCAGTTATTATTTCTACTGAGTCAAAGGCAATTTCCCTTCATTTTTTGATATTACTGATCACACGACTTCAGGCTTCAGCTAAAACTAGGCTTGACTAGAATAACAATGGCATTACTTCTAATGCAAGAATGAAAAAAGAGCTTTTTTATTGAAAATATTCTATGCCATGTCATGCAATTTTTGTTATGTTTATTTTACCCTTGAGAAAAATGTAACTAAATTAAACTAAGTAGTGTCTTGGAAATTATTCACACCTGAGTATAGCTTTGTTCCAGATATTCTCTGCATCCATCAATAACTTCTTCCATTCTTTGCTGGGTGGAGACTGGCTTTGAAGAAAAGTCAAATTTCAATATTGCACGCCAAATTTGAAACCATATTGAAAACAAACGTGATCATTTCCTAGAAAAAACAGTCTGCTGTTATTTTTCCAAATGCATATTCTTCTCTAACTTCCCTCCCTTTCTTTTGTCTTTAAGACCTGGAGTTTGCCCTGTCTGGCTTTATTATGCATATAAAAAAACTGCCTAGGTTTGGCCAAGTGAAAATGTAGATCATTATGCAGGTAGATTCGGAGATGCTAGACATGTAGCCATATAGAGCTGGCCCCAGGTTTGGAAGAATCGACTTCTGTGGCACAAAAGTGCAAATATTCTGTATTTTCATTTCAGGAAACATGGTGAAATGTATGGTGAGTGAGAATAATTGTTTCTCTCTGGAATTTAGGTACCAGCAGAGAGATGAGTTTAAACATTATGAGGAGGGTATTTCAGTTTTAAAATGCAGTGCCCCAGTACTGCTCTTCACACACGCATTGCTTTTCTTCCCAGAGTCACTGTTCAGCAAGCCACGTGAGCTTAAGCTCTGCAGCAGAGTCTGTGCTCTCATATGGTTTTGAATCCTAAGTGAGGTGTAAATTAGTCCCGGCTAAATGACTGCTGACCCTCGAGGGATGTGCGTATGATAATTAGTTACTCTCTCTGTCAGTGGAAATCTTTCAAGAGTCAAGAGTCAAGGAGTGAACAATGAGTGATTTATATGAGGAAGGCTTCGCTGGTCTGTGGTTATAAAATAACTTCACCTCTGCATTTTGTGGATGACCTCACTTTATCATTAGGACTCCACTTTTTTTTTTTTAAGAAAGACTAGAAATTCAGATTTTTATTCAGAGCATCCAATTATTCATTTTAAGATGTTGCTCACTTGCTCTCACAAACTAGTCTGTGGGCTGGAAGCCAACCCTAGTGTCCAGGACATTATTTTTCATTTTTTCTTCTGTTGGACCACTCATTGCTCAGTAAGACTCTGGCCAAAGCCACCAATTCATGCACTTCCAGCACATCATGGCCTCAGCCTTCAAGAACATTTTTGATCCTCTGTAAATTCAGGCAAACAGCCTCCTTCTTAACTCTGCTACAGTTCTGAAAGTATTTAACTTTATTGGTACCTCTTAGGCATACATAATGGTCACCCTGAAAAAAGGAATTTGTACCTGTACATGATGTACCTTGGTTCTTTTTCGCCATTCCTTTTCCCTGTCTTCAAGTTGCTTCAAGCTTTGTTTCCATATTTTTCTCTTTTCCTTTTTTTCTTTTCCTCATCTGACTCTCTAAACTGCATTTGTACATTTTCTTCCTATTTCACAATAGAGTATCTATCTAGAATATACAGGGAACTCTAAAAAATCAGATCCCACAAATTTAAAGACCCAATCAAAAAATGGATCCCTGAAATGAATAGACACTTATCAGATGAAGAAGTAAAAATGACCAATAAATATCTTTAAAAATGCTCAACATCACTGGTCATTTGAGAGATACAAATTAAAAAAGTTCTGAGATTCCATTCAAAAGAATGACTATTATCAACAAATCAGCCAATTATAAATGCTACCAAGACTGGGGAAAAAGAAATCTTTCTCCACTCTTGGTGGGAGTGTAGAATAGTATAATCACTGTCAAAATCAGTATGGAAATTACTCAAAAAATTTAAACTAGAAATTCCATTTGATCCAGATATTTACCTTCTTGGTATCTACCTGATAGAATTAAAATCATCATTCCACAGCAATACACTCACATCTATGTCTTTAAAAGCACAGTGTGTAGTACCTAAATTTTGAAAACAGCCAAAATGCCCATCAATCCATGAATGGATAAAGAAGAATTTTGTTTGTTTGTTTGTTTGTTTGTTTGCTTCATATAGTAGATTACTACCCTGCCATAAAGAAGAATATACTTCATATATTTCTAGGTAAATGCATACACAAGAAGGCCATAT
Organism: Hydrochoerus hydrochaeris; assembly: GCA_004027455.1. Lineage (NCBI taxonomy): Eukaryota > Metazoa > Chordata > Mammalia > Rodentia > Hydrochaeridae > Hydrochoerus > Hydrochoerus hydrochaeris. Next base: position 876,296 of record PVLA01000037.1, on the reverse strand, counting down.
TTTAAGTGAAATAAATCAGAGAGATTGCATGGTTTTTCTGCTGTGAGAAACTGAGTGTAAATAAGCACTAAAATGAATACATATTCTGCTGGGTTTTGTTACTTATGATTGAATCACTTTCCCTGGACCTCCCTGCACAAAACATTTCAAAGCCTCTCCAAAGTAGTCATATAAATTCTGGCTTCCAATTGCTAGATTTGATGGGCAATGGAAATATTTTCAACGTAAACAACAATGAATGAACAAAAAGTATGAGAATTCCAAAATATATAATTTTGCTCACTAAAACCATTCAAAACAAGTCTATATATTGTGTCTGAAAATTTATATATTATACTTATATTAAAAAGTATAAAGTAAACTGAAGTTTAGTAGGTATGACCCATCAGAATGGTAAATGGGGAAAAGAATCTGAGGGCTTCAAACAAAGAATGCATTTGCTTTACCTCTGGTACTACAGTGCTTAATGACACCAGATGCAACACTCCAAATCCAACATATTTAAATATTAGCTGTAGTTCATTCTAAACTTTGATTTCCTGATAGCATATGACTTAGTGGACTTGGAAGATGGAGTACCTAGGGTTTAACATTACCATGAAAACTCTGCAGCTCTGAGACTTTTAGCTGGGTACTTAATGTGTCTATGCCTATTGTGTAAAATGGCTTAGTACTTACCTCAGAGGTGCCATAACCTATCATCAAAAATGTTAAAATCAGAGACAAATGACTGAAATCATGTGTATAAATATATCTAAGCATTGGTAAAATAACTTGTTTATAAGACTTGCAAACCAATGACATTTTCAGTTTAGAGAGTGCAGTAGTTTTTAGCTAAATGTGACTTCTATGCTTTGAAAATGCAATATTTCCACTGAAATTCAGCTACTCACATTATAATATTTAGAAGGAAACTCTAAAAGTTCTGCTCAAGATAAATTACTTGAGATTTTTGCAATCTTGACAAGGAGCAGGGAATACTACAAACACAATAAGCTTGCAATTCTTAGGGAAGTTTACTTTTTAATCATGTTCATTCAAGAGTCTCCTGCTTCTTGTATGTAGAAACTGATCCAAAAGGCTCAACTACTGAGTTTCATCTAATACCTGCAGGTGCATCCACCTGTGCTTCTCATCCTCTTTAAATTAAATGCACAATGTTCATAAAAAGTGGTCTTTTTCAAACTAAAATTTATTATCTTATGGTTAAGCCACATATTGTCCAAAGCAATGATTTTTTTTTCAGATGATCGACATAGTAGAAACATACCAATTAGAAACAGCTTTGAATTTAGATTAGTCCCTTGAGACTCACATTTGAGACCATGACCCAGGACATATACCATTTAGGGTAGTGTCACCTGCAAAGCCACTAGTCAGCCATGACACCTAGTTGGTGATTCCCTAGTAATCAAAAACAGCTGTCTTGTCATTTTCAATAATTCAAATTCATTGCAAATTGGAAGCTAGTTAGATCACAATGAGACCAAATGGAGAAAAAATGAAACCATGATAGATGGAAAGAATGAGGAGCCAAAAAAGGGGAGAAATGGAAGGAAGGAAAAAGGGGAAATAGGCAGATGTGATCTGGAAGAAAATAGCCTTTATGATTTATGTAGAAATTATATGCAAAGGAAATTTGTTTCAATTTGGCGATAAGTGGAAATATATTGAAGAACACAGATCTTAAAGGGAAAAATTTAAATTAGATGTGAGAAATGTGTATTCAAATCAATATAATAAATATGGTAAAGAATAATGTGACTCATTGGCTAAAACCAGAAATGTTATAGGTAGAAAACATCAATTTTTCATTCTTAGTCACCTAGACAAACAGAAACATTATTAATCTATAGAATGGGATTTTCAAACATAGAAGTACAAGTATACTTAGAGAATTAAACTTGTAAAGTGAATGTAACTTGATTTCTCTTTAAACATGAAGGGATCCTTAGGGGCTGGCTACTTTCCAAAGCAAAGCTAAGAAGTGGAAAGAAAGTAAAATCGGGCCCAGTAAATTGACTCACATTGTTGAAAAGAGAATGCATCAGTATCAAGGAAAGTAGAGGGTCTGTGTGTAATTTTGAAAAAAAGCAAAATAAAAACTGAGTTTCGCATGCTTTGGCTGCTTGAATTCACCTCTTCCAAGGAAAATACTCCTAACCACTTTGGGAAACTGGCTACTACATGAGTATCCCTTAAAGTTCTCCAGCACATTTTAGCTTGACCTAAAGAGTATAGTGCTTTGGATGTAGATAGGAACAGTCATGTCAGTAAATACACATGCAATACACACATTAAACTGAAATAATTTCATTTCCTTTTTCTATAATTTGTATTCCAATTTGAGCCACAGATGACTGAAAAGTATAAGGAAATCTGTGCTCATCTAAATATACTACAATCCAGAGATAATTACACATATTTGGCTCATATTTCTAGAGTTTCATTTACGTATGTGTCCTCACTGCCATGTATTTTATGCAAAGAGCCTGTATTATATGTGGTTTTACTCGTGCTTTTTGTTTATTTCTAAATACCTGATTCTTTGCTTTGGTATTAGGAATTGAACCCAAAACCTTCACACTGATCTCTGCAGCCAATTTTAATTTTTCATTTTATTTGACTTTGAGGGAAGATCTCTCTCACTCCTAAATCTACCCAGGGTGGGCTCGGACTTGCAAAATTAATTCCTCAATATCCCACAGTGCTGAGCCTATACAGGTGTGTCATCATGTCTAGAAATTTTAAACATGTGAATGTTTTTCCTAAAATGTTATAAAATAGAGAAAATAAAATGATCTACAATGCTATGATCACAGAACTTCAACAATTGTCAATAGAATCATGTTTCACCCAGACCTAACAAATTACCTCAGTAATAATCCTTAATTGTTGTAAATGATTGCCAGGTATTGTAAAGTTCATTGACAACTGTCTTTAGACATATTTTTTAAAAATAATATTGTTTATTCCACCTTAGATTTTTTTTTGTCTTTTTGAGACATTTCTCTCTATGAAGTTCAGGCTGGCCTTCAGCTCTCTTTGTAGCCCATGCTGGTCTTGAACTTGCAACGATCGTCCTGCCTCAGCCTCCCGAGTGCTGGGATTACAGGCGTGAGCCACCACGCCTGGCGCTAGACATATTTTAGAACAGTTCCTTAGTTGGCTTTAAACATATCTGCACTGCTTTCCTTTTTATTTAAATTCTCTAATAACAACAAAGTATATAGGAATGAACCTTCTCAAAATAAGCAGGGATAAATCAGAGTAGTTGGAGCTGTCCTTCAGAGTCCTCTGAAAAAATGTCTTTCCCCTCTTTGACCCAGTGATCACGTTGCCCTGAGGTTGAAATGCCCAGGACAGTCTTTCCAGGGTCCCACAGCTCTAGGTTCAAGTACGCATGGGCTGATGAGACTCCATCCAACATGAGGAGATTTCCTAAGTATTAAGGGAGTGAATGGAACCGACTCCAGGCCTCTCCTATCCTTACTGCCTAGCTGTCATTTTTAAGCCACCTTTATTAACTTGTTGGGCATCTCATGGATATTGAGAAGTGCCCCATCAGTATACAATGACACCACATCACAAATAAAGATTTTTAAAGAAAAATTTTTAAAGCACAACAATATCCTTATCTTAAGCTGAAAATTACTTATAAGTCTTAATGTAATCAATTGATGTGGAAACCTCTCTGCTTGTTTCATCAGTCCTTATTGTTCACAATTTGCATTTCGACTCCAAGAAAATTAAACACTGTATATCTCTTAAATTCTTTTTTTAGTCTGTTGGTTTTTACTTTCCTAATCCATTTTTCTTTCTTGTAATTCACTTGATGAAATGCCTTGATATTTTGTTCCGTGGAAATTACTCAAGAAGATCTTTTATCTGATTATATCCCTATGATATTATTCAATATATTCTTGTATGCTTGCACTCCCCATGGTCTGGAATTCAATCTATTGCATTGATTACGTTAGTATTAAATTGCATAATATTTCATTGAACACAGTTTTCGACCATTTTCAAAGTAATTGATATTTTAACAATGACTAGTTTTATGTGACAAATATTACTCAATGAAATTTCATAAGCATGTGTTTTTGCACAGTTCTTTGATTATTTACTTAAGATAAACATAAAACTTATATCGAAGAACCAAAAATATGCTTTTTAGATGTGTGTTGGTACATAGTGTTAAGTTGTGTCTTCAGTAAATGACCTTGCTTTTGAATTTTACTTGATATTCCTAAAGATCTATTTCCACACATTACTTTTTGAAAAGTTCTTTCAGACATCATTTTTAAGTTTCTCTCATTAACTTGTATTTTTGTTATTAGTGAGCTTAGACAACTTTCATTTTAATTACATTGTATAAAAGCTTTTACACTCACATTTCGATTTTTTTTTTTTTTTTTTGTATCAGGGATTGAACTAATGACCTTGTGTTTGCCAGGCAGGCGCTTGTGCCTCTGAGCCAAATCCTTGGCTAACATTTTGATTCTTTCATCTCTCTTTTGTATGGTGATCAGCAAAAATTGGTCACTGAGACACTAATGAAACTATAAATTTCTAATCTGACTGTTTTCCAGAAATGGGAGACAAAATTCTGATTCTTAGTGATAAAATGTTACAGAATTTGCATCCTGGACGCTTCTTTCATACTTCAGTATTAACACCTTTGGGATCAAATAAAAGTATATTTTGAAGATAATATGAAATGGATTTCAATTCACAAATCTGAAGTGACATTTGGAAAATGCAAAGCCGACTGGTTTTACATTTTTTCTCCTAACACCTAACCTTTACTTCTTTCTATTTTATTAAAAAGAGAACACAGACCTTGTCTTATAGTTCATTATTTTTGAAAACTGCTCAAATGCTTCCAATGGAGCATTGTTTTCATTTCCAGCATCATGTTTTGAGCCTGCGCATGATTCTCCTGAGGCTGGGGTGGTCTTGAGTGTCATTGCTGAAAATGATCATTCTTGCTTTTACAGGAAAATTTCCATGGCACAGGATCTTCCCTTGTTGAATTTCATATTCCTTAGCAGCCTGTGGGATATTGTCAGGATAATGTATTAGACTATTTCATATTATCACCTTGGGAGATTTGCTGTACTTTTGGCATTTCTCTGATGAATTAGTAGTAAATCCAAGACAGTGCACAAACTTCAGGGCATTTTTCTGTTTTCAATTCCAAATTAAATTTTAAAACAATTTTTTAAAGAAAAAATACATATCAAATCTTTATTAATCCATATGTTCAGTTTTTAATAAGCCAGCATTGTGATGTGGGTCAAAAGCAAACTGTGAGGGAAAATGAGCTCAAAGAAGACAAGCATATGTTGCCTCCCCTGGGAAGTAAATTAGAAAGCACTGAGCATGGATTAAAGGAGCATGCCATGTCTGTCTTTTGCTTTCGGAGTATGGAGGAGTTCACTGATGTTTTGAGTTCAATATTCTCACACATCACTCCCAATAAAATTATATTGAAGTTCTAACTCTCAGTACTTGTTTGGAAATACGGTCTTTGGAACTTTTCAAAAAGGTGATATGTTTCTAGAACTGTGATATAATTCATTTGCATGGTCTTAAGCCAGTTAGTTTGTACTACCTTTTTTACAGCAGCCCCAGAAAATTAAAATGTCAATTATATTTACAAATATGATGAAGATAGAGTTTGAGTTAGACAGAGGCGACTAGGATTTAGAAATGGTGCTTAAATATAAAGCAGAGTAACATGCCTATCCTTTGCTTAAGATGTGTTCTCTGGTAATTGCTAAAATAGTTGAGAGACACATACTATATAGACTTGTTCTTCCATATTGCTGGTTCCACACTGACAGATTCGACCAACTGCAAAAGGAAAATATATTTTTTAAAAAATTATATCTTTACTGAATATACAAAACTTTTTCTTGCATTATATTACATTACATTATATTACAACAAGAATTCACACTGTATTAGGTTTTATAAGTACTTTAAATTGGTATCAAATACATAAAAGAATGTGTGTAGGTTACTGCTTGGATACTGAAGGACAACTCTATTGCTCTAGCATATTATAAATTCCCTGTTATAGCCTATGGACATTTATTGTAGTTACTTAACTCATATCTTTAAAAATCTTTTTCTCTGCTGTACTATGAAATCTATGAGAAAAGAGAAAACATTTTTTTCTGCTTTGTCTTTTCTGTTGATAAAAAGGAACAGTTTCTATCACAATTGTGCTGTGTCTTTCCGTATGATAAAATACATTTCCAATTTTCCCATTTACAACACACACACACATGTAATGGTTCACTAAAAGTGTGAACACGGGACACAAAATAATATGTATGTATGTGAGGTCTATCAATAAGATCAAGAGTTGTCTCCTTATACAGTATTGACAGCATGGAGAAAAAGACATACCCTCAAAGTACTTTCTATGTCACTGGTTAAACCGTTACAAAGTAAAGGATCAGTAAGACACTTGATAGATGCTGTTGTGGCTTGGGTTTGGATGGACCCCCTCCCACCCCACCTCAAGCCTCATGCAATCATGGAGGTGGCTGAATTTAGCGTTTGTGACTGTTTTTTTGTCTAGAGCTAGGATTGGCGATGTGAGTGCTACATCCACACAGGGGCGAAGCCAACATACAGTGTAAGGGTGGGAAGAATGTATATCTTTTCTCTTTGGCTTGGTTTGCTCTTGTTTTTTGTGGTGGCCATCAACAACTGCCCCATGTCATCCTGCTTTTAGCCAGCTGAGTATGGACTGAAACTCCCAAAACTGTAAGAAATAAACCTTCTCTTGCTTCACATTAGCCATCAGGTATTTTGTCTCAGCAATGAGTGAAAAGCAACTAAGACAGATGCTCTGAAATATGCTCTTAAAGTTATTAAAGAGACACAACTCACAGAATGCATATGTTCGCAACTAAATAAGCACATAGAAGCATAATTATTTCTTTGTATTGTTCACTCAGATATAATTTTATCAGAAATGTGAAACTTACCGTTTATTACATTTAAAAAACACAAAATAAGTGAGGTATTCACAGAATACATTATTTGCTGTAATTCTATCCTGTATGTAAAAATTTCTTATTTCTTGCAAGAAATTAGTTTCTTCAAAGTAAATGATCATATAGATCTCTAGAAACATAATAGAATACAATTGATTTTTCATTTTTAAAAATTTTAAATATAATAAATTTTGCTTTAAGTTTCCCTTGCCAAACTATTTATCCTTGCTGGGATTTATAATTGTTAATTTGGGAGAATTCCATTAACAATAGCTAATATATGCATAAAACAGTTTAATTGCCTTGTTTTCCATAGCAAAGTTTTTGTATTTGAATTATTTTGTTTTTCTGTATTAATGAATAAAATATGTAGGTGTTGACTTGCTTTGCATGCTTCAGGAATGAGACAGAGGACAATTTTAATAATAAAATTCAAAAATCTAGGTAAGACAGTTTTCACCACATGATGAAGGGAAGCTCCGTGCAGTTTCTGCTGCTGACCTCTGCATCTTTCCCTAGAATTCAGTGAGTACTGAAGGCTTCAACTGTGAGTACCAAAGAATATTTATTTCATGCAGAATGCTGCACCACAAAGTCCTGGCGGCAACAGAGGAAGGCCCGGCAGCCAGTGACTGTGAGACAGTTGCCGTGGGACTCAGCATTCCTGTGGTCTCCAGACTGATGATGAGTGAGGTCAGGGAGAGGCGAGCAAGACTCCTCTCCAGGAGCAGCTGTCATCCACCGAGAAGCCAAATGCAGCAGTGTCCAATCAATCCCCTTATCACGGGTTTCCTTCACATCTGATGTGACATTCTATCTCAAATTATACAATGCATGGCAGCTCTTTACATTCAGAGTATGTCCTTCCTCTTCTTGGGGCTGCCAAGCCATCTTTGGAGAAAGGTTCTGCTCCTCAGGGTGTTTTTACTGCTTCCCTGTGTGTTCCTTTGGTGAGCGCTCTGAGAAAAGAGTAATGAGAGATGGTAAACCACAAGGAGCGATCTGCCCTGGTGTTTTTGCAAATGACTATGGGCTGCCATTGGTAAGAGCAGGTCCTGCACTCAGTGTCCAACCTGGCAGGTCTCTAGCAGGTTTATTTTTTAGTTTGAATTTCAATGTTAGTTTTTAAAGGAACAAATGTAAGCAAAACAAAAGTCATTTTTGATAGGATGAGGAATATGGATGAAACCTGATTTTCATATATATATATAAACACTAGATGTTATACAGATACATATATGTATAACATATATAATTTACACACATGTTTTAGACACACAAGCACACGCACACACATAATTTTGTTTTCTTTTTTTCTAGTTTTTTGCCATCCTTGGTATATCATTCATTAAAACAGATAACTGAAAATTGATCCTTTACAGATTAGTTCTAAGTCAGATCCCAGGAAAGATTAACTCCTTAAGAGATCCATATTTTTTCCTTGTGAAGCCAGTCTAAACCCCTGCAGGGAAATTCAGGCAGTTCCTACAGCTTGGGGTGAGTCCTTCCTTTGCCAAAACATCAGAATGAACAACCGCAAGACAGACAGATGTGAAGTACTTTGCAGAAAATGCTAAATGCATATTGACAAATCCTTAATGACCTTGAAAGCAAAACAAGAGGGAATTTTTTTGTGAGTTACTAAAAATGGTTTAATTATCTATCTGTGTCATTAAGAAATAGCTACATGTAGAAACAGTCCAAGTATCCTCAGCAGAGGACGGCAGAAGTGAATAGTGCCATATTCATATCACTGGACACAACATAGAGAATAAATTCCGCATGAAAGAAAGGAACATTCTTTACTAATCATACAAAAAAAAGCACGGGATAATGTGTATAATATGATGATTTTTTTTAAGTTAATAAGCTTGGATGAATACATAGATGCCTAAAATTTATTGGCTGCTACATATATTCATTTATCCACTTGTTAGTTAGTGTATCTTGGGGAGGATTGCACCCAAAGAACCAACAACAATTACTAGCTTTGAATGAGGCCACAAAAAAATAATGTTTTTTTAAAAAAATTTTTATTTGTTTGTATTTTATGAATTTTTAATTTTTTATTCTTAAAACAATGCCATAACTGATTTGTCCTCACAGGTAACAATTAGTGGCAGTGTTACAGAAAGGCAAACTTTTTAACTTTTTAAGTAAACCAGCAATACATAATGCCCTTCAAATTTAACTATATACAAAAAGATGTTGCCTATCCCCCAAATTGGTGCTCCAAATTTACTCACCTCATGCACCATCTTCACATACAAGGCAAAAGAAATGATCATAAAAACTGAGTAAATGATCAATACCTATAATTCAACTCCACATTCAGAATCAAATATTTTATTTCTAACTTGAATTTGAGCTTGCTTTGTAGCCTTTTAACCACATTACAGAGACTACTGATTAAAAGTTGCTCAAAGCATGAAATTTTATCTTAACAGTTGAGCACACAGATTATAAAAATTCTCAGTGGAAGCATTAGTCACTTTAAATGCTGAGTATAAGCAGCTACGAAAGTTGTTACTTCTGCCCCCCCCCCCCATTGCGTGTTCACTGCTTAGAACACAGCTATGCAGCTGGCGGATTTTCAGTAACTACTTGGTGAATAAATGAGTGGGTCATACCATGACTGTGCAAAATAGTGTATTTTGCCTTTGCTTTTGTAATTTAAGCCTAAATAAATTTCAAAACTGAAATCGTTTAAAAATGTTTTATGTTGAGAAATGTAGAAATGGCAGTTTTTAAACACATATAAATATGAAATAAGCATTGGGAGCTCAATCATTAGATTTTATTGATTTTGAGACTTAGGTATGGTAACTATCGTAAAAATAATAACTACTCTGTGTTAAAAATACTGTACTACACATAACTGTGCAAAGGGTGTACTTTGTCTATAATAAAACCCTGGAATCAGTACATGTGAAATGTAAAATAATATCAAAACTAAACAACCATCTTGGGGCCGAGAATTTATAGTACTTTAAAAATTTAGTATAGAAAGTTAAATAATTATCATTGTCTATTATCTTTTACATCCTTTTCTTTCATCAAGAACTAACATATTGGCAAAATACGGTGACTCCACTCTAGTACTCAAAAGGAAAATATTTTTTAGAAAGATTTATTTATGAATCTGAAGGCATATTTCAGCTCCAAATCATTCCTCTTGGCTCAAACAGTATCACCCCCTAAAAAGACATATAACAATGACCAGCACACAAGCGAAAATCTCCACAAAATAATATTTCTCAGAGTGTATAAGGACACAGAAGAGCTGAGGCAGTGACACAGAGAATTATATGGAAACAGAGTTTTCAAAAGGTAAAGTGATATTATTAAATTAATTAATTTCCTTGTAAAGATGAAGGCAAAACTAAACAAATTCATTGTCTGCAAACTTGTGCAGATCACTCTGAAATCTAATGTAAAAATTTGTTTTAATTTTTCATAAAATGAATTTTAAAAATAAAAAGGAATTGTGCTGTAGATAATGTGCATGTTATAAAACCTATAGAAAAGAAAGTCATAAACATTTCTAAAATAGGTTTATTCTTTATTAATAATAAATATATAGGACTGATTAGAAATTGCATATATGCTAACACATTAATAGTGGCTAGATGTGAAAAAATAAGGTTAGCAATGAATTTCTATGTTTTCTTTGTAAGTTTATGTGTTACCCCAATTTTATAAAGCACTCATGTATTACTTCTGTAATTAAAATTGTTTTTCATGAAAAAAATAGGCAAATTCCAGATTTGTTAGCTCTATTTTACAATTACAAAAAATGCTCAAAAAATTTACAATTCATTTTGACTGTAAGGTTCTCTGTGTCTATAACTATGTAATAAGAGCTTTGTGTTGAAAGTCTGTGTTTACGAAAGATGCATGTTCTCATCTGTCACCTGGAAAAAATACCTTCTCTTGTGTTGCTTTCTACTGCAATCGATTTGGCTGTGTAAATACGTGCATTTGTCAGAGAAACTGCCCAACACATGAAGCACAGCTGTTTTTTCTCTACCCACAGGAACTGTCCTGGGGTACTTATTCTTCAGGACTCTGTGGTGTGTCATCTCAACCCTTTGATTATTCCACATCTGAGAAGGATTTCACCTGAAGCTTTTTGATTTCTAGGAAGGGTGGCAGACCTTGTGAAAAGTCAAATGTTTTAAGTTGGAATATTTTAGCTATTAAGTATTTGCTGAGCACCAACTATGCCACAAGCATGTCCCAAGTGTAGTCCAGTGAGGCAGTCACCTTTTCAATGGCTGTGGCTTGGGGTTCACACATATATTAGCCCTGAAAGTACATAGTGAGTTTCCTGTCCTAGCATTGAAAATGCTCAAATTCTGTCATATTTTATGTATATCACAAAGTAAAAACAAATAAAAATAAGCTGAAGAGTCCCTTTTTAGTAAGTTTTTGAAACATCACTTTTCATTATGGCTTTAAATGCTACAAACATCTATTGTGGAAATGTTTAATGTGTAGTTGATAGAAATAAAAAAGCAATAGGCCATGTACATGCTTGTAAATCCATGCACTTGGGAGGCTGAGGCAGGAGGAATACCACAAGTTCAAAGCCAGCCTGGAATACATAGTGAGGTCAAGATCAGTCTGTTATACATAGCAAGACCCTGTCTCAATAAAAAAAGAGGAAAATAAAACACAAATCAAAAATAAAAAGAACACAGAACTCAGGCCAATCCTAAGTGCTGATTTAGTATCTGTGGATGCATACTACAAGAAGCATTTACAATGTTAGATTCTTTTCAGATTTCAGATTATCTGAATACACATAATAAGAAATTTTGTTACTGGGGCCCAATTCTAAACCGGAATTTCCTTGTGTGTCATATATGCTTTACATACACAACCTGAAGATGATTGTATGTAACATGTTTAGTGTGATGCTATTTGACTTGTTCTATGAAATCCACTGTGAATTTTTTTACTTGAAAGTTCAGGTGAGTTCCAAGTTGGAGCACAGATATTTGCAGATTTTGGAGCAATTCAGATTTCAGGTTTTTATATTAGCTGTGGTAAATCTGTATATGAAGCCCCATCTGTATAAAAAGCAAATGTGTGTTTGAAGTAATGTCTTTCCTATTACATCTGGTAAAAAGCAAAAATCTCTGGTTTTTTTGTTTGTTTGTTTGTTTTGGTACCGGGGATAGAACTCATGACCTCGTGCTTGCAAGGCAAGCACTTATGCCAGTGAGCTAAATCCCCAGCCCAAAACTTTTAGGTTTTTTTTTTTTTTTTAATCGGTACTGGGGATCAAACTCACGACAGCGCGCTTGCAAGGCAGGCACTTATGCCACTGAGCTAAAACCCCAGCCCCTTGTTTTTTTTTTTTTTTTAATTCTCCTTATTTATAAAAATTCAGGACAACATAATGAACTGTTAGAAAAATTAAATACTGGGAAAAAAGACATGTAAGTTCCAAATCATGTATTTGAAAGTCATATCAATGTCAATTTTCTTTATTATTTGAAATTCTCATTTTAATTTCTGCATTTATCTCTTTGGAGGTATGCATCAAATAGTCTGTAAATGAAAAGTGTTCCTCTAACTACATTTGAGTAGTTCCATTTTGTAATAGTTGATATCAGAAATGACAAAGATATTCCATGTGCAAAGAAATACATGTTTTAAAGCACAGTCTGTTCAGTTGCAAATGTAAGACTTCCATAGACCCATTTTTGCCAAATTTTGTGGATAACTATTATAGTTACTGAAATTAAAATACTTTTAAAGTAGAGTTATGTGAAATTATCTCTGATGTTAGTTATGGACACCACCGAATTTTATTAGTAACAATGATTCATTTCTTAGCTTAGTCAACTGTCTAACTGAGCTGTTTTTCAGAGGGTCTCTAAAAATACTTTTATAAAGGACTATAAAAGAAGAAACTCTAATGCTATCAAAATCCTGTCTTTCACATGTGAGTGCAATGTAAATTATTATTTCCTTTGGAGAGTTGTGTTTATTTCCAAATTGATTGTGTAGTTACATCATTCTTACCTTTTAATCTCTATCACTTGATGTTTATATTTTGTTACTATTGGCAGAATATTAAACTTCCCAAGGCTGAAAAACTAGACTTACATCACAACACAATTAGTAGTATAAATTGCAGTGTTGGAGGAATAAAAGAATGATGAGAAAACTATCTTTTGTTAAGTTACAAACTTTCAAATGTAAACAGGGGTAGACCAATATGAGAGAATTTAAGTAATAATTTATGTTAAATAGATACTAGCTGATGATGTAAGTTACAAAATTATAATGATTATTAATGTGATAATACTTTACTAATGTAATGATGCATAATAAATAATCATAATTCTTCAGATTATTATAACCTGATGTAATAGAGAAGCAGATGTATATATGTTAATTTCTAAAACATACAAAGAAAGCAAAAAAATATTTTAGAAGTCTAAAATGCAATCAGAACAAAGTATTTATTTTATTCCCACAGTTAAAAAGGAATTTAGTTACACTTCTGTAGTACACATAGTTTTCAAACAATAAACTAAATTCTACAAGCTAATTCAAGAGAGGAAACACACTTTACCCCACAGTGGGTCATGAGTACATTGTAAAAAAACACAAAATTAAAAATCACTTTTACTCTTCCACAAACAGTTCCCAAAACAAAGCTATTGATTCTGAAGAAAATGTTTTGTAAATTACATTTTAGGTGAAGTCAGTGTTCTCCACAACGTACTGAGAGCTTTATCGTGTTGGATTCATTATCAAGTGTTACTAAGAGATATAATGCTCTGAAATGAGCATTGTAGCTATAAAGATATATGAAAAAGAGATGTTTGTGTATGTATGTGATTGAGTAATATTGATAGCTAAGGATTATAAAATTAGCAACAGAAAAGAGAAAAGTAGCAATGTGTATGTGTAATTTAAAAGAATAATTATGATTCCCAAAGGATAGATTATAATATGATTATTGAAACAAGACTTGATGAAGACATGAGCAGGGTGAATCTAATGAGAATTTAATGAGAAAGTCTCCCCACTCTGAAAATTACTTGCTATCCCCTTGATCAGAGGATCTACTAGGAAATCCCTTTAAGTTCATAAATTCTAGGATGTTCAAGAGAAAATAGGAAGAAACAACTGCAGGATTGCATCATATTGGGGAGGACTTGCAAAATATCATCTGGATGTGATTATTTCCACACCACATTTTCAGTTGCACTAACTTCTAACTTGAGAATGTGGTTATGTCCCTTGCAGTGAGACAGATTTGCTCATTCATAGCACCATTCTACTACATGACCTCAGGCAAACGGGCTGCATTACTACAGCTTGCCACAAAAACATGAAACGAAGAATCCCAGATAGATAAAAGAGAACACACACACACACACACACACACACACACACACACACACACTTTCCACCTTTATTTCATGAGTCTCACCTATACCATTAAAGCAACAATTAGAAACAGAACTTATTAGATATTTCCTGTTGATAACCAAAGACCATGCGTGCATGCTTATTGTTATTACTAGTAACACAGGTGATATTTTACACTATTTCAGTTTTTTTCTTTCCAGCAATTAGAATGTTTATAACAAAAGAGCATGGTATACATAGCATCAATTTGGTCTGTCTTGCTTTTTTGACCTCTGTCAATGCTATGATTGAAATTCAGGCATTTCAATTATAAACAGTATTCCAAATTACCATTGTGCAATATCAATATCTATGAAAGTAAATTCTCTCCTGAAAGTTATGGCAAATATATAATTCTTCTGAAAAGGAATTTCTCTATTTTATAATGTTAAGAGACATTTTTCCTGAGCATGAAATATAGATATATCTGTCACTTAAAGCCAAAAATTATAGTTGAGAAGGATAAAAAGTCACACGTGGTTAAAATTTAGCAATTGTTATATCCCAGGACCACTTAGACTTCAGAAAGTTGTTGAGAGTGTTCCACCAAACTTTTCTAGAGCTTCTAAACTCATTCTTTCTAGCCAGGTAGAGCAGTAGAAATCTTTGCTCAGGTGAGAATATAAGCATATATTTCTTCCATGCTGACACTGTATAGAGCTTATATAAGGTAAGGGAACTCTTTCATATGAAAGAAAAGGAAAAACTGCTCTCTACCATGTGTACAAAGATTCTAGTTTCATTATCTTTTTAGGAATTATTTCTAGAGCATTTAACATTATCAATCATCCTTTTTGTGACAAATCTTAAAGGAGAGCTGGAACCTAAAAAAAACTCTGTTCTTTGAAATTGCTCTTACTATTTTTGTGACCTTAAATAAGTTTCCTAAAATTCTGGAGTCCAGGTACAGTCACACATGTACCTATCATTCCATCTGCACCACAGTTGGGTGCATAAGAAAGACCTTGGGAACGAAATGATGGCACTTCTAGGGACATGGTCCTTCCATAGACAGCCTGTGATGGAATCAATGGAATAAAGAAGTATATGAAACAACATATACATTCAGACAGTGAAGTTAAAAGCAAGTGCTTTTTAATTATTCCTGATGGAACTGGAGAATTGTTAGTACTTACCAGTAGCATCCCGATAAATTCTACTCCTCATATTAGCTTGTGGACCCACAGAATGGCACGTATCTGCAATATGTGTAAAACCCAATCAGTAGTCAAGTAAGAAGTGTGTGAGAGGATTAGCACCCTGCCAGATACACAGCAGTGCATATGAAATGGGAACCCACACTCCATGCTCCCCAGTGAGCTCAGTCTCCTGTGAGGAATCTGTTATGCTTTGGGAGAAAAATTGTTCTGCCAAAGGTTGATGTATTCATTGGTGGAGCTTTTAGAAGATGATTACATCACAGGGTGCTAATCTCATCAACGATTTGATCTGCTGATGATTTACTGATGAATGTGCTCTTAGATGCAGGGCTTGATTGGAGAAAGATCAGTGGGGTTTATCCTTGTTGACCTCTTTCTGGCTCTTTCTTATTTAACTGCTTCCTGGAAACCAGGAAGTGAGCAGTTTTCTTCTGCTATGTTGTTTTGCCTTGGAGCCAGCTGAACATGGGCTAAAACTTCTGAAGTTTGAGGCTACAGCAAAACTTTTCTTCTTTAAATTGTGTATGTCAGGTGTTTCATCACAGTAATGAAAAGCTAATACAGTATGATTATATTGTTGTTCCTTGGTATCACAAGATTCAGGATACCCCTTTTGATACAAAACTCACAGATAACTCAGTGTCTGTGAAGAATTATTTCTCAGACACCCCTGGGATACAAGAATCCACAGATGTTTAATTCCCTCATATAAAGTGGCATGGTACCTGCATATAACTACACGCATCCTTCTATGCATTTAAAATAATCTTTAGATTATTTATAATTCCTTTTTTGGGGAGGGAGACCAGGAATTGAACTCAGGACCTTGTGCTTACCAAGTAAGCATTGTGCCACTCAGCTATATCCCTGGCCCTTAGATTATTTATAATTCCTAATACAATGTAATTTAAGCAAATAGTTATCTGTATTGCATAGGGAATAATGAAATGAAAAATTTGCTCATGGTTTGTACAGATAAGCCATGGCATATCTTTAATAATATGTTTTAGTTTTAGAATTCTTTTAATTCTTGATCTGCTAAGTGATTCTGAGAATGTGGAATTTGAAGATCCAAAAATCAGATTGTATATGCAATTTATGAATTTAGGCATAATTTTGTCACAAAAATGGTTTTTGAAAATAGTTATTAATATGATGTTTTGCCAATAAGTTTTTTTTCTTTTAGATTGTTCTTTTTAATTTTTGTTCTTCGCTGTTTCTTAGCTGAATTACATCCTAGCACCTTCATTGTTCTAAATGGAAAATAAGGTTTCTAATGGTGGATTTTATTGAAGTGACCACAAGAAAAAGAACCTGACCCTAGGTTTCTGCTTCTATCTTACTGAAGGACAGTTAAAGAGGAGAAGACAGAAGATGGAGCAAAGGGAGATTCCATGTGTAAAATATTCAATATCAAAAGAAATTCAGGAAGCATTAATGCATATTCACATAAGTACACAAAGATTTTGGAATGCATTCAGCATAATGCAAATTTAAGAGATCATTACTCTATCATCTAGACCAAAAATTCTTACTATAATTTTTAATCTGAATCCTATTATTTTAAATAAAAATTGCAGAAAGACAAATAATATAGATGAGTATAGTCTTAAGTATAATTAAAACTGTTTTCAGGTATAAATAGCAAAACTTTCTCTAGTCTTAGTACAACCAGTGGTAAAAAAAGAGAATCTTATACCATCTAATTCTTCATTTGCAATGTACATGAACACAGAGGCATGAACTAAAATCAAGGGTCAGATTTATAAGCTGCTGACCAAAAGGGCCCTAATCACTCAGGTCTACAGCTCAGCTTTGTGGTCTGTGATTCTCTCTGTGGTACATCTGAGAGGTGTACCAAACCAGGGCCAGCCAGTTGAATGATTAGGGTTGAAAGGAGAGTATTTGAAGCAAGAGAAACTCTTTGGTTCACAGGTAATTTCTTCTACAAAGAAAGTGCCACTCACACATACATCCCTGCTCCACAGTCACTGGACCCTATAGTTATGCACTTTGCCTTAGAGAAGGGTAGTTTGTGCTTCAATCAGGAGCTTCCACTTAGAAACTTCCCCTGTTTAATCCAGTCTGATTTCCTGTATCAAGAACAGAGTGCAACTGACTTTCTGCACTGTTATTAGCAATTGTTTTCTTGGGTGCTCTGGATTGGAGTAGATGTTTCTACTCTCTGATGTCTTGAATTTAGCAAAAATCTGCAGATTGAACTCATCCTGTATATTGCTTCTTTATTGCACAATTTTGAATCATACTTTTCTGTAATTAGCTACAGAAATATATATAAAGTTAAGCTTTCCAGAAGATTACTTCTTCAAAGCATTATGACATTAAATGTCTGGGACCCAATATTAGTTTATTCTGTCCAAAACATTTCTTGCTTCTCACCTCCCTTCCTCCAGCTGATAAGGGAGTAGATGTCCAGAGAACATTTATGACAGGCAGAGTATATTCATCTTCCAAGAGTGTGCTGTGACTGCAAACATGGTTATAGTACGCTTTCTGGACCTTTCCACAAAGGCCCAAGTTGCAAAATGTCATCTCACTCAGGGAGCCCAAGGGAGATTTTTGCAGATGAGGTTCCAAGGCTGAAGAACACACATGTGCAAGACTTCAGCAACAACGCAAGGTGGCATGGAGCAGAGCACAGCACGAGAGCTCAAGAGCCACCTGCGTCTTTATTGCATAGTTCTTATACAGATTGTTATATCATGTTTATATTCTTACATGGTGCCATAACCAGCACATGCGTGTTTACCTGCACTAAAGCACCTTACATAACTGTATCTCCCGGTGTGCCTACACTAGACAAGAAGGGTCATGTCCTCAGGTTCCTTAGATGCCCCTGTGCTGTGAAGCAGTCTGAATGGTTCCCCACACATAACATGTGTCCCAAGTAAGCCTAGGAGGAATAAAAGGGAGAGGAAAGTACAGCACCTAATTTCCCGGAAGCATCATGTGTGTGTTATGGGAAAGTCTCTTTCTCATAGAGATCTCACCTGGGGTGGCATTAAGTTCAACACAGGTCTCACAAAGGGAATTCACAAGGTACAGCTGTGACAGCTCCTACTATTTAGCCTCCCCTCTCTCTTCCACCTTTCACCTTTACAAGAACGGATAAAAAAACTGACAGTAGCAAGGTCACAAGTTTTTGGCCTTGTAAATGTTTTATCCTTCCTCTGTAAATGATCGCATCAGGACAGGAATCTGGCAAAATGTTACGTTATGGGTAAATTCAGGGGTTATCTTGGTTTTTAGCCTGGATATCTGTTCTGTTCAGAAACTGGAATGCATGTTTCTTCTCTGACATTTAAGGTTATATATTTCCAAAAGGAAAAAAAAAAACAAAAAACTCAGTTCTGGTTTATGTTCATGCACTTGGTTGTATCTTTCAAATTACAAGAGCCAATAGTGTTTTAAACCCAATTTAATGCACTCTTTCACCATGTTTGAGGGAGGAGGAGGAAAAAATTGCACACAAGCAAACACATTCACCTCTTAAAATCGGATCTGCTCTTCTCTCCGATCCCTTATTAAACAGAGGCATACAATTTCATGCAAAGGTGCTGTCAGGAACCCTCGGTAAGTGTTGCTTCCCATTCCTGGGCAGAAGATGCTGTCTTTTTGTGCTCAGCCAGTGAAAAGGCACCTTTGTTTTTGATCAACATTCAGCAGATCTACAATAGACCTGGCTGATCTTCAACTTCTCTCCCTTTCCTCTTGACTGCTTCAAAAGAATGATTTGTCTGTAGGTGGCACACCAGCTGGGCCTTGGCAACACCTGCCTTTATTTGACACGCCGACACCTTGCAGTTGCAGCTTCTTAGGCTGGTGTATGTGAACGAGGTTAATGGGCCCGGGCAAGACTACTACAATTAAGATTCTGCCAGTATTTCTACAGCAAACTGTAGATTTACAAAAACAATATATGAGTGCTTTATAAAGAGTTTCGAATACAGTAGTAGACACGTTTTAAGGAAAAACCACAAAATACATATTTCGTTCTATTTTCTGGTTATTAGGATAGCTGCTCACTGTGCCTCATGTTTGTTTACAGAGAAAACAAAACAGAATGCATTTGTTTTGCATTACTATTTTTTTTTTATTTTATGTGAACTCATCTGTTGTGATTTAGCAACAGGAGAAATAAAATCTCTATAACTGAATACATTCTTTACGCATATTTTCACCAAATATTTCCCAAAAGTGAGTTCCTACATTTAAGAGTGTTAAGTTAGTAGCCGGGCACGGTGGCACACTCCTGGAAACCCAGAACTTGGGAGGATGAGGCAGGCAGATTGTGGCAAGTTCCAGACCAGCCTGGGTTACAAAGTGAGCCTAAGGCCAGCCTGAGCTGCGTAGTGAGACCCTGTCCCCCCCACAAAAAAAGGGTTAAGTTGTATTTTTCTGTTATCTTGGCATTTATGGTTCATGCCCAAAGCTGACATCAATTGTTTCAAAGTATTACCAATTGTTGAAGTAAATTGGGTGGTTTATAGTTAGGACCCACCAAGAAACAGCACACCCATCTGTGATCTCTTTAGGATCCACTTACCATATGTGTTTTCAGGTTAGAAATTCACTGGGGTAAATAAAATTTGTTGTCAAGAGTGTTGAGTATTGATAAGACAAACAATAAAATATCTCTTGCACTTGTCCCACATCAAAGGAAATGGGCTTTCATAAAACTGTGTGGAGAGAGGAGCTGCTTGCTAGGAGGGGAAACAAGAAACACCCTTTCCAGCTGTGTGCTTTTATAATGTGGCCGTGCATAGCTCCTCAGTTTGAAAGGATGCCCTGGAACTGGAGGGATATAGAAATGTTTTGCCTCCTACGTGAAAATACTCATTATATTTATGTCCCTCGTGACATATACATACGCCATGCATTACAGTATCAGCTGAAGGAACATGTCCTTTTAAAAATCTTTTCACACCTTTTTACAATTGTTTGCATAAAGAGCAAAAGCTGATACGTCCTGCTGAAGTGGCTGAAGGAAGGAAAAGGGAAATTATACTCTGGGCTTTCTATTCCCACCTGTTTTTCCATTTTGACCAGCTTAGGTGGGATGAGTTTTCATTTGAAGAAAATGCGGGACATTGTTTTGGTTTTTTGAGACAGAGTCTCATTATGCGGTTCAGGCTGGCCTTGAACTCACTATATTGTCCAGGCTGGTCTAAACTTGTGACAATCCTCTTGCCTCAGCCTCCATAGTGGAGGGATTACAACAATACCCAGCTAGTATGAGACTTTAAATGGAATGCGATGTGAAACTGTAGGTTAAATAAATGTTTAACATTACCAGTTAATATAATTCTAATATTCAAATATGATTCAAGGATGCTGAGATCTCCTTAAGCGAAACCTATCACTAAGACAGGAAATCTCATATGTTGGAAAGAATTAATGAACCTGGCAAGGTCGTGAAAGCCAGTAATGTCCGCACTCTGTTAGACTCAGGCAATACGAATAAAGTTTCAGTTCGGTCTGGACAATTTAGTAATTTAAGAGAGACCCTATAACAGAGTAAAGATAAAGAGAGTTTGGAATGTGAAGTGTGCAGGCTTGGATTCGGCCTTAGTAACACGAGAAAGAGGAGGTGAAGACAGGAAGAGGAGAGGAGAAAAGGAGAGAGAAAAGAAGAAAGCACGAAAAGTGGAAAGGGGGAGGGGGAAATCAAAAGAGAAACCAAGAGAACCAGTGTGCATTCATTCAGTGGACAAGGTCCGTGCACACATCAAGGTAAAAACTCCATGAATGGTCTGAATGTAATTACAAAATGTTATACTTTTATCTTATTTTACAGGTCAGTATTCTTAAAGATCTAGTTTATACATAGTACTAGAATTTACTGGATCTGTTACTTCAGGTCTAAAAAGTATCCAGAAGCCAGAGTAGCTTAGAAAAACTACCACAATCAGAAGACATTAGGAAGAAGTATCTTGCAATTATCTTCTTGAATTCTTGAGGAAGGTTTGGAAAGTAAAAATTGATAAGGAAATAAGATAAACATGAAGTTAAGTTTTTGTTCCAATATTTAATATATTCTTGGAAGCCAGTTACTTAATTCTAGGCATGTCTTAATTATTTGTGTGTAAAATTAGAAAAAAAACATAGTTTCCTAAATTTCTTGAAAGGGTAAAATGAAATGATTTATAGTGAGTTTATCTGGTGAAGTTTTGATATGATTTTTTTCTCATTTTCCCCTCTTCTTCCACCTTTTCTTTCCTTTTTCTTTTTGTGCTGTCCATTTGCTTTTCAGGAATTGTTACCTATCTATGTATCTGCACTCCCTATAACTGCATTTGAGTACCTTTGATTGTACATCTCTCCTTTGAAGCAAAAACAACAGATCTTTTGGCTCGAATCAGGAAGGACATCGCATGGTTCAAGTGAACTATACAGAAATCAAAGCAGTTCCCTCTCTTCCTGGATCACCCAGATCTGTCTGTGGCTTGGTTGTAGGACTGTGTCCATGGTACCATGTGTTGCAGAGATGGAATTTTTTATCCTGAACCCAAGACATCAGGGTATTTTTCCATCTTAATTGTAAGTCTTTTGTTATTTGACCCCAGAATTTTCAGAACAGAAGTTTTCCCCAAGATATGATGCTTTCTTGTGGTCACAAACCCACTACCTAGGAATAGGAAACAATGGCGCCATCTTGGTATCACTGGAGGTAGAACACTCTCTCCCTTCCCTGGATGTTCACAGCACCAAGTTTGGTGGTAAAGCGATGAAAATAATTTAAAATTTGTCCTTATGGGTCCAGTTTTTTTATAGTGAATTTCAGTTCATCCCTACAAAGGTCCAAGTTCCCTTCTTGAACATTAATCTGACAAACCCAAAGAAGGTTCAAGTCTAACACCGGGTAAAGTTTTGCATGAATATTTACTGTTATAAAAATACCAGTAACATCATTGCAAAAACTCCAATTCCTATAATTAATTATATTTCTCTATCATGTCTAATGATTCTGCTTCTTTGGGGGCCATAACTCATGTATAAATTAAGGGTCTTTAAATATTAATTTCTAAGAATTTTATTTTTCTCTGATAATAGCGAATGTGTTTTTGTTTTTGCATAATTATGGTTTAAGTTCAATTCTGAAACTCTGCATTTCAGAATTTCCTAATAAGTTTACTCTTGTGTGTTGTTTTTTTTCCTTTGCTACCAGGAATCAAACTCGAGACCTTGCGCTTGCCAGGCAGGTGCTTAGAACACTGAACTACATCCCCAGGCCCAAGTCTGTTTTTTCATTGGTTTATTTTAGAAATACATAGTGATCACACTCATCATAGGGAATTTGTACCTGTACATAATATTTCTTGATTCTTTTTTTCCCTCAATCCCCTCCCCTCTCCTCCTTTCAATCCCTCTTCTGTTCTTTATTTACAAAACATTTGTTTCCATTTTTTATTATTTTTTTTCTTTCCCCTTCCTTCTTTCTGCCCTCTCTCCTCCCTTGATCCACTTCTCATCTGAACATTTTCTTCCTGTTTCCCAATACCTCTTATACATTTTGCTCCTTATTTAAACTTTTGGTTTCTCACAACAGAGAAACAATGCAATATTTAAGCATGTGTGTCTGATTTATTTTACTCAAGAGTATGGCTTTAAGGTGCATCCATTTACCTAGAAATTCCTGAAGTTTACTCTTCTTTATAACAAAACACTACTTTATTGCATAAAAA
Source organism: Hydrochoerus hydrochaeris (assembly GCA_004027455.1). Lineage (NCBI taxonomy): Eukaryota > Metazoa > Chordata > Mammalia > Rodentia > Hydrochaeridae > Hydrochoerus > Hydrochoerus hydrochaeris. The sequence continues at coordinate 852,977 of PVLA01000037.1, read as the reverse complement.
TACCACATCTTCTTTATCCATTCATCCATTGATGGGCATATGGGTTGATTTCAAGATTTAGCTATTACAAATTTTGCTGCTATAAACATGTTTGTGCATATGAGTTTCCAACAGAAAATTAACGGGAAGTTTTCTGCCTTGAAGTTATTGGTCTACGGGCAAGATCATAAAACCCTACAGGGCTTGAAATTTTTCCTTTGAAGTTTTAATGTATCTTACCTTTTCATTTTATTTGATACCATATCCATACATGTTTAAAATTCTGAATTCATAGTCTTAGATTAAATGAAGCTATATGCCAGGAAGCTATATGCCTATTCTGTGGTACTTGAGGACCTACTAAAACTTTTAGGGTAGACAAGTTTGGTTTGTGCTTACCTGTACTTTTGGTTGAATATTCTATACTATGGAATGTTAATGTTTTAAACCAAAAGCACACAGAATTAAATTTTAGGAGCACGATTTCTAATTTAAAGCAATGATATGATTAGACTGAAGCTTCACAAACTCCATTGTTGCACTTTCCTATAGTAGAGAGTGTGTTGCTGTAGCTACAATTATTCAGTTAATTATGACATGGCTTCTCTTTCTTGCTGTGTGGCAAGACCGATAATGCACATTTGAGATAACTTAGACATTTTGCTGAAGAATCGCTTTTATGTTTAGTTTGCTTAAGTCACTTCACATTATATTTTTATTTAATGTCACCAATTTTCAGGACAATTTTGCAATGGCAGTGCGTTAATGACATGATTAAATCATCTGATTTTCACATAGCAATATTGAAGTAAAGGTTATATTTTACAGAACACTGGGGACTAGTCCTGGCAGTGGATGGAAGACAAAGACATTTAACCAAGTTATGTAAGTTCAAAACAGACTAAATAAAATCATCAGCCCTTAAGAGTTTATTCACTAACAAGGGAACCTTTAGAGACAATTGAACACTTGGCATAGTTTTGACTGTCAGTAAGTCTACAATCCCCAAATCTCAAGAAATTACAAATTTATTTGCCTTTTTGAAGTTGTTTGATTGTTGGAAATCAGAGTCATTTAGGGAATGAATCTGCTACCCTGGAAAGGTATAGATACATGATAACTGCAAATGTCTTATCTGTGACATTTAGTGTTTAACTGAAGTATAAAGTCTTTGTTTCTCCTGACAAAATAACTTGTATTACTTAGTAGCCAGCTAAAATATTGTCTATGGAGCTTACTCATTTTCATATGCAAATATAATATTGGTATATATGCTTACAGTATCAACATTCCTTCAAAAGATAGTAGCTAGGGCTGCTAGAAATTGTATAAAAACAGAAGAAAAATAACCTACTTGGATTAATAAATATAGCTTCAAGGTAAAGGGTTCAAAAAGTAGGCATTATCAAGAGAACAACAAAGAATTTGTTTCCTGATTTTAGTTTTTGTTAAACATTTGAAAGGCAAAGTTTGTTATTTGAGAAAGCATGCAGCTCCATTGCTAGTTAAGGGATTAAAGCAGGAAAATAAGGTCCTGGAGAGCCCTCAGCATCTTCAAAACTGAGGGGTAGCAGGCAAAACAAAGCAGTTGGAGGAAATGAAAGAAACAGCAAAAAACAGACAGTCATCCCCACATCTACCCCTGGAGATTTAACTTCTTTAATCTTTGAGGAGGTCACTAGGAAGGTTATACAAATTGCTGAAGACAGAGCAAGCCATTTTAAAACTTTTGTAACGCTGAAAGGACAAGTACTGGGTTGCCAAGATGTCACACAAAATGCTTAGGAATAATAAAACAATAAGTCAGAGAGAAACCACTTTTTTCTTTCTAAACTCTATCTTTTCATATGAAAGAGACCAGTGTTGAAACCAAGCAAGGAAGACACAGGAACGTCTGTGACATGGTTGTGGTGACTCTGCACTGTGAATGCTGTACACACTGTGGAGTGAGCAGGTGTGATGGACAATGAGACACAGGGAAATTATAATAAGGGAAATTGGTAGTATCAGGAGTGGCTAATAGAGACCAGTCTAGCAGGAAGAGGTCACCAGCCTCTAACAGTGCTAAGACACAATATAAGTTCCTTAAGTAATCAGCTGTATTTGACACACAACAGAAGGAGGCCCAATGAAAACAAGCTATCACTTCCACCTCTACAGGCACCATCCAGTTTGAAGACAGAGAAAAGGATGATCGCTGATGTCCCTTCTTTCTCACCAAAGCCTTGAGATACACAAGACATGTATAAGACTCCACTGTTACCTGAGAGTAGAAATAAGAGAACCTTCTCAAAAACTAATCCTGTAACTTAAAGACACAATACTAAACTTAATATGCAGTACAAATATTAAATATAACTAAACATTGTCGAGATTATGTTTTTGCTGCCATTGCTTTTATTCTATGCCGCTGAATAATTATGGTCACAGAGAAAATAAAATAGCACCTTAAAAGAGAATAGAAACTCCATACTCAAACTATAACCAAATATAAATAAATACAACACACATGTATAAATTATTATGGTGTTACAAGGAAATTACAGCCATCAAACATATTAAATATTTTGAGAATCCATATTTAAATAGTGGAAAAATGCTTGTGCGTTTGAACTGTTTCTGTGCCTTTTAACCTGTGATGACTAGATTCTGCTCATCTCCTGAGATGTCTTCAAGGTATTGTTTCTGTTGCAAAGTTTGTGGCTTCTTTGTAATGCTAATATTTTCTCCTTTGTTTCAGGTTTACCGGAGCTTCACTCTAAGCTGAAAACTTTTTTATCTTTTGCTCTGGTCTGTGTTGTTGATTCTCACTGCAGAGTTGGAAAAAAGTGGCCATCAAAGATTGGGCTGCTTTGCACAATCCAATCATCTCTGAAAGTCCCGCCTCTGAATGCATGAGACCTCTGGAGACAACTTTAGATCCAAAACACAACACATAACTTAAGGAGATCAAGGTATCTTAGAATAGATTGCAATCTGTGGCAAAAGAAATAAATTGTATTGAAAATAAGAAAATTAATGGAGATTATGCTGGATAAAGATGCTAACCATAATTTTTGAAATGAATGGAGTATATCAGACTAAAAACAAAAGAAACTATGGAACAGATCCTACAAGTTGTGCTAAGTGAGTAAGTTATCCCCAACTAGTGAAGGTAGACAAATCTGAAACAACCCCACATACATAGTAGAACTGAACAAGAGAATTAACAGCCCCTGACATCAGATTTCTCGGTCTTATAAGAGGAGTTTAACCATTTAACAGTTCAATCATTTCAATACAAGATGGCTCGTAATTGCATTAATTTTATAATAGAATACAATTGGAAATATAAAAGTATCATTTTGTCAAGTTTATTCAATATATTTTCTGTATATGGTGTAGCTTAAAACATTCAGTACACAGTGCGATGTTACAGTCTTCAGTCAAATGCTCTACCATTGAGCTATACCCTCAAAGTGACAATCTGGACAGGACGCTCTGGTCTCTTTCCAAATTATTTTTGCCATATTGCCTTTTTTTGAACAATACAATTCACACTGCCGGGTTTGCCTTTGCTTTGTTCTGTGAGGAGTATGATTTCTATAAAATATCTACCCAGTGTATGTGATGACGAAGGCATTACTGATAGAAGTCTTACTATCCAATATTTTTCAATTATTTTTTTTCTATTAGTCCTAACCTAAACAGTAAATTACTTTTTGAACTCCTCTCCTTGTTTTGAATAAACAACAAAGAAGTTCCATATTATTTGGTCTAGAAAGTGCATAAATATTTTATAGTATATTTTCCTCACTTTTTAATTACAGGATAGCTTTGAGATGTTGTCAACACCACCCAGAGAATTATTATAATATTGAACTCAATTGGAAATTTTTAGTTTCATTTCTTCTTTAAAGTGTTATAATTTCTGTATTATGAGTAGTGGACATGAAGGAGGCATCATTTTTGTCTTCCATTTCATAACACAGACCTTTTTCTGTGGCATGCTAACCTTTCTCCCTTTTTTTTAATTTTTTCCATTTGTAGATTTTTGGCTTTTCCTTCCTATCCAGTGTCAGCGTCCAAACTGTGTTTGTTCTGTATTGAATATTACTAAGTTCTGGAGAAGTATCTATATATTGTAGCACAAAAATATAGGCTATTTTTCACAAATAAACATGAATTAGTAAAAGAAAATAACCAAAAATCATTATTAGATTTAATTAGAAATAGACATGAAAAGAGATACAATGATCTAAATAAAAAGTATGCAAAAAATAGGCAATACAAGATGAATGAACAGGTATGTGAGTGTATCTTGTATGCTATACAAACCAAAATTATCTTGAATTATTTCTTATAGATCATTTCCAGCAGGTGCAATGTCTGGTGAAGGTGTATTGTGAGCATCCAGGATCACTCCTTGTGGCTGTTTCTTCAGACTGAATGAAAGCTGTGTCCCTTACGGTGAAAAGATGGAAGAGCAAAGGAGTGAATAGTTCATTCACTTCTCTTTGTAAAGTTACTAATCTCATTCATTAGGGCTCTGCTGTTATGACTTAATCATCTCCTACCAGCTCTACCTTTTAGAACTATTACCTTGGTGTTTAAATTCCAACATATGGCTTTTGAATGAGGACATACACTAAAACCTCAGCATATACCTAGCTTTCACACTTGGCTTCTAACATACTTCTTTAAAAAATGCGGGGGAGGGGGGCTTTTGCAGAAATGGGTGATTTTAGAAATGAGTCAAGAAACACATGAGTGTGGAGCATATTTTAGTGCAAAATTGAAGTATGAAGTCAAAAAGCCATATTGATGTAAAGAGTGAGAAAAGAAGACGGAATGGTAAAGACAAACCCAGTATTGACAGTGTTTCCAATGAACAAAGCTGGAACAGTTTTAAAAACATAGATAAATAAATAAATAAATATTTCATAGTACAAAAGTTAAAATAAATATTCATGATCTCACAGTGATATAAATTATTCAATAAGAATAAAATGATGAGAAAAGATGAATTCATACTCAAAATGATAATAAATATTTTAATGTAGTATTTCCTCCTTCAAGGAGTTAATGAAGAATTCCCTTTACCCAAAGTATGGGCTGTGAAATATTACCTTCCATCTGAAGAGTTCAGAATGGAAACCAGAAAATAGAACTATTTCCTGTGGAGAAAATTAATCAACACTGCCTTAGCCATGTGAATGAAGTAACATCAACAGTGAACAGCCATGTTGGTGTTATATACATTTAATGTGCTACTATATACTAAGGGCACACTATAATGATTTATGAGGGTGCAATGAGAATGATACTTTATCCATATGATCTTTTCCCCCAAAATCTTAATCTCATCCTGAAAATCCAAAAGCATTAACCAAATGCCAATTGTCAGATAATCTACAAAATATTTAACCAATATTCTTAAATACAACCCATGACATCAAAAGCAAGAAGAATCCAAAAAATCTTTATGGCTAAGAGGACCCTCAGGAAATACCCAGGAGAAATGTGTCATCATGAATGAAATTTTGGAAGAGAAAAAAGATCAGGTAAAATCTAAGGTAATTTAAAGATGAGGAGCTTAGTTTATAATGATGTATTAACACTGGTCTACTTTTGACAAATACGTATGTTGCTGTAAGATGTTACCAACAGAGGGATTTCAATGTGAGCTACTTGGTTCCAAATTCAAAGGCACCCTATTTGTGAAAGCTATGATTGATTTTCAACTGAAGTGGATTAGGATACTCCTAAAGAAATGATTAGATCATGGGTTGTGATATACTCATCAGTGGGTATAGATCAACTAATATTCACAGGTGCATGTGCTGCTCAAAAGTGAGCTGAATCACCTGAAATCATGAGCCAAATTATGTAAACTCATCCTCCTTAAAATTTTGTGTTCAGTATTTTGTGCCACAACAGGAACTCTGACCACTGCTGCAATTATTGAGAACTAAAATAATTGTAAACAAGCTAAATGTTGTCTTTTACTCCAATTAGTTATGGTGCACTTAGATTTTGTAATGTTGTCTGGAAAGAATCAAATAAGAGCTCTGTAGTTAGTCCTGTGTAAAAATGTTTATGGTATGTTTTTCAAAGCAAGACATAATTTGGTCACAAGTTTTTGACATGGTCTTCTTTCTGATTAAAAAAGAGAAAAAGGAGAAAGTAGAGAACTAAAAAAGATCTTACATACATTTGCATTTTTAGGAATATAGTGAAATTAGAATCATATAAATAACAGATTTATTACTCAAATTCAAATTGCTAGATTGAAGGAAAGGGTACTATTTTCATGAATATAAAAGGAATTCATGAAATAAAATAGATATTACTATACAGAGAATTTTTAAACAATGTGAAAAAATCAAAAGTTGAGATTTTCTTTCACAATTATAAATGTAGTATTGAAGCAGAAATCTTTACCTGTTAAGATCTCTTTGAGGACAAATGTCATTGTTTATTTCTAACCAAGAATTGCTAAGCTATGTTACAGAAGCTGTATAATGAGTCTAAATGGGTCCACTGAAAATGAGTCCTCTTTCCCCTCAGCAATTCTATGGAAACCTTTTATTCACTCATGGTTGAATTACTATACAATTTCCCAGAGGAGCTATTCTAAAACATCCACAATTTACACGAGCCCCTGAATTCACCTCTGTCTCCCTCATTCTCATTTGATAACATTGTCAGGTACTTCACTCAGATTAAAACTGGCAGGCTTGAACTTCCTAACTCTCTGCTAGACAGTTCTTGAGGGGAAAAAAAATTCAGATGAAGTTAAAGTAATAGATTCAAATTCAATGGTAAATATATTGTACTAATATCGGATACACATTTACTTCACCTTTATTTTCACCCTACTACTCTCTGACCTATTCTGGCTTCTTTCACTGTCTCATATTAAAAACTCAAGGAGCTCAAACATAAAGAAAATTGCTATATAAAATCTGTGAAAATAATCGTGAAATGAAGTGAAATGAATCATTGTGGAAAAATACAGAAATAGCACAGATACAACAGTCTTGCTTTTGAGAAGACAGAAATTTGTCCAAAAATTGTTGTTATTAGTGATGTTATTGTATAGTAAGTATGATACTATTTTTTCTTTTAATTATTTATCTTAATCTTCTGAGTGCAAAAATATTGTATTATTATTATTAATATTATTATATCATAATAGAAGATTCTGAGCTTTCATTTTCCTTTTATGTGCTCAAAGTGATTAAAAGATTGAATAATAAAAGGAAAATTCAAACTTAATTCTGCCTGACTGAAAACACATATTATTTATCACTATGCTGTATACATAATTATTCATAAATTTACTCCCAAAATTTCACTAGAACCTTAACTAAATGTAAGAAATTTAGACAATTCTTAAATGTACTAGCTGGGCAAGATGTTTCAGTTATGATACAACAGTAGAAAACACATTCTTTGATGTGACAATAAGAAAAAATTCCCTGCATTTTAAAGGTTCATAAGAAAAAGAGGAGGAGGAGAAGAAATAAGTGAATTTCAAAACAATATATTAAATGCCATAGGAATGAATATTAGTGCAGGGTCTTTTCCTAGTCTATTCCACTTTTCTTCTCTCAGGGTTAGTATTAGTATCATATACACAGATCTGGAATTTCTATTATGCACTACCCTGAGTTTTAAGTGGTATCCTTTGTCATGTTGTAAATCATGAATCTTAAAATGTTATAAAGTACACTTGTTATGTGCTTTTAAGAAATCAAAGGCAAGAATTTGGGTTTAAATGGGTTATGCATTTGCTATCAAGTGCAGCTTTAAACTCTGCTGAATGATCCTTGACATGTAGCATTGCTCTCCTGGTTGAACATGCCATAGATTATCTCAAAAACTCCGTGGACCTCAGCCTCTGGCTTCCTATTATCTAATGCTCATTTCTTCCCTGACAGTACACTCTCTGTAACCCCTACTTACTATGTTGTGATTTAAAAGTTTTTGTACATGTATTTTACGTCATTTTTCCTGAAACAAAATTATAAGTACCAGAACTTTTTTTTTGCTTTCCTTTAGAACATGTACAAATTCCTATATAATTCACTTTGATGCTGGGAAATTCTCTGAATTCCTTTCATCTGTTGTATAAAATGTTCAGAAAAGTACTGGACTAATATTCAGAAATCTTGGATTCCAGGAAACTGTTGTCACCAGGTGTCTTCATTTTCTTCTGTCAAGTATTGTACTTTTTCTCAAGGACTCAATTTTCTTGTGTCTAAACATGGTGCTGTATCAAATGCGTTGGAGCCAGTTATTTTCCAATTAAGTTTTCTTACGAAGACATATCTCAAAATTTAAACACTATCTATTAAATTCAAGAAAATAAATTTTAAAATTAAAAAAAGAAAAATTAGACCCAGAAACAAGATTCATCTCAGATGCTTTTTTAAAAAGCTAACAAATACCACAAAACAAGAAATTTTTTAAAAAGCTAACAAATACCACAAAACAAGAAATTTCATGATTTTTCTAACTAATTTTAGACATAATTTTAAATATTTTTTATAACATACAATTTTTGTCATGTGCTTCTTTCATTTGAAAAAACTGAATGTGCTATCTACAATAAGAATAAGAGATCAGTTTTTATATGACATGATTGAAAATATTTTATTGCTGCTATAATCATGTTGACACAATTCTATCACCTTCACATTTAGTGCTCAATAATATCATCTAGGTCTCAGTATTATGGTCAGTTTGGTATTTTGATTGATTTGACAGTACTTAAAGTAAGTACATTAACAAAATTTAATTTTTTTGATTATTAATCATATTACTATTTTTTGTAATAGATCTCATTGTACTCATTTATTTTGAATTTTATGTCATGTTTAATAGTAATATTTTTCAAAATCATTGGAAAACCAATGAAAATTTTTCAATTTGAGTCCATGCAATAACTTGTTTTTTATTAAACTGATGATTAACACTTAAGAAAAGTATTGCTTTTGATACTTATCTCATTGTCAAAATAAATTATTTCTTTTGATATAATGTGAAAAAATATTTGGCTACAATTTCCTCTCAATATCAAGATAAATTGGTTAATCAATTTCACTATTTCTATACATCTATGATTTACACTTCACATTTCAGTAACTGTATCTCAAAAATTATAATTTTAAAATAAATCTAAAATGATAAATTTACATACATCATGTGGTGCAAATAAGTAGTCTTCTGGATTTAGTGAAATGTTCCAACACATCTATCCAGTGAAAAAAGTACACTACAATTTTACAAGTATATTGTTTCCAATAATTAAGAAAAGTAAAATATATTTTAGTCTGTATCTGTGAAAATTTTTGTTATGTTATTCTCAGGAGAAAACTTCCATTTTCTTTGGAGATTATTGTGAATCCATAACCTCCCATTAACTTTGTGTAAAGCAGATCATTGAAAAATGTTTCACAGACTAATGTCTCATTCTATGTATTTCAAATATTTATTTATCCCACTAAACTCATGCTTGTAATAGCAAATAGTATGGGACATATTCCTTTACACCATGGCAAGCACAGGAGACATGTGGCCAGAAGAAACTATACATGAGCATTATTGTGAAACAAACACATGCCAAAACAGTCCGATTACTGAACATTCAACTCCCTGTTTCTTTTGCCAATTTATAAATTGCTTTACCTTCTCCAATGGCACCTACATAAGGGAAAATGTGATCTAAGAGAAAATGCAGAGGTACAGGGTAAGGTCTTGGCTAATCCTGATGAAGCAGTCTTACAAATTTTACAAAAGCACGGCCATGTGAACACACTTGAAGACCACTCTCACTTAGGATGTGGAACAGAGACTTTGGAGTTAAAGTTCTTTCAAAGGAAATCTTAGGTATAATGGTGGAACTGAAAATCATAATTAGTGTTTGTTATTACAGAGAAGAAAACAAACCTAGTAGGCTAAGCACATCTGTAGAGGAAGTGACAGCCCCAAAAGAGAAAAATTATTATGTGGTCCTCATTTATAAACAGAATCCTGGAGGGTTTGGTTGAGTGGAATCTTCATTAATTATATCAGAAGGGACGTTGGCTATAGAACCAGGCAGTTCTCCAGCGCAGTGTCTGGGATACGGTCCTGCCCAGCACCTTCATTATTTATGAGAAAAAATGAAAAAAATAAAGAAAAGCCTGAAGAATGAGGTATACTCTGAAAGACAAATACATCAGTTAAACCTTCAGGCATCTTTGGCTGTTTAATCCATTTTCATTTTCCTTGACATTGATAAATTGAAGGATTAAGCACCTAATTCCAATTGAGTTACGAGGCTTTAAGAAGACACCAGGATACTGAATCTCAAATCACTTTACAGAAAAAAAATCCTCCCCATGTAAGAAAAATAGTTGTATGAAAATGTCACCTCGTTCTTCATTTTTAATATTCTTAGGCAGTGTTTTGCAACTACCCCAATCCTCCACTGCCCTGCTCCATGTCACAAATGCATTTGACATTTGATGTAAAGCTAGACAACTTGAATCATCATACTTGCCAGTTTTAAATTTGACATGGTAATATTGAAATAATTGAGTTTTAGAAATTGGAGAAATTCATCTTTTGCCTTTCATGCTTTTACATAAATCATCGCCCAACAGCATCAATTCAATTATAGGGATATGAGTGTGTGTGGAACTGAAAATCATAATCAATTTTTGCAAAAAGGCTTTATGGTGTAGTTAACAGGCAAGGCAAGGAATATAGGCAAAGATCTGCTTCCTTGTTATTAGCAGCATGGAATAAAGAGAAGTGATTTATAGGAAGGGGAAGGAGAAATGTTTGTTGATTTGCTATCTAGAAGGAGAATCTTAGGGTTCTTTTGTGCACGTGCAGATGGCCATCATGCAGCCTCAAAAACCAATGTTTCTATTTATTTATCTATCCATTTATTTATTTATTTATTTTCCCAGCTGGGGGACTGGGTTCTATTATCATGTTCTGCAGTGGGAGATTTTGAGCTCTAATTTTAAAAGATCACTGACCTCCCAGTCTGACCTCCGCTCTCCTGAACCTACACTCAAAAGCTAGTTGCAAACCATTCTGCAGTAGATTGTAGAGGCTTTTGCTGAAGCATACCTCAAACACTTCTTTGTTTAAATAATTTACAGCTAATATTATCCAGGTCTATCCCAACTTCAAAACTAGGCTACTCCAGCATAGGAAAACTTGTGACATTATTGTAAATCAATAATGGAAAAATCTAGAACAAATTCATGGTTGACTTTTTTTAGTAATTATCACAGATAGGATTTCTAGTTCTGTTCTTAAAGCCAATTCTATTAGAACTGCATGGCCATAAAACATGGGAATTTTTTTCCCACTGTAATACACAGGAAATAAACGTTACATTCTTCCCTTCCCCCAGAACATGGAAACAGATATGGAAAAACAATTTAAACACTAAAATATCAGCAGTACACCAAACACAATGCTGCACTTTAATTCATCAACAAGTCTCCAGCATTCTGATCATAGTCAAATTCAATGGTATTTTAAATCACTGAAGTATGAAAGAGATACAAAATAATTTCCTGGTAAAAATCCATTTTATCCTCAGGACATTTATGCTGACACATGGGAGAATTTATTTTCCAGCGTGTCTTGGCCTCCCTACTCTCTCCCGCAGGCCTTTACTCACACACACACACACACACACACACACACACACACACCTACAAATAAGAGTATTATGTGCGTTAACTCACATCTCTAATTGAAATCTCCCCTCTCTTCCTGTTAACCATAGCCTGGCCACCCACAATGCTTGTTCAATTCCAGAAGTTTCCTGATCATTTAAGCAGGATCCTGGAGGCAGAATTCAAGGGGGATTAGCACTCTAAAGCATCTTTTCACTAAGAATCTCAAATCATTTTGCACGTTTTAATTCATTCTTGGAAAGCCACCAATTGCGGAAGTTAACTGCCATGCCTCTGCTGAAATAGAAAGAGATTCAAATAGATTGAATATGTTTAATTCAAGCAAATCAAATCAAATCAAATCAAATATAAAGCACTTAAAGAGGAAATGTTTGAATTTTAACCTGAAATGTTACTTTTTAAAAGAAGTAACCTAAAAACCCTAAACAGAATTGTAATTATCTGTTTCAAGTAAAACACATACTTTTACAAATAAAGGCTTCATTTAAATAACTCTTTTGATACAGGCTAAATGAAAACAATGGAGAATAAATTTGTTTAAGATTCAAGGCTAAACGTATATTTTACAAGTGGCTTATAATGTAAGGGCCAACAGGATCCTTTTATTATGTGTACAAAAGAGTATGACACACTGTAAACTGAAATGTAATGTTGTACCAGTGATTCAGGCTCATTCTTTCTCATAATCCTAAGCATGAAATATATATTTTTAGTAAAATAAAATAGAAATCAATGCTTTATGAAGTACGGAATCTTTTACGGGATTAGAGAATCCTCCACATCTTTCGGTGGGCCATCAGAAATTTTGTTTAAGGTTTGAGGATACAGCTTTGAGAAAGTTAGAATGTGAATGCTAATATCATAGATGGCACTTTGGTTTAGTAAGGCAGCTTTTCCTGTCAAATTCCAGGCAAACACCAAGGAGGCAGAGATCCAGTTTACTTTGGAAGATGCCTTGCTTCATTCAAAAACTCCTCCCCAAATTAACTTCTCTGCTGTTAACACTTAACTGAAAAAGATTAAAAACAGAAAGGCCAAATGAAAAATATAATATTTTATTGTATTTTGATACATGATTCAATATTTTTTAAATAGATGAATTAGGATTTTTTACGACTGATTATATATCTAAATTCAGTGATATCACAGGATGCGTATGTGTATTTGTGGACCACACAAAACATGTCAAAATTATGTCATGATCAGCTGTGTATAATAAGCAAGTTACTAAAAAACCGGCATGAAAGAAATAATGAATTGAAGTGATTAAAAATACTATGGTGTAGACTACCTTATAGTCAAATAAATTTGCATTAAATCAGTTACATTTTCATAATCTAACCACCTTTCAATAACAATTTGAGCAATTAAAGTAATCAAAGCCCATGTATTAAAAATACACCCCAATATCAGCTATGCCTATGCATCCCATGTTTATGAATGTATTTAGAGGAGAGCAACGACTTCAAGCATCAATTTTTGAACATTTTCATCACTCTAAAGTGACTCTTTGTACCTACTTGAAGCTTTAACCCATAACAGTAGTTAAAGTGTTTTTGTGCTTTCTCTTTGGTTACTAATGTGTCCACACAGATATTCTTAGCCATATGTCTATCCTTTGCATTTCCTCCTTTCATTATGCATGAGGTAGTGAGTTATACTAATACTGCGGTTTAAAGTGTTATATATGCATCCTGAATTTATTAATATTATCCTGGTCTCTCCAGCACATTATTAAATCTTTTCATGCCTCAGCTTTCTCATCTGTGGAGTGGAAATGATCTTCATAATAGCATCTTTGTCCTACCACTCTTGGAAGATTTAAATTCAGTAAGAAATAGCATTTGAACTCCTGCTATATGTAATAACCATTTTTATCCATGCAAATGGCTTTAGATTCTGGTCTGCCTTATGAAAAGACAACTGTGTTATTAGATTTCAGTGATAACATATAAAGATGGGGGAAATGTCATTTGTTTCAAATTTATGTATTTTTAACTTGGAAATAAAATAATTTTCCTACCGGATATGTGAAATGATTCAAGGTTCTTTTTAAATGATGCAAATCACACTGAAAATGCATAATAGATGATAAAGATTAGAATATATATTTTGATGCCATGCAATTCAACTGACATTGTTGCTCAGGAGCATAGGAACAGTGACTTTTAAAAATAGAAATATTAATTCACAAAGCAGATGAGTATTGAGTTTGGAAGACTGGTCAACATATAGCAAACTGAGTAGTCTGGTCAGAAAACCAGTTGCTACAGTGATTCTGGGGCTGTTCAAATTAACTGCGTAGGTGGCTGCACAGAGCCGGTGCCTGTGCACGTGCCCATCAGGGTTCCTCTGCCTGGAGCCAGGAGAAGTGACTCCGTGAGTCCCGCCCACAGCAGACAAGACACTCCCTCCCTCCACAGGGGCGTGAACTCACTGAACTTTGGGTGAACTTCCCTCTACAGGCAAGCACATTTTTATTCCAATCTACCCTAGTTAAGTCTAATTTGTATTTCATTTCACAGCGTTGTCATTTAACACAAACCCAGCGAGATAGATTTCAGGGCAGCAGTTTATCTAAAACCTAACTGAGACTCATTTCCTCCCACCAAGCACAAGTTTGGGGTTCCTGGAACACACGCTTAAGAACAGCACACGTACAAGCTTTGGGAGTGGAAATCCCCCACTCCGTGCTCAGTGTCTTCTCTGACAGCACAAGTCACAGTTATTTTGTTTTTAAAAATTTTAAACTTGTATTTTTTCCTGTAGAGTCATTTATTCTTTCAATAGCACATAACTGGAAAAGTAAACCTCATCTTGTAAATCTCCAGAAATATGAGTTTTATTTAAACGATTACCAATAGAGAATTTTGGCTATAGTGGCTATGATAGATCATATGCGAGGGCAACATTCTTGTCAAGCAGAGGTAATGTGCTTGCAAAGTTTAATTTTTTTTTAATTCAAAAAAGAATTCTTTGCATTCCCCAATGCAGCCTTCTATTAACCCAATTGTAGGGAAGATAAATCTTAGCAAAGCAATTATTTCTTGAAGCTCAGATAACCACACATAAAATGTTTCCTCGAGTTCAGCACATTTTTTAGTTATCTGGTAGGAACATTAAGTCCTTCAGCACAGATAAGTTCTTTTGGAGAGGAAGGGGAATTCTTCGCTTCGTCCTCAATGTATTTTAAATTTATTTTGTTTGGATAAGAACTTTGGAATACTTGCCACTTGTTTATAAAGTACTTCTAGACATACAACTCCTAATTAAGTATAAATTATCTAGAATAAAAATATTCTATGTGGGATAGAAAATTTTAGGTAGATTTAAGCAACACAGTTGAGCAGAATTCTTAGACTGAATTTGTCTGCTGAGTAAGTACTGTTTAGAATATAAACCATAAATAAGAGTCTAATTCTCTATGAATACATTTAAAGCAGGTAACAGTAAACATTGATATTCACTAAATATTTATAAGCACCTGACCTTGTGTGTTCTACGGTTCATACAAAAACATGAGCATTCAGCGATATTTCTATAAACTAGGCCTTACTGAGGTTGAAATAATTTGATTGAGCTCTTCCTAATGAGGACTATGGTGTTTACAGTGCCAATAAACAGCGTCTCCGCTTTCATAGTGCATGCACCTTCTCACTATTGTAAGAAAGTATTTCACTAGTCTGTTTTTATTTTAGGAATTTCAGAAGAAATAAAGATATTATTTCACTCTATGTGAGACAGGAAGGATTTGAAGAAAGACTTGCTTTTGGAAAGACAGACAAAAATGTGGAGAAAAATCAAGACCACTAAATTAGTTTTGTCTTTTACTGTACTACGAGACTGCTTTTAAGGAAAAAAATGTGAAGATGAGGAGCTTTATTCAAAAGGTTAGGAGTTTATATTTCCTATTCTCAACATACTTTAAACTATTAATTCCAGTCAGGATTACACATAAAATTCTTAAATGTATCAAACAAAGCTGTTTTAATACATTTATAGATCTATTCAAATTAAGAAAAGGGAAAAACACTTTAAATAAAAAAAAAACTCAGAATATTTTGAGAGATTGCCAATAAGAAATTCATACTGCAAAACTGTCCATTTACAATCCAGATTTTTGGGCAGAGTAGCCAAAATAAACCTGAAGCAACAGTGGGGACTAGAAATTACGGGAGCACACGGGGCCTTGTGAGTAGAATAGAATGGTTTTCTCTTCATGGTCAAAGTAATATGCTACTAATTCCCAAGGAAAAGTCTAAATGTTATATACACATTATAGAAGATGTATACAATCAAACTGATAGATATAATGGGTGCCAGATACATTTCTTAATCACTTTTTCATTGCTATAAGAAAAATTAATCAGAAGTTTTCTTGGACATTATCAATATATTTTTCACCAGTGTACCTTAGAGTTCCTAGACTCTTTTATTTCCCACTTAATGCTCACAGATTATATTTATTTTTGACCTTGTAGTAAGTTCTTCATTCTGTCTACATGCCATTGGGAATGTGAAGATAAGCTGTCTTTTTTTCCCTCTGCAGTGACGTCTGAATTTCATTGGCAAAATGATTCTTAGGTATGGTTTACATCTCTTTATCTAAAGAGTCTGAGGATTCACTGTGACAGGCGGCATTGTCTAATTGTAAGTGTAAGATGCTATAGAGTAACTATTATAATTATTATTATTATAATTATATTGTTCTGCAATAAAATATAAATCTCTAAGTAATAGAAGTGATTAATATAATCTAACAGGGCAAGAGTCCATTAGCTACTTGTCTTAACATTTTAATCAGCAAAATGACAACATTAAAAGGGCTCAGTAAAATCTTCCAGTGCAAACAATTCTTATAAAAATGTGTTATCATAAAAATGATATGTATATATTCTTGTTGACACTTTTGATCATCAGAGTATAGCTCCCCTGCTGTTATTTATTGCCATTATTATTAATTTGCTATACTGTGCATGAAAGGACACATGTGTACAGTCTAAGACAAATGTTAACCACAAAACAACACAGTGATGTAGCTTATGTATGTAGAGATTCCTTGGCTTATTAATATCCAATTATCTCAAGAGGGAAAATATATGGTCTTAATTTTAACGCTGGCTGCGTTAAAATCAATCCTAAACTTATATGCTTTCTGCTACCCACTCTGCATGTGTTTTGAATTTCAATTTAAGTTAATCTTGACACATTTTTTACTCAATTATATATATTGATAATCAAAATACTTATAATAAGACAAGATTTTAGTTACTACATCGATGGGCTATAGGTATTTTTATGCTTTTATAGCTAAGTTATGGGAAATGCAGTTTTATTTAATTAAATATAGAATATATTTAAAGCTGAACATGACGTCATATGTCTGTAATCCCAGCGTTCAGGAGGTTGAGGCCGGAGGATCACAATAAGTGTGATGCCAGCCTGGACAACATGGTGAGTTCAACTGAACTACATGATGTGATCCTGTCTCAAAGGAATAAAAGTAAAATACATTTGTCACCTATTGTCAACTATTGTCCTGTAACTGAGTTTAAGGGCATTAGCAGAATTCATTTTCAGATCGAACCTATATGAAAACAAATGATGAACAAAGCTGCAGCCCAATTTTAAACATGGAATCAAATATGCTCTGCAGTGTGGTGACATTGCTACTAGCTCTGTTAAATACATGTAATCTAACAAATTCCGTAAAGGATTCTAGAGGATAGAGGCATGATTGCAATGGTATCACACAATTGTAAGAAACTTACTGTTTATTCTTTATTTAAAAAAATCAGTGAATAATTTTTTTATTCCAGTCACTAAAGAAATCACTAGAAGAAGTAGTAAATTCCAGTAGATATTTATATTAAGTGACCATCACTTATTCAGATTACTTGAGATTCGTGATTTCTTCCATAACAGGAACACCAATTTAAATGGCTTCACTTGACAGTATACAAACTTTCTTGTCCTTGTTTCCTTTCAGGAAAAAAAGCTTTTTATTCTCTATGTGTGTGCATGTGCGTGTGTGTGTGTGTGTGTTGTACAGGGAATTGAACTCTAGACTTCACACTTGCCAGGCAAGTGCTGTGCCTCCGAACTTAATCTTTAGGCCACATCTTCTGTTTTTATAACCAGTGATTATATATATTTTTACTTAGTCCATAGTAGTAACAGATGAGACCATGGCGCATATCCTAAAACACTACAGCCTATCAAAAAATCAGCAAATAGGTAAGAAATCACAGCCGTTAACTGGGAATGTGCTCTCAGCTCCCATTCTTCCTTTCTTTTTATTTTCTTGTACTTGGAAAAGAACTGGGGACCTTGATCTTGCCAGGCAGACACTGAGCTATATCTCCTCCCTCATTCTCTTCATTTTGAAAGTCTTTCACTCATCCATTTTCTTCTTCATTGATGCTTGTGAATATATTTTCTACTCTATCTTGGCATTTCTGTCTCCTAATAAATCTGGAAGAAATCATGTAAAAAATGTCTTAATGCATCACTGCATTTTTCCGTCTTCATCTTCATTTTCCTCCCCGTCCTCCCCTTTCCTTCTCTCCTCCCTTTCCTACCCTCCCTTCCTCCCTCCCTCCCTCCTTCCTTCCTTCCTTCCTTCCTTCCTTCCCCCTTGCTTCCTCTGTCTTTTTTCCTTCTTTCTTTGCTTTCCTCCCTTTCTTACATGGAACTTGACCCAAATATGCTTTCTGAGTACCTTCATTCAGTAAGCGTGCCTGACCACCACAGGGCAATACCATTTTCTTGAAGTCAAATCACTTATTTCAGATCAATGGAAATTTGTGTGACAGTAACACCAATGATGTTTGCTCTGAAAGTCTGATCCTTTAACCCAGAATGACGATGCTTTATTGGTTTTTCCTACTCATACAAAATCAGGTGGTATAAATTGATCTTCACTGCATTGAAAATCTAGTTTTTACAAACTATTTTCTAGTTTTTACAAACTATTTTCCATTAACAAAATTCTTATAAACTACAATGAAAGTGAAAAAAATTTAAATTAAAAGTTAATTAAACTATTGCTGTCCAAAAATCAGTTTAAATTTTTATAGTTGCCTTTATTGAATCTATTAATGCTTTTAGCACTTTGTATACATCACATGTCGCCTTATACTATATGAGACATGAGGTGATATATGTCTTATAGAATTAACTAATTTTATTAATATATCATTGATATACATATCGTGTTCAGGTAAAATATCTGAAATTGTAGACTGAGTCACAGAAGTTTAAGGTCTTAGTTTGGTTCAAGGTTTGGTTTCCATCCGATTGAATCATTCCACTTTATTTTTCTTTAATCATTAGTGTCAGAGCCCATTTATTTCTCTTTTGGACAAATGTTATCACTTGCTTTTTCATGAAGATCCTCAAAACCTAGAACAATGCATTTTCAGACACGGTGCTAGTTCCATCATTTGGTTTTTGCCCATTTTTTTTTTTCCAATTAGCAGTTCAAGTATCATAAATTCCTTTACAAATTAATATTTCAGTGTTTGCCTTTTATCCCTTCTGCTCATTCTGAATGTGCCAAGGACCCTAGACTGGTCCTTCCAATTCCAGCACTAATTTGTGTTTCTACAGCACTCACACTGCACCCCGTATGAATCTCAGAGACTATGGTAAACTAGAAAGAGTCAGGCAAGGGTTAGAGGCAGAATTGTGTCACTCTCTCAGCTTTGTTGTGCTCATTTCAAACTTAAGAAAGTTATCAAATCTCTGAATTTTTGCATTCACATTTGTGAAACAACTTTTTAAAAATCTATTTTATGAATAAAAGGGATAAGAGTGTTCACTAGGGTTAATATTAGTGTTCTCATTCTCCTACCTTCCTCCTACCTGTGCAGCTATAAATTCCTGCTTGTTTCCCTGGGACTGTGTGTTCTGGGCTCTGCCTAGAGGTTTTGGTGAAAGGTACCATGTCAGAGAAGCAGGATTCATGAAAAAATGAGACCTTAATGTTTTGTTTTATTTTCTGTACAGTTTTCCAAGTAGGGTATTGGAAAGCAAAAGGAGACAAACACACGTGCAGGAGTTTGTTTTATTCCTAACCAGACTTTCCCTCCTTCCTCTCCCTACCACACCAAGCCTCCTTGCTAAGATAGAATTCCTATGGTCTGAGGGACTTCAGGATCGCTCCCTCCTTCCTGCATGAACTGATCTCCAGGTGCACCCAGGGCTCAGGCTGTCACCTCATTACTTGACTCTCACGCATTACCATGTCCATTCCTTAAAAATTTCTGTTCCGGCACCTGTGTTTATCACTGACTGTACACCTCCCTTCTTTCCATGCTGCCTCCTGTGCTTCTGACTTTCTATGTACTGTCTGCCTCCATAGCATATTAGTTCTACGGTGGTGGGGATTAAGGTGCTTTGTGCCTTGGAGAGGGTTGGGATATGTTGGGTGCTTTATACTGACTAATGAATTCTACAGATAAATTAGCTATATCTAGTTAGAGGTGTTGACTCACCAAGGAAAGTTCTTCTAGGTCTCAGAATCCATACTGGGTCCATTTAAACATAGACCCAATTAAGCTCGAGGCATTGTTTCAAGCATATTTCAAATAAAAAGCAAATTAAGTACTACAAATCTATGTTGCTTGATGACTTTTCCCTTCTCCAGAATATCCACAATTAATTTAATTTTATTTATTTTAATTTAAGGTTAAAACAATCTGGACATATATATAACAATAATTCATCTTACAATAGAAGTAAGTGGAAACTAAATTCATAGTAGGCAAACAGTCACTTCAACAAATATTTCTCTGTATTTTTCATACACTCACTCTCTACTGTATTCTATGGTTGTGTTCTATAGTTACTATACAATTCTTCAACTGTAGAAGTTAAGAACCATACCCATATGCAGTACACCAGCATGCTTCTAAATATTATTTTTATGATAAAAATAACCTATTTTATAATTAACTTGGGCTTGGACACCATAAAAATTGTTTGGATCAATTTTTGTATTTAAAAAATGCTTATGATGGTGCTGTTGTTGAGAGATCCTCATGCTAATTCTATGAACACAAGGAGAAGAATGAAATGGGGGGGGAGTTATTGGTGATAGCAATTTGTAGCTCACTGTGAAATCTCTTGGCAAGATGCATATTCCTGAATCCCATAAATGGAGTTAAAAGCTGCATTGTGCCCACCCAGAGGAGCAGGCTAATGTATTAGCAAATTATAATAAAGGAGGAAATTGGACCAGAGAGCTAATGCTGGCTACTTAGAATCACAGAAATCAGACAAGTGCGTGTCACATGTTGATTTCTAGACTAATGGATGCTAGATTTAGCTAACAATAGCAAAATTACTTGAAAATGGTAATAACTGCATTTTGAAAGCAAATTTTCCTAAATAAACCTTTTATGCTTGTTACTTACGATTAAGTGTAGTACTTTGTGAATTTGAATATCCTCTGATTTCTTTGGTTATTAAACGTGTAAAGTTCTTGTAATCAATAGATGTTGTTCTCATTATGTTTATAATCCACAACTAGTGACACTGATCATATTACTGTTAGTATTCTAAATATTATATTCATTCATAGTAACATTGTATGTAGACAAAATAGGATGTATCAGAAACACTTGAGTAGAAAATATACAAACAAAAGTAAATACTAACATGCACAGGTATTTTTTATTCTTCCTCAGGCATAAGGATTATGCCATGCTGTAAATAAGAAAGCCCTCATTGCCTGATCTGAGCAAACATATTCAGTTTGCCTTGCTGCCAGCCTTTACTAGGACTGAGCCAATGCTAAATGTTCATGCTTTGCTTTTCCTTGACAGGATGAACATCCTCACATCTAGGGCCCTGCTTACTCTTCTGCTATGTAGTCAATAGACTGTGCACAAATACTTGATTTTTGCTGTCTTTGTGTGCATAGGAATTGGCCTTTCCCACTACATTGAATTTATGCTAAATCATGTGTCAAGCCCTGTAAAAGAAATTAAATTAAAGTGCCAGTTCTCACACACTGGAAAGAGATTTAAGGAGCTAATGTATATTTTGCCATCTTTGAAGGAATCTTTTTACGTGTCATAGATAAAAAGAACGCTTCAAAGCAAGTCTTAATGAAATAACATGTTTCATTCTTTGCCTGGTCTTCAGTTTTCTTCATTTCCATTCTGTTTTTGAGCCAGATGTATAAAATAAGAACAGCATTGCATACAATTTGTGCTAATGACAGACTGATGACTTGATCATTGCATAGATTTTAGAAAATTCTTAAACTGACATACTATCAACCATTCAGAAAATGCTGCAGTGATTGAAATGACATGGTAATCTGAAGAAAATTATATGTTTACCTCTTTGTATATAGAATAACTTTTTCCTAAAATATTAAATTTTGCTATCTTAAATGTTGTATTTTTCCCTAGTGTGTTTTTGTGTTTGAATACCTGTAGTTAATATAACATGTTTATTATTTATACACAGTGTTAAAAATATAATTTTCGAATCAAATAGTAATTTACTTGTAGCTGATAATCCAACAATATTTATTGTTGCATTCCTTGCATTTATCTAAAGTGGCAGAAATAAGGCAGCAACCAAACTACACAGTCTGACTTCCTGAAAAAAAGCAAAGGACATTAAGTGACTAAATATATCCTATATCAAGTGTCAACAAAAGAAAGGCGCATCCATGGTGGACATTGAAAATCCATATTAGAATTCTGAAAGGAGAAGGAAAAGATGGTTCAGTAATTCATAAAGTCTCTCTAAAAAGTAATAGCTAAGTCAAATAATGAAGGAAAATATTTGTTCATTCTGAAATTTTGCAAGAGCACAAATAAACAAGTAAGATGAATTAATTCAGAAAAAACAACAAAATATGATTTAAATTAAGAATGACTCATTCCCAGGCTACTATGAAACCATTCTTTGTATTGCTATAAAGAGTTTAAACACAAAAAATGTATTTTCTAATATACATCTGTATCTCCATTAATAACGTTTGTTAATTGTCCCCATCTATATCACTAAACGCTAACTTATTATTGCTAAAGGTTTCTTGAAGGTAGACTTTTTATTATCTAGTATTTTAAATCAGAAAAGCCATAGATTGAAAATATTTTTGCAAAATAATCACTAATGACTATATTGTTGCATTATATGCAAAGTTAAAACAATATTTTATTAATGCATTACTATTGAATATTCAATCTTTCCAATTTTTGGAGAATAATATAATATTAATGATTTCATGATAAATATATAATATACCAGCTACATTATAAGCTAGTTAGACTTTCATGAACTAGCGTGGTAATATATAGTTCTGTTTTCTATGGAAAAATTATATTATGTTTTCCATGCAAGTTATATAAAGTGTAAACTAAACAGCAAAATGCATATACTAATTGTGTGCTTTCTCTACAATTAAGCACATTCACAACTTTAGTGATTTACACACATTTCTTAAATATGGATATGATATTTGTTAAGTTTTAATGTTCTGGTTTACAGTCGTCACGAAACAAGTATTATTTTTACTTGAACAGTTTATAACACTGTTATTAATAATAATTAGATTATCAATGCTCTTCCTTGGGGCAGTGAACAGAGAGTGGAAGTAAGAGAACCCGTCAGGTAGTCTATGGTTAAGGAATGATATGACAGGCAAACTCAGCCTAATCAAAAGTCTGCCAGTCCCCACCTCAGGCTGATTTCATGGCCGAGGTTTGTGTTCCCATGCTCCTGGAACAAAGTTTTATCTGTTGCTTATCATACTGTTCTGAAAATGCTGTCTTGTAATGTCTTCTACTTATCTGTGAAATTCTTAAGAGACTACGGATTTTGTTTGTGAAATCATCACCTGTTAGCATAGCATTCAGCGAATCTCAGATCCTTACAGAATGTTTGCTGAACTAAAATTAGACAGCTAATGGAAGCCAGTAGGAATGCTGACGTTATAATACTGTTTATGACTACCCAGCTTAAAAAAGAAAAGAATAGAAAACAGGAAAAAAAAACAACTAGAAATAATGGCATTATCAGGTCCAGAAAAATACATTCTCAACACTTTTGTTGAATTTTCCATAAGTAGTTAGGAAAAACAAAGTTAAAGTGTGTCTATGTTGCAAACACTGAAAAAAGAAATAAAAGGATGCCTTTTCCAACCCTGATATTTTAGTTCCTTCCTAACAATATACCTTGTGTACCTTACATAAGAAACAGATTTAATTCTAACTAAAGCCCAGCTAATATTCTGAACACTACTTTGTGCTTGGCCTTTCTCTTCCCCCTTTCTATCTGGACAAGCAAAGAATGGTTAAGAAATATGGAAAATTATTTCACTCCAATGATGGTTAAAGAATTGCTGCTGGGCATGCAGGGCTATTGTAGGGAGTACGCTATCATTATCTTAGTAAAGTAAGCGTGAGAAGACGACTCTCAGATGTCCAAGAACAGTAAAGGATTGACAATTCCCAGGGCTACGGTCTGAAATCACTGTGTCTGCACAGAGATTGACAGGGATACTAAAGCAAGAGCTTTCCTGGGAGATGAGAAATTCTTCAAGACGACTTTTACTAGAGGACTCTGAGTGTCTTTTCTGAACTTTTCTTAGATTGCGCAGCAGTTTAAAGTTCCAACGCCCTCCCTTCTCTCCATTTTTGTTCCTTTTATTCAAGGTCATAGCCAAATCTTGGGGTTAGAGCTCTCTGTTTTTCTCCCAATTTCCTCTTACAGGCATTTGTTAGACTGGTACATTTAGCCCTGCCTGACAATTGCTTCCTAAAGACCTTGAATAATGAAATAATTATATACAACATGGATTTCTACCATAATCTGTCATCTACCCATCTACCTAGCATTTTAAGTACCTCCTTGACTGATTTATTGGCAATGACAGATTTCCTGAATGTGCCAATTCTTCGCAGGTGTGTATATGATTATCATAAGATGGTTTTGTGGTAAAGCACTTCCACAAACTGTGTGACCAAAGCTTTTTTTCATAATTCGAGAAGCTAAATGCTTGAAATCTAGTTGTTGGTAGGGACATACTCTCTCTTTCTTTTTCAGAGTTTAAGAAAGAATCACTTCTATACCTTTCATGGTGTCTGAGAGTTTCCAGTAATCTGTGGTGTTCTTTGACTTCTATGTGTGTTGCTCTCACTGCTATGTCTGTTCTGTACTCTCCCTTCTAGCCTGTGTGTCTATTTCTAAATCCAAACTTCCCTCATTTTAAAAAGACATCATTCATTGGATAAGGATCATTCTTATATAAAATATAGTTCCATCTTAGCTAGATAATATCAACAAAGACACTATTTCCACAGTCATGGATACAGTCAATCACGACCTGGAAATCTTTTTGACTCACAGTAATAATAATTTTACTATGTGATGCAATTTCAGCACTGGGGTTGATATTGTTCCAATTGCTTCAATGGGCCACTCAGAGATTCTGTACTGTCCCACTGCTCACAGCACCTTCTCTCAGTTCACTGGATAACCCTCAGGTCCCCAAAATCAATCATAATAGCCTTTAACTCTGGTATGATCAATATTTGTCATCTTCATGTAGATTATTTGAGAAGATAACCAGACAATGATAAGAGTAAGTCCCTCCCGAGTTTGTCAGTTTAATTGTCCTGTCTCCTTCCATCCTTGCAATGGCTCTATAAACAAAAAGAACACAGTCTGAGAAGTTACCAAGACATTCTCCTGCTGTTGCTATTGCTAAGATTGGTCATTAGGAAACAAAAAATAAAAATGTTTGTAGGTTTCTGGAAAACAGGCCTTTATGAGGTGCTATGGTTTGGATTTTAACTGTCCACCAAAGACTTGTAGGATAAACACTTGGCTGCCAGCCTGGGTGCTGGTGGGAGGAAGTGGTCTTTTAGGAGTGGGTTATACTGAAAAGATCATAAGTCCACAGATGACGTGGGGACCCTGCCCCACCATGTGTCTTTGCTTACTACTCTCCAAAAATTGAACAGGTTTCTGACATGTGCTCCTCACCATGATGTATGAGGCATATAAATCTTCCCTCCTTATAAATTGTTTAGTACAGATATTTTATCACAGCCATGGGAAACTGACACAATAGGGAATACACGAGGTTATGCCAACTATCATGAAAAGGGCTTGTGTTCACTTTCCTAAAGTTGCTTATTTCTGGTCTAATTTATGTCCTATCATTCCACCATTATATAAGGCAAAAATACATGTGAGTGCCTACAGTGGTTTCTCTCTTTCCCAGTACTACAAATTCCAATCCATCAGCAAATCAACTGACTTGAAAGCTAAAATATATTATTAATAAACAAGACTTAAACTCACCCAGATCCCATGTCATTTTTAATATTATTCCAGGTTTCCAATAACTGACTCCAATATGATTTCTTTTATAACAGCTCATTTTATAAATCAGTGTCGTGATATTTCAGAAAATAAAACACATGCTCAGTAAATATGAACATTGTGTACTATAAATATATACCAAAAAACAAAACAAAGTAAATAAAGGGAAGAATCAAGAGATGGTGCATGAGAGGTGTGAAAAAAGGACTTGCAATGTGTTATGCACATGTACCAACTTCCCACAGGGAATGTAAACATTATGTACTTCACAAGTGTACTTGTAAAAAAATTTCAAAAATACCTCTTTAGTGCAATTCACACCATCTACTTTCCAAGGAAGTCAGTGTTAAATCCCAAATCTTTCCCTTGAACAAAAGGGACCAAAGACTATGTTTCTGGTCATCTTTCTCTGCATATCAAATCTATAGCTCAATCATTTGCCCATTATTTGTACATCAAGCTAGTGAAGCTTTTACTTGTCTTAGGGAAAATTTCTGGCGGTCAATTATAATTTTTAATCATACCTATATATCAGCACATCAGAAAGAGCTTCATCATTCTCTTTTAATGCAAACCCTAATTCTTTACAGTGAAGTTTTATCTCATAAGCTTTTTCAGTCTTCACAGAATTATCACTGGCTGAAATTATTTAGATCACATACTGATCTTGTTTTCCCTATTACTTTTTTAATTCTCTGCAAGAAATAATTTCACTTGTATGAAAGCAGGCTCTTGGTGTTACTTTGTCCTCAATATTGTACCTATGTCTGCTGTTTGGAAGTTGTTTGAAAATTACAGATTAAGTGTCTGTTATGCAAAATAAAATATAAATACAGACATGAAAACTGCCTTCCTGGGGCAATCTGGAGACATTGAATATTTAAGCTTAGTTGGGAAGGACTCATTCATTCTTTCAACACATATGCGTTAGAGTTCTATCATGCTTCATGCATTTTAGTAGGAGGAAAGAGTTACTCTGCAAATTCAGGCATTTCACACATTGAACAATATGCATAAGCTACCATAAAAACTAGAAGGATTATTATGACAGTAAATATTGAAGCTCATAAAATGAAGACATCCTAACACACTGGCATAATCGAAGAATATATGCCCAGGAACTGAGTGATACACACAAAGAAAACACTATAGTAAATGAAAAGAAGTGTGTAACAGTAAAAGACCACAAAGACTCAGTGCATAAATTAGAATCAAGTCTGTGTCTTAGCGGGCATCCTTACAACCTTATAAGAGATATGGTTGAGGTTGATCTGGAGCAGGCTCTGGAAAGATTTGAAAGCCAGGGTCCCCAGAAGTCTCTCCAGTAGACCCACCAGAAGCACCCTTTGATAGCAACTTTTTCAAGTGTCAGAAGAAAGGCACTGTGTGGCAGTGTATTAACAATTTAGTTTATTGCAACTATACAGATAAAGATTAGAAACATTGATCTTTAGTTTTTATTCTTTTAAGCTACAGTTTTGAAAACAAATAATAGAATTAGGACTAATTGCATAAAACTTTTTCTATAGTCTTTTGAATGAATTTGAAAGGTTTTGTGGTTCTTCCTAATTTACAATATATATTTGGCACTTTGGCTTTAGTTTACAGATATGACATATGCTTTCAATTTTTTTTTTTTTGAAACAGTATTTTGAATTGTATTTCTGGTTGACCTTCAACTCAGTATGTAGCTCAGGATGGCCTCTAACTCAATGTGATCCTCCTGGCTCCAACTCCCCAGTGCTGGGATTATAAATGCATGCCACTCCCCTGGCTGCTGTATTTTATTTATTTATTTATTTATTTATTTATTTATTTTAATATTGAGAATTGAACTAAGGACCTTTGCACTGAGATAAATTCCCAGTCTTTGTGTTATTTTTTTTTTTGAGACTGAGTCATATTAAATTATCCAAAATTGCAAATCCATGAATTCTTTGGATTTACATCATGCTGAGATTATAGGCATGTGCTAAAATGGCTGGCTTCATCCTATGTTTTATTTTTCTGTTTTGTTCCTTTTTAAAAGTGATAAACAAACATTGCTCACATTTACATTGTAATTACCTGTATATAGTATGCGATGATCCAGTCACTATATATATCCCCTTAAATATTTATCATTTCTTTACATTAAAAATATTCAAATACTTTTCTTCTATCTCTTTGGCATATGTATTGCATTCTTATTCTGTGTAGACACCTTAATGTGTAATAGACTATCAGGACTATTTTTTTCCTATCTAACTATAAATCTGTACCCTTTGTTCAATCTTTTCTATTCCATCACTGCTATTCTTCCCAATCTCTGCCAACCACCATCTTACTTTCAACTTCCATGAGACTGTATCTTTTAGGTTTAATCTATGAATGAGAGCATGTAGAGTTTTCTTTCTATTCGTGCTTTATTTTACTAGACATAGTGTCCTTCAGTTCAATTTCTGTTGTACATTACAATATTTAATCCATCTGATGGTGGAGTAGTATTCCACTGTGCATGTACACCATTTTTTCTTTAACCATCGGCTAAGGAGCACACACAAAAAGCATACATGCCCATGTGCATCCACGCACAGACACAGAGAAATCTTTTGCTTCCCAAGTTTCAAAATAAATACAGATTACCGTAGGAAGAAAAAATATGTAAAGCTATTTAGTTAAAATAGTATGATTTAAAGACTAGATTTTGTATATATTAAATCTTCTCCAAAACATATGAAGAACTGTTGCATTTAAAAGCTCATGGCAGAAAGAGGAAATCTGGCCTTCTGATTCAGTGACTTCATGTCTCAGTTTGCTGTTAAAGAACTTACTCAGTAATAAGATATTTTCAGCTTTCTTTTCTTCCAGTTAAAAACAAAAGGGGTCAAAAACTATACTTACATTTTTACTTATTAACTCACATTTATTAACATGTTTTTATCTGTGCACAATATACAAACCTATGTGTGAATGTGTGTGCTACGGTTTGTGTGAATATGCAGGGTGTAAAACAGGGAGATACATGAAAAGCAAAGATTTGGATGGGTGACCAAATTGGTTAGTTAACAAGAATCTAAATTATATAAAATTTAAACTGTATCTAGAATGGTAACGGTCTCCCTTTCTTTGTTTTTTAACTTACTGTACTGGTCCTGTAGTTGTTAAGAGAAAAAAAATATGAAATTCCTATGAGACTAAATATGTGAGGAAAAGTTATCATAATACTTTATCTTCCAGGCCAGAAATATGAGCATGCTAGCACTTTCTGTGGGCTTGGCTTGTTTGCAAAGGCAAAACAGAATCCTTATGTCCTTTCAGCTACATATTCTTTACAAATATTTCTGGATTTCCTTAGCTGCAGAGCTGGCAGAAGTGCTTGGGAAGTTAGAACAGTTTTCACTTTTTCCATCTAGACTCATGGATTTAAATCCCCAGAACTGCCTTGAATATTGCAGATTTAGTCTGCAGATGACTATCTGGTACCTTCAGGAGAGTTAAAATGACATTTGACCCTTGAGAAAGGAATGGGATTGTCTGTTTGGGCCTCAAACCACTGGGACCTGTGCACACCACAGTTTCTCAGGAATTAATTTCAGAATATTAATAAAAATACAACCAGAGAACTATAGACAAAATTGTCAGTATTTTTTCAGAGAAAAAATATAAATATGGCTAATTAGAGTACAATAACAAAACTTATATACACATATCAAAATTCAAAATTATTTTACTATGAAAACATGTGTAACAAAAATGAGTAAAACACAAGTTTATGCTAATACTTTGTAAAATAATTCAGAACTATCAGTTCATAGCCCATGCTAAGTTATTTTATTTCTAAATGTTTTGTTGAGGATAAGAAAATATGTCAACTATATCAGAAAAATAATTGCTTACCAAGTCTCTGGGCAATAATATTATTTTAAAACTCTGTCAAATGATTGTTTTTTTCTGATAACCTCAATGCCCTAGAATGCACATCAAACTCTAAAAAGTTTGGTGGAAAATGGCTTAAGTACTAAACCCAACAATTAAATAAAATAAAGTTTTCAGAAAGATATAATTTCTCAGTTTATAGGTTATCACAGCTGGTGAAACACTGCCTGTATGACATGCCAACTGACCATCAAGGTGTGTTTTGTCAAAATTTGTGGAAAGACAGAAGTGAAATGTAAAGCAGGTTTGTTAAGGCAGGGAGACACAAGACCATGTATTCCATTTTACTTGATCAAGCAGTAGTCTGTTTTGTAAAATGAAGGGTAAGACTTGTACTCAGTAATGAGCAGAAAAAACTTGACATAATGAAAAATATATTTTAAAATGTGCTTTATTATTTCTTACATTTTTTATGCAGAGAGAGCAAATTTGAAACAAAAATCATATGTAAACATTATTGGCTCTGTGACCCGTAGATTCTCCACATTATTATATCACATTTAATGTTCTCAAGAAAGGGTTAATATTCTCAACAAGGAGATATCTGTTATTGTCTCCACTTTATAAATTATGCCACAGACTAGCAAATTATTCATAATGCTACTGAAAGGTATTAAAGTTCAACTTTGGTCCTTTTAGAGTCAAAAATATAGTTGTTTCACTCAGATTAACATTGCCCTGTAAATCACCTGACTACATTTTTCCCTCTGAAGTCATTCTCCATGTGCTATGAGTCAACTAAACACAGCTGTGTGGGAGTCATTCACTAGAGTATGAGAAATATACAAGTTGCTGTGGATTAACTATTTTATCATGAAGGAATACATGAATTTGAAAAATTACTTAACCTGTACATAATCAATGTAAAAGTTCTTAGTACAGTGATATTGACATCAGAATTCTTAACTATCAGACAAGGTTTTCAAAACTTGGCTCTTTGGTTCTTTCACTTTTTAAAATATTGACATCAAAAATAATATTTAAATAATTACTAACTTATCAAAATATAACCTATGAAGTATATTTCTTCATATGATGACATTGTAGAGTATAACTAAATGTAAGTGATATTTTAGGACAGAGTATTCAGTTGAAGAAAATAAATTTTATTTTGATGTACATGTATGAAGCATGTATTAATGAGAGAAATTATTTGTTGTTCAAATTTATTTCTGAATTTTTGTTGTCCTTTTGAATTATGCTAACCTCATGACAGCATGGGAGGAAAAATATGTTCTTCTTGGGAAAATTCTGCAGCATTACAAAAACACAAATATGACAGAAATTGTCACTTGGAAAGTGTGCTGATAAAGTTGGAATTCTTTATCTACAAAATTCAAAACATGTGTGGGTGGCTGCTTACTAGACAATTCCTCTATATCTTCAGTCCAGTATCACCAAGCTTTACCCTCAGTAATTTGGAAAAATTAAAAGGTATGATTTCTGCTTACTGGAAATAAGTCATGAACTGGTTTTGCATGTCTCTATTTTGGTCTGGCAGGCACATTTACTGGAAGGCCTAATTGTAACCTCTGAAAAAAATTCAGAATAAAGAAATGATGAGATATTATTTCCATTTCAGATATTGGCCTAAATGACATGATAATGATAACTTGGTGATCCCATAAGTGTGTATCTATTCCATCTATGGAAATTTAACATTTCAGTACAGATTATGAAGCTATGTCTGTACATTTCAGAATGCGATGTTACCCAAAGTACAACTGTATAAGGAGGCAAAAAAATTTTGGAGAAATGAGTTGGATATCAGTTAAATATTTTAAAAAGAAGTTATTTTACTGGCTTGAAGTTTGATACAAGGGTTTATTTAAACAGTTTATGTGAACAGAATCATACATACAGAGTTATAGTCAGGGATACTTTTGCTGAGTAACTGGTCCCTTGGTCCATGTAGTCACATCTGGACTGTATGAACAGTTAAATGTGGGAAACCTCTTAACATGTAAAAGGTCATTTACCTGAATGTGTCAGTCTACTTGGTGTAAACTGAGAGTTTTGCACACCATCACTCTCCCCTACAAAACAAAATTATCCAAGAAAGAGCCTGAGTCATAGACCTCTAGCTTTCTGAAGAGGTTGCTTCTTTTTTGTTGTGGTTCCCACATAGTTTAGGGTTATATATATGAGCTTTAGTGTCTCTGAGCTCTAGGGCCTTTCTAAAAGAACAAATGTACACAGGAATGATCAGCAAACCATGTATCAAAAGAAAAAGGATCAAGACAAGATGAAAGAACCTAAGGGAGTTCCTGTATAGGCTGCAACCCTGCCACCCCCTTCCACAGTCTTTCACTCACGCTCCCGATGTGTAAAGCCCAGCAGAGTTTCCAGTGACCAGCCAATTTTGTAGAACATTCAAATTATTTAAAACACTGTATGGAACATAAATCTCCACTGTGTTTCATGAATTTTATTACAGATTTGAAGTCTTCCTCTTAATGGAAGAAACTGAATGCTTCAATGTGACAAAATTGACTTTGTGTGAGTAGTTAATAAAATTTGGAAATGGAAAGAAAACTAAAGTGAAGTTATAATTCTATGTTGGCCATGTCACTGTTAAATTTCATTGTATATTTCACACTATAATTCTGCTGTACAGGAGGAAAAGTTTGGGCATTTTTGAATACCAGCTATGTAAGAATGTATCTGACTACTGTTTTGGTGGATATTGAATTTCTCCCAAAGACTGACTGCAGGTTTGAACCCCAATGCAGCTATGCCTTGAGGAGTTACTTTGGCGAAGCCATTCAAGTATGAGGGCTCTGACCTTACCCATTAGTTAATTCATTAAATGATGAGCTATTGGAAGCTAATGGAAATATAGGATGTCAGAAGTTCTTGGAGGGCCTAGATCTTAGAGCAAATTCTCTTGCAGACCCTGGCTTGTCATCTCCCCACTAAATCCCTCATACTCCCTTTACTTCTTCTTCTTCTTCTTCTTCTTCTTCTTCTTCTTCTTCTTCTTCTTCTTCTTCTTCTTCTTCTTCTTCTTCTTCTTCCTCTTCCTCTTCTTCCTCTTGTCTCCTATTTCTTGTCCTTTTCCTCCTTCACTTTCTCCTTTTCTTTCACTCTTTCTCCATCTCCTCCTCCTCCTTCTTCCTCTCTCTCTTTCACTCACTCTCCCTCATCTCTCTCTCACTTCCTCTTTCTCTTCTTTCTGGTTCCCATGAGGACAGTGTATTTCTTTTCCTGTACCATTCCACCATTCTGTATTTGCTTTGCCTCAGCCCTAAAAGCAACAGAGTCAGCCTGATACGGACTGAATCCTCTGCATCTGTAAACCAAAATAAACATTAAGTTGTTTTTGTAGGAATTTTGTCAAAGTGATAGAAAGTTCAATAACACAACTAGGAAATTATCTTTATATATTTTGCAAGTGAAAGAATATGAAGCTGTCATCTCACAGTGAGATGACAGAAGTGAAAAAATGTGAGACTGTGGCCCTCTGATAGCAGATATCAGGCAAACACAGAATTAGAAATGTATTACTCCTGTCTCAGAAAAAGTTAAATGGAAGTCAGCATGTAGTTTCCTTGAAAAACTAAAAATAACAACTCCATTTGATCTAGCTATCCTCCTTCTTGAAAAATTAATCTCATCATATTATAAGGATCCCTATACACCCATGTTAATAGCAGCAAGAATTGTAATAGTTGTATCTTTTTAACAATGTGTATGTCCATCAACAGATGAATGAACATGGAAAATGTTACTCTTACAAAATAGAGTAACACTGTGCCATAAAGATAAACTTGATGAATTCATATGCAAATGAATGAAATTCAAAAACATGCATATAGTGAAATAAGTCAGACATAAAACAAGCTTACATATAGTTTCTTTTATATGAGAAACTCATATATATATATATATATATATATATATATATATATTGTAAATAAAGTACAATATAGAAAATATAAAAATAGGTAGTGGGTAAAGTTCAAATAATTTCCCAACTTATCTATTTTATTCAAATAATTTTTAAAATGTTTTAAGATATATGCTAATTTGTTTTATTTATAATACTAATGTCTCTAGGACATTGAAAAGAACATTCTGTGTTATTATCTGTTTTTTTTTTTTCCTGATTAGAGAATCTTTTTGGTCTCTAAGTACTTTAAAGATAATGACATATAGTGTATTAACTATTGTTAATCTCTTATTTTTTGTTATGAAATATTGTTTTGATTTTTTTCAAGAAATAAGAGAGTGAAAAATGGGATTATTTTGTTGCCATTTTAGAAATATCTACTGGCAGAGGATTAGGAATCTCAGGGTTATATAGAGAAAACATAAATACAATATATCACACCCTATTCCTCCCTTTATCTGCTTCTTGAAATATAAGTTCCAGTACAAATTCCATGTCACTTTAACCTTTAAACTATCTGATTCCTAAAAGCACATATAGCCTGTAATACTCGAAACATCTCTCACATGCTAGAGGTTTGTAGTGCTTTTATTTAAAAGTACTTTGCTTCACTTAAAAGTACTTATCTTTCCCTCAAGGGCCCTTAATTAAGTTTCTTATGCTTATCTTCCTTCACACTATGATAGATATACAAGAAACATGGACAAAAGGTAATAGATGCTATTTACATAATTTAAGCAATATGAATTTTATTGACAAATTTGTTTAATTATTTTTAGTATTTGACAAGAAATAGATTCAGTATAAATGATTTCTTACCATGGCTATGTCATTAATATCTAGTGAGGGTTTCAAAGAAAGATACAAACATTCATAGCTTCACTTTGCTCATTTGTGAAATGGAAATTCTCTTAAACTCCTTACTGCTGTGAGCGATGACTCGTGGAGGACATGTCTGTGTCCTCCACATTCATGTGTGGAAATGTAGACCTGAATTTGTTGATATAAAGAAGTGAGACTATAGAAAATAAATCAAGAGGGCAGAGAACCTACAAACTGGATTAGTACCCTTACTAACCAGAAGTGAGGGCTCGCTTGTCTCTTTCCTCATGTAGAGATACAGCTCACAGGTGCCATGAATGAGCAATAGGTCCTTATGAGGCACCTAACTGTTAAGACCCTTAATCATGGACTTTTCAAATGTCAGAACTATGAGAAACAATATCCTTGCTTTATGTTACCTGGTCGGTGGTGTTTTGTTAAAAGCAACGTAACACTGTCATCATCCTTATAGGCATTAGCATTATCAGCCCTTCTGCTTTTCTGTTTGATCATCTCCAACTGGATGCTTTGTATAAACAAGAGGGGAGAAAATCCAAATGTTTTCCAGAAAATATATTGGATGTGAGAACAAATTCCCAGGGTCTTGTTCTTTTATACAGACAGTTTATGGCCATATGACCTGGACAGGACAGTTCATCATTTCATAGTTGCATTTGCCCCTAGAAACATGGGAATAATATATCTTTTCTCCTCATGTACAAATTATATAAAAATCAGATTACATGAAAATTCATTTCTTCTCAATGCTATAGTCATTTCCAAGGCTGTTGCATGACTTTTCCATGATCTCTCTATTCTTTCTTACAATGTTAATGCAGGTTATAATTTCTTATTTTGTAACTGTACATATGTCAGTCTTTTTTTGTAAATCATCAGTCCACATGAGTTAAAACTCATCTCAGTATCTGTGTAGTAGTCTCCCATAGTCAAATTTCTTGGTTTTTGTAGCACTTATGTTCAAATATTTTAGAAAATTTGCTTTCTGAGATGCTTTTGACTAATTCCCTATGCTCACATTCATCATAGGGAATTAGTACCTGTATATGCTATATCTGGATTATTTTTTACACTTCCTCTCCCCTCAACCCCTCTTTCCTTCCTTATGTACAAAAGCCTTGCTTCCACTTTCCTTCTTTTCTCATTTTTTTTCATTTTTTTGCTTTCTTTCCTCCCCCCTCCCCTCTCATTTGAACATTTTTCCTCTTCTCATTTGAACATTTTCTTCCTATTTAATGATGAAAAAAACAAATTCCAGTTCCCAATAGATGCACTACTGAATTTCACACAAAATTTAGAGAAGTGCTAATGCTATTACTCCTGAAAATTTTTAGCAAAATCAAAGGGAAGCAATACTATCAGTCATTCCTGAAAGCAAGTATTACACTGATACCAAAACCAGAGAAAGATCCAACCAAAAAACAGGACAGACAAGACTCCTTAATGAACATAGACACAAAAATTCTCAGTAAGATACTAGCAAACAGAACGCAGTATATCATTAAGAGGATTATATACCATGAAGAAGTAGGATTCATCCCAGGGACCCAGGGATGTTTCAGTATGTACAAATATATATAAATCAATAAATGTAACAAACCATATCAACTAAGCCAGCAACAAAAATCATCATCTTAATAGATACAAAAAAATGTCTAACACCCATTCCTGATAAGAACTTCACATAAAATTGGAATAGATGGTTCTTACCTCAACAACTCTTTATTCAGAGAAACAAATATCAAATTCCTTTTATTAAACTGGAGGAAACTCAGTAGGCTTATTGACTATCTATACAACCTGATTTCACTCTGTTTTTTCTATGTATTTCTAATTTTATGTAAAACAACACTCAGTATTGATTTGATCTGCTATGCTTAATACTGGAAGCAATCAAATTCAGAACTTAAGAGCATTCTATGATTCTTCTGTAGCAATTTTAGGTGTATCCTGCTATATATTTCCAAAATAATCTTCTTCTAATCTAACCCATCGCCATGTACATTGTTCACAGATAAAAAAGCTAACATTTTCATCTTTTTCTAGTTAAATCTATCAAAGTTGTTTCCTAAATTGAGTCAGGGCCTTTACTACAATACTAATACACAAAAGACAGTTTGGTACTTGGCCTGCCTACCCTCGACTTCCCCAATCATCGGCCTTTACCTGCATTTCCATTCCCAAACCTCCCAAAAAATTAAGGGCAAAAATCTGTAGTATTGTCTATTTCCCTGGAATAAACTGGTTATTTTTATACTGCAGACAATAGAACAAAATGATAATTGGGGTTTTCTATAAAGTGTGATTGAGAAGTGGTAATGATCATAGACAGCTGCATTATTTTTGTCTTTAAAATTTCAATCAAGTGGATCAGATTTGCATACTGTGTTTTCATGTTCATCAGAATATTTGAGATTGTAAAACTTCTGTTAAAATATTTTTTCTCTCTTTCCTTTTGCCCTTTAAACTTTCATTTTCTCCTTTTTCCTATCTCTGTCCTCCATGTTTATTTTCTCTCATCCCTTCCTCTTCCTCTTCCCCTTCTCTCTCTCTCTCTCTCTCTCTCTCTCTCTCTCTCTCTGTCATATGGAGGTATATGTCTGCATGCACACATGTAGTTTTGTCATTCAGCCAAGATAACATAAACACAAAGCTTTCTAACTAAATAAAACATCCAAAATAATGAACTGAGGATCAACCTCTTGGCTCTTTAATCAAAGTCTATTATGTACTTTGCATATTTTTAAAAACATTCTTTCATTTTTATTATCAGAGTTTCTGGACTGACAGTGCTGATCCTTCATACTACATTTGTAATGAAGCAGATGGGAATGTTCTGTGCAGGCTTGGAATGTATTAAGCATTTAAAAGGATTAAACATTTTGTAAAGAGCCAAAAATTCATATATAGTTTATCCTGAACTATAGCTGGAGATTACTTTTTTCCAAATTAACTCTCACTTTAAAAACCTGTCATGAAAATTCCAACACACCCACCTACCCTCCAGTTTTCTGGAAAGAGATTAAAGACTTGAAAGACATAAATGAAATTTAGCCAGTTCCATAGTAGAAAATAACTGCATAAAAATACAAAATCAGAGGCCATCTTTTTACTTCACAAATTTTCTTGCAAAATATCATAATATATTTCAACTTTTACCAAACCATTGCAAAAGTTGTTTCAATTGTAGGACTTCTTCACTTGATATGAATCACTGAGAGTTAGCCATTGTCTGGGCCTAAAAGAGTAACCAGATATTTCTTACTTAATTTCCTGAAAACTCAGAGTTCTCTAAAATTTGGCTTTCTTTATTTTCAAACTGGTGAAGTTCCAAAACTGTTAGATTTATATCTCTCACTGAAGACAAAGTAATTGCATATCAGATTATTTATCCTCAAAAGAAGAAAAATTTGTAATTAGGAACTTTGTAACCATAAACCCCTTGCAAAAAGACTTAGGCTGAGGTCTATCTTTGGCATATTTTCCTCTGTTGAGATTAGGCTTCCTGACTTTAAGTGCATAAACACTATCTGTGTTCTTGAGTGGAGGCTCCCTTCCAGGCTCTGGGACTTCCAAATCCCATTACTCTAAAGCTTGACCCATCATACTCTTCCCAGGGACACTTTGCTATCCTGTCAAAGGGATGTAAATCTTCATTCTGGCACTCTGCATTTAGGTCTTTACACACACACACGCACACACAAAACTATTCTCTAGCGTTGTTCGGCACAGTAAAAGAGCAAAAACATAAAAGTAAAAGTGGCCTTTATTCTAAGGATGTGGAGAAAAGCCGACGACCAACAGAGGTCTGGATTTCTCTGACCAAAACGTGGGGTATGGGATATATCTAACCTTTGACTTGGAGTGGTGCCTAGGGCAGGTATTGATGACTCGCGAGGAGCTGATTGGAATTCTCTTCACTGGCACTGGGAAAGGAAAAAGGAAGCTGTAATAGGGAAAGGAGGAGGTGATCTGGGGGAAACATCCCGGATACAGCCTTCCACCACCATAGTGTGCTTTAACTTATTCTAGGGCAAAACTCTTTCACTATTATCATTTATTTGTCTTGAAAAAGACAACAAAATTCATGGATACACAAAAAGTTTTATGGGGGTAGGGAAGAGATCATAATAACAGAATGTATTGAACATTTTCCCTCTGCCAGACACTGTGTGGTCTTCTATACTGACCCTTCCTTAATTTACAAACCACTCACCACACTTATAAGTCTTATACTATTTTTTCTATTTTCTGTCTAAGAAAGTTTAGGCTTAGAGAGCTTAGGGAATTACAATTATCCAACAGGAGAAAAATAGAATCAGAATTTAAATACAAATTGGTTTGATTTCAGAAGCTTTGGTTTTAATTACACTCTATTCCTTACTACACAATAACTGAAAAGCCCATGCACTGAGATGATATGGATTCTGTATTAGCCAATTAAAAAGCTAAATGAGAAAAAGAAAGTGCCATGTTTGAAAAATGTTCTCACTGCCATAAAACTTTTAAAACCTAGAGTAGATGTTGAAAGAAAATATCAAGTAAACTTTGTCAATATTTTACTTAATTCTATGTAAAATTACATTATTTGCTCCATATTTAGAAAGAATATTTCTATCATATTATATGATAAAGCTACATTAGTAAAGCATTTCAAATCACTTTCAAAACATTTGATGCAAATGTATATAAGGTTGTGGTCATCTTGTTGCCTTCTGTCAAATTCATTATGGAATTTATATAAAAATAGGAAAAACCCTTTCAAGATAACAAGGGAAATGGTCCAGTTTTTAAAAGTTATTTCCAAAGTAAACACTTTTATGAAATCAATAGCAATATACTTAGAAACATAAAGAGTCAAATAAGCAGTTTCTGGGCCACAATTTTGTTTGACAGGAGGGATTTCCACATTATTCACATATGTAGAACAGAATGCCCAATAAATGGCAGAAGTGTTTTTAACCTTTCTCTCTCCACAACTTTCCTTTTAACTTTGAACTTCTCCATTCCTTTCTGTGAGCATTTTAAGATCCATTATAGAACATCTGACACTCAGCACTTAGCAGCTATTAAAGAATGCAATTATCTCTATTCATCAGCTAAGTATACAAAACAATTGCACCCATTAGAAGATTCTGCAGAGAGAAAAGATAAAGGAGAATCCACTTCAGAGATGGAATCCAGGTCACATTCTGGATTTTTAAAATTTGTTCAACAATTTCCCCTGCCAATGGCACCAGGACAACCTACTGATCACAAAAGGCTGGCTTTGTAACTTACTGAAGGGAAATGCTTCACACTGAGTCTTAATAGTATCTCAGAAAGGAGATCAGGGTCTGATATTTATATACTTGTTAGGTCTGTGGTGTACTAGTTTGAAGTAGATTTTTCAAATCAGTGATGTGAGTAGGATTATTTACAACTGATGGATACAGCATAAGAGTCACTAGAAGAGACCTTATCAGTAAAAATATTACTCAGATAATGTCGATTTTAAAGATGTTGTTACAGCAAAAATAATGAAATAATTGTTAAAGAAGTATACAATCATATTTTGGTTAAATGTTTGAGCAACAGATTTTACAGACATGTTGCTATATATGGCCTTAGATAGCTAAGTAATGTGATTTAAAGCAATCTTAGTGAGATAGGAGATTAGGGTGTGGTAAAACTGGCTGGGCAAGTAGGCCTGGCATGTTAATTACAAGATCCTGCACACAGGATGGAACAGTTCCCAACGTCCAGTATGCGGACTTCTCACAGAACTTGAGCAGGTTATCAGTAGGAAGCCTGGATCTAACACCAGCCTGATGTGATGCATCCCTGAATAGCCTCTCAGAATCCACATAGAGAAGTTCTCCCAGGTTTCCTCGAGATTTCCTCACAGTAGCCTGCCCTGCTTTCCCCAAGTTGTTCTTGTATCTTGCTTTTCCCTCTTTTACTCTGCCCAAGTTCACTCTGCAGGTACAGTGTCTCTCTCACTCTTCATTTTTTACTTTTCAAACAAAATTCGCCACTGCTTTTTGCTCATTTCATTTAATTCTTTGTTGAAGATGAGAAGAATCTGGAATCTAATTCCAGAAAGGAAGGGGAACAACAGAATTCAGTAAGGTTTTTGGTGAGCTGCTTTTAGTAGCAGCTGTAAGATAACGTTTTGGTGTAGCCAGGAGAGTCTGGTAACATTAACTTGCAAGGTTAGATCCCTAAAAAGTGATGAAGGAAGGAAGGAAAGAAAAAAGAAAGAAAGAAAGAAAGAAAGAAAGAAAGAAAGAAAGAAAGAAAGAAAGAAAGAAAGAAAGGAGGGAGGCAGGGAGGGAAGGAAGGAAAGAAGGAAGGAAGGAAGGAAGGAAGGAAGGAAGGAAGAAAGAAAGAAAGAAAGAAAGAAAGAAAGAAAGAAAGAAAGAAAACAATAAAGAGAAAAAGTGAAAATTAGCAATCGTGAGGACCAACTCAAAGTAAAATAAAAGATGCATGGATGTTAAAGAGTTGATGCCTAACAGTCCTTCCCCAAAAGTGTAGGAATTCTTCTATCTTAAAATAAGAATTTTTCAGTCACAGAACTTCATAAAAAGCAAGTAACTAAAGACCTTATTATGTTCCAATTGGTGATGGGATCCTAGACAGGTTCCTACATTCTTTTGTGCAATGAATGAAGGATTGAGCATGGCGGGAAATGGTAAGGAAACAGCAATGAAGTTTAATTAATGGACAGTACTGCTCAGAGTGAGAGGGCTCTTGCTACAAACAAAAACTGGTGCATGTGCTGAAGGCATTACCTTTCAGAGATTTACAATATTGTGCCAGGTTTAATGGGCCTCCCACTTGGGCCTTTCAGAGCATGTTTAACAGTGTACTTGACAGTGTGCTGAGTCAAGTCAGCTGTGTCTACTATGCATGTTTTTTCTCAAAATTCACTCTGTTGTAATTGGATATAGGAGATACTGTACACATGAATGAAACTTCAATGAGCTCAAACTGAAACAATGTTACTGTAGGTCACAAAGGATGACATGGTAAGCATGAGTCCTGGTTTGAGATTTTGGAGTTTTCCAGTGCACCTTCAAGGGTCTTTGTTTTTCTTATCTATGACTCCTGGTTGTAAGGCCCAGGGCAAACTTTAAGGGTTTGTCTCTAAAAAATTGCACAGGTTCTGGTAAATAGAAAGGAGTAACCAGTATCTCCAATTGTGCTATTTATAGTAATTATACTCCAGTAGCTCCGAAGTTTTCATTTTTAAATTAGGAAGTTCTGAATGACTGAATGACTCCTAACTATGTATGAAATTAGTATCATTTTTTTTTGGTGACAGTTACTCATATGATCTGAACAAAGCATTTAAGTTTTTTTTTTTTATTTAATTTTGGAGGTTAGTTAATTTTGTTTTGCTTGCTTTGGTTTGTGGTTTCACAGCTCAGATTTCTAGCTAACCTTAGAAGACATTTTGAGGAATCTTAGAGGAAAGTGATCAGGGCCTGTACAAGAGAAGAAAAATATTAGTGAAGTCTAGAAGGCAAATCTCAGGATTATGAGAAAATGACACATGAATTATTACCATCTAATAAGCAAAATAAAGATATTTGGACCTCTTGGAGAATTTTAATGATAAGAGCTAGAGAAATAAAATAAAGTAAAACTAACAAAATAAAATAAAACAATGATGTCTATTTATTCTGGGGAAAATATGTTGAAGATAATTATTAACTCAACCCTTGAATCTTACAACTATTGTAAATTTTAAAAAAAGAAAGAAAGCATAAACAATCAAAATGAAGAAATCTGTAAAAATAAGAACAGCCTATATCCATCTTTAAACTTGAACACGTAATTTGTTCTTCCCAAGAATGTGTATTATCTTGAGTGTACAAGAATTGATGGTTAACAAAAGCTATTAATCATATAAGAACTGCACAACAAACCATATTCAACTAACAGGCTGCTCTTTGACTAGTAAATACAAGCAAAATAATGAATTAGTATCCCTAAGGTTCGTGAACCAGAGTTAATTTACATTCTTTTGACAGTTTGTATGAATTCAATGGGTCTAATTCCTTTTGCTTAATAGCAACTAGCAATAAATCCTTTTAATGAATTTGTTTTTAATGGATATTTTGATTATTTTTATGAAAAAAAGCTTAGGCATCAAGCTAGTAGTATTTATGGGCTAAATTTCTAGTGAAATACAATAAATAAGTTCTCTTCTTGCTTTAATAGATATAAAAATTTAGTGGAACAAGTGAAAATTTTAAACACTTAAGATATTGCTTGCCACTCTTCAATTGCTTAGATATGGGGTATATTTAGAAGACTTTTCCTCCAAAAGGTAGTACACATGTCTGTTTGGAGTAATTAAAAACATAGAACACCAAATGATTAGGTCTACATCACACAGACACAAATACTAAAGAGCATGATGGAGGATAGGACATTACTTGGTTTAAGAATATATTAGAACTAGACCACAAACAAATTAACCTGAAAATAAATTAGTGCATGTGAATGTATTATCAAGCAGCCTTTATCAGCAAAAATTGGCAAAAGGAAAGCCACTTACACAGCATGCAAATGATCCAGTGTTCTCTAATGTAACTTCTGGAGGATTAAAAGAACTCTTCAAATAAATTAATATGTTAATTTCAAATCATTTAATAGCTATTATCACCTCAATGGGGTGAAGAAATGCATACAAAATCATTTGTCCCCATTTCCAAATAATTCTTTAAATTTTCTGTATGAAAGTTTCTTGGGGAGAAAATAAACCTGAATTCTAAGACATTCTGCTTTCAAGTTTTCCATTTTGAGAAATATATAACTTTACCTACTGAAAATGAATAAAGGAGTATTCAGTTCTGGCACTATGCTTGAGAAACATCTCTCAAAGACCCAGGCGTTAAAAGATTTGGTCCCCAGCCTATGTCACTTTTGGGAGGTAGCAGAACATTTAAGAAGAAAGTCCTTGTAGAGGGAAGTCACTAGAGGCATACTCTTTAAAGTCATAATACCACTGTAGCTTCTTCCTCTCTTCACCTCCTAGTCAGCATGAGGTAAATGACCTGCTCTGTGATGCACAGTTTGTAAAAAATGCTTCTATCATGACATATTGTGTTGTCACATGCCCAGAGTAACACAGCCAAGCAACTATAAACTAAAACTCTTCCTGGTTGTTACAGTTTGTGGCTGGATGTCTCCCCAAAGCCTTATATAGTCATGGGGTCAGGATTCTAGAGTTTGTGATTGATTATAGTCTAATGCTGAAATTATGTATGTGAGTGCTATACCAACCCTAGCATGGGTAGCTTACATTTAATATAAGGGAGGGAAAGAGACTTCTCTCATGCTCCTCTCTTTTTTGCTCTGATTGCCATTGCTGTTTACCACCACCATGAACTGTTGCCCCTTTGCCATGCCATCCTGCCTAGGAGCCTCCACAAACTGGGAGCTAAATAAAGTTTTCCTCATTTAGCTTTGGATGTTAGGTATTTTGTACCAGCAATGAGAAAAAACAACTAAGACACTGGGTTTGGGGGTACCGGAGCCTCCTTTTAGAGATGATTTCTAGGTTCTTTCTGTCCTAAAGAATTGTTCAAAACAAGTGCAAATAGTAGCAAAGTTTTATTAAAAATAGGAAGAGAAACAGGCTCTACAGAATGAGTTTGGATGAGGTTAACATAGAAAAAGTAGTATACTACTTGAGGGTAAGCAACCTTGGAAAAGAGAAGACAGTGGCAAAAATTCAATGTGGATCATTCTTTTTGTATCATCCACTCTTCAGGTTAATGTCAAGTCTAAGCCATACTATCAAAACGTGATCCAGTTCTTGTGAGAAGTCTATGTGCAGAGCTTTGGTAACTGTTCCGCACATGTGTCCTGGGATTTTGTGAATAAAGTCTCCCAGTTAGCTTTGCTATACCCTAATCTCCTGTCTCAGGGGCACTGTATAGAACCAGGTATACATAAAATACTATTTGAAGGAAAAGAAAACAACAGAAAACAAAATCAAAGATTGGCAATGAAGATATTCAGCAAATTTATACAGATAAAACAGGAAATACAGGGGCCTTTTAAAGGTGTGAGGCCTTAACTTCGTATTAGAAAGAAGTTCAGTTTTACAGGAATAAAGAAAAAGAAAGAACAATAAAAAAACCAGATCATAGAAGTGTACTAGTCTGTTTATGTTACTTTTTATTTTAAAAAAGTAATGACATAATCAACTTAAGAAGCAGTAAGGATTATTTTGTCTCACAGTTTTAGAGGTTTT
Source organism: Hydrochoerus hydrochaeris (assembly GCA_004027455.1). Classification (NCBI taxonomy): domain Eukaryota; kingdom Metazoa; phylum Chordata; class Mammalia; order Rodentia; family Hydrochaeridae; genus Hydrochoerus; species Hydrochoerus hydrochaeris. Next base: position 808,045 of record PVLA01000037.1, on the reverse strand, counting down.
AGTCAAAGTTGCATGACTCTGTTGCTTCGGGACTGTGATGAGGAGGACTAGCCTTCCAAAAAGGAATAATAAGATAATGCAAAAGAGATATTGAGCCAATGCAAAGTCAAAGTAACTAGCGCAAACATTCAGTCATATAGCCGTAGCATTCAATGACAGTACACTGAGAATATTGCTTCCAAAAACTTAGGCAAACTCACCCCATTTGCTTTATTGATGTAGTGTATATGGCCATTGTCTCAACTGGTTCCTTACAGTAGTTCCTTACCTTCAGCTTTCAGTAGATATTCAGATTTCCCGGGATCTCTTTTTTCACGAGGAAGGGGGTACCTCCATTAAATCTTTGTCTCCACTTACGCAGCATTATTTATCTCTCTGTCATTGGTTGCTTGAAGAGATTCTGGACTACCACATCCTGCCTGATCTCATAGGATTTCCTTTGAAATTTGATTGACGTTCTCCTTGACCCTGTAATTCTTGCATCCTACATGCCTGCAAAACTAACATCACATGGATGTTGCCATAGTCTGTTGCCACTGAAAGCTGTACTTTGGACAGTTTAAATTGTGGCTGTAGTGCTCTCTGATTTCCTAACCAGCCAGTACTCTTTACCTAAAAGTGTTGGCCAAGAAGAACATTCTGGGAAAGTATTCTGAAATAAAAATCATTAAAAAAAATTTTTAATTTTATACTTTTGATGTCAGTGTTACAGATTCCTGATGTGCCCTCAGAGCATCTTTCCTTAATGTAGAGCACTTAGCTGATAGTATCAGTAGCCTCTATTGCACCTTCTTCAGCTGAAGTTAGCATATGCTTTTATGGTGGATAAATAGCAAATTTCCTCAAATTTTCTAATATCCTTCTGTTTGCTACTGATTCTCACTATAAGTTTGACTAAAAACAGCTAATACTGATGCTATGCCATCTTTAAATTTCCTCCAACAGAAAAAAATAATCCATTATTGTTAGACTCAAAAAGCGTCTCAGGAGGTGTGGCTGTCACAGGGCAAGAGCCACCAGCCTCTCCTGAAATCCACACCATGTTGGAACTTAGGGTGCTGGGAAAACAATAACCAGCTTACTGCCCTGGTAAGTGGCTATGGCCTGGCCATATCAGCCACCCCTTAGGGAGAGAACCACCAGCGTCTCCTGAGATCCATGCCATGTTGGAACTTAGGGCACTGGGAGACCAAGCAATCAGCTCATCACCCTGGTAAGTGGCAGTGGCCTGGCAAGCTCAGCCGCTCCAGGACGAGAACCACCAGTGTCTCCTGAGATCCAAGCCATATCGGAACTTAGGGTTGTTTGGGAAACAAAGCAACCAGCTCACTGCCCTGGTAAGTGGCTCTAGCCTGGCAGGCTGCAGCTGCCCCAGGGAAAGAACCGCCAGCATCTCCTGAGATCCGAGCCATGTTGGAACTTAGGGCTGTCAGGGGCCAGGTAGCCAGCTCACCTCCCTTTTAAGTGGCTGTGAACATACCATCACAAAAATCCCATCCACCCCACCCTCCGTTAGCAAATCTGAGCATCTCTTGGGAGGTTGACCATATGCAATATAGCAAATAAGGGGGATTTACTTCTACCATCTTTTTGAAGGCAAATATTTTTATCACTGTTTTGCTTTATTCTGATTAATGGTACTGCTGTATTCAATGTTTTGTTTTGATAAGTTCTATAATGTTCTGTATTTCTTTTGATTTTGCTATACCTGATTTAAAGAACAACTATTGTCAAGATAATGAGATATACTGTGATACCTATTACTGTTATCCTGGTAACCTGCTGTGAAGTTCTGTACCATTTTCACTACACTGTCTCAATTGGTTTTGTTCTCTCTTGTTCTGTTGTATTTTGCTACCTTCAAAATAATAAAAAATTAAATTAAAAAAAAAAACAGCAGGACAAAAAGAAAAAAAAAGTGTCTCAGAGCATGGACAAAACACAGCCAAATTATTTGCTATAGTGCAACAAGGTGGCATCTAATCCAATTTGCAATATGAAACCTTAGAACAGCAGCCTTGAGGGTCCACATTTCTTTCAGGTTTCTTGTCTCCTGAGCGCCCATTAAAATTGCTTAATAAGCTTTCTTTAAGACATTTTAGCATTCTTTAACACTCCTCTCGGTCCTTCCTAATGGATTGTAATGGATCTTTCCATGACTGAGCATAGGCAAGAAAAATTCTTTTCTCTTGGTCCTAGTTTCTCAATTACCCTTCTGTCACCATAGTTAAATACTTGAGATGATGAATTTAAAAAGTGAAAGAGAATGGGCTGGGGATTTAGCTCAACAGGGTAAGCGCCTGCCTGGCAAATGCAAAGTTGTGAGTTCTATCCCTAGTACCACAAAAGGAAAAAAAAGTGAAAAAAAAACAACAACAACACTTTTTTTGGTTCTCAGTTCTACTGGCTTTGGTCTATAGTCAGTTGGTCTTATTGGGTTTTGGCCTGAGGTAAGGTAGAGTATCATGGCTGGGAGCACAGAAAGGAGCAAACTATTCAAGTCATGGAAGGGGACAAAAGGGAGAAAAGCCAAAGGAAAGCGTCCCATATTCTTTTTCAGGGCATGTTTCTAGTGATGACAATAACCTTCACCAGACCTCACTTGTTAAACATTTTCCTCCTCTCACTAGCATCAAGCTGGGTCCTAACATTTAATACATGAATGCTGGGGGACAGTCCAGATCCAAACTATAGTAATCTACAACAATAAGCCTAATGGCTTAATGATAATTAACATGGAGAATCCATACATTCCTTGAGAAAAGTTATTAAGCAATGGATACAATGTGAATTAAACTGAAATTTCAGGACTATATTATATAAATGGAAATAGGGAAGAGAGAAAACTTTAGGGAAGAGAGAAAACAGCCTGGGCTCAATAAGCAAGAACTACAATCAAGAATTCATTTTAGGATTGTTATGTAGAATCCACTGCAATGAGCAAGTCAGGATAAAAGAAAGAGTTAAGTTGCCAAGTTACTATTTCAAAGTTGTCAGGACATTCCAGGATTTATTTCTTGAAAGAAAGGTAAAATTTAGGTAAATAAATGCTATAGGGCAAGTCAGAAAGTAATTATTTCATCAATGTATGATAAGAAAGAAAATGATTGAGTCCCTCAAAAGCTTGACTGCTATGTAAATTTTTGCTCTACCTGATGTGAAGCATTTAACCCTGGGACTATTTCTTTTGAATTATGTACAAAATATTGATAGTGGAATTGAGGGAAAAATACATAAATGTATTCTTATATTTTTCAGATCAATGTCAGTGTAGACATTACATGAAATGAATGTGTTTCCAGGAATCATTCACTATCTAGGTAGACTCAAAAGCAGAAGGCACTGAATTGACAGCCAGCAAAATAAAAAGGGGTTCTGGAGAATTCAATACCTTTGAATACTGGCAATCACTTCCGCATTTATCTCTTTCTTGACACAGTTCTTTCAGATGAACCACTGGTAATGGAGACACTGGAAAATAGAAAACCTGCATAAAGGAATCAGGTGTAAAGTTTTTCAGAACAGAAAAAGAGGATAAAGTAATGCAATCATTATAAAATGTAATATCCTATTTGTCAGATAAAATCAACCAAATGAAGCAATTATTCATAAAAAGAGTTGTGATGTAAAAGAAATATATATCATGAGCATATTAAATGGAGAATAATAGCATTTTATATATAATGTCTTACTAGAAGACCTGGGAAATATAACAAAGATATCACTATCTCTATATCTATATATCTCAATATGAACTAACATTGATATTTCAACAATGAGGAACTAGATGCAGCTATAACCCACTTACAGACTGTAACTCAACAATTTATAGATATGGGGTGTGTACTCATTTGCTATTTTTGGTATAAAAATGATCATAAGTTATTGGCTTCAAAAGTAATTTATTATTTTAAGTTTTAGAGTTGCAATTATAGAATGCTTTCCAAAGAGCTGAAATCACAAGCTACATTTCTTTTGGAAGTTCTAGCAGAATCTGTGCCTTTATGTTTCAGGCCCCCTCCATTCCTTGGATTGTGGCTGCATCAGTTTGACACCAGTTTCATTGCCAGTTCCTTGCAGTTTCTTCCTCTCCTAATTTCTTATAAGAAATTTTCCTAATTTTCGAGGTATAGTATCTTTACCTAGATAATCCAATGTAGTCTTCTCACCTAAAGAACCTTAAATTATTCACAACTACAGAGTCTCTCTTGTCTTACAACATAACATATTCACAGGTGGTAGAGATTAGCATTTGTGAATCTTTGTCTGGACCTTACTCTGACTTTATACTATATAAGCTATATCTCTACCTAAAATAATTAAATTCTAGTTGTAAAACAAACCAGGCTTTCTAGGTCTTGTGGGTGCTGGTACAACAAAATATCTGAGGCTCAATAATTTATAAGGAACAGAAATTTATTTCTCACAATTTTGGAGATTGAGAAATCTAGGGTCAACCAGCAGGCAGCTTCAGCTGTCTGGTGCAGGCTTTTTTCTGCTTGAAGTTTCATTCTGTGTAGAGAGGTATTCTTTGTCCTCAAATGACAAAAGGTATAGAGGACTTAGAAAGTATGCCATGTCTTTACATGACAGAACAGGGCAAAAGTCCTCCTTGCACTAGAATGTATCCATTCTTGAAAGCAGAACCTTTATTATCTAAATGCTGACCAAAGGTCCCACCTCTGAGAAACACTGCACCAGTGTTTAAACTTCCAACATACACACCATGGAGAACATATTAAAACCACACGACACATAGCAATGAGTAGGCTGTTTCAGGAATCAAACTGAATACTGTACATGAAACATTTGGAGTTAAAATTGTCAGTGTATATAGAACACATAAAATAAAGGGGAAACATTTTTGAGTTTATTTATCTATTCTAATAATTTCTATTAAAAAGTAACTCTGCCTTTGCCAACAAATCCAGTCACTCTTAATATTACGTAAACATTATGTCCTCACTTTTAGCTTTCTGAATAGCAAAGCAAATTCTAAAAAGGTACAGTTTCTGAAAAGAAAAATAAAAGTGTTATATTTTAAGTTGCTTCAGTTTTCAAGTTGATGAGTTAAGTTCTGACACTAACTCATCAAATGCAGTGAATTCACATGCAGGCAAAATGTAAAAAAGTGGAAAATTATATTTACCACATCTATTTATACTTGTTCCTGGTAAGCTTTTAAAAATTAGCATTTCTTAAGATTCTGAAAAGTAAAATGATTTAAAACCATTGCAACTATGAGTAAGATACATTAAGTAATATGTATGCATAGATCTTAGCACCTCTAACGGAAAGACAAACATTGAAGAAAAGAACTTTTCTGTCAGGCAGTCTTGCTTTGACATCTTGTCCTCTAGTGAAACTTTTAACAAGTTTTATGGAAGAAGCTATTTTCCTCCACTTTATCAGTTAAAATATATTTTCATGAGCTCCAAAGGACAACTGCCAAGACTAGTACCTATAAACTTTACTACTGAAGTTTTGCTTTGTCTGCTCTGGAAGTGTCAGTTCCTGATTTTATCCCTACTGTGAGGGAAATTATATGATGCTTCCTTTTTATTTATTTTCTATTAGTCCAATGCACATCTATATTCTTCTTACCACAAGAGCACTTACCTGCCTAATAAGTTTAGCTCTGTGTATTTGTGTCTCAGTGATACAGAGTCCTAGGACATCTTATATTATGTTTTCAAAGTTTTACAACTTTGCAGGAGAACTGTATGAATTTTCCATAAATATTAGAGGAAGAAAGCAATAATTATGATATTTGAGAGAACTGGTACATAAAACAAAAAGTAGACAGAAACATTTTCTCAGAACATCTTTTTCATTTCTTCTCTTTTTTGCTTTCTATATATATATGGATTGTACTGTGTGACAACTCAAATTTTTTGACACCGTATCCAATCTCTTTCTCTGGTAAAAGGCATTAATCATAGTCCTTCATTATGAGTATTTAGTGAAAGTACTATTACCAAGAGAATGATTATTTCGGTTAGTTTTCATTTTTGTTCTGGGGCATATGTATGAATATGTAGGTAGGTATGAATGTGCACTGTAATACTTATTTGCCTAGTAGGAAATATGTATTAATTCAACCAGAAAAAAGTTCACCTCATGAGACAGATTTGCTCATCTATAACTTAGGATGGAACTTGTTAATCCTATAATACTTTTACTATTTCAACTGTTGTAACACAAAAGAGATAATAATCTTATGATGGTCATATTGCTTTATATGTTTAGGAAGGATGAGGCTCACTGTTTATAACAGAAGACTCTAAAACACTAGTGCTTTAAAATGATCAATGCATGCTTTTATTTCCTTTTTTTTACTTTTTTGTTTTTTTTATTTAAAGAGAATAAAAAGAAAAAGGATAGAAATATTACAGAATTTCAAGAAAAAGATAAACATTAAGAAATCACTAGTTGATAAATTACATATTGTTCTTTTAGAAATCGTTTTTCAAGTTACAAAATTAAAGCACACAAAGTGGACACTCAAGCAGTGAGAGTGCAAACAGATCTGTTCAACAATCCAACAAGAACCTAGAAATATGCTTATCAATCCCACACATCTAAACATACATGCAGCTATATCTTTTATAGCACTTCCAATTTCCCTTTTTTTACAATAGCAATTATACATTTTTAAAATTTTATTTAAAGAGAAGAAAAAAAGCAAAACAGAAAAAAAAGGGTAGCAACAATACAGAATTCTAAAATAAAGAAATAAAAAAAAAGGAAAATGAGAAAAAAACTCACTATGAAATCACTAGTTGATAAATTACATATTGTCATCTTGAACATAGTTGTTCAAGTTACAAAGTTAAAGGATATATAGTAGACATTCAAACAGTGAGACTGCAAACAGTTCTGCTCAAAGATCCAACAAAGATTCAGCAATATGGTCATCTATCTTACACACTCAAACATACACACAGTTATATCTCTTAGAGCACTTTCTTTTCCTCTCTTTTTTACAATTGGAATTACACATTTTGGTTTTATTACACTTGTAGTTCTTACTTAATTTTAACATTAGAGAAACAATATGATATTTATAAATATGATTCTGATTTATTTCACTAAAGAGGATAGTCTCAAGTTGTCTCCACTTGCCTATGAAGGCCTCAAGATCATCCTTTCTTATAGCTGAGTAATATTCCATTGTATAAAAATGCCACATTTTTTTCATCCACTCTGCAGTTGATGGGCATCTTGGTTGTTTCCATATTTAGCTATCACAAATTATGCAGCTATGAACATGGGTGCACATATATCACTGTGATATGAATTTGTCAGTTCTTCTGGGAAAATACCTAGGGGAGGAATAGCTGGATTGAATGGGGCTTTCAAACCTAGTCTTCTGAGAATTCTCCATATGGATTTCCATAATGGTTGCACCAGTCTACACTCCCCCCAACAGTGGAGCAGTGTTCCTTTTTCCCCACAGCCTTGCCAACATTTGTTATCAGTTGATTTCTTGATGGCAGCTATTCTTTCCAGAGTGAGATGAAATCTCAATATTGCTTTAATTTGCATTTCTCGAATGACCAGTGATGGTGAACTTTTCTTCATGTATTTATTTGCCATTTGTATATCTTTCTCTGAGAATTGTGTGTTCATCTCAGATGCCCATTTTTGGAGAGGGATTTTGAATTTGGGAGCTTGATGTTTTTCAATTCCTTATATATTCTGGACACAAGTCCTTTGCGTGGTTGCTGGATAAAATTATTTCCCACTCTCTGGGTTTTCTTTTCACTCTGTTGATGATTTCCTTTGAAGTGCATAAACTTTTCAATAACATGGGATCCCAGTTGTTGATTCTTTGAAGTGTTTCCCGTGCAGTTTGCATTTTGTTCATGAATTCTCTGCCTACCCCTATGTCTCCAAGACTTCTACCTACCTTGTCTTCCAGTAGATTTAGTGTTTCTGTTTTAATATTTTGACCTAAGATCCATTTAAATTTTAGTTTTGTGCATGGTGATAGTTTGTGCATGGGTCTAGTTTCAGTGTTTAGCATGTGGAGAGCCAATTTTTCCAACACCATTTATTAAAGAGACTATCCTTCTTCCAGTGAACATGTTTAGTCCCTTTGTCAAATATCAGATGGCTGAGTGTCTTTGTAGTTGTGCTTGCATCTTCTAATCTGTTCCACTGAGCCTTAGGTTTATTCCTTTGCCAATACCAAGCTGATTTTATCACTGTGCCTTTACAGCACTGTTTCAAATCAGGAATTGAGATGCCTCCTGCCTTGCCTTTGTTGTACAGAATTGCCTTTGCTCTTCTAGGTTTCTTCTGTTTCCAAATGAATCTTAGTGTTTTCTCTAGATCTGTGAGGTATGTCAATGGTATTTTGATTGGGATTGCATTAAATCTGTATAACAGTTTTGGGAGTATGGCCATTTTCACAATGTTGGTTCTTCCTAGCCAAGAGCAAGAAATATCCTTCCATTTTCTAATAGCCTCTTCAATCTCCTTTTTCAGCATAGTATAATTTTCAGCATATAGGTCTTTTACATTTTTAATTAGGTTGATTTCTAAGTATTTTATTTTTTTACATGTTACTGTAAGGACGATATTTCCATAATTTCTCTCTCAGTGAGTTTTTTGTTTGTATACAGGAATGCTATTGATTTTTGAGCACTGACTTTGTATCCAGCTACACTGCTGAACTTATTACCTCTAGTAGTCTTTTAATGGAGATTTTTGGGTCTTCTATATAGAGTATCATATCATCTGAAAATAGTGATAATTTAACTTCTTCCTTTCCTAACTTTATTCCTTTTATTTTTCTCTTCTCGATTGCCCTGGCTAGTGTTTTCAGAACTCTATTGAAAAGGAGTGGTGATAGTGGACATCCTTGTCTTGTTCCTGATTTTTAAACTGAAAGCTTTCAGTATTTGTCCATTTAGTATAATGTTGGCTGTTGGTTTGTCATATATGGCCTTTATAAGGTTGAGGTAGACACCATGTATTCCCAGTTTCTTAATGGTCTTTATCATGAACATGTGTTGGACTTTGTAGAAAGCTTTTTCTGCATCTATTGAGATGACCATGTGGTTTTTGTTTTTGGCTCTGTTGATGTGGTATATTACATTTATTGATTTGCGTATGTTGAACCATCCCTGCATTCCTGGAATGAACCCCACTTGGTCATGATGTATAATCTTCTTGATGATTTGCTGCATTCTATTTGCCAGTATTTTAGTGAGAATCTTTGCATTGATGTTCATTAGTGTGATTGGCCTATAGTTCTCTTTTTTGTTGGATCTTTCTCTGGTTTTGGTATCAGAGTAATACTTGTCTCCAGGAATGATTTAGGGAGGATTGTTTGCTTCTCAGTTTCATTGAAGAGTTTAAGGAGTATTGGCATGAAATGTTCTCTAAATTTCTTGTAGAATTCAGCTGTGAATCCATCAGGATCTGGGCTTTTCCTTGTTGGTAAGTTTTTAATTACATTTTCAATTTCAATAGCTGATATTGGGTTGTTCAAAATTGCTATATCTTCTTGGTTGAGCTTTGGTAGTTCATATATTTCTAGAAATCTGTCCATTTTCCCTGTGTTTTCCACTCTATGTGGGTAGAAATTTTCAAAGTACATATTCATGGTCTTTTGAATTTCCATGGGATCTGTAGTAATTTCACCCTTTTCAGTTCTTATTGCATGAATTTGCGCTTTTTCTTTCTTTCTCTTGATAATTTTGGCTAGGGGTTTTTCAATTTTGTTTATTCTCTGAAAAAAACAGCTTTTTGATTCATTAATTCTTTGGTTTTTTTGTTTTTGTTTTTTAGTTTCAATTGCATTGATTTCTCCTCTAATCTTTACAATTTCCTCTCTTCTATGAGCTTTGGGTTTATCTTGCTCTTCTTTTTCTAAAAGCTTGAAATGGAGCATTAGGTTGTTTATTTGTGCTCATTCTGTTTTCTTGATATGACAATTTTTTGCTATATACTTCCCTCTTAAGACTGCTTTCATTGCATCTCACAGATTACAGTATGTTGTTTCTATATTTTCATTGAATTGTAGGTATTGTTTTATTTCTTCTTTAATTTCATCTGTAGAGCGCTTGTTGTTCAAAAGTTTGTTATTTAATTTCCATGCATTTATGCAGGTTTTACAATTTCTTTGCCATTAATTTCTAATTTCAGTGCACTATGGTCAGATATTGGGCATGGTATGATTTGAATACTTTTGCATTTACTTAATAATGTTTTATTGGATAATATCTGGTCTATTTTGGAGAATATCCCATGTGCAGTTAAGAAGAATGTGTATTCTGATGTGGTTGGGTGGAACACTCTATAAACGTCTTCTAAGTCCAATTACTCTCAGGTCTGATTCAGTTATTTCTTTGCTGACTTTTGGTCTAGTTGATTTATCTCTTTGTGACAATGGGCTGTTAAGATCTCCTGTTATAATTATGTTCTTGTGTATTTGGTTTTTCATGTCCATTAGTATCTGTCTTATATAGTTGAGTGCTCCTGTATTTGGTGTGTGTGTGTATAAATATATATATATATATATATATATATATATATATATATATATAATTGTTAGTTATTCCTCTTACATTTTTCCACTAACAAGTATATAGTGACCTTCTCTATGTCTTAATCATTTTAGGTTTAAAGTTCAAGTTGTCTGCAAATATAATAGCTACTCCAGCTTTTTTCTGGGTTCCTGTTGCATGTAATATTGTTTTCATCCTTTGACTTTTAATCTATGAGTTTCCTTTTGGGTCAGATGTGTTTCTTGTGTACAGCATATTGTGGCATCTTGTTTCTTGATCCATTCTGTCAATCTATTTCTTTTCATAGGTGAATTGAGGCCATTTATATTTATGGATATCACTGATAACTACTGGCTTGACTTTGTCATGTTATTTTCCAGTTGTTTCTTTCTGCTTTTCCTCTTATTTAATTGCTTACCCTACCTGGTAGTTTTTTTCTGTTGTCATTTTGGGGATTGTGGTCATTTTTATCTCTATCTAGTATGTCCTTCAGTACTCTTTCTAGGGTTGGTTTGGTGGACGTGAATTTCTTCAGTTGTTCTTTGTCATGGAAGTATCTTGTTTCTCCTTTAAATTTGAAAGACGGTTTTGCTGGGCACATCAGTCTGGGTTGAAAGTTGTTTTCTTTCAGGGCTTGAAATACCTCACTCCATGCTTTTCTTGACTTGAGGGTTTATGCTCAAAAGTCTGTCATGATTTTAATGGGCTTTCCTGATAGGTGAGTTTTGTCTTTTCTCTGACAGCTTTTAGCATTCTGTTTTTATGCTGTATGTCTGAGATCTTAATTATTCTGTGTCTGGTTGTGGGTTTATGTTGATTGTGACTGTTTGGTGTTCTAAATGCCTCACTTATTTGCATATCAAATTCTTTCCCCATGTCAGGGAAATTTTCTGGTATTATTTCTGCAAATACTTTACGTATGTCATTTGCCTGGACTCCTGTATCTTTGCTAACGCCCATTATTCTTATATTGTTTCTCTTGGCATCATCATGAAGCTTCTGGATTGTCATTTCATGCTGCTTTGTTATTTTTAAAATGCTCCTTTCCTGATCACTAATTGTAATCCTGTCCTCAAGGTCCAAAATCCAATCTTCAGCTTCCTTTAGGCTGTTTTGCATGCTTTCAGTAGAATTTTTTGTTTCTCGGATGTCTCTTTGAGTTTCTTTCATGAATTATGCTTGTTTTCTATGTTGTTCATTCAAGGTTTCAATCAGTTTCCCATGCTCATGTACTTTTTTCTCTATTTCTTTTTTAGCTGCATTCAACAACTCCTTTACTAAAGTTGTTATTTCTATCTTTACATGGGAGAGTACTTCTAATTTGATTTCCTCTATAGCCTGATAGAGTTGCTTTTTTTTATTTCACTCACTATCTTTTCAGAGATTCCCAGTGTGTTACTTCTGAGGTCCTCTATTTCAATGTCTCCTATACTTGCTTCTGGTGAACTATATGTTTGAGACTGCATTTTGCTTTTTCATTTTGTCATTTTCACTCTGCCTGAAGTTTTCTATATGCAGGAGAGGATCACACAGTCTTTTCAGACTCACCAAAGTCTTATAGTTAGTTGGAGGGGGTTTTACTACTGGCCCTATTTAACCCCTGTACACCTCTATTTTAGGGGCATACTCACCACACTGATGCAGTTAATCTGCTGTAGTCTAAGGTTTGCCACCTGGGAGCAAAGTTCCAAATTTTTTCACACTAACTGGAACCTAGTGAGGTCTTCTGGTGTTCCAGATGGGAAGGCAGGCCCAGCAGAAGCAGTCTAGGGCAGTTTTCAATCTGGGACAGGCTTCTGAGATGTTCCAGGTGGCATGGTGCACCCATAGGGGAAGTTCCAGGCAGCTTATGCCTGAGGCAGGCTTCCACAATATTCCTGGTGGCAGGGAACCCCCCCCCCCATGCATGCTTTTATCCAATTTTTTTACATGACTACTCCCTGGAAACAGATATAGAATATTTACATTACCTAAATAGAAGCAGAAAGGTCAAAATATCACTCAGTAAGTAAACGTTAATCAGAAATCTCCAAATAGAAGTGAAAAAATGGAAAATTTGTGTTTATCAAAGGGCCACAATATTGAACAACTTTTATGTATTATTGGCTATCTGTTTCTTCACCTAACAAGTGCATATTCATTTCTGATACGCAATTGTAAATTGGGTCCCTAAATTTGGGGGATCTACTGTTTTTGAGGTCTTTATTTATATCTTTTATTAGTCTATTCTCTGAGGAATAGCTGGCCAGTTGCTTTTCCTAAGCTGCTGGTTGTTTCTTTACTTTCTTGGTGGTTTCCTTTGAGGTACAGACGCTTTTTAACTTAATATCACCCATTTATAGATTCTTTGTATAATTTCATGTGCAGCCCAGGCTTTAAGAAAGTCTTTGCTAAAAAAAAAAAAAAAAAAAAAAGAACATCTTTGCTTACAGCCATGTCTTCAAGAGTTTTAGTTAATTTATCTTCAAGCAGTTAAACTTTCTGTTTTAATAATTAGTTATTTAATCCATGTTGATTTCAGTCTAATGAATGCTGAAATATATTTGTCTAAATTTTATCTTCAGCCTGTGCATAGCCAGTTTTCCTGACACCACTTATAAAAGACTTTATTATTCCTCTAGAGAAAGTGTTTGGCTCCTTTGTCACAGATAAGGTAAGTGTGCCTGGAATTGTTCCTGCAGCCTTATTTTCATATCACATGCTGTTTCTATAGCTGCAGCTTTGTGTAATACAGTACTGTACTACCACAGACAAAGCTATAGATATTTTTAGATAAATGAATGTACTGCAAGGCCATGAACCTAAGTGAAATAAATCAGAAATACCAAATTAAATATTGCATTGTTTCTCTTATATGAGCAATTCAAAGTATAGATAAAAAGCAAAAAAAAAAAGTAAATAAATAAATAAAGACATAGATATTAGAAAATGGGAAGATCTGTCACAAGTGAGAAAGTGACCAAAACATGAGGGAATGGGGAGCAAAGGAAGAAAAAAGGGAATTCAGAAAAAGAGTTTGAAGGAATATGGAAATAGAAATTTTACAAATGGGAATTTGCTCAGGGAGAAGAGGGAAAAGAAAAGAAGGGGTCCATAAAAATGAATTGGAATATGCTACATACAAGTATAAACTCCCTACAATAAATGTAGTCATTATATATTATAAACACATGCTAATAAAATGCCACTTGTGAGCAAATGAAGGAAAAAAAGGAACAATAGAAAATTTAAGTTATTGTTGAAGTAATGAATGAAATCAAAAGGATATTAGACACAGCTGGAGAAAGCATTAAGGAAGACTTTAGGAAAGGTAGTAGGAAAAATACAAAATACATATTCAAGATTAGAGGTGAAACATAGACCAATGGTGCTTATCTAGCGTGCATGAAATCTTGAATTCATGGTCTCATTTAAAAAAAATCTGCAAGTTACAGAATAAGAAAATGTGAATATATAAACTAGTTTAGATTCTGGAGGAAAATATGGAAAATGAGAGAACAAACATTTTTCTAAAGTCAGTTGTCATAATTTTCAAGAACTGATTAAGGTTACACATTTTACTTTCCAGAAATGTAGTTGTATCTAAGTATGTAGAGAAATGTAAATCTTCACCTAGTCTCATATTAAACTTACGTTAATGAATTGACAGAACAACAAAGTGAAAGTACATAATTTATAAAATGGTCCAAACGATACAGTTTCTGTAGAAGAATCACAATTTAAGAACTTTTTTTAAACCAAAAATAAAATCTAGAAGACTGTAAATTGATACTTTTAAAACATAAAGAAGAAAACAATTATTAGAAAGTTTTGAAGAGACGTTTCCCATACCAGTTCCTCCATGCTTAGCCTCATCACATGGCCAAGATATATGTCTTTACATTGTTTAAAATTGGGTGATAGAATTTGAGTAGATCTAGTCAGTGGGATGTTGGGAAAAGTGAGTCAAACCAACTTTAAGAAGTAACATCTTCATGACCTCTCATTCAGTACAGCATCTCCCTGTGTGTAATGACCCTAAAGAATATTCCAGATAATGAACACATGATGGGTCTGTAAAGGAATAAAGTAATATTCATCATGATAATTTATAAAATTATGAAAATAGAAATAATCTATTGAATAAGATAAATGTCAAGGACATAAACTAAAGTATTTTAGTGCATTTTTTATTTTCTGAAGATAATAAATAAAAAATTTCACTGTATTTCACAGTTATTATCAACAGTTTACTATGTTATGGGCACAGATTGAGGGATAAAATATAGCATAGACAAACAGACAAAGTCTTTATATTTATCCACCTGATATTACAGGTGTAAGTTAATGCTCTTGATAAAATCACCAAAATAACAGAAATGTGCTTACCTTTGAGTTAATGGGGAGTGACAACATGGACTGAGTTTAAAAATTCAGTCACTTTAGTCAATACTAAATAAGAAAAGAAAAAGTGTGGAAACTAGAAAATAATAGAGTGAGCAAAATAATTTCAATATGAGCAAACAAAATAAATATAAGTAAAATTTCTCATCTAGCAGTGTCAAACATTTGTCAAATCAACAAACAAAATCATTAATATTTTTAATAGAAAAGCAAAATATCTAAAAAATAAATTAAGAAAAGAATCCCATTTAAAGCAGCTACAAAAAGTTAAAATTCTTAAACATAAATTTAAGAAAAGAAGTAAAACAAAATTATCTTGAAAACTAAAATACTGATGATAAAAGTTTAAAGAATAAATCAATGTAAAAATATCCTTTGTTCATGGATTTGGAAGAAATAACATTGTTAAGATATTTATACTATCTAAAGGTTTCTATAGATTCAGTGTCAACCCTATCAAAACTATCATGTAATAGTTTCACAAAAAAGAAATAAATCATAAAATTTATACTTAAACATGAATTATCCCTAACATGCAAGAAAGCTTGGAAAATTTTTAAAAAACTTCAAAGCTGAATATATCACACTGATTTTAAACTATGTTATAAAGGTTCAGTGATTAAAATAGCATGATACTGGCATAAAAACCAACCGAAAGAGCACAAGAAAGTTCTTAGAAATAATCTTGCATTTATAATCAACTGGTTTTAGACAAAGATGTCAAGAACACACAAGCCAAAATGGACACTCTTCAGTGAAGACTGTTGGGAAATGAAATATCTTCATGGTGCAGAATTAAATGGGATCATTATAACATAGAAATTTCATTGCAAAATGTATTGAAACGTAAGTATAATGTCTGACAATTAAAATAATGAAAAGAAAACATAGGTAAAAAGGATTCATTATTGTAGTCTAGACAATGATGTTCTGGACTTAACCTCATAACATAGGCAAAAAGGAAAAGAAAAATGTTCAATATGATTCCATCAATCCAGAAAGTTTCTGAAAGGTAAAGGAAATAATCAATAGAATGAAGATGAAATCTATGGAATGCAAAAATATCTTAATAGACCAATTATCACAAAGGAGTTAATATCCAATCTATATAAGCAATTCTACATAGCAAGAATGGCTATCTGAAAGCAACCGTAAGGCTAGAGAGTAAAGGAAACCACATCTAGATTATAGTTAGAATAATCAATTTTTGCAGACATTATCTAAAACTGTGTGAAGATTCTTCAATGACAATAAAAATATTGAACTGCTGTGGGATCCAACAACCCCTCTTGTGAGTATAAAATCAAAAGATTTGAAATCAGAATGCCAGAGAGATAGTTTCACTCTATACTCATTATGGTATTATTCACCATAGCCACAATATGAAAGCAAATCGAGTTTTTATTGGTAGATGAAGGATAGATAGAAGTGTCATATGGTACATGCATTACAGAATATCATTCACACTTTAAAGATAAGGATGTTTGATCATTTATTTACGACAGCATAGATCAGCTGGGAGCACATTATACTAAATGATTTAAGTCATACATAGAAAAACAAAAACCACATTTTCAAGCACCTGTTAAATCTAAACTCTTGAACTCCTAGAAACAGAGAAGAATGGTTGGTTATTACTAGGGGCTGTAGAACAAGGCAAGAAAACCATGTCAGTCAAATGGTGCCAAGTTTCCACCTCACAGGTAGAATCAGGTGGTGGTTTCTTAGATCGTGCAGCATGGTGAAGACAGTTAACATTTGTATATTCTATGCAATGTATTTCAAAATTGCTGTGTGTAAAAATTTCAAATAGTCTCAGAAGATGCAAAATGATGAATATTCTTAGTGCTGAATAGTGTAAGTACCTTGATCTAATTATTCTACATTATATACTTCTCATACATCACATTGTAGCCCAACATATAGATAGCTAGATATTGCCAATTTGTGTCTTAAAAATAAAAGAGTCCCAAGGCAGCAAAAATGTAACAAATTTAAATGCATATTATTTAAGAACATACATAAACATATAAGGGCTGAAAGGCTGAAAGTGAATGGTAAAAAATGCACATATTCAAAGTACGTATGTAAAAAGATAATGGAGTTAGATTATTATTTGACTGTGTTGGTTCAAAAATCAAAAAAGGCTTTTGCAGAGGTAACAAGGGTCACTGTTTATGTCTATGACTTTCCAAACTATCAAAAATGTTAGTGGCTGTATGTGAACTTAGAACTTTGAATATAGATGTCTTATTAAAAACGTATATGTATATGTATATATGTATGTATATGTATATAGAAAGCTGGCAAACTCACTGTCTCCCTATAGGGAAGTATCAGGATATTTTATAAATAATTCATATTGATATGATTGCTTCGTCACAATAATTCATATTGTTCTTTCAGTGGGAGATGTGGTATCCTCCATTTATTCAGGTATTTATTCTAAAATATTACCTTCATACAAAATTGTTTCTTCTCCATTTGTATGATCACACTTATGTCATTAATGCATCTTACTTTTTGTTCCTTCATCTTTAAAATGAAAATAAAGTTAACATGATTTATTGAGTACCAAACGAGGCAAAACATCAAAACCGTATACTGACTTATTTCAACATTATTTTTAGTGTTTCATTAATTTTTCCTCCTGAGAGACCACCTTTCTTAAAACAACACAATTTAAAATAATATAAAATAATTTCCTCAGAAGGATAAAAACATAAACACTCAAGATTATGTCAAAGCAAAGTTTTTAAAGAAAAAAATGCTATTATAATTTTTTAAGTTTTGAGTTTATAGCTCAGTGCTGGAGCTGTTGCTTAGCATGAGTCCCTAGGATCTCATCTTTTAGTCAACATATATTTGTAAGGATTTATCCTTTGCTATAAGGATAGCAATCTGATCAATATAACTGCACATAATTGCCATTTTAAACAGATTGTTTTCCTATGCAGATCTAGGCAACAAAGAAGAATATATATATATATATATCTTATATAAGTAATGTTCAGATGCCAAGGAATAGCTTTTTCCAGAAAAGACATTTTCCAAACCATAACATATGGAAAACGTTATGTTTGCCAATAGAATTACCTTCTATTCACATGCTTGTTCCCTCTTAAAGCAGGAACTAGTTCAATTTTAAGAAATGTTGAATCCCTAGGTCTGGAATAATGCCTATTTTCATGTGTGACCACATTTGTCAAGAGTATGACTAACTGAATACAAGTCATTTGGTATTTTTCTCAATCATACTATTCAACTTAATTACATTGCTAATTCAGGTCCTTTGAAAAACACCTTTGAATCTGTGTCTTACTCAGATAGCAAAGTAAGTTACTGAATTGAGGAAAAGAATGAAAATAGAATAGATATTTTGCAATGCATCAAAATAGAAGAGACGGAACCTGGCATTTAAATACTATATATTGGAGCATAATATTTAAAAATATCTGACTAATTTGTAATTCACCATTTGACTCATGTGAAATGATGTTGGAAATCAATCGAGAGCATATATATATATCAAATAGATTTGATTCCCGTTTTCTTTAAAGTACATTCCAACTTATTTATTTATTTATTTTTTGAGACAATTTTCTATGTAGCTCAGGCTGGTCTTTGTTTCATTCTGTAGCTCAGACTGGTATCCAACTTTATCTTTGTGTCTTAGCCTCCTGAATGCTAGGATTACAGGTGTGCTCTGCTACGTCCTGATCTATCTAGGAAAATTTTGTAACTTGATACTATCATTTGTGTTGTGATAGAGTTACTAATATTTTCTTTATATGCAGGAATAATTGCAGCAGATTTTACTGTATACTAGTTTTTCAGTAGTGATAATATTTTTTTCAATTTTGGTTATAGATCAACCAAATTCAGCTTCTCTTTGGAGGTGAGTTTTGTACATAAAGTTGTCAATTTGAAACAGCTCTGTGTCAGTTAGAAGCAAGGGGTCAGGTTTAAAAAATAGTACCTATATTCCAAAAATTACTAAATTTTTTAGATGCTTCTTAAGTAATAAAAAACATAAAAGATGCTTTTCCCAAGACACTTTGCTTTTCAGACACAATATTCTTAAGTGTAGCAAATACAGGAACTCTAAACTGTTCAAAAGGTGTTTCTGAAGCAACCACGTGATGGCCAAAAAAGCATTATGAACCTTTTTTGTCTAATGTAAGCACTTTTGAACAATAGGAACATGAAACCACTAAAATTTTTGAGTTTGGTTTGAATCTCTGAGCTAATGAATTTCAAGTGACATGAAATTGGCCTGCACAGCACTATGGCTAATGAGACCTAGCTCCCCTCACCCTCGCCAGCTACGTGGTGTCTTTTCATCTTCTTAGTGTCTGCTTCCACTGAAAGATCTCAACCATAATAAACAGCTCTGATTGAATTTTATTCTTGATCTTGAATATGCATTAGTTTTATTGTCCTTCAATCTCTAAGAAAAGGCTCTTTTCTCTAAGACAAAGTGATCTGGGAAAGCAACAACCTGTGCCATGTTAAAGCTGATAACAAGACCTGTTACCAATAACCTGGCACCTTCTGTGCTGTAGAAGTTTAAAACAATGAGCAATATTTATTTGACTGCCAGTCACATCGATCTGTCTATAAAGACATCAAGGTTAATGTACTTTGTGGCAATAATTAAATTCACTTAAGAAAAAGTAACGCTGACAACTGGGCAACAATAGTGTTATAGCTCAGTTACAAGTCCAATCAACATCAAAATCAGTGTATTATAAATCAAATGAAAGTTTATTAAATTCATGTATATCTTTCGATTACCTGCCATGTCACTCATAAGTTTTTGAGACTGAGAAATAGGATTTTCTGTGTAAAAACATGTTAGGGAGAAGAAGTATATAGCAAAGAAGGAAATCTAAAAATGGGAATTGATTTTAATATCCTGGACTTAATTGATAGAACCATTATCTTGAATTAGTTCACTGTGCTACATGTTTGTTCTACTCTAGTCAATGCTCAGAGAATATCTCTAAGAAACAAAAGGACAAAAAACAAAAACACACACAAAAAATAAGACTACCAAAACCACATGAAACAACAAACCTCCATCATTTTAGGGAAGGTATGTTCACACAACAGAAAACAAAAGAGAAAGCTGATACATCTTACTGGTCTTTTAATTGCAGGGTACTGTGCTTTTGGAATATTCAACATTATTTACAGAAATTTTTCTACTAATTTCTACCCTCAAGTTCACAAGGGTGGATTAGCAAGGGTAGATGAATGTATCTATATTTAAACAGGGCTCTAAATGTACATACAAAAATAAATATTGAATAAAACAAAGTAATTCACAAAGGAAAAATTATTCTTCCCTTGGCAGACACAGCTTGGCACCAGGTCAGAGAATGGCATGGGTGGTGATGGACAAGTTTGAAGAGGACAGAAGCTATAAATTGTTCACTTAAAAAAACTTAAACAGGACTTTTTATGTAAAATTGGCATGGAATAAACTTGGTCAGTGATTCTCTGATGATGCAAAATATCTATCCTAAGTATGTGGTTTTGTGAGTCTGGATTACTGATCTGTAAATGCATGCCTATTCTGTTACTGTGTCAGCAGACTACATACAGCATGTTTCAAATTCACAGAGAAGGTAAGCAGGATTTGTTGAAACTCTTCAAATCTTGTATCCAGAAATACTGGGAACAGTGCCTGCCTGGCAAGTGAGAGGTCGTGAGATCAATCTCAGACACAAAAATAAATAAATAATAAATAATGGAAATAGAGTATTTAAACCTGTAGATTGCAGGGGAGAAATGAGGCAGAATTTGCCAGTTACAGTATATTTCCTACTGTTGTTGCAAATGAGAAATCAAAATATGATCACTTACAATGGTTTAATAAAATGCAGTTAAAGAACTTTTTTAAAAGCATTATGTCATCAATGGCATAAGACAGGTGTGGCATTTCCTTTTAAAGATGTGAAAGTTTTGAGGCTTTTCCAGTTTTAGTCACTAAAAATCTCTTCTGTAGGTATTTGCTTTATTTTTTAACCTCTTGTATGTTAGCAAATCTAGATGATATTCTACAGTACTGCTGCAGAAGCGTACTTGAGCCAAAAACCTTAGTAAACTGATTTACAAGAAGATAAACACATTAACTTTAACTATTAGCAGTTTGTTCAGAGTCTTTGAAGTTTAATCTCATTATCAGAAAATTCAGAAATGAAACAGTAATTATTTTAAGTGTGTCAGATCATTGAAAAAATTTTACACACTTAAGAGGCTTTTGTAACATTCCAAAAGTTATTTGTGAGTTTTATGTAATAATAATAATGTGTAGATTCCCCCAAATAAATATAACGATTACATTATTCAAAGTGGGCTGTCGTGGTGACCCCAGTGTTCCTTACGACTGTGTTTATCTTTGTCTCTCAGCAGTCTCAGCTTCGTTGATTATATATTTTCATCTCACACCTGCTGCTTATTACTGCCAATCTGTACTAGTATGACTCCATCTCTAGCCCACCGCACTCTGTCCAGTCTACCTCACTAAATCTCTCCCTATGGTCAACAAAATTTTCTTGTAGAACTTCACGTGTGTTTTTGAGACCACAGCTAACACCTGGCTGTCTCCTTGCATGCTTTGGTATTATGAACTTTTCATTCCTTTGGTTTTGTTTGTTTGTTTTTGTTTTTTGTTTGTTCTTTCAAGAACTCTCTTGACTTAGGAGCAGGTAACAAAAGACATTGTATGTTAATCAAATCATTGTTCTTTGAGAATACTTTCTTCCTTGCTTGTAGAAGAAAGTGAAACCAAAGTAATGCGTGCATGTGTATTAGTGGTGTCTTATCCAACTGCCACCCTGAGGTTTGCCATCTGCTTCTTCCTGCCTGTAATCCTGGTACTTTTTTTAAAACTAGTATTTGTGTTCTGCGATTTTCTTCCCCAAACTTTTCCCCAAACATTCCCAGTAGAGTTAATAGCGAAAAAGGATTTGAGTGTCACAAATTCTTCAATATTTTTGCTCATCCTCTCTCTTCCCAAATTTTAAAATCATCAAAAGAATAGCTTCAATCTTAAATTTTTATCTAAATCTTCCTTCTTTTTATCTCACTGACAATAGGATACTCCATGCCGTAGTTTTTTTTTTTTTTCCTGTTATTTAGGACAGAGGTAAACACATTTTTATTTAAAATCACACTGTGAATCTTTTAGTCATGTTGTAGGCCTTATAATTCTTGCTACATTTATAAAACTCTCATATGCAATACAAAATTTCATGTATATAAAATGAATGTATAATACACAGTAAGTGAGATTGCGTGGCCTCCATCTGGGACAGTATGGAGCCAATGTCTGCTGTGCAGTTATTGTAATTTAGTTAGATTTTACCATGGAAAGGTATAGGCAGGAAAGGCAAGAAGTCACATCATTGAAGAAGCCAACTTTGTTTAAATTTTTAAAATGATTATAACAACATTGTACTAAAACTAGAGTGAATAAAACTCAGTGGGTTTTATGATTGGAGGGATTTTATATTCAGAATCAAAAGACAGAATTTTATAGTTTCTTAACCAGTTGGAAGCCTTTGAAAAGACAGTTTAAGCCTTCCCTATGGGCTTGGGAGGATCATACTGTCATGAATTTTTCAGCTACAAGAAAATGAATTCTGACAACTGCTTTAACTTGGAAGAGGACATGAAACTTCAGATGAGATTCCTGCTCCAGTAACACCTTGACTGTAGGCTGTTAGCTATTTCTGGCCGGGACTCTGGATACCTTGGCGTTCACACAGGTGCACTGTTTTAAGTTGATACATTTGTGCAGTATGGTATACACAGTACCCCCTAGAAAACTAATATAACAATAATGTTCCTTAAAACTGCATTCACGGAAGCAGTCTCTGAGAATCTCTTATAGCTTCACCCCTAGGAGGAGTTTCCTTTCTGCTTGTCACCTCACTGTCACCCCATAACTCAATAAGAAAAAGTGAAATTAGCACAAATAAATTGTCACCATTTTCTATCAAAAGTTAGTAATTGCCAGTGTTTAAAGAAATCTACTTATCTCTTAAATTGCAGGAAGTGTCACTCCTCATGTGAACCCAGCATTTCTACTAGTGCTTCACTATTGAAGTTTCTTTCCCTTTAATTATCACCATTCTTTCTGGGTGCTTCATATCTTCCTCTTCATTTAATTATGTTCAAGTATATCTGATTTATATAGGTATACATATAAACATATACCTGCATATTAGAATATGTATTAATATGCATATATACATGAACACATTTATAATATTCACACACGTGAATTGAAGTATCCACACATGTACATGTAAGTGTATACATCCAGGGTGCATATGCCTACACGTATGCATATGCTACAATTTCTTTTACTCTGTTCTACTACCCTGTCATACCTTAAAAGCATGTCTATACCCATCACGTGTTTCTCCATTGAGCTCTGCAACATGCTTTAAATATGTTCTTAACCAAACCTGTCTCAAAACGCATCACCAGGGAAACTAGTTTTAAATTTAAGGTGGCATTTTCTGATGTCATGTTGTTTACCTTGTAGAGAATTTGGCAATCATGGTCAGCCCTGCTTCATCTCTACTTCTTTACATAATCTTTCTTTTGAGGGCCTCATACTATTAAATACCCTTGAGGTTTTAGCAAGTTCTTTAGCCTTTCTTACTTTGTTAGGATTTTTCTTTTACCACACTGCTAAATGGAAGAGAGCTCCTCATGGTCCTCATACAATTCTCCTCACTGTATTTTAAGTGATATTATTAATTTTAATAGTTTTACTGACTAGGACAACGGCATCAAAGTATCTCCAGCTTTATACTTCATCAGTTTCACATTCAACCTAGGCCTACTTGACATCTACACTGACCACAGAATTTACCCACTTAATGCAATGTCTTTTACACACACACACACACACACACACACTACAAACATTAGTCGAAAACATAAAAGCAATTGCATGATCTTCACACATCTCGTATCCCAATAAATGGCTCATGATAAGTTTCGAAACACAAAAGTGAAAGCATGAAATATAAAACACAGTTACCATGCTTTTCTCTTATCAAGTAGATTTATTTGCTCTGTTTCCAAAATAAATTTCAGCTCTCTTGTATTTGTGCATCAGCTTTGAGTATTTTCCTTCTCCAAATCTCTATGGCTCAGGCTACACTAGACTGAAATCATTCTACAACATTGTAACCCATGTGTGAATGTCAGCTTGCAAGTGTATGTGAATATATGTGCAAAGCAGGGGAGTGTAAGGGAATTTGTACTTCATTAGCTGCAGACCTAACTAATCTTTTTCAGTCAGGGTATTTTACCAAGGGGATAATTCTTATTATATTAATTGGAAGGTACTGAAACGATAGTAAGGATCTACATATGGAAAATAGAATATGCCATTGATAGTCATTCATGAGAACAGTTTTAAATAAGTTCTGTATGACCTTTGTAAATGTCAAAAATATTGGTTATGAGGTATAATCATTTCTACCTAGATATAGTCATTGATTTTTCAAGTATTCTGGTATGCTAATGTGGTGTGTTCCCGGTTCTCTCAAGTTATTCCAAGGATCACTTGAAACAGTGATGAGTCAAATCAGGCTTCTATCAAGTACTCTATGTGAGAATTCAGAGCAAGAGAAAGAAGGCAAATGGCTCATGATTTTTTGATAAAAGAAGTTTCACTCACCATCAGAATTTGAGAGAAATTTATTCCTGAAAGCAAATGATAATGAGACCTTGCACTGAAAATCTGTAAGTTAAAAAAGCAATTAGCATGTCTATCTTATTCATCTACAGGGGCAAAAACAATTCAGTTCTCACTGTTAAAATGGATTGCAGTCATATTGAATTTGAGAACCTGACTTTTTAAATATTTATGAGTATATAAACTATGCACTGGAGAAGAAAAGAGGGCACATATCATTTAGAAAACTTTCATTCAACTAAATGGTTTCATTGTAGAATTTTATTTTACTTGAAGCACAGATTGAAATATAATGTTTCCTATCTCTGTTATAAAAAATCAAAATAAAAACCTTTGCAATTAAAAATTTACCATCTACCATTATTTTTGAATGTCAGAGAAATTTCTTAAGATTTATCCTTTTATTAGAAAATTCGAAATTAGAAATGCTTTTAGAAAAGTGTTTTAGATTATGCATTCTTAAAACCACCCAGAATGAAACATCATTGATAACATTCTCATGATGCTCAGAGAGATATTTTGTTATATGAGCTCAAAGTAAATCTCTGGGGAACATAATCTGACAAATGTTAATGAAAACATTCATATTTGAATATACATATTGGTTAACTACATATGCATATTCCTTAAAATCACTTCAATATGGAAATAATTGGTGCAAAATTGGGTTATTTAGAGGCACATTATGTGCAAAAGTCGTATATGTCCAAACTCATATTTTTTTTTTATAAATTGAAGCAGTTATCATGTTTTTGGGATGGTGTGTTTGAATAACTTGTTGAAAGTTATATCAAAAATGTAAATATGTTTCTCAAACAGGAATCAGCAAACTCTGTGAAAGGAGAAATGGTATACTCTTTTGCCTTTGCTCACATAAGGTCTCTATAAAATCCATTTAACTCCATCTATAAAGTTAAGAGCACAGAAGGCACACAAGCAGTTGTGAAGCTATACTCTAGTAAAACTTTATTTGCAAAAATAGCAAACTGTTGCAGACACTCACTGGTTATTATTAAACTACATACGCATGCAAAAAAAAATCTCAAAGGCAGGTAGAAATGTTCTGCCATTAACACACACTCTGATCGGTCTCTGATTTTTGCACATGGAAAGAAATAGAAGTTAATAAATGATAAGGATGCAAGTGCTAAAAGGAATTTAGGAGTCGTTTTATTGATTCTTCTGTTCCAAAGCTGCCCTATCTTCCAAGATTATCACCTCACTTTGGCTGGAGTGCTTCAGTTGATGGATCACTCAGTGCCTAGAGAGGTCTGTAAATCCTGTTGAATTTTTGAACAGTTCTAATTCCTAAATGCTTTTCATTTATGTTGTGTTTGGATGCAATTTTCAGTAATTGAACAGTGGTTCCATATGCACTGGCTTAGACAGGCAAAGACTGACCTTAATTATTCAGCATTTCTAATATTAATAATGTGTTGTTGTTCATTAAATAAAAGTTCCGGTCAATAATTTTGTGTCAGGAGATTTCCATTACTGTTTCACAAAACTATTTTGCAAACAGACTAACTATTTTACTGTTTCTTTAGTGCTATATTTTTCTGGGATACAGGACTATGTAATCATTTTTGGATCAAGGTGGGTGTAGGTTGAATATCAAGAGATATTGAAATTTGAAACCTACAGACACCTGGATGTAAAATGCTTACCAACTCACATATCCCAGAAAAACATCCATTTCAAAAAAGCAAATATTACCATGTAGATTTTACAGAAAAATTTGTGAAAGAAAATAAAAATCACATTATAGATCACAAATTAAAATTTGATAATACATCATTACTGTCTCTCTTTCTACCACAAATCTTTTAAGTGGTATGCACTTTGATTATTTAATTTCTACCTTATAAGCCTGTAGATACTGTCTGTTATCTTCAATTATTTAGTAGTACCCTCTACTTTAAAAACTTATTTATCAAAATATTCTTCTTATTTTTATATTATTTATCTTAGAAAAGTGGTGATTCATTATTTCTCTTGTGGGTACAGTTACTTAACATGTTTATTTAATATTTATGAGGATAATAACAACATGATATTGACATTTGTTAAAGAAAGAGTAAACTCTTCTATTCAGTGATTGTAAAACAATCAGTATATCCACCTTTGTTTTGCAGGCTTTCAAAACATACTGGCAATGACATAGAAAAGTTCAGAGGTGCGTGTAGATAAAAAATTCTAAAATACAAATCATTCATGAGCAACCAAACTTTGTCTTTTCCTGCTGAGGTATCACAGTGATAAAATTGTTCAAACATCCAAGGTGAAGATGTCAAATTATTAAGGGATGAATAAAGACTGGATTCTGAGTGTTTTGAACTTTCAGTTTTGAGTATATCTGTTTATTCATTTTTGCTTATTTTTTGTTTAATGACATATTTTAAGTATTACATATCTACTCCAGATTAGCTAAAACCTAAAAGCAGTGTTTTATTGCCCTGCATTTGAGTTTATAAAGCAAGTTAACAAGATGGTGATATAATTACAGAATTTTGTGTACTGTAAAGAGAGTAGAATGGGAGAGAAATATGATACAGTCTATTTGAAAAAAAATCAGTTAGTCGTTAGAGCTCAACCGTCACATTACCTAAACCAGGTGGTGGATCATTAATGAGACAGTAGAACATGCTGAAAACACTGGAGAAAGAAGAAAAAGTTAAAATTGTGTTAAAGAGTGTAGTGATTTGCAAGAACTGTGTAAATAAAATTGGTTCATATGAGCAAAAAATTTCAGGGGGAACACTCTCCAGAATTCATCAGTTTTGAG
Source organism: Hydrochoerus hydrochaeris (assembly GCA_004027455.1). Classification (NCBI taxonomy): domain Eukaryota; kingdom Metazoa; phylum Chordata; class Mammalia; order Rodentia; family Hydrochaeridae; genus Hydrochoerus; species Hydrochoerus hydrochaeris. The sequence continues at coordinate 780,627 of PVLA01000037.1, read as the reverse complement.
CTGCATTGAGAGCTGACTAGCTAACAAGAAGTTACTTAACACATCTACTCCTCAGTGACTCATTTCTAAATTGAGGGTAACCATAACAACTTCTCGATGGCTTTTGGTTTAAATTTAAGCATCTGACATAGTGCTTAGCATACAAAAAATACTAATATCTTTACCTTTCTCTTACTATTTAAGTTTCCTTTCCTTCTTCTGAAGGCATGAATAGAGATAAAAATCACAGAAAAAAGGCAAAGGTCATAAGGAATATTTTCATCTATTCAAAGGAGATTGAAAAATAACATCAAATTTTTTTTCTGGAATTTTTATTCTTTCAATTGTTCACAAAATCATTTTTTTCTGGGTCACTTGAAAGCTGTAATTCAAAGAGTGTAACTCAGACATATAAAAAATAGATAGTTAAGGGACAGATCAAGCATAGTTTCTCTAATGTTGTCACAAAATAAAGTCATAGATTAAGGATATAAGAATTAGAAATATTTAAAGAAAATTCAGCATTTTGGTTGCTTTCTTTCAAAGCAAGGCAAAGATTTATTGAGCAATGTTTTATTTTAAATTATTCTTCTGAGTGAATATTATCAAATTTAATTAGGATATAGAAGAGTAAAAAACTAAACATTATCTTGTTATTTCTGACTACTAAATATTTTTACTTCTTTATTTCAGAAATCTTTTAATGAAAATATGCGTAAGATTAGGTTTTTAATATTTTTTCACAATATTTTTGTATTTGAGGGTTTTATTTCAGATAAGAATAGTGAACAAGTACCATTCTTTGCATATTTTGTAATATCACTGGAAAAATATTATTCCAGAAAAGGTCTACATACAACAAAGTCATTTGATTACAGTCAACAAAAATGGCCTTGGTTATGGTTTGGTTCTTTCCTGGAGTAAACGAGATAGTTACAATGACTCTTAAACTTTCCAAGTGATTTACAGTGTTTGGTCATTTCTTGAATTATCAAAAAAAACTGGCAAGAATAATGACATTTGTAATTTTATCTATGTGACTTTCCTCCTTTAGTTTTTAACTCTTGCTTATTTTCCCATGCCTGTCTCTTTTGGTTAGCTGCATATGTAAGTAGAACACAATTATACTTTGACTGCCTAATTGGAAAATTAATCTTTGGGTGTGATGGGGGACCCATGTACCCTCAGCACTTAGGAAGGAGATCTCTATGAGTTGGAGGACAGCCTGCTTTACATAAGAAGCTCAAGTCCAGCCTAAACTGCAAGGCAAAATGCTGTCTCAGAAAAACAAAACAATATTCTTTGGTATTGATATGCTTCATTTATTCTGATCAAATTTAAATTTAAATTTTATTAGTATGTATCTGCAGTACATGAAGTTTTTGCATTTATCCTGGAAAGGAGCTTCATGCATGTAACTGTACTTGTTTAGATTCTCATCCCTTCTTCCTCCCACCCTCCTTCTCCCCTGAATAAAATAAGAAGAGCAAGAGTGAAAATCAGGAAATGGGATTTAGTAATCCAACAACATATTCACAACTTTTACCTAAGAATCTTAAACATTTATTTCCATTCTCTTCAATGGGCTGTGCTCCAAAGAAATTTAGATAAGGAATATTCTTTCATAGAGAAATGGACATTTATTTAATAGTTAAAATATTTGTGGAAAAATACTGCCTTCCAAGAGATATTATTTTGCTATTGATGTTTGAAAAATACTGCCCAAATATTAATTTTCTAAAATCTGTTATCAGTTAGTCCCCCTTTTTATTCTCCATGAAAATTATTAACCACTTCTAACTTGGATGTATATAAAATCCATCCTCAGGGAGCATGGGGATTCCAGAGACCCTGCAGAACTTAGTAAAAGGAGTGTCTTTGGCACTTTGAAACTATCATTGTTTTTATTGATTTTTCTCTTTAAAATAAAAAAAAGAAAGAATAAAGAACCCATAAAAATGTAAGTGATGCACAAAGTGGCTAAAAAAAGTTAGTTTTTTAAAAACAGTAGAAGAAGAAGAGGAGGAGGAGGAGGAGAAGGAAGAGGAGTAGGAGAAGGAGAAGCAGGAGGAGGAAGAGCAGGAGGAGGAAGAGGAAACAAAAAGAACTATGAAACAGTAGTAGGAGAAGTTTAATTAGATCCTGCAGGGATCCTTTACCATTCATTGCACTTTGAGTCCAAGATTTTGCCCTTATAATTCAAACTGAGAAACCAAATATAGAGAAGGAAATGGCAGTTTCTACATTTTTCGCTGTGGACTGCACTTAATATTACCTTTAATATATATATAATGTAGAGAGAAAACACATTAACATTTCAGACACACTGGCTTATCTAGATAGATTATTTGGATAATAAGTACTTTTGATAAGATGTGATGAAAAGCAACTGTCATCTCTCTAGTCTCCCTCAAAGTCAATTAATGTTTCAGTGCTATTATCAGAAAATGATTGTTTTTATTTTAATAAGGAGAGATATTTGAAAATATTTGAGGAATATTTAAAATTTTAAAGTTATTATAAACACATTAAATGTAAAATAATGCCAGTCATAAAAATCATAAGGTGTGTGAGAGATAAATTTAGTGGGGTGTCCTTAATGTGACTCAAGAACAGAAAAATATATTAGATAGCTTAGTAAGTTAAATAAAAACAAGGGAACCTGAAATTAATAGCAAGTCAGACAAAATCATATAAATATGATTAAATGCATACCACTCTCTTTACTGTCATTATTAATGAGGAAGTGCAAAATAAGCTGAGTTTTTTTTAGAAATATAAGTAAAAATTTAAAAATACATTTTTAATCTTTCCAACACTTACAGGGCAAATACCACTTTCATGAATTCCAATATGTTTATAGTAGGTGTAGTTATTGCAACTTAATTTGGGATATTCTATCAGGTTTTAAAAATTATATGTGCTTTGTTACTATACTTTCTTTCCTAGGGATTTAGTCTAATAGAAATAGTCAAACACATGCACAGAGATACAATGAGATGCTTTTGCACAGTATCTTTTGTGACAAATGGATACCTTCCAACATTTATTAATAGTTATTTTTCTTTTTTCAATAATTTACAAAAATATGGAATATAATACAGGTTCTATAAAGAGTTCACTTAATTTTCATATTTATATGAATCAATTTCTGTAAGATTTAAGAAACCCATTTTAGAACCACTTGTATAATTGTGTTTTACTTGTAAAACTACTATAAGCTGTATTTTTCTTTAAACACACATATGTGTGTATGCACAAATACATTCTCATAGACAGAGAAAAAATAAAAAATGTAAATACTTAATGTTTGTCATTGGCTAGTCCTGGTTGGGTTTATGTTTAGAGAAAGAGGAAAAGTGCATAGTTTAATTCTCAGGCTACAGGTATTTCTGAATTACTTGAACTATATTATAACACTGACATTTTTCTCTCTAAAGGATGAAAACAAGTTTATTTACATACCAGGATACATGTATATTTTGTAATAATCCATTTTATTAAATATATACATATATGTACATATATGTATATATTTCCTGTTTCTCAGCATGTTGTATCAGATGATTTTAAACAGGTGTTTGTGTTAAATCTTTTTTTTCAATTTAGAAATAATATAATATACTCAGTATATCCTATGGAAATGTAGCTTTGAAAATATAGCTGATGATATCTAATGATTAAAAGAACTTTTTAAAAAATCGTTCCTCTCAGTTATATTCATTTGATAATTGTTTCAAAACATTTGCCTTACTCTTAGTTTGTCTCAATGCTGAAGCAGATATTTTGTGTGGGACACTGCACAGATCACCCATTACTTTACTTTTCACACTTAAAGAAGGAAGTGCATTCTCTGTCCATTTCTTTCTTCAAATATGTTACAAAAACAAATAGTTTTGCATTTTGGGATAATTTTATTTTTCATATTATATCCTTGACCCTTGTATACACACACACACACGGAAAGAGAGAGAGAGAGAGAGAGAGAGAGAGAGAGAGAGAGAGAGAGAGAGAGAGAGGAGATGCTCGATGCTTGTTATTTTATTCAGTTTTACTTTAAAGAAAAATTTGAGATGGCTAAAGCTTAAACATCATTTTAATGTGTCTGTTTTCTCTCATCAGCATTGCAATGGGGAACCCTCTATCTTATCTTTCATGGAACCCCAGCATGTAGGTCAGCATGTCTCCTGACCCCTAGCAGACTCTTTGGAGACAACACAATGGGGGGAAGAAAGCAGTTTATATTGTCAGTTTTACTGCGAGAAAAAATTAAAATTTCTTGCCTCAGAGAGAAAACTTTCTCTATTCACTATCAAACAAATCCTCTTCCCGTCCTTAATCTAAAAGCTTAAAGGACTAACGTGCCCTCTCACTGCCAGGCTTGTAAGAATACAGTTCTATGCTCCCTACAATAAGCCTTCTGCAGGGTTATTTGCAGCCAGCCACCAACCACAGCACAAGGAATTCTGAGACATAAACTATGCAGCTATGAAACTACAGGTGTGCAGTGTAGATAAAAATTCATATCCTGGGGCTGCCCTCTGTTCCTCCTGGAGGATCAAGGTTTTTTTTTTTCCTAATTCCATTTTTTGTTCTATATAAAGTGTAGCTATGATTACCACAAAATATTCAAAAATGGTTAAACTAGTATGTTTTGTTGCATTTTAAATATCAAAAGTAAAAGTGGAAGTTCTGTTTTCATTTCTTTCTGCAGTTTCCCAAAGAGAACATTATGAACAACGCGAGTTGCTTCATCACGGACTTCCTCCTATTCATAGATGAAAGGAAGGGTTGACAGAGAATTTTGGATTTACAATGCTTGGTACCTAGAACTTCAGCACAATTGAAGGAGAAAAATGGTGGAGCTAAATTTGATAGATTTGCAAAAAATCACTGATCTGAAAGGTGGAAACTAATCATCTTCCCCTTTGCATCTGAGACAGGCAGCCCAGGAAGACCATTTGTTCGAGAACAAAAAAAAAAAAAAAAGGAAAAAATAAAACACCCAGAGGAAACATCCATCTATATCACATACAGATAATGCCGCTTTGTACGACTGTCAGGTAAAAATATTATTTGCAGTCAAATTTCTTTTTTAAAACAACTAATTTTGACCTATCCACTGAGTTCCAGTCAAATTTATCTCAACTAAATTTTGCATTTTCTAAATGTTTTTACTAAGCCCCACGTAATTTTTCCAGTTTTTATTTTAGTTCTCATAGTCACATTGGAGACACAGACTTGGTCACAGTTCTTGCAGAAGGTCATAAACAGGGACATTGCACAGAGACGGTAGGAAATGAGCACACAGAGGAATTCACACGATGAAGTTGCAGGTGGTCCTGGTGCCACGCCTGTTGCTGCTCCCATCTCTATCCATTCTCCTGTCCCCTGCTTGGTGGACACAGCAGAAATCCATTCAGTCCACTTAGTAAGACACGGTCCTCCTGTGGAATGGTTTAATATCTCCTCATTCTTTTAAACAAGGCCATTTCATAAACTTTCTTAAAATGCAACATTTGGTGGAAGATGCAAGCACAAGCTTTTCCCCAACCTGCTCCATGTGGGAGAGAAAGGAAAATCTCTAAATTCAACATTGTGCTCCCCAAAGAACTGAGGACTGTGCTGTTCTCAGATCCTCTTTGCTTTCCTAAGGCAACTCTCACTTTGAGGTAGGTTGGATTGTCACCTTATCAAGGCTTGGTGGCAGGAGGAAAGCTGGCTTCATTTAAAATATTTGCATGTAGATATTTATCTCTACTCTTAATCCTTATCTTGGGGCCTTAAGACAAGTAGACTAATTCCATTTATTATTATCTTCAGTGTGTTAAGAGAGAAAACTGAAGATTAGAGTTGGTAAAAATCTTTCAACATCCTCTCCAAAGGTTTCTAAGGTAAATGTTTGGATGCCGGTAGTTTATTTAGGGGTCCTCCTAGTAAACAGAAGGGAGGGAGAGGGTGCATTAGTGAGCAACATTAAATAAAACTACCTGTGTTTATTAAAGTGTGATCTATTACAGAGGGGATTATAACCAATGGAAGCTTCTATGGACATGATCACAGGTATTTCGGTATTGTCCCACTGGGGAACAGACACAGGGTACCCAGAATGTGCTTTTAATATCATTTCCCATTGTTCATTAAATGAGAGTTGCTCATTAGGTGCTAACACTTGGCTTCCCTTAGACTGGATTGGCCTTTTGCTTAGCAAGCTACCGAGGCAGCCAAGTGCTCAGGCAGAGAGACATGGCATAAGGAATTACATGTAAGAAGCTCTTAGGTTTCTGTCAACTCTACCCTGCTACACAGACAGACTGAGAGTCATTAGTGCACCCCAGCAGCTAAGTTAAAGCTAAAGTTATGCACTGTAGTTTCTTAATTCAAATTTCAGTTCTTCTAATTATATTTATTTTAATTACAGGAAAAAGTAGCAGGATCTCCCTGAACCAATCAGGTACAAAAATGTAGAAGCATTTCAGTCTTTCAAGTCTTTTACTTTTCATTGTGGCTGACTATCAGCTATTTTCATTTGATGACATATTCAGTTTGCATCCAACTATGCAAAATCCACAGTGGGATGAATAAAATATTTCTTCTATTACAATGACCATGTACCTGTGAACAAGATGATAAATTTTAATAGAATGTCTTATGCTTTGCCTTAAATAATCTAGGCTGATAACAATTATTGCTAAATTATTATAAAATACTAATGTAGTTAAATTACAATAAATTCACAAACAGTACAATGAATTCTAAATAGTATCATGATAAATCTATACCTCATGGTTTCACTATATTTTCAAGTGAAGATGTTTGTTAGTACCTTTGAAAATGTCCTTGAAAATAGAGGGAACGTATTCTATGGATAGTGTATATTACAATAATTGTAGAGTAGATTTTGGACTGAAAATTAGAGAATTAATGAAGTGTTATATTACATATTTTCTAGAAGAAATGTTCTAGTTGCCTATAAGATCAAAATGATTTAGAAAAATAGACATCATAAAATCAAGTTGTATACAATAAATATCTATATCTTTTCATATGTCCATCATTTAGAGCAAAATTTTTATTGCTGTTTTAAAGAAAGCGGAAGTTTCTAGGAGTGAGAGCAAGAAAAGAGTAATAAAGACGATGATGGAAACAAATGAAATGATTCATTTTGTGAGTATCTCAAGCATTTGAAGGAGGTTAAACCAATGAAGGAGTTTACAATGAAGATGCACAGGGCAGAAAGATTGGAGAACACCAGAAAAAATGAAAGGCTCCCTTGTCTAGAGTTCCCTTGTGTGAAAAATGAAGAAACCCCCTGCCAAAGAAATCTTCTCTTTACTAGGCTTCTGAAAATCTGCATATTATTTTGTAAGAACCAATTAAATTGAAGTAACTTCTGTGTATGCATTTGTGTTAATTATGGCATCCTGTGGTGTTTGAGTTCTTATGTTGTTTATTACCTCATAATTTCTAAGACATGTCTCAGTAGGACTAAGTGAAGTAGAAATTGCTAACCAATGAATTGGGTCTTTAGGTACTTGAGAATAGCAGGAGACTCATAGACTGGAAAGTGGGGTGAATACATAGGCAAAATTAGGAGTAAATACTGTTTGAAGGTAGGTGTGGAGAGGACATATAATGACTTTGTTATAAGTAGCTAAATGTAGTTGAAACTTAAATGTTAATTATTCTACTCAAACCCCAGAGGATAATAATTAAATAAGAACCTGGAATCCACTTTCTCATAAAATAAATGATCAGAAGAAAAATTTGAATCATCCATCAAAGGAAAAGGTAATTAAAAAAAACACAATTGTTTGTCCATGCAGCAAGAATAATGTATTATGTATATCCTTAAATAAGTTGGGTACAATTATTTCTTATTTTTATTTATTTATTCAACAAAATATTAATTAAACAGGTGAAAATTCTGAATTAAACAGATCCAGAATTTGAGAAATCTGCAAGACATCTTTGAAACACTTTATAAGAATCTTATTAGTGCTTTTATACTACAATTTCTAATATGTTTATAGTTTATATCATGATAAATCTTCATGTTCTACAAATAATAGTTTGCTTACTCAATTAAATTGACTTGAGTGTATGTAACTGTAAATATAACAATTCCAAAAGAGTAATTGACAAATGAATTGTAATATAAATTGACTGCATAAAAATCATGATTTTATGGCTGACCTCTGTTCAGCAATAATTCTCCAGAGTTAAAACAGTAATTATTGAATATTCACTAGGTCACCTGGCATTTAGCCAGGTTAAGTACAAATAGATTTTTTTTTTTTGAAGAGTGACTCATGGTCTCTTCCCTCAAAGAATTTAGGGTGTGTGAGATAGATACTTAGGCAGATTATTTCGTTGTACCAAATTCAAAGTAAAATGATGAAAATTTGTGCAAGATACAAAAAAATCAAAGTATGTTGTGAAATATGCCAAAATAATATTATTATACTGTTTACAAAAGATTAAAAGAAAATTGTCATATTCTACCAGTCTCAAGGGTTAAAAATGAAAGAAACTAACAGACTAAACCGCAAAGACAGCACAGATGACCTGCTGTTTGAGTACCTGGATAAGAACCAGATTGACCCCCGGAAAGCTTATTGGTGGAAATAATGTAGACGAGAGGAAATAATCAGAAAATCAGAAAGTTGATTTGATTTGAAAAGTTTCCACCTCAACCTGTTGGCAAGTAGCAACCTAATTCTTATCTTTATTTCTACCTCTGATAGTGCAGTTTTGTGGAAGAAAAGGTGACCATGGAGTGAAGCCTTATTTTAAAATATTATAGATATTTCTTACCTTCATTTTTTGACAATGATTTGTACTAGGATGCAGCACATAGAACAAATGTGTAGAACATCTCCGTTTGTGGTCCAATCACATTTTAATAGGTCAAAAGTCTAGTTTTTAGAACCAATATACATGGTGTCTTCTGAACATTATGTATTTCAATCATATATATATATATATTTGCCTAAAATCCCATGTACATATACAAATACATTAAATACTCATTCTGTTTTGGGAACTTAATACATACCAAAAATCAGAGCTTTACAAAGTACCTATTTTAATTATCTTTTAAAGTATCTTGATCCTCCTTTATATTTAAGATATTATATAAGTTTAAAATACATAAATACTATCTTAGATGTGGTGCCCTTCAGAAAACACACAAGAAAATGGTTTTGGTTATTGTGCATTTATTCCTTCTTTATAAAATGCTACTAATTGTGAAATTATTAATAGTAACATATTGGTATTTGTTTTTAAATTTGCAAAATTTTTATGAGAAATTTTTGTAATCATACATCTCATTTCAATATATAAATAGAGATTTTCCATGAATGCATTTAATGACTTTATTACTGTCCTCTAAGATTAAAGTCATGATTTTGATAATAAAATTTTAATGTACATGATTAAGAAATCTTAGAAAAAGACATATATGTTTTTCCTCAGAGAAACTTAAACCAAAATAGGGAAGACTTATTAAAATTATCAGAAATTAACGGTTTTATAGCAAAAGCAGCATCAAAAGAGATATAAAGTCTCAGGGACACACCACAAAAAGAGTAAAACTCTTCAGATCTACAAACTACTTATGCTTCACCTTTTCCCAACCAAAGAAAGAACAGATACAATGATGCAAGTGAGTGATATTAGTAGAAAAGGATCCAAAACTTAAAGAGAGTATGTGTTTCATTGGATGTCTACAGATGGCTGAGAATGATCTATAAAAAACTGCTCATGTTATAGTCCTTAGATAAACTCAGAGCTTCCAAAATATTTAAGAAAGAAATTCAGATCAAGGCTACAAGATAAAAACAATAGTGGAGATTTGGGTGTCAACTAATAATCAGTACTAGCAGCCAATTGAAATATAATTTAACAGTATAACTAACAAGGTATAATTGATAATTACTATGTAAAAACAAAGTAAAAAGTAATGTGGATTGTTAAAATAATTCTTGAGTTTGTTTATTCAATAAATTTCTAGAAATCAAAATTTTAAATGAGCATCTGTGGACATGATATAGATTATGAAATATTTTTAAGAATTGCTGGCCATTAGAGAAACAAAAGTTAATATAACAGTGAGATTCCATGTTATCCTCAGATGAATGGCCATTTAAAAAAAAAAACAAGCAAACCAAAAAACAAATAAATGACCAACACTAGAGTGGATAAGAGTTTATATGCCTTCCCTTCTACACTGTTGGAGGGAATCTAAACTACTACAAACACTATGGAAATCAATATGGGGATTCCTCAAAAATAATATTAGTTTACTTGACACAAATATTCCTCTTGTAAATGTCTTATGATATTTTTATATCATATATTTCTGATATTTTTATAACCTTTAAATCTTATTACAAAGATACATGCATAATCACAGTTATAGCAGCACAAATCATAATAGCTAAATCTTGAAAGAAGCCCATTTGTCCATCGAATGATTAATAAAAAAAATACAGTATTTATGAATCACAGATTAATCTTAATCTTACAGATTAATCAAAATAATCTTGAGTTATGTGCTGGAAAATGGTGTACCAAAAGTCTATAATGCTAAGTGAAATAAATCAAATATGTAACCTTAAATATCACATTATTTCTCTTATATAAGAAACTCAGAAAACAAAGAGCAAAATAAAAGGAAATAGAGAGATGAAATATTCCCAAAGGAAAGGACATCAAGAAATAGGAGAGTAGAAGAAAGAAAGGGAAAAATGATGAAACAAGGAATTGAGATGTGTTACACTCATGTATCTGTTCTCCACAAGTAATGTAAACTTTATATAGTGCACTCCAATAGTAATAACTACAATAATAAGAATCTCATGGTTTGTATAATTTTGATCTTTAACCATTACTTGTTACTTAAGAAGCAAGGATTTAGCTCAGTGGCTTAAGCACCTGCCTGGCAAGCATGAGGTTGTGAGTTCGATCCCTGGTTAAAAAAAAAAGAAATTTTGAAGCTTAAATATACCCTTGTTTTTTTATAATTTAATAAATATCCTTGGCTAGATTGTGTACTCAGACTGTGTTATTCTTTCATATGCTTTTAAAATACTGGTGCATCCAAGAAAATTTGTGACTAGAAGAATTAGAGATTTGTTGGTACATGATGTCTGTTCACAGAACTATAGTAGTTTAGTAGGATAATTTCCATGTATATGTGGTAGTTAGAAGATACAGAATGATAGAGTAAGGTGAAAATTGAAAAGTCTCAGGCTGGGGATTTGCCTCAGTGGCACAAGCTCCTGCCTTGCAAAGCACGAAGTCATGAGTTTGATTGCTGGTTAAAAAAAAAAAAAAAAAAAAAAAAAAAATATATATATATATATATATATATATATATATATATATATATTCACAAATGACAAAGGTATTTACTAAAATCAATAAAGAATACACATGAGGGGAAACATATTGTAGGCATAGAAGTTTACATGATCTGTGAATCAGGTGCTGGATTATAGTAAACCTAACTCAGAGGATTATTCAAAGTATTATTGGAAACAATATACTCATTGCACAATCAAAATTCTTTCTTTCTTTTTTCCTTTAGAATTGTTTATAGCAGAAAACTTCATTTATCCTTATGGATATTAATATAGGAAAGAAGACTTGTATGTGGCTTGTCAAATCAATTCATTATATACCTTAATTACATAAATTAAGTAAAAATTGTGACTATTTTTATAATGAGAAAAGCAAATGAATATAAGCCTTCCAATCAACCCAAAATTGCCAAGGATTAATAGCTGAGTAGAATCCTTTTTCCTAGAATGGAAATTAAATTGGAGAAAGCAATGACACAAGAACAGAAGTTCTTCAGTATTTTGTGAATGTGATTTTTAAAAAGCAATAAAATAAGAGGAATCAACAGATACTAGAGTTATCAGCAGTATCCTTTAACAGGACTTAGCTACAAGCTTAAATTTGACTTGAGCATAGAGAGAAACTATCTGAATTCCATGAGAAAGAAGTACACTAGTTTTAAAAGACAAGATATTTAGTTCACTGGAGAACTAATAAAAAATTATAAAGGAGGGGAATGTCTTATATAAAGAAGAAATAAAAGAATTCAAAATTGAAAGAAAATGGAGATGAGAAATAGCAAACATTATTCTTTTGTGTTTAATACAAGTACAAATATATATTAGTAAAAATTGGGAATATCTGACAGATCTTTTTCTTTGAAGTAGAACTCAAGTTCTGGAAATTAGTTTTGTTTTTCATCTCTTATATCCTTTAAGATCTTTCCGGAGTACATCTTAAAATGACAACCTTTCAAATTTATGTTCTATTTACATACCTCAACAAATTTGCTCTAACCTTCATTTCTTAATTGTATTTATACACATAATTTGTGTGCATTTGTATCCTTGAGACATTGCAAATTTTTGGTTAATCTTACAGTCACATAAATGATACACTAAGGAAACATGGTTCTATAAATGAAACTACAAATGAATATTAGTAGTTTTGAATTAAAGAATTTTGTTCTGGAAAATATTTTTTCATCTCCATTTCTATAAACATTAAACCTCTTCATGTGTTTATAAACATTGTAAAATGCTCATTAATGTCATTGTGTTCTGAGCATGAATAGATTACAATATTCTTATCATTGAAAGAAAAATTTTGGATAAATGGATACTATCTAAGTAAGATGAAAATATATCTCAGCTGTCTTAAAACATCTTGCATTGTTTTCTGACCCATCTGACTTCTACTGTTGTGTATTCATCTTTTCCTGTGTCCTCAGGGACCTTTGCTGCAATACTTCATTCATGTAGTTAGCTCTGCAGGTGAGAAATGATAATGGTAGTGCTTGATTTCCCCAGAAATGGAAACAAGTCCAGAAACATTTTTAGATTTATTTAATTTTATTACTAAACTATTGCTGCTTATAGTACTTGATACAAATTTAGAGCAAAAAATCAATGCTTCTCTAGAAGACTTGTACAGCCAAAAGGTCAATATCAAAGACAACAATGCCTTTCTCTGTGGTACTTACTTCTAGATTTGTTCTGATTGCCACATAACAGATGCAACTTCCATGCCTTCACTTACTTCCAAGAGCACTCAGGCCATGGAGAATAAAGAAAAACCATGTAGCATATACTGTACATAATTCTATGTAGGACAGCCCCCAGGCTCCAGCTCTGGATACTCAAACACTTCAACATCAAATCTTGAGTAAAAGACCTAAGCAACCAAAAGCTGCAGCACTTTTAAGTCCTAATTGATTTTTTAAAAATTGTCCAGAACACTCAAATATATGTGAATTATGCTTTCTGTGGGAAAACATAAAACAATGTTGAATAATATACTGAGACATCTCTGCTTAAAATCATCCTGAATCTCTTTTTCTGCTTCTGTATAACATGATTAAGAGCTTGGGCCAGTAGCATGATGGATTACCCTAATTCAGCTGAACCTGTTCCCCCAACTGGCCACCCTTGAGCAGTTACATAAACTCATATTTAAATCAATAGAAGGTTGGATTGTTTGGACTGTAGATACTTGTTCTTAAAATTGGGCACTTATTTGCTAAGGGGTTTTCTAAAGTATCACATCTCAGTAGGAGGCAAATACAGGTTATTTTTTTGTTGGTGACCAGAAACCTGCATTAAAATACAAGCTTCTTGATTCTGCTATTCCCTAAGTGTTTGCAGAAATGTTAATTGAATAGAAAATTTTTAAAGTAAGAGAACTTAAGCAACTATATATATGTATTTATACAAACAGTTCTAAAGTGGAAAAGAACCCAGGATTTGAAAAAAAAAAAAAAACCTATGATCTGTAAATGCTACTATGGCAGCTACAAAGAAACCCATGAGAAAGTATAAGTCTCTCCTCATCACAAATACTTACCAGACTTGAAAAAAGGTAGGACATAAAACTTAATAATACACAACAGAAAAATGGTAAAACACTATACACTGTGGATTGAAAATGCTGCCCAACAAGAAACCAGGAACAGTTCCTGTGGATTGGGCTCTGAGGGCAAGTAATCAAATATCAATTGGCAGAAGGGGAGCCAGGCCCCTGCTGCAAGGTGAGTTCCAGCCTGTCAGCACTGGCCTGGGGAGAGTTTGGGACCATCGCTCCCAGCAGTTAGGTGCCGTCCCAACTCCCTAGGACACTGAACTAGGCTCCAGAGGTTTCTCAGGCCTGAGTGGAACATGCCCAGTGAACTTCTTTCAACCAGGAGATCCAGGTCTGGGCTGTGAGGGGAGCCAGGCCTGTGCTGTGAGGGGAGCAAAGCTGCATAAGTACCAGGAGCAGAGTGTACAGGAGGTGATTTCCAACACACCCAGAGAAAGTTTTGAAACATCACTCAAAACACAGAAATATAGGAAAATGACAAGATGAAAGAACAAAATCCAATCTCAAACCTCCAGTCCATCCCAAGAAAGCCCAGGAGCCACATAAATAGAAGAAAATACTAGTCATACACCTGAAATACCTGAAATGATATCAACTGAAATAAAGAAGCAAGTACAGGAAGCTATGAAGGAACTCAAATCAGAAATAATCTCCCAGGTAAAAGAAGAAATGCTAAAAGTAGTGAAAGAAATATTGAACACATTTTAAGAAGACACAGGTAAAAAATTAGGAGAACAAAACAAAAAGATAGAATCCTGGATGAACTGTATAAGAAAAAAGCAGAATGCATGAAGAAGATACAAAGAGATATACAGGAAATCAAAAACTCTATTGAAAGTTGCCAAAAACACCTCAACAAAAGTGAGGAAAGAATTTCACACCTTGAGGATAAGATTGCAGCTAGTGAACAGGAAAGGAAAAATCTTTTAAAAATGACAAGGAATGAGGAAATATAAATTCAACAGCTGCAAGGTGATGCAAAGAAAAACAACATAAGATTAATAGGGATAAATGTAAAAGAAGGGGACAACACAAATGATATCAAAAGGGTATTTAGAGAGGCAATAGCTGAAAATTTCCCAAAGATGAGAATGGAAACTGACATATGGATTAGTGAAGCATATAGAACTCCAAAGAGCCATAACCAAAATAAAACTACACCCAGACATATAATAATCACCATCCCAGAAATCCAACATAAGAACAGAAATTTAAAGGCTGTTAGAGAGAAAAGACAGATCACCTATAAAGGAAAATCTATCAGATTCACAGCAGACTACTCAACATAAACAATGAAGTCAAGAAGAGCATGGAGTGAAGTATTTCATATCCTGAAGGAAAATGACTTCCAACCCAGACTGATGTACCCTGCAAAACTGTTCTTCAAAATGGTTGGAGAAATAAGATACTTCCATGACAAAGAACATCTGAAGAACCTCATGATCACAAAACCAACCCTACAAAGAATACTGAAAGATGTTCTAGATACACATAGGAAAAAACCACTAAGCAAGACAGACAATTAAACAGAAGTGAAAGATAAAGATACAAAAGCAGAAAGATAACATGTCAACAATAAACCAATATATAACAGTTATAACTATTTATGTAAATGGCCTCAACTCACCAATTAAAAGAAACAGACTGGCAGAATTAATCAAGAAACAACATCCACCCATATGCTGTCTAAGAGAAATAGATCTAGTCCAAAAGGAAACTCACAGGCTGAAAGTCAAAGGATGAAAAACAATACCTCATGCAACAGGAGCTAAAAAAAAAAAAACTGGGGTAGTTATTCTGTTTACAGACAATGTGAACTTCAAACCAAGAATGATTCACAGAGATAAAGAAGGTTGCTACATACTAGTTAGGGGACAATTTCAACAGGAAGAGATGACAGTATTAAATATATATGCAACAAATTCCAGAGAACCCAGCTATACAAAGCAAGTATTAACAGAAATGAAAAATCAAATAAGCAATTATAACAGGAGACCTTAACACACCATTAAAACAAAGAGACAGATCAACTAGACAGAAAATCAGCAAAGAAATAGCAGAACTGAATCACACTTGTGAACCAATGGACTTGATAGATGTATACAGATTGTTCCATCCAACAACATCAGAATATACATTCTGCTCAGCATTACATGGAGCATTCTCTAAAATAGACCATATACCGGCACACAGAACATATTTAAGTAAATGCAAAAGAATTGAAATTATCACATGCATGCTATTGAATCATAGTGCCATGAAACTACAAATTAATGATTTTAAAAAACCTGCAAAATCCCCACAAACACATGGAAATTGAATAATACACTCTTGAGCAATCAAAGGGTCACAGATGAAATTAAAGAAGAAATTAAACAATATCTACAAGCAAACAAAAATACAAATACAACTTACTGTAACCTGTGGGATGCAATGAAAGTGGTCCTCAGAGGATATTTTATTGCACTGAGTTGCCAGAGAATCAGGAAAATAGAATGAACACAAATAAACAACCTGATACTACACCTCAACGATCTAGAAAAAGAAGAGTAAGTTAAGCCCAAAGCCAAAAGAAGGGAGGAAATTTTAAAGATCAGAGCAGAAATTAATGCAATAGAGACAAAGAAAACAATTCAAAGAATCAATGGATAAAAGAGTTGATTCTTTGAAAGGATAAATAAAGTTGATAAGCCCCTAGCCAAGCTTATTTTAAAAAGGAAAGAGAAGACTCAAATTCATGCAATACGGAATGAAAGAAGTGAAATCACTACAGACTCTGTGGAAAAACAGATCATCAACACATATTTTGAAAACCTCTACTCTCATAGGTTTGATAACACAGAAGAAAGGGACAGATTCCTAGAAACATATGAACTATCAAAGCTGGACCAAGAAGATATAAAACTGCTGAATAACCCAATTTCTAATAATGAAATTGAAAATGCAATAAAGTCCTTACCAACAAAGAAGAGCCCAGGCTCAGATGGATTCACTGCGGAATTCTACAAGAAATGCAAAGCAGAGTTATGCCAACCCTCCTCAAACTTTTCAATGAAATAGGGAAGCAATTCTTTCTAAGTCATTGCTGGAAGCAAACATTACTCTAGTACCAAAACCTGAGAAAGACCCAACTAAAAAAGAAAACTATAGGCAAATCTCCCTAATCAACATAGATGCAAAAATTCTCAATAAAATATTGGCAAACAAGATGCAGCAAATCATCAAGAAGATTACACACCATGACCAAGTGGGATTCATCCCAGGCATGCAGGGATGGTTCAACACATGTAAATCAATAAATGTAATCTACCATATCAATAGAGCCAAAAGTAAGAATCACGTGATCATTTCTATAGATGCAGAAAAAGCTTTTGATAAGGTCCAACACACATTCGTGATAAGAACCTTAGAGAATTGGAATAGATGGTCCTTACGTAAACATGATAAAGGCCATTTATGACACACCAACAGCCAGCATCATATTTAATGGCCAAAAACTGAAAGCCTTTACCTTAAAATCAGGCACAAGGCAAGGATGTGCCTTATCACTGCTCCTATTCAACATAGTACGAGATACTAGCCTGAGCAATTAGACAAGAGAGAGAAATAAAAGGAGTAAAGATAGGAAAAGAGGAAGTCAAACTATCATTATTTGCAGATGACATGATACTCTACATAGAAGACTCCCAAAACTCCATTGAAAGACTACTAGACATAATAAATAAATTCAGCAGTGTAGCTGGATACAAAGTCAATACTCAAAAATCAATAGTATTCCTATACACTAACAACAAAATCACCAAGAGAAATAAGAGAAGCCACACACTTCATAATAGCATCCAAAAAAATGAAATACTTAGGAATTAATCTAATGAAAGAGATAAAAGAGCTATTCAGAGAAAATTATAATATTCTGAAAAAAGAAATTGAAGACCTAAGAAAATGGAAAAACATCCCTTATTCATGGTTAGGAAGAATAAATACTGTGAAAATGGCCATTCTCCCAAAACTGTTATACAGATTCAATGCAATTCCAATGAAAATACCACTAACATACCTCACTGATCTATAGAAATCACTCCTAAAATTCTTCTGGAACCAGAAGAGACCTAGAATAGCAAAGGCAATTCTAAGTAACAAAGGTAAGGCAGGAGGTATCACAATCTCTAACTTGAAGTTATACTACAAAGCTACTATAATAAAATCAGTATGGTACTGGAATAAAAACATATCTGACAATCAATAGAATAGATTAGAAGATACAACCACAACTACAAACACACTCAAATACCTTATCTTGATAAAGGGGGTCAAACATGTTCAATGGAAGAACAATAGTCTCTTTAATAAATGGTGCTCAAAAACTAGCTATCCATATGCCAAAAACTAAAATTAGACCCATGCCTCTCACCATATACCAAACTAAAATATAAATGGATCAAAGATCTAAATATTAAAACAGAAACACTAAATCTGTTGGAAGACAAAGTAGGTAAAAATCTTGAAGACATAGGGGTAGGTAGAGACAGTGACTTCAGTTGATTGCTTCCCCCCCAGACCAGATTAATGGGATTTGCTTGGACTGGGTTGCACCCCTGGCTGGGACCCAATGAGCTGTCTCAAATCGATTCCCTGTGCCTAGCACACACTATCCTGGTGAAGGCCCCTGAAGCATGGCTGGCCCAGTGGGGAGGGGCCGGCATATGGAACCACTGCTTACACCTCAGTGACAAGAGCAGGTGGGAAAGGGCAGAGTTCTCTTGCCAGCATGCTTCAGAGGAACTGTGGCTGACAGGAAAGGGGGCTGGGAACTCCACTGTACACCTGTGTGGAGGGAGCCAGGGCCATGACAAGAGAGAGAGGCAGGAGGAGGACCCCAGCCCAGAACGCTGAGAGCACTGATCCAGGAGAGGGAAAAGCAAGAGAGACTGAGGGTGGCAAACATGCAACATCAGACATGGCTTCAATAGACATTAAGAGATATCTTTGGGATCTTGTAGACAAGCTCAAAACTGAGATACTAAATCAGATAAATCAAGATATAAGTAAAGCAATAAAAGAAATGCTAAGCATCTCTCAGGAAGTCACAGATGGAAGAAGGGAGGAACACAGAAAAAGTAGACAAATATTTGGTAATGAATATAAAGAAAATATAGAATACATGAAGCAGATTCAAAGAGATTACCAGGAAATTAAAAACTCCATTGAAAGCTGGCAAAAATCTTTAAATGAATCTAAGGATAGACTATCAAAACTTGAAAACAAGTTTGCAATGTGTGATCCTGAAAGGAAAGATCTCTTAAAAATAACAAGGAAAACAGGCAGTAGCAATGCAAAGGCTACAAGATGACAAGATAATCTATAATTTAAGAATAAGAAATGTGAACAAAGAAGCAGGAATACAAACAGGTGAACTACAAAGGCTATTCATGGAAATAATTAAGAAAAACTTCCCAAGCATGGGAAAAGAAAATGATATTCGGTTATATGAGGCATACAGAACTCCAGCACCTACAAACAAAACAGAGCTTCACCCAGACATATAATAATCAAGATACCAGAAATTCAAAATAAAAACAGAATATTAAAAGCTGTAAGAGAAAAGAAACACATTACCTATAAAGGTAAGCTCATCAGGTTCACTTCAGACTTCTCAACACAGACCATCAGATCAAGAAGAGCTTGGACCTGAAAGAAAATAACCTCCAGCCCAGATTGATGTACCCTGCAAAACTGTCACTAGAAATTAATGGAGAAAAAAGATGCTTCCATGACAAAGAGGAACTGGGGGAATATGTGACCACCAATCCAACCCTACAGAGAATACTAAAGGACATTATAGAGAGAAAAAAATACCAGGATTTTAGGAACAGTGGCAGAAAGGCCTCAATGAGTGGGGTAGACTGTAGAATGAAGGAGAAAACTAGACAAACAAAGGTAGAAAAATAGCATAGCAGAAATGAGGCAGAGAAGGAAGTCTAGAATCTCTAACATAGATGGCCTTGATACATTATATTGTGAGTAGTGCACCAGAATTTAAAACCCACATTACTCACACCACTCTGCTTAGATGTATTATATTCTGTTCCAGTCATTCTACTGGTACTAGATTTGAGGGCACAGACAGTTATTCCAAAAATAACAGGATATAGTACAGTAACCATCTTTAATTTCCTATTAACTTAATCTAAACTCTATATAACTTACACTGTTTTACCATGACTGATTGTAATCAAATCTGGTTTGTTAGATTGCTGTTTTGTATTGATAGATTTTATTCAAAGCTGTTATGATTGATAGTATCAAGTCTGAGAGTATAGGCAACTGCACTGACGATGACAAGTTTCACTAGAATATCCACTCTGGTTTATTACCTGCCTTTGTAGCTTTATACTGTCTTTATACTGTCTACAATGTTTTTTTTTTTACTAATATTGTTATGCACTGCTATATTCAATTATACTGCTATATTCAATTATGCCTGATGATATAAACAATTCTATTGAAGATAATAAGAAACAACACAGTAATCATTGTAGATCACCTTGTATTGTGGTTTTATGACGTTTTTGTTTCATGTTTTTATAGGAATTTTTTTTTTGTCTTGCTATGTTTTCTTTTTCCCCCAATACAGAAAGGATAGAAATACATGTAGAGACTCATGCATGTGTAGCTGTTTACTGTCTCACTGAATATCTACTCTGTAGGCTTTAATTTTGTAACTTAAACAGCTATTTCTAAGAGGACAATATGTAATTTATCAACTAGTGCTTTCTTAATGTTTATATTTTTTTAAAAAATTCCATATTATCTCTACCCTTTACATGTTTTTTTCCCCTTTAAATAAAAAAAAAGGAGTGAGAAAGTCAGCCATGCTTCAAGGAGGTCAAGAGCAAGAACAGGAGGAGTAGAGTAACTCATAGGAAGGAAATACTTGCTCAGAAAACTGAAGAGTGAATTTGAAAGTTTGGATACTCATTTGAAAGTATGACTATGTATTGAAAGCCAGACTATGTATTCAGTCTAAAATCCTGGACAGTGAAAAATACGTTTATGACTCTAAGCAAGAATGTGCTGTTGGAAAAAGTTATAAGCATATTACTATACATATACAGATGCAGGCTTTATACACACACACACACACATATATGTGTGCATGTGTATATAATATACATCTATATGTACATGTGTGCTATATGTAATTTCTCATGTTTATATACACATATATAGAATATATGCATGATACATAGAATTGAGTAAGGAGGAAGAGAAGAAGGAAGAAAGAAAGAAGGAAAAAAGTCAGGAACTTAAAGAATTCAGCAACCAGAAAAACCTGAATTGAGAGAGAATCTAAGAATCTCTCAAATTAATTCAGACAAAGAGTTTGATGTGAATTTAAACTAGAATGATACAATTGTGAAAACCTTCATTAACTAGACCTTTAGGCCATTTTGTTGAAATGAACCACTGTGTAAGAGCTAAATAATGTAAAAATAAAGTATTTTTAATTCTATGTTTACCTTTGTATTTTTTCCTGGAGGCATGAAGCATAATTTTGCATGCTATTGAAAAAATCTCATTTAAAGGGAAATATGATATTTTTGTTTTCACATAGGTGCCATCTGATTTACATTTAGAAGCTGTAATGAGGTAGTCTTTCTTCTATTCTGTGAGGAACACCCATAGTTCAAAATAAATGTAATTTCCCATTACATTGCAAAAAAATGATTTTTGCAATTAAAACATTGTTTTGTTTTCAATTTATAATTTTAAAATAACTTTAGATTCATGGTAAGTCACAAAATTAGTACCATGCTCTATGATACCCTTTTCCTATGTTCTTAAAACACTATTTTATGTGATCATAGCACAACTATCAAAAACAAGAAATTGACATTAATGAAATACTAATTCCTAAAATATTTGCTTTATTTGGATTATTTAGCTCTTACATATATTCATTTTCTTTTATATAATTCCATGTTTTTCTTTAATGTACAATGTTGTATAACTCTCATCACAATAAGAGCACTGGACTGTTCTCATAGCTCAAACCTTCATAATCGTATCATTCCTCTGTAACCCTCTGTAACTCTGATCTTTAGTGACAATTGATACATTTTATGTGGCTATTATGTCACCATATATTCAATCTCGCTTCCATTTTTTTCAGTAAAAGAAAGAAGTCAAATAATGATAAATTGAAAATTGCAGAGGGAAACTTGGAATGAAAATGATTTTTGAGTTATAACTTAAATCCTAGTGACATATCGACAAAATAATTATTTTCTTCCTTTTTCTTTTACATTCTCCTTAGTTCATATGAAAAATTAGTGCCTCTTTCAATTATATAGTTTCACTTTACCTTGTTACCCCCTTGCCCCAGTCAGCACAGCTCTATGTCAAGAAAGACTTCCTCTGCCCAAGTTTTCTTCTCTGGGAGAATTGAAAACAACAGTGCCCAGCTTCCCCAGATATCACAGACATTGCTCAAGAGACCCACTTCTGTCTTGCCCACCCAGAACACTGAGAAAATTAACAGGGTTAAGTTATTTAGTAACAACTGTGAATTGACAATAATAAAAAAAATCTCACTTATCAATACTTATTTTATATGAGCATCTATGAAATTCTGTACTCAAAAGTTACAGAGATGTTGAATAGACAGCAAAATTTATATCCAACTCTATACCATCTACAAATGACTCAGTTTATCTTAAAGATTCACATGGGCTTTCAGTATAGGTATAGGAAAAGATACTCACTGGAAATGATACCCAAAGCAGAAAAGAGATGACGGTTCTTACATGAGAAAATACAGACATTAAAGCAAATGTTATCATGAGAGATGAAGGAGAACTTGATATAATAAAGCTAAAAGAGTCAATTCAACAAGAAGATGTAACAATGGCTATGAACCCAACCTCGATGAGCCTACATGTATAAAGCAAGCATTAACCAAAGAGTGGGAAGAACAAAGAGCAACAGAGTGACAGCAGAATACTTCAACAGCTCAATTGCCATGCAGAGCAGATACTGAAAGGGAAATCTGTCAGACTCAAGAGGAGGAGAATTACATGTTGTCTTTCATATGCAGAATCTAAAGGAAAAAATAGATGATATGAAAGTAGATGGGAGACTATTACACAATAGCAAAGAAGAGATCAGACAAGGAGGAAGGGAGCGTGAGGATAATAGTAAGGGTTAATATGATTTTATATGTATTACAGTGAATCCCAGTAGTCTATGTAATAAATATTCAGTAACAAAAAATGCATAGATAAGGATGGATTTGAGGCACAGTAAAAGTAAAATGCACCTAATGGATGTGTATAAAGTCGACAGTAGAAATAGTGGAAATATACACGCCTTTCTTAAGCACACACAGAAAATTATATAGGAAAGACAATATGTTATGTTAAAAAATGTTAAGAAATTTAGTGAAATTGAAATCACATCAATATCTTTTCAGGTTACTACATAGGAAATTAGATATTCATCATCAACCAATGAATCACAGAGGAAATAAAAAGATATTTAAAATTTGTTTAGGCAAGTGAAAATATAAACATATCAAAACATATGTGATATATCATAGCAATTTTAGCAATAGATGATTATATTAATAAAACAAGGCAGACCTGAATAAATGTTCTTGCTTGTGCATCAGGGAACTAGTAAAAGAAAAACAAACTAAGCCCAAAATTAGCTGATGAAAAGGTAAGTGTTACAAAAGAAATATATTGAACAAACTCAAGGACAGCAAAAGAAAGGACCAATGAAAGAGCTGATATTTTGAATAAATTTAATGAACAAACACTTCAGTAGATTATCTAAGAAAATTTGAGAAGACTCATAAAAATTATAAATGATGCAGGAAATACTGCATTTTATCTTACAGATATGCAAAATTTCATTAAAAAACTCATGAAAAATTATATGCTAAGATGTTGGATATTATAGGTAAAAAAGAATAAGTTCCTGGATAAAAGCAAATTACTAAGACTGAGTTAAAAGGAAATTGTAAACTTTCACAGACTATTGATAAGTTTTGAAAATGAATGTGTAATCAAAAATATTCTAAGAATTGCCAAATACAAACAGCTTCACTGCTGAATTCTGTCAAACATTTAAAGAAGTAATAGGAATTCTTCTGAATCTTATAAAAAATGAAGACCTTAAAGAATTTCCAAAGTAATTTTATAAGGCCTTTATTACCCTAACTCTAAAACAAAAGACGACAGTACAAGAAAAGAAAATTGCAGGCTAATTTGCCTGTAAATACAACAATGATGGTCTTCAGGAAAATACTAGCAAATCGAACATAACAGAGTATTGAAGTGATCTTGGGTTACAATCATGTGCACTTAATCTCTGAGAAGTAAACATGGTTCAGCCAATGCCAATCAATAAAACATTGTATCACCTAAGAGTAATGAAGCATAAAATTCAAAATTCATGTTATCATCTCAAAAAAAGCAGAAAAAGCATTTGTCAATTTCCACATGCATTTAGGATAAAAATTCAACAAATCGGATTCATAAAAGTGTGGTTGTGCAGGGTAGAGGTCATCGATGGCAGTTCCACAGCAAACACATGTGATGCCAGAAAACTGAGAACTGGTTGTGCTCAGGGGTAGAGCACTTCTTTAGCATCTGTGAGGCCCTAGGTTTTAGCTTCAATGTTAGCAAAAAAGTAAAAGAAAATAAAAGACAAGCTGAGAGAATTCACTCTCAAATCAATAACACATCTAGTCTCCCCACATCTATTCATTTTCTTCATCATTGGGTGACCTAGACAGAGCAGTGAAGAAAAGCTGAGTAAGTAAATAGCATCTATAAGAGAAAAGAAAAAACAGGAAAATTCTCTACTTACAAAGGTCATGAGCTTACGGATAGAATATCTGCTACTACACATGCATGCACACACGCACACACACAGACATGCACACACAGACACGCACACACACAGACACGCACACACAAAAACTGTTAGAATAAGTAAATGAATTCACTAAAGCTGCATGACATAAAACCAAGATATAAATACCAGTTTCAATTCTCACTCATGAGTTATCAAAACAATTTTTAAAATCCTCTTTATAACAGCATAAAAAACTATTAAGAAGTAAAGTTAACCCAGTCAAAAAGAGCTTTAAAATGAAAAAATTTAAATACTAGTCAAAGATGTTGAGTGAAATAATAAAACATATCACATGCTTCTTGATTTGAAAAAATTAAGATTATTAGAAGATCCACATTATCAAAAAGTTTTCTAAACTTTTAACTCAATTTTATTAAAATTTCAGATATGCTTCTCATAGAAATAGTAAAAAATTTAAAAATGTATATGAAACTATGGAAGACTTTAAATAGTTAATGTACTCTTGAGTAAAAAAATAATAAGAATACACCTTAAGTTAATAATTATCCTGATTTTAAATTATATTGCAAAGTTATCATAATCAAAATGGAATGGGAATTGCATAAAAGCAGACTTATCAATTAATGGAACACAAAATATATTCTAAAATGAACATTTCTATACAGTTAATCTTTGTTGATATCTCTTAGGATAAACATAACAAATGATAGCTTTTTCTAATAAAAGATATTGAAAAAATTAAATATTTATCAGAAAATGGACAAAATCAGAATTTGTCTAACCATATACACAATAGTTAACTATGAATGGATCAAAGAATGTAAGTAAAATCTGAAATCCTAAACTTTTAAAACAAAGTACAATTTAAAAGTACTTTGACATTGATCTTTCAAGGCAAACTATTAAACAAAATCATACAACTGAGTAGCAAAAAGAAATAACCCAGTTAAAAGGACAAAGCACTCAAATAGATGATATTTTTTTCATTTGAGACAGGATCTCACTATGTAGTCCAGGCTGGTCTTGAGTTCACTATGTAGCCCAAGCTGTCCTCGAACTCACAGTGATTCTCCTACTTCATGAGTTCTGAAATTACAGGTGTGCACAACCAGGCCCAGCCTGAATGGACAATATTACAAAGAAAATATGCAAATGACCAACAGGTATATAATAGGGTCCTCAACAGCACTACTTTCAAGAGAACTTTAATTGGAGTAAAAATGAGACATCACCTCATATCTGTTAGAATGTTTACTATTAAACATATGCATACACTCACAAACACAAGATTAGAAAGTTTGGTGAGGGCATGGAGAAAACCAAACCTGGATACACTATTAGTAGAAATTTAAACTGGCATTTACATTATGCAAAACAGAGTAGAGTTTCTTGAAGAAAAATTAAAATTCAGTTTCCTTATGATCTAGCTATTATCACTTTGGGGTATTTACTTACTAAACTAAACTAAACTAAACTAAACTAACCAAACCAACTAAACCAAACCAAACCAAACTAAACTAAGCTAAAATCTAAAAACTTAAATCAGGATCTCATCCTTTGTATTCCCATTTGCCTCAGTTGAAAATATGGCATGTTTGTGTGTTTCCGGGGCCCATCATGAAAGAGAAGGCAGAAGGATGTGTGCAGTGTTCTCAGTCTCCGTTCTCCTTAGGCAGGGGTAGCTGTGGTCATTGCCTTTGGAGACTGGCCTCCCATTTCTTCCGATTTCTGACAGAGACTCATACCAGTGACTTTTCTGTGAGATTCCAGGCCTTTGATCTCGGGCTGGTGCTGCTTCCTGTGCCCTCCTCTTTTCTCTGTCTTCCTGTGATGGGCAGCTGATGAACCTCTGTCTCTGCACCATGCCCTTGGTTCCTGTGAATTCTCTGGACTCGGCTTCTCTTTGCCTATCTAATAACCCCCCACACACATATTCTGTTCCTCTCGAAAACCCTGACTAATACGATCTCCTTAGAATACTCTTCTCCCATCTTTCTCAGTCTTTTATTTTTCATGACCTATCATTTTGAAGACTGCCATTCAGATATTTTGTAGAATTTTCCTCACTTTTGGTTGTATCTGATTTTTTCTGTGACTTGGGTTTTTCTATGGTTTTTAATAAGTTTCACAAATCTAAAGTTCCTGCCCTTCACTGAAGTTACAGAAAACCTTATCAGGGCAGTCACATTGGAGGTGCAGCAGAACTTGAAAATTACGTCCTTTTCTCAGTGTTTTTGACTAGTAACATGTTTGATTTTTTCTTTTGTCAATAAAGAATGTTTCACTTATAAAAGCTATTTTGGATTTTTCTTTTATACACACAGATGAAAAATTGCCTTTAATCTGAAGGCATTGAAATTTATGTCCAATTTTGGATTGTCCTTTTAAATGTATCTTGGCTGAATTTTTATTCTATAGATATTATTTTTCCTCCTTTTTAAAGTCTCTTTTAAAATCTTCAAAGCATGTAAAAAATCATAGCTTTCACAACATTAAACATAGATTTTTATCTCATTTACATTCTGTAGCTCATGCAAGAGTGTTTGATTTCCTCCTTTCATATGTTTCTTAATTTAACAAATAATGTGAATATGAATCATACTTACATGCTGTCATCCTGAAAAAAAAATATATATATATATGCTATACTTTTCTGTGTATTGATGCTAATAGTCAGGCAAACTATTTCCAGTGATAGGCAAGTTATCTGTCCTTTAAGAGTTTTGTGACTTAACATATTTGTATTGACAACCCTTCCCTAAGAAGATATTGTATCACATTATTTCCTTGGTTTTAATATTACAGGCCAGGTTGAATTATTTGTTCTCGACAGTAAGTTGTCTTTTGGAATTTCAATGTTCCCTAATTTAAAGTTTCATCCATTCATCATCATACCAATATTATCTCTTTAATTAGATTTGTCCTTAGTTTGAACAATATCATAGATTGTTTCCCATGGAGACTTTTAAATTATTCACTCCCCTTCCCATTCTTCATATCATTTTCCCAAGTTGAGTCACCTTTACTGAGTTAATTTATTTATGAGGCATGAAGTACATATGGATCTGTAGAAGCATTGCCATTCTTTGATGTCTCTCACTGTAACAATAGTATTCTGTGAGACTTCTACCATTTCGGTCTTCCTTAAAATATTCAGTATTCAACCACTTGCAATTATCATCTCAGAAATAATAAAAAATAAGTATAAATTGTCTTTAAAATATAACTTGCATCATTTAGAAGGAAAAAAAGTTAACCAGCTTAAAAAAGACTTACAGAGACCAAACATGACATAGATTGGGAACTTTGACAGATATGACATATTAATATGCATCATCAGAGCAAACTCTTTTCAAGTGGGACCATTCTCCCCACTTTAATGTAGATTTAGATACGAGCTAGGAACAGTATGCAGCCTTCACTCTACCGTGATCATGTTGTGTGAATAGGATGAGTAGCCCCCCCACACAATGGTGTAGGGTTCACAAAAATTTCCTCTTGATAACCTCTCTTATTCTTCCAAAGAAGAACATGATATGATATCTGGACCCCATGGTAAAGATTTTAGTAAAGAGAAGAGAAAAGATATTCAAGCATAACAGATTTTACTTAAGAATATAGGTGACCATGTAACTGACTATGCACTTTGAAAATTATTGTAAGTAGGAGAAGAAAGTATGCCTCTTCGGATCTATTTCTTCTTGCTGATTATACAGTTTTAAATTTAAGAAGGCCAGAATGGAATTTAAAGGTGTGAATTGGTTAAATGTGTACTTTGTCCTGACCGCAGGTATGACATGAATGATACATGTGTGCCAAAGAAACCATTAAGAATGCATATTCTTCTGCTGAGTCTGAGTGTTGAAGATAAATCTATTAAATACTTTGAGTTGCATAATGGAAAACATTACACCACTTAAATGGAGTAGCTGTGTTACTGCTGTTTATCACTTCATATCTCTGCTCTGTGTACTACAAGATCCCTTTCAAAGCTAGATTCCTGGACCCTAGAGCAATAATGTTTGATATGAGACTCCAGGAAGCAGCCTCAAAGTCATCTGGGATCTCTAAGGAAATGTGAGATTTTTGTGTTTGCTTTAGATCTATGAGACAAAGTTCACTAGGGATGGAGTCAAAAGATCACTTCGTGTGATTCTTAGGAATATTCAAGTTGAGAAACAGTGCTCAAAGCCACTTATGATCTGTTTGAAATTAGTAGAGAACTCAAATACCTAATGCACAGGGAAGAACACAAAAGTATTCTGGAGGAAGAGTTTCTCTTCATGTATAGAAACAAAGCCTGAAAAACTAATGATGCTTTTCTGGCTATGATAAAACTTAGTGTGGCCAAATCTAAAAAAAAGAAAGATCAAAATGGCTGTGCATTTTGCAGCAATCTTTCTCTTGTAGCAACCATTGTGTTACTAGAGTAGTCTTCACTCTAACCCCCAAAGAATCAAGATTATAAAGCCTTTATAGAAAACCCTGCCAAAGAGCCTGTGTTCACTTTCTCTCAGTGAACTTTTCCCTACATGGCAATCTGGAAGCCAATATTTCTGCAGTAAACCAGCTACAGTTTTCCCCCAAGTGGAAGAAAGTCTATTTTTCTTTATGACACACAATTTCACACTACAGTCTGTGGTACATGGCCAGTTTTCTGCCACTACACAGGACCCCGTGAGGAAAAGACCCTCTGTTATAACAATCCATGTCCTCTATTGGAAAAGGGAAACTTGTAGCTAATGTACTGCTTTCCCTTGGCACATATAATAGAAATTTTACTGTACCTAAGGCCATAAAAAAATGATGGGTAGGGAAGGTAAATGACCAGGAAAATGAAGCAAGAGAAAAATACAAAAGATAATGTCTTTCATAGGCAAAGGAATTGAACTATCTGAGAAAAAGCATCTAACATTGAATAAATACATTTGGCTTACCTGGTACCAAGTAAAAGGCTCACAGCTTTTTTTTATGGCTGCTTTGTTAGATTTCCCAAGTGCATTTTAATACTTGTAGAAGCTGTTTACTAAACCAATAACTACAGACATTAATTTTAGTATAAAAGTAAATAGAACAGCCCAGAAATAGTCAAGGTGGTAGGCATAATAAAGTATTAGTACAATACTAAACCAAAAATTAATCTTTTTTGAGCACACAGATGAATTAACTATTTAATGAATGATTTAACTGTGTAACGGCATGTTTAAAAGCAATGCAGAGAGTTTTGTCAAGTGAGAAACAATACAAAGGTAAGACACAATTTATTGTTCAAGAAAAATAAGTATTTTTATTTTCCTGATTAATTTGTTAGGACAAAAGAGACTTTAAGAAGAAATATAAATGAAGAAACAGTTTAAATGTTCTAATTGGAAGATTGCAAATCATGATTGTATAAATGGTCAGGATAGAGTGGAAAATTGTGTGTTTCAAAATGTTGGCTTTACTTCATGATACATGGATACTTCAAGCTCAAAAAATGTGTAACTTTGCAGCTCTATTTTGGATCTTTTTAAACTTTTTTATTTTTATTAGCACATGTTTGCAGTGTATGATTACATTCACCGTGAAGAGTTGGTACATGGGTATAACACATCTTAATTCCTTTTTCATCCATCTTTCTTTCCTTTCCTACCTTCCCTTGAATGTCTTCCAAAGCCCTCTGTACTGAGGGCCAAGATTCTGCCTGACTGTACCAGCAGTGACAGGAATTTTATAAAGTGAGGTCTATTGGAAAGTGTAAAGCCACTGGAGTTGTGATTTATAAAGGGAATGTGTGATCCAGTCCCGGGCTCTGACTGTGTGTGCATGGAAACTAGGAACTTTGCTCCCAGGAGGTAAGACCACGCCCTGCATCTGAAATCACATTAAGACTCACTGGAGGTATCCATGGGCCTAACCAGGCCATCCCCAGAGAATTCCAAGCAGCAAGCAGGGCCTGGAATCCAGTCCTGGGCCCTGACCAGGCATGCGTGATGAATTCCAGTGCACAAGGAAGCCTTAGAAATTCGCTCCCGGGCAGTAAGACCACATCCTGTGTCTCACAGGGAGCTCACCCAGTGAACTCCAAGTGTCAAGCAGTTGCCAGCAATCTGTCCTGGGAGTCAAAAGTGAGCCAGGTGATTCCCAGTGCACAGTGGAAGCCCTGAAACATCTCTCAAAACCTGGAAATAGGCACGACTCCAGCCGGGACTGAGGAATGACATGCTGCACTGGGACCTTGGCCTGTGCCACTGCAAGCTTCCTGTAAAACTCCTGCCAGCACTGGGGAATGCGTGCTGACCTTGGACATTAACCTACATAGCCACCTGCTTCCTATGCAACTATAGTCAGCACTGAGGAACACCACACTGCCCTGGGACCTTGGCCCATGCCCTGTGGATGCCAGCACCAAGGAACTGAATGATACCTGTGAGCAATTGGACTTAGTAGAATCTTACAGAGTGTTCCACCCAACCACATCATAATACACATTCTCACCTGCACATTGGACGTTCTCCAAATAGAACATATATGGTCCCATAAGACATTCTTAAGTAATTGAAAAGGCATTGAATTTATCCCATGCATAATATCTGACCATAGAGCACTGAAATTGGAAATTAATGGCTAAAAAAATTACAAAACCTGCATAAATACATGGAAATTAAATAACAACGTTTTGAACAACCAGTGGGCAACAGATGAAATTAAAGAAGAAATAAAGCAGTACCTACAATTCAGTGAAAATGAAGAAACAACATACTGTAGTCTATGGGATGCAAAGAAAGCAGTCTTAAGAGGGAAATATATAGCAATAAATTGTCATATCAAGATAACAGAAGAAGCACAAATAAAAAACATAAAGCTTCATCTCAAACATCTAGAAAAAGAAGAACAAGTTAAACTCAAAGCTCATAGAAGAGAGGAAATTGTAAAGATTAGAACACAAATCAATGCAATTGAAATTAAAAAAAAATTAATGAATTGAAGAGCTGGATTTTGAGAGAATAAACAAAATTGACAAACATCTAGCTTAACTTATCAAGAAAAAGAAAGAAAAGACCCAAAGTCATGCAATAAACTCTGAAAAGTGGAAAATTACTCTGAAAAGTGGAAATTCAAAAGATCATGAATACCTACTTTGAAAATCTCAAATAGAGTGGAAAACACAGGGGAAATGGACAGATTTCTAGAAACATATCAACTACCAAAGCTCAACCAAGAAGATATAGCAATTTTGAAAGACCTAATATCAGCTATTGAAATTGAAAACATAATTAAAAACTTACCAATAAAGAAAAGCCCAGGTCTTGATTGATTCACAGCTGAATTCTACAGGAAATTTAGAGAAGGTTCAATGCCAATACTCCTTAAACACTTCAATGAAATTGAAAAGGAAGCAGTCCTCCCTAAATCTTCCCGGGAGGCAAGTATTACTCTGATACCAAAAGCAATGAAAAACCCAACCAAAAAAGGAGAACGATAGGCCAGTCTCACTAATGAACATTAATGCAAAGATTCTCAATAAAATACTGGCAAATAAATTGCAACAAATCATCAAGAAGATTATACACCATGACCAAGTGGGGTTCATTCCAGGAATGCAGGGATGGTTTAACATACGCAAATCAATACACCACATCAACAGAGCCAAAAAAAAAAAAAAAACCACATGGTCACCTCAATAGATGCAGACAAAACTTTGGATAAAGTACAACACATGTTCATGATAAAAACCCTTCAGAAACTAGGAAGACACGGTTCTACCTCAACCTTATAAAGGCAAACCAACAGCCAACATTATATTAAATGGACAAAAACTGAAGGTTTTTACTTTAAAATCAGGAACAAGACAAGGATGTCCACTATCACCACTTCTATTCATTATAGTTCTGGAAACACTAACCATAGCAATGAGACAAGAGAGAGAAATAAAAGGAATAAAGATAGAAAAGGAAGAAGTTAAATTGTCAGTATTTGCAGATAACATGACATAGAAGATCCCAAAACTCCGTTAAAAGACTACTAGAAGTAATAAAAAAATTCAGCAGTGTAGCTGTATACAAAGTCAACACTCAGAAATCAATAGCATTCCTCTACACAAACAAAAAACTCACTGATAGAGAAATTATGGAAATATCTCCCTCACAATAGTATCTAAAAAAATGAAATACTTAGGAATCAAGCTAACTAAGAATGTAAAACACCTATATTCTGAAAATTATGCTAAGCTAAAAAAGGAGATTGAAGAAAATATTAGAAATTGGAAGGATATTCCTTGCTCTTGGCTAGGAAGAACCAACATTGTGAAAATGGCCATACTCCCAAAACTCTTATATAGATTTAATGCAATCCCAATCAAAATGCCATTAACATACCTTACAGATCTAGACAAAATATTACTAAAATTCATTTGGAAACAGAAGAAACCTAGAATAGCAAAGGCAATTCTGTACAACAAAGGCAAGGCAGGAGGCATTTCAATTCCTGACTTGAAACTGTACTATAAAGCTAAAGTGATAAAATCAGCATAGTACTGGCAAAGAAACAGACCTGAGGATCAATGGAACAGAAAAGAAGATGCAAGCACACCTACAAAGACACTCAGTCATCTGATATTTGACAAAGGGGTTAAACATGTTCACTGGAAGAAGGAGAGCCTCTTTAATAAATGGTGTTGGAAAAATTAGCTATCCACATGCTAAACACTGAAACTAGACCCATGCACAAACTATCACCATGCACAAAACTAAAATTTAAATGGATCTTAGATCAAAATATTAAAACAGAAACACTATATCTACTGGAAGACAAGATAAGTAGAAATCTTGGAGTCATATTGTAGGCAAAGAATTCATGAACAAAACACACACTGCATGGGAAACACTTCAAAGAATCAACAACCAGGATCACATATTATTAAAATGTTTCTCTACTTCAAAAGAAATCACCAACAGAGTGAAAAGAAAACCCACAGAGTGGGAAAGAATTTTAGCCAGCAACCCCTCAGACAAAGGACTTGTGTACAGAACATACAAGGAACTGAAAAACATCAAGCTCCCAAATTCAAAGACCCTCTCCAAAAATGGGCATCTGAGATGAACACACAGTTCTCAGAGAAATATATACAAATGGCAAATAAACACATGAAGAAATGTTCACCATCACTGGTCATTCAAGAAATGTAAATTAAAACAGCATTGAGATTTCATCTCACTCCGGAAAGAATTGCTGCCATCAAGAAATCAACTGATAACAAATGTTGGCGAGGCTGCAGGGAAAAAGGAACACTTACTTCTCCACTGTTGGTGGGAGTGTAGACTGGTGCAGCCACTACGGAAATCAGTATGGAGAATTCTCAAAAGACTAGAATTGAAGTTCCATTCAACCCAGCTATTCCCCTCCTGGGTATTTTCCCAGAAAAACTGACAAGTTCATATCACAGTGATACATGTGCACCCGTGTTCATAGCAGCATAATTTGTAATAGTAAATCTTGGAAACTAACAAGATGCCCATCAACTGCAGAGTGGATGAAAAAGATGTGGTATTTTTACACAATGGATTATTACTCAGCTATAAAAAGCATGATCTTGAAGCCTTCATAGGAAAATGGAGACAACTTGAGGCTATCCTCATTAATGAAATAAATAAGAATCATATTTATAAATATCACATCGTGTCTCTAGTATAAAAAGTAATAAGAAATATAGAAGTAATAAAACCCAAAGTATGTAATTGTTATTGTAAAAAAGAGAGGAAAAGAAAGTACTCTGAAGTATATAATTGCATGTATGTTTAAGTGTGTAGGAATGATAACCACATTATTAAGTTTTTTTTGATCATTGAACAGAACTGTTTGAAGTCTCTGTTTGAATGTCCACTTTGTATGTTTTGCTTTTGTAGCTTGAACTACTACTCTAAGATGAAAATATGTAATTGTCAGCTAGTGATTTCTTACTTTTTTTTTGAAATTATGTATTTTTCTACCCTCTTTCTGTTTTTTTTCTTTAAATAAAATAAAAAATAAAGGGATTGTGAGTGAGACTTGAGGTTCTTCTCTTCCTACTATTTGATTTCCTTATCATGTGGTGAGGAGTTTTTCTCTGCCACAGGTTCTCAAATATTTCTGCTGGATTTCCATCAGTAGCCCCAAAGCTATAGGTCTATTTGGTCATAGACTGGAGCTTCTAAAACCATGAGCCAAAAGAAACTCTCCTCATAATTTGATTGTTTCACATACTTTTTATAGTTGACTGGAAGCTCATTAACCCAAAAATTCATACCAAGAAATAGGATCCATGTAGGTACTACATATCTGAAGAAGCTTCTGGAATTCATTTTCAGTGTAGAAACATTGGAGAAATTTTGAGAAGCAAAGCAGAGGAAGCATGGAAGGTTGAAAGCCAAATTTAATGGTGATATAATGGGTTGCTTTTTAGGCCATGACTTTACTGATAGAATCCTGTGTAGTAAAATTGATGTTGATGTTGTTAACAACAATGTGGTTGTGTTAGGAATTTGTATAAAGGTTACACTTTTTACAGGAAAATAATAATAATGAAAGGATGTATTTAATTTTGTCTGAGACTTTGTGTTAGACTGAGCTTGGAGATCTTGGACTACTATACTTTGAAGAGGGAATCTCAGTGCAGCAAAGCATTCAAGCAGTATCATGGGTGTTATTGGCAGCTTCTACACAGATGTACAGTGAAAATCAGAAGCAAAGAGGAGTAGAACAAAAGGAAATTGAAAAATTTCATTGAGCCAGAAAAAGAACACATGAAATTTCTGGCCAAGGATTCTTCAGTGATTTGTGGTAATAATAAGAAGCCAAGGAGTTTGCAGACGGACAGTAGGAAAGATCTCCAGGGCATGTTGGTAATGTGCAAAGTCACCCAACTCATCATAGAGCTGTCTTGCCAAAACTTTAGTTTGAGAAATAGCCCTGATGGCCCTTCTGGCTCCAGAGTACCAGGGAATACATTTCCATGGGCAGACATCAGTGCACTCAGAGGTCAATGTCATGATTTAAGCAAGTCTATATAAGACTACAGCAGCAGTAGATCTTGAAATCATCTACATGATTTTGCCTTGACAGGCATGCAGCATGCAAGGGTTATGAGACTATGGGGGCTTCTGCCAATACTCCAAAGGAAGGTTTGTGAAGCTCAGTAGCATATAGTAGTTTAGGGTGGCATGAGAGAAATGGTGAAGCTTCAGTGAACAGTAAGTCTGATACCACCTAGTGTAGGAACTGCCAGGTACAGTTGCAGAAAGCAGGCAAAGTCATGCAAGCCACAGCAGTTAAACCAAGAGGGGAGACCAAGCCCTCGCCAGTCCACACGCAGTCACAGTATGTTTTGGATATTGGATGTGCAGACTGTAAGATTTAATATTAGCCCCGATGGGTTTCAGTGTTGCTTTGGTCCAACTATCTGTACTATTTCCCTATTCCTTTTATTTGGAATAGGAAAAGTTACCCCATACCTGTCCCACTATTCCATCCTGGAAATACATGATTTTTGGTTTTTTTATTTCTTAAAGATTATATCTCAGATTTCTGCATGGGTCTCAAAGGAGACTTTGGACTAGAATCAGTCAGTACAACCCCAAGCAATCAACACTTGGGATTGTACTGACAGTGTTTGCACTGTGAGATTGGCAGAAATTTCAGGAGCAGAAAACTATAGTTCAATCTCCAAAGGAAGGTTTTTTGAAGGCCAATGCTAAGTATCCAGCTTTGTGCTATTGGAAGGCTTTTGAAGGTCTTTTGAAGGCCAATGCTAAGTATCCAGCTTTGTGCTATTGGAAGGCTTTTGAAGGTCTTTTGAAGGCCAATGCTAAGTATCCAGCTTTGTGCTATTGGAAGGCTTTGGAAAACGGCAAAGGTGAGCATAGTGGAAGGTGTTCAGATCACTGGAGATGTGCTCTTCAAGGCGACGGTTAGATCTTGGTCTCTTCCTCTTTGGCTTTTTTGTTTCCTGCTTGTGAGATGAACAGTTTTATTCCCACACTCATTTTTGGCAATGCCAGCCGATACACCTTCTATAGAGCTCTAAAAGTATTGATTCTACCGGATCATGGTCTAGAACCTCTTAACCTATGAGCCAAAAGTAATCATTTTATGTTATAAGCTCATTACTTACAGCATTGGTTTTAGTGGAGGGAAGCTGACATAAACGGGGACCAAAAATAAGTCTATCATCTAAGGATTTACTTTGTTAATTATACTTCTATTTATATATGATTTTATATAATTCATTATTAACCAATAATTAAATCATTCTTGACACTCTTAAAAGTCTTGCGTGTTT
The DNA here is from genome assembly GCA_004027455.1 of Hydrochoerus hydrochaeris. Taxonomy (NCBI): domain Eukaryota; kingdom Metazoa; phylum Chordata; class Mammalia; order Rodentia; family Hydrochaeridae; genus Hydrochoerus; species Hydrochoerus hydrochaeris. The sequence continues at coordinate 743,543 of PVLA01000037.1, read as the reverse complement.
TGTTTTGTTTTGAGACAGTGTCTTCCTTTGCTGTTCAGGCTGGCCTTAAACTAATTAATTCATGGTGGCTTTGAACTCTTGGCAATCCTCCTCCCTCAGCCTCCTGATTGCTGGGACTACAATTGTATACCACCTGGAAAAGGCTTTATGCTTTTATAAAAACCCAGAGTGATGTATTTGTTTTGATTATAAGCACTGCTAGTGTTCTTTCACCTAATGTTTCATTTATTGTCTAGAAATAATGGTGAAGAGATTAAGGGAAGAAAACATTTTGAACAGATTCTGTCTTCCATATGACACTGAGCACTAAACATTTAAGGTGCTAAAACTTCAGTAATCTTAGATTGTGTCTTTTATCTATAGTCAGCTTTATCCAGTAACCAAAACTATCTGTATCCAATCAAAAAATTTTTAAAGTAATTATGTTTAAACTAAGAATATGCTGTTGCAACACACAAATTATGATTAGAATATACAGAAAATACAAGACAAAGAGAAAAAAGCAAAAGAAGAAGGCAGGAAGAAAAAATGGAGGATGAAAGAGGAAAAAAGAGGAAAGAAAAGAAAATCGGTGGTCTAAGAAGTAAAGGGTGTCAGCGCATACGAGAGGGAAGCAAAGATCCCTTAGCAATTTTGTGAATAAAAGCTTGCTACTTGAAGAGAATTTTAATTAAATAAGGAAACACACAATAAATTTTTCTGAAGACAAATGTTTGGAACATTGTGCAACAGGATGTGAGAAAAGAACAGTCAGTGAGAGGAAAAAGAAAAACTCACAGTTTGAGTGGGGATAAAAACTCACACTAAAGCTAGTAATTTTGAAAACAAAACAAGCATTTAATATTAGATAAAAGTGTACATATATAATGCATTCATATTTATTTGCAGATATTAGCACATGAAACAATTATCTAATAATACTATGATACTCATTCTTTGTTGTTTATTCAGTCATTCTAGACTAATTGTCACGTATATAGGTCATTTTGCAATAAATGTATCTTCAAAATAGCTTACATATGTACATGGTCATAGATGGAGCTCTCCTGACAACTACAGGTATAAATCTGCTGTCAAGAGTCAGTGGAGACTGAAATCTTTAGATAATGTTGCCTCATTATGCTCAATTCTGATATTTGTTTGTTTATTTATTTATTTATTTTACTACATAGACTGCCTCATATGGAGACTTCAATTTTTGGTTATCTACCATTTTCACTGCAGACTTCTAATTCTATTGTATCAAAATAGATTTTCAAAATGTGTTTTGCTGATGAAGGAAAATATAAACTAAAAATATGAAGAATAAAAAATCACTATTTTCTAGAATGAACTTTATGCTTCATATAAATCATTATTAAGTTTAATTCTAACAAACATCTTTGATTTGGTAAATTTCTTATCCTTGTAATATTGGTGATGAGCCAAGTCTTCCTTAAATTAACTACTTGAGATCACAATCCTGAAAGGGGAAGGGCTGAGTGTCAAAAGCACATACTTCTCATGCTTTGCCAAAAGGGGTATCCAAGTTCTGTGCACAAGTCGGTTACTTTGTTTTACATAATTTTACTTCATAGCTTCCACAGAATAATCACTTAGTAATGTAATATAATTCTAGTTCATATATGTTGAGAAACACTTAGGTTTCTTTATTAAGTTAAAGATAGATTGTTCAGAATAAATTAAAAATTAAAATAAACTATAAAGTAAGTTCAAGAAATACAGAAGTTTAATATGTGTATTCACCACTGTAAATAATTTTGGCAAACATCAAAGAAAATAAAATAAAATTCAGAATACATCATGGTAAAAATTCTTCTTGAACTTTCCAAGAAGATGGATTTTAAGCCTAGAAAATAGTTTTACTTGTGCATGGGATGGATGCTTTTTCTAGCCTCAGAATAGTTTGGATCAAACAAACATCATTAGCCTTCAACAGTTAACACCCCTTACAATGTTTCTGCTGGAAACATAAACCACAAAATGTTATCTTGTGACTTAAATCAAGATTGTTAAATTAGGGATCAAAGCACAGGAAACACAGTTAATTTTAAATTTTAGAAAATTTTTTTTTCAGTAATAGGTATGTGACTTTCAGTATTTTTGAAGACATAGAAAATGCTTAATCAAAGTATTATTTATCAAAAATTCAAATTTAATATAATAGGCAGCATACATTTTATTTATTGGTCATAAATTACAGAAACAGTTAAATAATTGATACAGTTTTTAAAGACAGGCATGTCTAATTAGTCTTCTCAAATAATAGAATCAACCTTTAGTGAAAGGCAAAGCCAGAGAGGTAGACCTTTTTACTGTGGAACAAATATTTTCATATAGTAGTTTCATTGTCTGATTAAAAGCTTTTAAATGAGTTTTCTATTTTTAATGTTTGCTTCCTTCTTTCTTTAAAACTAATGTTTCTCTTTTACCCTTCTAGATTATCATATTTAATATAGTTGCACTAGGATATTTTATTTCATGTTTAAGATTATTTAAGTATTAGTGTGACAAATAACTGTTTACATAGGATGTGAAATTTTCAGGTGGCCCTAGAAGAGGCAGCGCTAACCTGCATCTCAGTCCATGGTTGAAAGGGTCTATGTGTAGACACCAGCTTTTGTGACACAAATCCTACTATGGAGAGAAAATGAGCAAAAGGAAAGTCAAAAGTCTCCCTCTTCTCTGCCACATGAGATTCTCCTCAAAAAGCCAAAATCCATCATTTGAGAATATTTGGTCTAAGAGAATGGATGGGACCAAGCAAAGCAAACAAAATTGAGATGGTCTCTGTCTGGAACACAAGACAAATAACTGTTTCCAGAGCTAATGTCATGAAAGAAAAAAGAGACAGCATTTCATCATCTGTAAATCTAACAAGAAAATCTACATTTCTGTGACATGGTACATTCAGAGTGATGGTAATTTGATAGCTAAAATAACAACAACAACAACAACAACAAAAAACCCACATCTTCAATTTGTCTCAAAATATATGGTTATCTGGAACTCATGCATATGATGATATTGAATATTTATTGAGTCTTTATGTTAGGTTTTTCTCTGCTAATTAGAATTTCTTTCAAGCTAGCAACACTATGAAACAGGTAGAAATGTAATTCTCATTATAAAGATTAGCATAAATGCCTGATTTTTTTTTTGTCTTTTTCTTTCTTTTTATTTTTTATTTTTATTGTTTTTTATTTTTTTGAGACAGGGTTTCACCATGAAGTTCAGGCTGGTCTTGAACTCACTTTGTAGCCCAGGCTGGCCATGAACTTGAAGTGATCCTCCTGGCCACCTGGATGCTGGGAATATAGATGTGTGCCACCACACCTAGTTAAACTGCCTGAAATTATACAGAAAATAGGTGGTAGAATTTCTTCAAAATACGATAATAAATGATGAAAAATTTTTTTGATTCTTATATAATAGGGAGTGGCAAATTCTATGGAAGGCCCTGAAATAAACTGAGAGTTCTAATTCTTATCTTTTGATTGATTAGTTCAACTTCCAATAAATCCAACAAATTTCTTTCTTTTTTTGCCTTATTTTTAAAAATCTATTTTATTCAAATATAAAAAGAAATAAGAAAAAAACTGCAACAAAATTTTAAAATACATCAAGTTGCAACAATTGCACATTGTCATCCCCAAATCATTTACCCAAACACAAGACATCTGCATTCAGTTGTCTGAACAGTACAGTACAAATCCTTCCCTTCAGTGAGCTCAGACAAATCAGTAGTAACTGTCTTAACTATTTTTATGAACATACACATACAGATATAGAGGATTCTTCTTTCATTTTGTCACACTAATGAAACAATACAATGTTTAGACTAGTGTGTCTTATTTATTTATTTATTACTAATGAGTATGCTTTCAAGATGCATCCATTTACCTATAAAAATGTCCAGTTTATCATTCTTTATGGCTGGGTATTACTCCATTGTACAAAAGTACCACATCTTTTTTATCCACTGCTCAGTCAATGGGCATTTAAGTTGTTTCCAAGATCTGGCTATTATAAACTGTTCTAGTATAAACATGGGTGCACATATATCTCTGTGGTGTGATGTTTTTAATTCTTTTGGGAAGAGACCCAGAAAGGGAATAACTGGGTTGAATGGGACCTCAAATACTGTTTGTTTTTTTTTTGAGGAAACTCCACACTGACTTCCACAGTGGTTTCATCTGTTTACATTTCCACCAACAGTGGAGGAGGGTTCCTTTTCCCCACAGCCCTTCCAGAATTTGTTATTGGTTGATTTCTTGATACTAGTTATTCTTTCCAGGGTAAGGTGGAATCGCAGTTGTATCTCTTGAATGGCCAGTGATGTTGAACGTTTTTTTCATGTGTTTATTTGCTGTTTGTGTTTCTTTATCGGAGAATTATGTATCCATCTCAGATGCCCATTTTTGGATTGGGTCTTTAAATCTGGGAGGACCAAATATATATATTTCTTTATATGTTCTCAATAGTAATCCATTGAGGAACAGCTGGCAAACATTTTTTCCCATGTTGTGGATTATCTCTTCACTACGTTAGTGGTTTCTCTTGCTGTACAAAAGCTTTTTGGTATGGTGAGACCCCAGTTATTATTTGTGATAGTTACTGTGCAATCTGGATTTTGTTCATAAAGTCCCTGCCTATACAAATGATTTCAAGAGTTTTACATATTCTGTCTTCCAGCAGATTTAATGTCTCTGCTTTAATATTAAGATCTTTGATCCATTCTGATTTTAGCTTAGTATATGGTGAAAGACATGAGTAGAGTTTTAATCTTCAGTATGTGTAGAGCCAGTGTTTCCAGCACCATTTATTAAAGAGGCTATCTTTCTTCCAGTGAATGTATTTGACACCTTTGTCAAAGATAAGGCTGCTTAGTGTATTATGGAGTTATTTCTGTATCTCCTAATCTAATCCATTGATCTTCAGGTCTGTTTTTTTTTTTTTGCCAGTACCACACTATTTTTTAATCACAGTAGATTTGTGGTATAATTTCAAGTCAGGGATTGTGATGTCTCCTGTCTTGTCTTTGTTGCTTATGATTTCCTTTGCTATTCTAGTTCTCTTCTTGTTTCAGATGAATTTTTGAATTGTTTCCTCTAATTCTGTGAGGTTTACTATTGGGATTTTGATTGAGACTGCATTGAATCTGTATAACAGTATGGGAAGTATTGCCATTTTCACCTTATTAGTACTCCATACCAAAGGGCACAGGATATCTCTCCATTCTCTAATATCTTCTTCCATCTTCTTTTTCAGAATACTATAGTTTTTAATGTAGAGGTCTTTTACATCCTTTGTTAGATTGATTGCTATGTATTTCATTTTTTTGGATACTGTTGTAAAATGTATCATTTCCCTGATTTCTCTCTCATTGAGCTTGTTGTTCATGTACAAGAAGGCTATTGATTCTTGAGTGTTGACTTGTAACAAGCTATGTTATTGAATTTGCTTATTAAATCTAGCAGTCTTTTGGTGGAGATTTTTGTGTCTTCTAAGTAGAGCATCATGTCATCTGCAAATAATATTTTAACTTCTTTCTTTCCTATCTTTATTTCTTTTACTTCTTTCTCTTGTCAAATTGCTTCTGCTAAAGTTTACAGGACTATGTTGAATAAGAGTGGAGACAATGGACATCCTTGTCTTGTCCCTGATTTTAGAGAAAGCTTTCAGATTTTATCCATTTAGTATAATGTTGGCTATTGGTTCATCATAAATGGTCTTTATCAGATGAGGGATAAAGGCCATCTGTTCCAATTTTCTATAGGTTTTTTTTTTTTTTTTAGCATGTGTGCTGAATTTTGTCAAAAGCTTTTTCTGCATCTATTGAGATGACCATAAGAGTTTTGTTCTTGGCTCTGTTAATGTGGTGTATTATGTATTTATGTATGGATTTATGTATGTTGAACAATCCCTGGGATGAACCCCACTTGATCATGGTGTATAATCTTTTTGACAGTTTGCCACAGTCTATTTGCCAGTATTTATTGAGGATTTTTGGGTTGATGTTCATTAGGGAGATTGACCTGTAATTCTCTTTCTCAGTTGGGTTCTTTTCTGGGTTTGTAATCAGAGTAATGCTTGCATCCAGGAATAAATTTGGAAGTATTGCTTCCATTTCAATGTCATTACAGAGTTTGAGATGTAGCAGTGTTAGTTCTTCACTCATTCAGCAGTGAATCCATCAAGATCCTGGATTTCATTTGTTGATAGGTCTTTTAATTATATCTTCAATTCCATTGATTGATATAGGGTTATTTAGGATTTTAGGAATCTTCTTGATTCAGTTTTGACAATTCATATGTATTTAGGAATCTTTCCAATTCTTCTGTGTTTTCCATCTTATTAGAGTAAAGGTTTTCAGAGTAGCTATTGATGATCTTTTGGATTTCTGCAGGATCTACTGGGATTTCACCTTTTTTGTTCCTAGTTGTGTGGATTTGAGTCTTTTCTTTCCTGTTTTGATAAAGTTGGCTAAGGGTTTGTCAATTTTATTTAACCTTTCAAAAACCAGCTGTTTGGTTCATTGACTCTTTGTATTGTTGTTTTAGACTGGGGGCATTCATTTGTGCTCTGATCTTTATAATTTCCTCCCTTGTATGAGCTTTTGTCTTAGCCTGCTCTTTTTCTAGAAGCTTGAAGTTCAACATTTAGTTATTTATATGCACTTGCTCTGTTTTCCTGATATAGGTATTTACTGCTATAAATTTCCCTCTTAAGACTGCTTTCATTGTGTCTCACAAGTTCTGGTATATTACACTGTCATTATTATCCAACTGTAAAAACTGTCTAATTTCTTCTTTAATTTCATCTGTGACTCACTGATTGTTCAGAAAAGCATGCTATTTAATTCCTATGTGTTTATGAAGTTCTTGTGTTTTGCTTCAGCATGGATTTCCAGTTTCATTACACTGTGAGATGATAGTATGCATGGGATAATTTCCACACCTTCACATTTACATAAGTATATTCTGTGGTCCAGTACATGATCTATTTTGCAGAATGTTCCATGGGCAGCTGGAAAGAACATATATTGTGATGTTTAGGGTGGAACACTCTATAGACATCTACTAATTCCATTTGCTCACAAGTTTGATTTAGTTCTAACATTTTATTATTGATTTTTTTGTCTAGTTGATCATCCTTTTGTGACAGTGGGGTATTGAGCCCCCTAATATAATTGTACTAAGTCCTATATGACTTTTCATGTCCATTATAATTGTTTTATATAACTGGGTGCACTAATATTTGTTACATATATATTTATGATTGTTATTTCTTCCTTTTGGATTGTTCCCTTTACAAGGTTATAGCGACCTTCTTTAACTCTCATAATCAGTCTTGGCTAGAAATTCACTTTGTCTGCAAATAGAATAGCTATCCCTGCTTTTTTCTGGTTTCCTGTCTCATGGGGTATTGTTTTCCATCCTTTGACTTTCAGTCAACGACTTTCTTTTCTTTTTGAATCACACATGTTTTTGTATGCAGCATATTATTGCATCTTGCTTCTTGATCCATTTTGCCAGTCTGTGCCTTTTGATTAGTGATTTGAGACCATTAGCATTGATGGTTATATCTGATGTGTATTGATTTATTCTTGTATTTTTTTTTCCTGTTTTTGGCTCCCTTTTTCCCTCCTTCTTCTAATTGTTTGCCTTCCCTGAAGGATTCTTTCTTCTGGGGTTCATGGAATTATAGTCCTTATTATCTCTTTCTAGAATGTCCTTCAGAATATTTTGGAGTGCTGGTTTGGTACTCATAAATATCCTCAGTTATTCTTTTCCATGGAAGTATCTTATTTCTCCCTCAATTTTGAGAGATAATTTTGCAGCATACATCAATCTGGGTTGATAGTTGTTTTCTTTTAGAAATTGGAGTACTTCATTACAAGGTCTTCCTAACTTGAGAGTTAGTGTTATGAAACAACAAACTGAGCTAACCCTTAACTTGCAACTTTTAACTGTATGAACTAAATTTGTGATTAAATAACAAAATGTAAAACTAATCAGATAATTATATGCAATGTGTAGTTCATAATGGGTCAATTTGGCCCTCAGGGTTAAAATTTAAAATGGATTGAGAAAATAATAGAGAAATGGAAAAACAGGAAAGATTACAAGTAAGGTTGGAGGACAAAGATGGGTCCAGCTAACGTGAAGAAACTGGTGCAGAAGACTGAAAGAAAGGAGAAGTGAGAGAGATAAAAAGTAGAATCACAAAACAGAAGCACACCCACAAAGCGGTAAGAAACCACTCTCACACTCATTAAAAAAAATGAAAGAGAAAGAGAAATTTAAAAAACTGAATAAAACAAACACAAAAGAAAACAAAGAGAAAAAAAAAGAAAAAAGAAACAAAGCAGAAGGTCCACTTTCAGGATTGTCTCTGGGTTCCGTAGTAGACAGCCTCTGAAGGCAGAGTCCTGAATCCGACCACTGTATTGCAGCAAACCAGGAGTCTTTAAGAAGCAGTAGTAGATGATCGTAGCAGGCCTGCCCTGAGACCAGACTCACTGGGCTCCCTGCAGTCCTAGCAATTTCATGGGTCTGTGCCCAGCTAGGAGCTGCTGGAGGAAGCTGGAAGCCGTTCTGGTCCCGGACTTATCTGGTCCAGCTCCAAAATGCTCCCAACCAAAGGCTCTCCCGCGGGTGGGAGGACTGAGTCCGCTGCACTCACTGCCAGCCAGCGCCATCCTGCAGGCTCACTGCTCCCTTCCTCTGCTGCAGCTCTCTGCAGGGTCCTCTGGGATCACCAGCTGTCAAGGTCACCGTGATGGTCACCGTAAGTGTGCATCCCCAGGTTCCAATAGCACTTCTCTCGCAGTCAGTTCCGGGCAAAGGTGCTACCAGCTACTGTAGCCTTCTTCTTCATTGAAGTTTTGCTTTTTAGTCTCTCTGTGGGCTTCAATACACACTTCAGATTCTTCCTGGGTCCTGCGGACCCAATCCCTTCCTTCTTGTCTTCCTCACAATACTATATTCCAGCTTCTGGATAGTGACTCTCAGAGAGGCTGCTTTCTCTGCTGCTTGCTGCACCACCATGATCTTCTTCTTCTTCTTCTTCTTCTTCTTCTTCTTCTTCTTCTTCTTCTTCTTCTTCTTCTTCTTCTTCTTCTTCTTCTTCTTCTTCTTCTTCTTTCTCCTTCTCCTCCTTCTCCTTCTCCTCCTTCTCCTTCTCCTTCTCCTTCTCCTTCTCCTTCTCCTTCTCCTTCACCTTCTCCTTCTCCTTCTCCTTCTCCTTCTCCTTCTCCTTCTCCTTCTCCTTCTCCTTCTCCTTCTCCTTCTTCTTTTTCCTCTTCATTTTTTTTCCCTTTTTGAGACACAGTTTCACTGCACAGTTCAGGCTGGCCTTGAACTCACTTTATAGCCAAGGCTGACCTCCAACTTTCAAGTCTCCTCTTACCTCAACCTCTGGATTTCTGGGATTACAGGAGTTTACCACCTTGCCAGATTTTAAAAAGTTTCTTTAATCACATAAATTCTGTTATGAATAAAAATTGGTTACTGAAAAAATATGTTTAACCAGATTTTTTTGTTGTTTATCTGTAGAGATTAGTGCAAAATTACTCTACTGTGATTCTCAACTTTGGTTGCCTTTGGAAAATGTTAAGTGTGACCTACTGATCTGGATTTAAAGCTATCCAGCCAATGAAAAATGTTAGTGCTCCTTTTATTTGCCGTTATCTTATTAATAATGAACCTGACTGGAACAATTTACCTTTAACAAAAATACTTCCCTCACTTTTTAAAATGTCTGAAAAAATGGATCTTTGAAACATTTCTAGTTACTATACTCTAGCTATAAATATCACTTTTGACAGACATGTGACTCAGCTTCTCTCCCGAATACAGAATTAGAAGACTAGGTTTTATCTATTCCCAGAGGAGAATCAAAAGAAGGAAAAGGGAAGTCATAAAACATATGGGGTACATGTAAAATTGCTTAAACTTACTGAATAATCAACAAGAATAATAAAGTGGCAGGATGTGTTACAAAGGCTAACATTTCAGAACACTATTTGGCTTTTTATTGTTTGCAGGTAATAGTGCAGTGATCCTGGTCCCTAGCCACTAATTCTCTAGCTCCAGCTTCTTATACCAATTTGCATTCTTCTGAGAAAAGCAAACATACCCATGCATAAAGGATTTAGCCCTTGTGGTTCCCAGAAATCAAATTAATCCACATGGCAAATTAAAAACATAAAGTGTGACGTGGGAGCAATGGTGACTCTGAAGGTGTAAGTACCTCTTGCCAACAGGGCCGCCTGGACTAAGAGTCCCCCTGGGCTTTTTGGATATAGAGATCCTAACTACAAGCATAACAGATAAACTTACCATAGGCACAATAAACTACTTAATCTAGTCCTGCTAATAGCAGCCAATTAATTTTATATTATGAAATCATGTCTAGAATGGGAGATAGGTGGACTTTGTAATTATGAATTGTTTGAAAACATTAATGATTTTGAATCAAGGGCTTAATACATTCATTGACATATGGTAATAATTGTGATATTACTACAATTGTCTCCAGTGCTTAAAATAGCAAATGCATAAGAAATGAAGTTAAAATGGTGTATAATTCAGATATGTCAGTGTTATATATTTATATGATTTCTTTCTCCAGAAAAATTCATTGATATTGATTAATTTTAATCAAGGTCCCAAATGACCCTTTATCTGTTTTCTTTAAGTGTTAATTCTAATTGCCTAACTCTGATTTCAATATATATTTAAAGCAAGCTATTCAACTTCTGAGTATTTTCTCAGAAAAATTGAAGACATAATACCAGAGTGATACATGTGTACCCACATTTATAGCAACACAATTTGTAATAGCTAAATATTGCAAACAACCCAAATGCCCAACACCTGAGGAACGGATAAAAAAAGCTGTGGTATTTTTATACAATCAAATACTACTCAGCTATAAAGAAGATAAACTTGAGACATTTTTAGAGAAATAGATGCAACTTGAGAGCATACTTTAAGTGAAATAAATCAGACTTATGTGTGTAAACATCATATTGTGTAGCATAAGAAGCTGAAAAGCAAATAAGATCCAGTATGTACAATAGAACTGTGAAGTGTAAGGAAGCTGTTCAAAAGCAAAGAGAAACTGGGATGGGGGAAAGGAGGAGGGAAAAGGAAAAATAAATAAATGAATAAACAAACAGACCAAACAGTTGAGATACTTATACTACTAACTGATGTTAGTTCATTGAAAAGTATGTGTGTATATTTTTGGATCAATTTTTCATGCATACAGCCTGTAATACAAGCAACTACTTTGAAAATAACAATGCACAGCATACTAACCATTGTTGCACTCTTACAGTCTTTTGAAATTGTTTTCATTTTTTCTTTAAAATAAACAATATATATATATATTTAATAAATTCCTTCTTCACACTGAGTGTTTGAACTAGCCATCTAGTGATGAAGACAGTATATAAAAGTAGAAGAAAAACATTAGAACTATATATATTAGTTCTTCAGTGTCCAAATATGTAATGCTTTGATTTTTTAGTAGCTGTCTGTGTGAGTAAGATGAATAAATATTACAAAACTTAAATCATCTGAGATCGCAGGGGAAGGAGCCACAATTTAGTCACAGGTTTCTTACTATAAAAACAATTTCCAGTAAGCAGAATCAAAAGAAGTACTGCTTCTAAATACACATTTTGAAATTCCTTTACTTATGTTTGTTTGCTTGCTGTTTTTCTCTAGATGTTTCTATCTTTACATGAATATGGAAAATAGCAAATTATGTTTTCCCATAGAGGTTTTTAGAAGTCTCTCTCTCTTTTTAATCAGTGCAGGCATAATTCAGTGTGTATTGAGAGCATTGTTTCTCAGGCTCTGGTGAAAGAGTCACTGGAGTATTTGTGCAAACACAGACACTGGTCCCCCTCTTCTTTCCCAATCCCCTGGTCTCAGATGGGGCCCAGAAACCTATGTTTCTAGCAATTTCCCAGGGAATTCAGCTGCTGCTATTAGGGGTCAAACTTCCTACCACAGATTAATACTAATAAAACAGTAAAATATACTCCAGAAGTACATGGCCATTAATTAATGTTATAAGGTTTCATTTGATTCACTCTAAGAATATTATCCTGCATGAAGAAGAAGAATGTTAATGACATCCTTCATCAGGGATATCATATTTTGTAACTTTCCCATATGCTAATATTACACATTAAAGATGTTTTGTAATAGTACCTAGCTTTATTCATCTGTCTATATTTCAATTATATCAATGATATCTATATTTTATATTCTCCCATTTTGATACTCTTATTACTACTGATACTATCACTATTACATCATTAGGAAGAAGAACAAGTTATAATTATTTTATTACATTCTACAAAGGTACATTTAATATTGGTTCTCAGTATTCTATTCTTAAATTTCAGAATCTTAGGGATAATAGGTCATATTACTATCATTCTCCAGAACTGAAGATGGTGAATAACCTAAAACTCTCCTCACTGTTCTTAAAATCACATTTTGATCATATTACTGATTACAGTTATTGTGGAATTAGGGGAAAAGTTGTCAGAGAATTCATGACTTGATATCAGTCCAAGTCATGGAGGCAAATCCATAAATCTCTGCACCTCTAACAGTGAGCTGATCTAGGGCTAGCACACCAACCAAACAAAGAAAAGAAACAATAACAAAATCCTGCAGTCAGGAATCATGGGTACCAGGGTTTCTCTTGCTTGTTGCACTTTAATGAACTAATATAATTTGTTTTAGATATTGATGTAGTTCTTATTCCTACACGATGAATACTCTTTAACAGCTTTCATCTTAAGGTATTTTGAAATTTATCTATTCTATCCGATTTCTGCCTATACCAGCCATGTTCCGGTAAGGGAGTCTTCATATATCTCAGCCCTTCTGGAGATGGTAACTGACAATTATGCACCATGGAGATTATGTAGTTTAAAACAGGAGGAGTGTGCAGAGATGAGTTAAGTTAGTTTTGTCATTTTATAGATGGCGAGAGTCACATAGGCAGTCAGTGACGCAGATGATGAGGGTTGAACCAATTTCTTACATGGTATACTTTTTCTTGATGATTATACTTTAAAAATTCAGTGATTCTAAAAGATGCCTGCCAAAATCTAGTCTCATGTCAAGGGATGGATTTTGAAATATGATGTGCTTGTTTTGTATACTATACTGTAAATTAAATTTCTGAGTCATGGAGGGACAGAACATTACATCTATGTATCTATGTGTCTCTGCCTCTCTATCTGTATCTGTCTTGTACTTGTCTATATCTATCTTACCTACTTTATCCTTAAAGAGGTGTGTTATGTTATTGTAGTGGCTAACAAGTCTGAATCTCTAGGTATGATAGGCCGTCTGGAAATTAATGTTTCCAGGATAATGTTGCAGTCTTGTTTAAGCTGTACACCACGCAGCAGCAGTCTGAGAAACAGAGTTTTTATCTTTCCATCTTAGTGAAAAATTCTCCTTCCTTCAGAATCACAGGGTCTAACTTTACATCCTTCAACTGTTTATATAAATCCCACCAGAATTATAGAAAGCTATCTGTTTTACATAAAGTCTACTGATTTCAAGTCAATAACATCTGAAAATTACCTTCACTGTGGCATCTGTATTAGTGTTGAACCAAAGCCAACTGGGTACCAAAGCCTACAAAAGTTGACACATAAAATTAATCATCAAATATTTTCTTTTTTATCCTAAATTAATTTTTCATATGATGTTTGTGTAACTCAAGAATCTTATGTATTTATAAAATATCAAGTTGAAAATCATCTATGTTAAACAATGTTTCCCAATCCAACTTAGCTACTATTATGATTCAACAATGTGATAGCTCAGTTTACCTGAACCAGTACATGAAGAATCATATTGATGACTTGGTTAATTACCACACTGTATGTTTTGGATATTACTGGTAAGCACACGGTAAAGATGTCAATTATTTCAGAGTGAAAATTCTCTAGTTTTCATAGAATCATTGATTTTGAACTAATCTTCAAGGTCTAGGTATTTCCTAAATTATTTTTCCTTTTATTGAAAAGCAATTAAAGGTCAACTCTTGATTCTTGAGGAGATATTAATGTGGTTAAATGAGAACACATTAATCCATTGCCAAATTTGCTGGACATTTTCTACAGAAAATATAAAAATTATGTTGATCTGTGCTCAAGTTAAAATATAGTTAAAACGGAAATATATCCTAAGATATTATGTTTTAACAAGCCATCTGAGTAAACGTTCCACCAGTTTTTTTTTCTTGCAGATACAACTCAAAACCTCTGTTCTAACATTTAGAAATCATATATATATATATATATATATATATATATATAGCATTTAGAGTTGTCACTATGTATATCCAGAAGCAGCATTTTTTTTTGCCATACTGATGTACTTTTTAGAAACATGTTATATTAAAGAATGCATGAAAGTTTGGAAAATGACAGTTATAATTTATTCTAAGTTTATCAAATCCAAAAAGTCAATTTTAACTCCACTGATGTTTAATTTTTCAGTTAACCCTAACTTAGGAAATATATTTCCTGCTTTAAGATCAACATGTAAAGAAAAGCAAGAAATATTTATTCTTTCTGTGTCTGGTTTGAAAAAAAGTAGTTTACCTGGATGATGACACCTATAATTCTACCTGTTACAAATCTTTACCTACTTATTCTCCCTGATGACACGTTGTTGCCCAAAGTACAGCTGCAATAGGTTAGAGATTGCTGTATGTCTACAACCTACTAAATATGATAATACTCAATATTCGCAAAAAGTAGTAAGAGACAGAGCACAGAGACAGAGATGCTCAGTTTTACAGATTAAAGCTTTAGTGGCAAGTTATACAGAAAAGCCAAGATTCTATAGTTGAAAACATGTAGAGAAATCACCTGAACTCTTTACTAGCTAATTGTTCATAGTCCTTCAGCCACTTAGAGCTCTATTGGAACTGATACTATGTCTTGTTTGTGTTAATCCTCTCTCCCAAATGTAATCCATGACACAAAATATTCAATCTTGAGTGACTGAATGGACACATAAACAAATGAATGAATATATTTTTTCTTCTCCAAATTCAAGTCATTTGCAGTAATTGTATAGAGATTTACAAGAGTTAAATATCAAACAGATAATGACATTTGAAGCCTCTCCATGCCTCCTATATCAAGGTTTCTATCTAATCTAACACCATTTTACCCTATGTAAACATGTGTGTATCCCTCACTTTGCAAAATGAGAAAGCTATCACGACAATAGATAGGAAAAGTCAGTTGAAAGAATACTTATTCTAAAATACAAGTCAGAGGAGACAAATTACATTGGGACTTATTCTTCTGCAACATATATTGTAGTTAATACTTAAAACTTTAAGGTTCCTTCATATCCATTTTATAAGATGAACTTTCTCCTATCTGATGGAAGTGCAGTCATCTTTGAGTCCTTTGTGGTTCCACAGTGCTCCTCCCACATTAATTTTCCCAGCACAGGCCATGTAAGTCATCCATCTAATGGGACGGAGCCCTCCTGCTGCCCCTGAGGTCGTCAAGATGTGCTTTGTTTTGCTGACCCCCTGACTCTCATATCTTGACGGCCTGTGTAAATATGTTGCAGTGATCACCGTTCAGTCATGGCATCATTTCTTAAAATTCATGCCTGCTTGCTTTTAAGCTGGTAAAGTATCCTACAGAATACATGTTTAGATAACTCCTCACCCAACAAAAACACTGGTCCAAGGATTTTTCCTCTATGCCTCCTATGACTCCCTATCCTCTGTGGGTGTGGCCTGGGGGCACACCATGCACTTGCCAGGATCTGTAAGAACCAGGAGCTCTTAACCCTTCTCTCAGTGAGTGCCTCTCTGAGGCATATATGGCCATCTGACCCTACAAAGTGAGGATGACTCAAAAAGCACACATGTGGATGGGCCTCTGCCAGAAATCCTCTTTATGGCTTGGATGGCTGCTGTGGTAATGGCCACCAGCTAAGTTGATAGAGACATTGAAAAATTTGTTTCCAAACACATAGGCTCCCACATATAATTAACATTTACAAAACCCATAAAAACTTGCCTAAAACTTTTGGCAGGTAATTAGTAGTACGAGCTGACTAATGTATCATTCAATCATTTTGGTCATTATTTTTGCCTTCCTTTCACCCTTGGAGAGAAACTTCTTTAGAAGTTTAGTGCCATGTGAGGTCCAGGTTTCAGAAAGAAGATATATAAACTTGTATAGTTATATTTATGATACAAATGAGCAGGTATCGTTTCAAAGATAATAAATTTGAGACATAAAGCCTAAAGGTCTGTGCATTGTAAGAATTTCAAGCTTAATATGGACATAAATAATTGAGTCTAAGAGCACATATATTTATTTAAGATAAAAAGTCTAAATGATATGTTCCTTATCATGTAATCTTTACAGTGTATTAAAGATTCCACTATCTGTATTCCAGGGATAATTGAGTGCAGTCTGTTCTTTTCTGAATGGGCCCCATACCAAAGAAAGTTCTTTGAAAGCCTCTAGGTTTCCCAGTTATTAAAGTTAATACTTGAAGGCTCCTTTAGGTGAGCATACAATACTTTATATGCAGTTAAGTTTTCATTGACAGGGTTATTTTTTAAAAAAAACCTAATATCATGACTTTGATAAAAATATGAAATAAACATGGGCCAATGATTTTACAAAGTCATCAGTTAATCAGAGAAAGAGTAAAATATCATGGTTGTTTTGGAGCAGAATTAAACACCACACATACATAGACAACCAGGAATGACAATGAATTGATGATTATTTGCACAATTAGTCAATATCTATAGGCAGTAATTCAGTACAACCCACCAGGCAAAAGCATTTCCATTCCTAAGCAATAGAGATATTTGTAGGATTATGAGAGCTCCCAACTTGGAGGGCTGTCAAAAGCTCAAGGACAACAGAACATAAAGAAAATATTAACAGAACAGGATATTGAGTAATTGTTTTAAGAACTCAATTTTTTTGTAATGTTCCCTTATTATTTAAACAACAGGTTTTAGAAAAGTCAAAAGTGTATCATGATGTTTTTAGTTGAGTCTTTGTGGCATAAGGGATGGATTGCAGATGGTATTAGGGCATCAGAGAAGGAAGTGAGGCCACTTATGCATGAATGTCTGTGGGCTCTGAAGTGAAGTGTGTGATATAGGACCGATGGGCTGTTACATAAGGAGGACCACAATGTTGAATACCCACCCTTTCTGAACTTTCCTGAAGCCTGAACTACCAGAATCCCGGAAACATCAAATGATTGGCCGTACAATGTATTGGGTGGTAGCATAAAATAAGGCCAGAGTGTGATTCCTCAGGAACAGAAGCAGAGGGCTACTTGAAGGAAGACTTTAGCAAAGTCTATAGGAGAATTGGGGCTTACCAAAGTCATCATGGAATTACAGCTGTGAGGCAGGCCTTTTGTTATTAAAAGGATCAGAGAGCTGGCAGCTAATAAGTGCATTACATGTAACACACTGAAGTCAACACCTGCCACAAAAAGGAAATAAAATAAATTTTGAAATAAAATAAAAACCTATCTACTTGACCTTTTTAAGTGGATTATCTGGAAAGTAGCTCTGGCATTTTAAGTACATAGTTTACTGGGTACGTATCAAGTCCTCAATGAATGGTAATGTTCTCTTCGTTATCTCTATTTTCTGCTTTGTCACTATGGTTGTAAGCATGTCAAGGCCATTCTTTGTCCTCTCCACCTACCTATTAGCTTTCGCACAAATTCTGCTGCCAACAGGAAGATTGCTCTGGTTATTTATATGGACATTAATCACCTTCATCTAAAAACATGTCACACTTTGCTACTGTTTGAATGTTGAAGTTTCCCAAAGGTCTACATATAAACCTGGGTTCCTCAGAGAAGTTGTGTTGGGAAATGATATAGACTTTTACAGGATGAGGTCTGGTGAGAAATTACAGGGCAAATGGGATATGGCCTCAAAAGGATTCTCCTCCCCTTGTTCCTCTTCTACTTTTCCTGCTCCTTCTCCTTTTCCTTCTTTTCCTGTTTCTCCTACTCCTCCTTCGTCTTTTTATTAGCTTGAAGATTTCTACCAGTGATTCCAACCATGTTCCCACCACCATGATGTGTTGCATTTGCTGGAAGCTCAAACTAAGGGACCTCAATTTCCAAAACCATAAGCTAAACAAAGTCCTCTTTACTTCATAAGTGAGATGTCTTTTGATTTTAGTCATAGTAATGGGAAGCTGAATTAGAATCATAACAATACCATTGACTCTCAGTTGCGTATGTTGGTCATAAGTACATAAAAGAACAGAACATAATACCTACAGTATCTAATTTTCTTCTTCAAAATAAGCTTCTTTAAATTAGAGAGTGTAGTCAATAATAAATTCTAAAGAAAATAGCAAACATGAGTACAGAGTTACTTTTAATTACCTCAAGAAATTTATATTAGAAATCACATCACTGAGGCATTCCTCCATGAATTTAAGTAACTGTCAGGCTAATTTGTAGTCCATAATCATTTAGAGTGATGCTAATTTACTGGCCATTGTCACATTCCTTATTTTACTTAATTCGGTTTATTTTCCTAGGAGCACAGTTTTTCAGAAGCGAAAATACTTGTAGATGTTAAAATAAACATTAAATGAACATAGAGTTATGGTGTAGTAATCATCAACTCTGATTTCTCATAATACATTGATAATGTCACAGATACCTCCCATCTGTATTTGGATTATGGTTGAATAATTCATTGGAGTTCTCAGGCCACAGTGGACTGTGTGTCTGGCATATAAACAGCCCTTATGATGAACATCATTTTCTTTCCACCCATATTTTCAACATACTTCTCCCTTTTCCCTTTTCATAAGTTAATGGGGTTTTAAAAAAGAATTATGAGCTACCATATTTCTCACTTGTCTGTGGGGGATACATTCCAAAACCCCAGTGAACCCCTGAAACTATAGATAGTAAGAAACCCTATGTATATCCTATGTCTTCCACTATACATGTATAGCTATGATAAACTTTCATCAAAGTAGAAAATTATCAATCATAACTAACGAATAGAAAAATTATAACAACCTACTATAATAAAAGTTAAGAAATTTTCTTCTTTCAAAAAATCTTATTGGGCTATATTTCCTCTATTTTCATCTTGTGATAATATGGGATGTTACAATAGCAACACGATAAAAACAGGGGTGAACTGGCATAGACACTGTGACATCTGCACACATGTTTTCTTTTTTTGTCATTACCTGCCAGTTTTTATGAAAAGGAAGCATGTTACAGATTCCCTTGTCATATCCAAATGTCTAGAACCACCGCTCTTGCAATTTGGGTCCAGTATTAATTAAAATAATTACTTGACCAGGAACACTGAGAATCCTCTTCAGATGATCTGATCACAGATGCGACTACAAGTGCCTCGGCAGCTCACACCAGGTGAATACACTGGACTGAAAGATGATTCACAGACAAGAAAAGGCAGAAATGGAGCGTACAACATTTTATCATATTATTCAGCATATTATGCAGAGTGGACTCTATGAATTGTTCATTTCTAAAGTTTTAAACTTAGTATTTCAGGACTTTAGTTGGCTGCAGCATGGAATTGATAACAAGTATGGAGACACTGCTATCTATATATATTTGACCTTAAGCAAATTAGCCTGGTGTCATCTTATGATGCATATACCGATAACATATATATAATTTTTACTTTTTCATTTCACATCTTGGGTCATCTGATACTACTGATGTAAATTACTTAACTCTACATCAATGCTCAGGACTTAAGATGCTTAGATGATCTATCTTACCTCTTGGATGTCTCAATTTCTAGAAAATAGTGAATATAACTTCTGACTCTTGTGTTTCACAGGAGGCCATTTTTAGCTGACTTTTTCTCCACCAATTATTATGATAACCTTTCCAGCCTTCACAACAAAGAACTAATTATGCATTAACTTGATGTCTTTGGTAAAAAGCTGTTAACTTTTAGAAAGGAGCGTTAATAAAAGATGGTTAAGGGAAGTGGAAATTAATGTCCTTACCATTGTGAAGCTTGATACATTGTGAATCTTTAAAAACTAGCTTTGAAGACATGAAGGATTCAAAAGCATGAGCAAAAACTGTGTGAAATAAAAATGTGCTTTATTTTCAAAGCATAAACTCCTAACACAGAATTATTTCACTTGTAATGAGTAGTTGTTTTGATATAGCAATCAAAATATGTAATCAGTAAAGCTACAGTTCCAAAAATATCATGGTTAAAGACACAGAGCATTTATAGTAAGTCAAATTGGATTGTTTTTGGCCCTGCTAATGGCAAACTGAAGGACTGAAAAAAGTTAGGCCTCAGTTTCTTTATCTGTAAATGATGAGTAATGCAGTCCACTGTTTTATTTCTAGCTCTAAATTCCAAGGTTGCAACCTTGAGCCAGAAAATGATCTCAGCATCTTGTTATGTGGCTTTTTTTTTAGGAGGGAAAAGTTTATTTACCTCACAGTTTGTAGACACTTCAGTCCATAATTGGCTGGTTCCAAGGTAGAGTGACACATAGCAGAGAGGTAACAGTTCACAGCAGCAGAAGACAGCAAAATTGAGAGATAGAGAGAGAGAGAGAGAGAGAGAGAGAGAGAGAGAGAGAGAGAGAGAAACAGAGAGAGAGAGACAGAGAGAGACAGACACAGAGAAAGAGAGATCCATGTGGTATTATCCACAAGACACCTCACAGTTTAGTAACCCTCTCCTTTAATATCAGTGAGTGTAAGTCTCCTAGTAAAACAGATGCAGCGATTTTATGAAACATAAGCCCTTAGAACTAATCACATCAGCCCGCTCACCTATGCCATACTATCACAAGTCCTGCCAAATCAAGAGGAAGAGATGTCTCAAGAAAGCTGGGAAACTAGAATCTCTCTACTACAGTGAGTACTGGTAAGACTTCTGAATAAAGATTATCAGTGCATTTCTCTTTTCTCTTTTGAAGACAAGATTATTTATAGTCTTGTCTCCAGCAAAAAATAACATCACATGTATTAAAAGACAATGACAAATCATTAATGGTTGTATGTAATAAAGCAACATTGTCCTGAATTTTAGAAAGATCACTGATGAATATCTGGAGAGAAAAGTGCGGAAGTACAAGATTGGTAAAAGCAAAATCAATTCCTCTGTCCATCAAGTCATGTGAAAGGCAGTGTCACAGAGGATTGTGGTGAGGTTACATAACTGACAAGCATTGGATGGTTTGAGATTTGGTTCTGAAAATAAAATTGATGGGACCTAGTGAAGAAGAGACAATTTGTCAAATGACTTCCCTGAGATGGACTTTGACAACACTCATTACTGAGACTGAAATCACTGAAAGAGGGTCAGGTCGAGTGTGGAGTTATGTTAGTACAGACTAGGGAGTTTTCATCCTGTAGAAGGTAATTCAAAACACCAAGATTGTGAAGTAAAACCAGCAAAAGGTAGAAGGTATTTGGGAGGTGCTTCCAGAGTAACACGGACCTTCAAAGAAGTGAAGGAAACAGTCAGTATAAGGGATAGAACTTGTTAGTCTGAGTTGTGATAATAGGTTGGGTAGCTTATGAAAACTAGAAATCTATGCCCTACATTTTGGAGTTTGTGGATCTGGGATCAAGGGATCAGCATGGTTAGATTCTAGAAAGGGTCCTGTCCAAGGTGTAGACTCCTGTCTTCTGTACTGTCATAGAGCAAAAAGAGGACAGGAAAACTGTGTCTCCTTTGTCATTCCAACTTCCACAATCTAGTTACCGCCCTAATTCCCTGTCACCTAAAACTTTACTCTGAGAATTAAGACTTGAGCAGAGGTATTAGGTGGGGGAGGTGGCAAAAATTCAGACTTTTTTGGGATTTAATAAGGGGAAGCCACAGGGAGAAGTAAACCTATGCAAAACGAAGACAATGAAAGATGTTGTTCTGTAAAGCAAAAAGTATCAAAATTGTTTACTATGACTGAGATTTTACTAAAGTGATTAATCAAGAATCCATCACTTTATAAATAAAGATATTTTAGCCACACTTGATTAGTACACATGAATCCCAAATTACAACTCTCTGGGCTTAAAAGCCTTCTGAAGGTTTATAAACACCAAAACTGTATTGCAAATTAGTTTCTTCGAGAGTTATTTACATTCTCCCACTTAAGTTAAAATTTCTCTTTAGGACAGTTCTACCCTGCAGTGAATCCTGAAGAAATACAATCTGCATTGGCACCTTAAAAAATTGTAAATGCAGTGCAGCATTTTAGAAGAGAGAACAATTGAAACACAAATTATTTATCCCTCTGGAGATTTATTTGGGATCGAAACCGCCATTTGTTCTGTAGTGACACGTACAGGTCTAGCATTTCTCTCTGAATTCTCTGGCAAGCTTTTATTTAAGCAATTGCAGCTGCAGTTTCAGGCATTCCTGGAGATTAACGGCTGCCTGGCAGGGGTAGCTCTTTGGTCCATTAACTCCAACCAGTCATTAATTTCCATGAAAGTCCTGAATGAAAGTTATTATTACTCATATAAACTGAAAATAAAAAAATACGGTAGATGTACAGATTTTACCCATTTTCTCAGGATAATGAAAGTCAATTCATCTGTTTCAGGATATTTAAGAAGAATGAAGTGCCTATATGTAAACCAATCTGTTCACTTAGTTTTATTCTTGGCAAGCTAGTTTGGTTTGCGCTGAAACAATTGCATACCTCATCTAAATACCTTGACCTAAGGAAAGTGTAAGTCTTATATGCAAATTGTTATGTAACATAGGTTTTTAAAGTTTCCTCTTACTTTGCAGAAGGAAATTTCCTAGCTTGACAGAAATCACTCTGCTGTAAAGACACATGTTTTAATTCTTCTGAAACAGAAGCTAACATCTTATTCATCTAAAATGCATGAAATTTTTGTTGCAAAGAATAAAAATAGGTTTTAATCTCATATCTGTTTTTAACAGCACTTATCACAAGTTTGAGCTTCCATAACAGGGTATTTTAAACAAGGTGGCTTAAACAATAGAATTATTCCACATCTTTCTGGAGGTGAGAAGGTTAAATATCAAAGTGCTGGCAGGTTTGGCATTCAGTGAGGGAGGTCTTTCCAAACATGCAGACAGCTGTGTTCTTTATCCCAATACAGCAGAAAACAGGGAGAAAGCAAACAAACTCCATTATTTCCTTTTTAAGGGCACTAACCCTACCCACATGGGTTCCACTCACATGGGCTAATTTTCTCCTCACAGCCTCATCTTCTGAACCATCAAATTGAGTTGTAGGACCACACTGTAGGAATTGGGATGGAGACATGAAAAGTTCACAATATTTCAGTTTTGCTCTTTTTTTTCCCCTCATTTTCTTGTTTGTGTGTTGCAGACAGGGCCTCCATGTGTCACTAATGCTGACTTTGAACTTCCTATGTACCCCAGACTAGCCTTGAACTCTTGGCAATCTTACTATTTCAGCCTCCTGAATTTGGGGTTTACAGGAATGTACTACTTCAATGTGTTTGTAATAACTTATTATTTGAAGACAAATGACTCTAAAAATTGAGTATGATTTTGAAGTTAAAACACACAAATATACCTGAATATTTCAGAGCCTACCACCTAATTCAAGATTTATTGTTTAAAATACACACACACACACACATATAAAATTGTGAAATATTTTTCACAATATCTTATTAAACATTTATCTCACTCAAAATCTCTAGCTAAACTTATAAGATTTTTACACTTTTAAACTGTACAAAAAATTTTACTTTAGTATTTGTCTACTCACTTCCAGATCAATACTTTTAATAGTATAGACTTTTACTTTTTTTTTATTAAGCAAAATGATTATAAAACCTAGGGATATATCTGGCACATATATTTACACATATGCATACAAATAGAATGCATAAGTACATATATACACATGCAAATGTTTATAAATGCACAATGCATGTATGCAAACTGCATGTTATGTTCATGAATGGATCAATACACACACGTGTTTTTCTGTGTACATGTGCATATCCACACATGTATGTGTCTACTTATCCCCAAATGTCCAGTACCTCTATAAAATATGTGCACTAGAGAAATATACTTTGCACTTTTTGTGTTTTTCACTTCATGTCTTACAATTGTAGACATCCTTACATTGATTTATAAATCATTATTATATTCTTACCAGAATATCATATAGTTGGAATTGTATACTTTGTACTATTCAATTTTTTTTCATTTTATATCTCGTTCACATTTATTAATGTTTTTATTTCAAATCTTATAATTTTTAAATGTCCCAGGAATATTTTTATTGTATAGATGTGACACAGTTTATTATCCATTCTTCTATTAAGAATATTTTGGTTATTTCCTTTTCGGAGTAATTATGAACTAAACTGCTGTGAATATTTGTGTACCTATTTGCGAGTGGGGGTACACCTTCAGATCAATTGGAGTGCGATGTTAGAAACACTGGAGGAAGCTGTTTATCTTTGTAAAATATTGCCAAACTCTCCTACAAAGTGCCTGTGTGACTTTGCATTCTCAGAAGCAACAAATGGGTTCCTGTTGCCATCATTTTTCCTTGTCACGGTATGCACAGATTTTGGAATATTCTATCCATATGATGGCAGTGAGGAGGGTCACTCTGAACTTCATGCACTGTCTTAAAAACAAGGGATAAAATTCTCATGAGATGTATATATAGCATTCTGGTTCTCAGAGATGTGAAGTTGATACCCAAGGAATTCTGTACAGATGGCTTGAAAACTGGCTGTACACATACAGAAGATAGACTCTAGACCCATTATGTCACTAAGTACTAAACTAAAATAAAAATGGATTAAAATGCCTAAATGTTAAAGCAGAAACAATCTGCTAGAAGACAAAACAGTTTGAACACTAGAAGGCATAGGGATGGGCAAGGACTTGTTGAACAGAACCCCAGTAGCACAAGAAATAATATCAAGAATTTGCAGTGGGGATCCTCTCAAATAAAAAACACCTTCTCACAGCAGAGGAAGCAAGCAACAGAGTGAAGAGATAGACTACAGAGTGAAAAAAAGTCACCAGCTTTTCCCTAGACAGTGGACTACTATCTAGAATATAAAGAATTTTAAAAAATAGATCCCCCTTAAAATAAAACTTTCAGTCAAAGCATGGGCAGCTTTAATAAAAGTAACTTGTCTTTAAAACTGCCAATATAATTTCATTACCTTTTCAAAACTTACTATTTGTTTTCTAATTCATTATGTATAGGATTGTTCCAAATTACCTCTTTGTACCTTCATTCTTTTTTAAAACAATTAAATTCATTGGTACAATTTAGATGCACATAATGATCGCATTCATCATAGGTTATTTGTACCTGTACCTGATATATCTTAGCTCCTCTTCTGTTTCCCATTCCCATCTCCTCTATTTAACCACTCTTCCAATCCTTGTATATAAAGCTTTGTTTCCTTTGTTTCCTTATTTTTTCTTCCCCGCCATTCATTTTTCCTTTTTAATAATTACTTCCTGTTTCACAATATCTAGTAAACATTTTGGTTCTTATTTACACTTTCAGTTACTCAAACCAGCGATACAATGCAATATTTACACATATGTGTCCAGTTTGTTTCACTTCAGAGGACAGTCTCAAGGTTTATCCATTTAGCTATAAATATCTTAAGTTTATTCATCTTCATGACTGAATAGTACTTCAGTCTATTAAAAAAGCACACTTCTGTTTTATCTGTTTATCTGTTAATGAAAATTTAGGTTGTTTCCAACATTTAGTTATTACAAATTGTGCTGCTATAAACACTGGCACAGATATATTTCTGTGATATTATGCTATTTAAATGATTTTATGAAATATTTATCCTGCTCACCATATTTATCTGCATTAACTCTATATTTTCTTAATTTGTTTCTCAGATGATTTGACTTTCTTAAATGCAGCAGAATTCTTTTTCAAGTTTTGAATCTTAAGGTTTTTTTTGTATAATTTAAATAATAGAGGTATATCAGATATTTGTTTAGTAAAAATGGAGCACAGCAGTTTATTAATGTCTAGATTACTAAAATTAATTTGTTTATATATTAAAAACTTTCATAGAACATACATATAAGTGTCATTATTCTTAGTATGACATGCATTAAATTCATATCACTTGTTCTGTTTTGATAACATTTTTGACAACTATTTTAGGAAACAAAATCATATATATATATACACACACACATACATACATATGAACATATGGGATATGAGAGAGACCGAAAATGACAAATTCAGAGAATTTTTTACAAAAGCTTCAGATTTAGGAGTACAGGTCCTATGTGTTCCAATTCAAATTCAAGCAGAGACTTACAGGCTCTCTGACATACACACCAGTCCATGAAAAAAACACTGATGTCCCAGCTCACCTATTCAGTTGCAGATAGAAATAATTCTCTATTCCACTATATATTTCTACTAAATCAACCCTCCATGCCTTGGGTAATGACCATCCACACTGGACAGGGCCACGTAGTTTGCTCATTCCAATAATAACATCACCTAGAAAAATAGTCATGGACACACAAAGAAATGTTGTTTATCCATGTATCTGAACACATAAAATTAACTACTTTATAAACTTACAAACTAACTTTATGTGAAGAGATATAAGTGAATATATATTTTTGAAGAGCACTGACATTTGTGAGGTAATTAGAAAGACCTAAGGATGACCATCCTGTATCAAAAGATGTTCGCCTGACAAGCTAGACAGCTAGAATTTCCAATATTAAAGAGGCATGACTCTGTACCACAGCTTCCTTCTGCTTTCATTCTAGATCAACATAGCATTCCAAATTACACTGAATCACTTCCATACTGACTGTCTCTTAGTATTCATATAATAATAGAATAAACTTCTATTACTTTACAAATTTAAAGTAACTTGAGAGATGGATATGAATCCCTTTTGTACTTGTCATTGGACTGTTAGTAGGTGAACAAATATAATCTTAGAGCATCCACCATTCCAGGGTTCCTGTAAGACTCAGTTCAAGACACGGTTCAGGTATAAAACTGAGTGGAAGTAGAACAGTGGCAGACCCAGCAGTAACAGTGTGATTTTATGCACAAGTAAAGTAAAAAGTGTCCCCTTAAATTATGACATGGGACATACTTAACAAATTTATGTAATAAATAATACTGCCACACACTTTTAAGAACACAAGCATCCACATAAGAACACTTCAAAATACTTCTCAGTATTAGAATAAAAATCTGTAAATAATCGATAATCAATATCATGCCTTATTGCTACAGTTTCTGGAATGTTTCAAAATCATTTTTTATGCAAAGAAACTGAGATGTGTAGAAGAGGAGAAAACAGATTATTCTGAAAAATTATTAGAATTGTTATTAAAGTACCAACTATCTATGCCTTTTATATTTATATCAATTGATTTAAATAAAAATCACTTACTAAAAATTCCAAAAAATAGTGTATAAGATTTAAAACAGAAAACTCAAAAATTTTTCTCTTCTATAAAACTTTAATTTTTTGCACATTATTATAATAAAGTTTGTAAAATAGATATTCATATTAATCAAATATTATCAAATCCAGTGTTCCACCTATTACATATCACTATGAAAAGTAAAAAGCTGACAGATTTTGAGAAACCATCACATATAGGGCTCTATCCTCACTGAAGAATACATTGTATATAAAACAACCTGTGTCTTATGTATCTTCTATTTCTTTTTCTCATTTGAACCAGAAAGTAAGTCATAAAATTCCTCACTGTTAGAATTCAGAATATTTGTTGATTATGTGACTAAACCTACCATCAGTAGTCCTGTGATATGAGTTAATGATTTAACTTCTCTAAAACTTAATAAACTTATTAAAGGAGTAATAAAATAGGTATCAATTAGTTCCTTGTTCACAGTGCTATTAAATAATGTACTTTAAATTTATGCAGATTAATGTTCTTCTTCCACAAACATTTTACTACCTTGGAAGTGAAAAAAAATAGGAAAAATTAAATAAATAAACATTAGTGAAGGTAAAAATTTTTGAAATATGGTCTGCAGTTGTGACTGGAAAGATGTTATAAAATATACTGCAGATGGTTTTGAGCTTTCTACTTGCCTTTACCTTTTGCAATTGCTTGAAAGAATAAATAGATACTTCCTTTCTCTAATAAGGTATGGATGGTGTTTCTACCATTGGTGTATTTTCCTGCAGGTATGATTTTGGGACATCACAAAAGCTCAAAATTCTAGAAAGGCAGAAACAACTATATGAAAAGAGTTTGCATTAAATCACTCATTCCTCCTGTATTAGGTTTTTGGGAGATAATTCACCACAAAGCCACATAATGCTTTTTCTATTTGCAAGAGATATGCCAGAGACTTAAACAAAGTGACATAAAGTGGTCAGTTGCATAAGGATATACAACCTGAGGGACCATCCTTTCTCTTTCCTTGAAATCACTTAGACCAACCAAGCTGAGGGTATCACCCATAAATGACAGAGAAAGTTACAGTTCTAGGAAAATAAGAGCTCAAAAGGAGCCTATTTGCAATTTCTTTCATCAGAAAGAGACATTAGCGAAATAAAAAATATACACTAAAAGTACAGTGATGAGAAGTGATGAAGAGGTGAAGTGATATTTTAGTAAAATAATACCAAATACATAACAATAACTGAATGGATTGAATAATAATTAAAATAATGCACATAAATGTGATAAATATCATATTGAACAGAGTTGAAGGATAAATGCTTCTTTGGAATTTTAGATTGAGCATTTCAATTATGGTTTTTTGAGAGGGATGTTAAAGTCTATAAAGTAGAAAAATATGGTTATTGTCCAGCCAAGAGGTATCCTAAAGGAGAGATAAATAAAAACAGACACAAAACATACTTTGAGAAAAAATAAAAATAAATTACTCAAAATTAAAGACAACAGAATTCAGTGAAAAATCTGTATAACATCTTAAACAGAAGAGGTAATATTACTAGTAATAAATCATATACAAATTCAAAAAATTTTAGAAACAGTAAAAAAATATCTAGGCAGGAAAAAGTAATTAGCAATAGACATTCCAATAAGAACAATGGATTACAGAAAATGATAGAATAGGACTTTTAAACACAAAAGAAAATGACTTTGAAGACAGAACCTATGTAACTATCTAAGCCTCTAGAACTCACATGACACCCTCATGTTCCCCAGGATGCCAGTATTTAGTTTTAGGACTTAATATTTGCCCTGCCGAGTTTGGGGCTTGATTTCATTTTATTTTTTCCATCCCCCTGTTCTACTCTTTTGGAATGTGAATGTTTACACCATGCCATTTTACATGGGGAGTACAATGAATCTTAATTTATGAACTCAATTCATTCCCAAGGGTTGACTGAAATTCAAGTTGTCAACTGAAGACTCAGGCTCCTCTGTGCAGCCTTCAGAATCTCTCTCCTATATAAAGCAGAGCTCAGTGTCCTTAGAGATGTGGGTCCAGGATTTCAGAAACCCATATAAGAAAGGATGTTGTTATGCTCCCTCAGAACTCTTTAAGGGTTAGATTGTTTTCTGAGACTATCTGAAAACACATTTGGATCATAACTCAATATACTGGTCAACAGGTAAAACTAAAATTCCAGTCTAACCCAAGTTGTTCATATGTCAAACCAGTCATAACTTGAGAGTCCAGTGTATGTGACTTGCCTTCGACTTTTAAACAGATCCGTGGCTAACAGTTTGTGCTGTCTCTCAGATGACACTTTGACTTGGATGTTTCAGCAATGCTGCGACTGTTAAGTCTCTGGGGAAGGGATTATTGCATTTTCAGTTTTACATGGAATAGTTGCTTCATGTTAGGCTGGATGTTTATTTGGAGATGAAGGATGGTTTAAGGAGAGTTACTTAGGGATCACGTGAGGTGAGATGTAAGTTAAGGTGGATTGTCACCTGGATTGACTTGGGAGCTGCCCAGAAATTTAGTAAAACACATTGATGTTTGTGTCT
Organism: Hydrochoerus hydrochaeris; assembly: GCA_004027455.1. Classification (NCBI taxonomy): domain Eukaryota; kingdom Metazoa; phylum Chordata; class Mammalia; order Rodentia; family Hydrochaeridae; genus Hydrochoerus; species Hydrochoerus hydrochaeris. Next base: position 713,465 of record PVLA01000037.1, on the reverse strand, counting down.
GGGAGGTCATGAAGGTGTGATCTTAGAGTCTCTATTTGTTCTCTTCCTCTCTTGCACTGTTCCTCAGCTTTGCTTGCAGTGCTCGTGAACTGAACCATTTTACTTCACTGTGGCTTTCAACCATGAGATTTCTGCATTGTGGCTAGGTGATCCTGGTTGGAAAACTTTGAAATCATGAGTCAAAGAAACCATTTCCTCCTTTAAATTCCTGGTGTCACATATCATTTCTCAGAAATGTAGAAGCTGGTAAATACTGATAATTTGGGTGCCTTTTACATCTAAACCACATCCAGTAATTCAATATGCAATGTATCAAGCATAAATAAGTGATTTAAAACTTGACCAGGTATTAGGTTACCTTGAAAATTAGAACACAGCTATAAAATAGCAATCATAGAGAATGTAATATCTGATCTGAACAGGACTATATTAGACTTCACCAAGTTTTAGGTAATGGAAAATACACTGTTAAATGATATGTGGCAAAAATTATGTATTTATAATTATTTAGTAAATAACATAAATTAATATGTGAGAAACGGTAGTATTGATTCTTTAGAGAAAATATCTAATCTTAAATACTTAAGGTATAAAAGAAAAAATACCCAAAATCAATATGCCAGTTGTTAAATTTAGTAGATTAAAAATCAGAAAAAAGAGCCATCAGGACCCAGATTCCAGCTTTGGGACCTCACTGCATGCTCTGGTGGAATCCCAGCACATGGAGGGGGACTTTGAGCCTGCTCCAAGGTGGTAAGATCATGCACTGCATCAGAGACCACTCAGGGCCATACAGGGACAGGGACTAACTGGCCACACCCAGTGTCCACCAGGCAGCCAGCAGGACCCAGATTCCAGCTTTGGACCCTCACCACAGGCACTGGCAGAATCCCAGCGCACGGAGGGGGACTTTGAGGCTGCTCCCAAGCAGTAAGACCATGCACTGCTTCCCAGACCACCCTGGGCCACACACAGGGACTTGGCCCTAACAAGGTCAGGCCCAGTGACAACCAAGCAGCCATCAGGACCCAGATTCCAGCTTTGGGCCCTACCACATGCTCTGGCAGAATCCCAGTGCACAAGGGGGACTTTGAGTCTGCTCCCAGGCCGTAAGACCACCCGCTGTGTCCGAGATACCACCCAGGGTTGGGGACAAAGTGGGCCATGCCCAACTAGTGTCAAGCAGCCAGTGGACCCAGATTCCAGCTTTGGACCCATACCACACACTCTGGCAGAATCTCAGTGCATGGAAAGGGACTTTGAGCCTGCTCCCAGGCAGTAAGACTACATGCTGCACCCCAGACCAGACTGGGCCGCAAACAGGGATGGGGGCCCAACTGGGCAATGCCCAGCAAATGCCAAGCAGTGAGCAGGACCCAGATTCCAGCCTCAGGCCCTGACAACACACTGTGGCGGAATCCTGGTGCTTGGAAAAAACTTGGAATTTACCTCCAGGGCAGCGAACCTTGGACTATAGCAGATTAATTGTGTCAATGCGGTGAGTATGCCCCTAAAATACAGGTGTCCAGTGGGTAAATAGGGCCAGTAGTAAAGCTCCCTCCAACTAACTGTAAGACCTTGGTGAATCTGAAAAGAGTGTAGGTGGCCCCCTCCTACACATGGAAAACATCAGGCAGAGTGAAAATGGAAAAACAAAAAAGCAAAATGCAGTCTCAAACATCTAGTCCACCAGAAGCAAGTGTAGGAGATATTGAAATAGAGGGCCCCAAAAGTAACACACTGGGAACCTCTGAAAAGATAGCAAGTGATATAAGAAACAACTTTATGAGGCTATAGAGTAAATCAAATTAGAAATATTCTCCCATGTAAAGACAGAAATAACAACCTTAATAAAGGAGTTGCTGAGCGCAGCTAAAGAAGAAATCAAGAAAAAAGTACAGGAGCATGGGAAACTGATAGAAACCTTGAATGAACAATATGGAAAACATGCAGAATTCATGAAACAAACTGAAAGAGGCACCCAAGAAATGAAAAATTCTATTCAAAGCTTGCAAAATTGCTTAAGTGAAGCTGAGGATAGGATTTCGGACTTTGTGGATAGGATCGCAATTAGTGACCATGAAAGGATAGAACTTTAAAAAAAAAAAAAAAAACAAAGCAGCATAAACTGACAATCTAAAAGCTTCAAGATGATGCCAAGAGAAAAACATAAGAGGCATCAGTGAAGAAGCAGGAGTTAATACAAATGACATAGCCAAAATATTCACAGAAGTTATAGAAGAAAATTTCACAAAGATGGGGAAAGAATCTTATATATATGTAAGTGATGCATATAGAACACCAAGCAGTGACAATCAACATAGATCCTCACCCAGACACATAGTAATTAAGATCTCAGACATGCAGCATAAAAACAGAATACTAACAGCTGTTAGAGAAAAGACACAACTCACCTACCAAGGAAAGCCCATTAGATTCACGGCAGACTTTTCAGCATAAACCCTCAAGTCAAGAAGAGCTTGGAGTGAGGTATTTCAAGCCCTGAAAGAAAACAACTTTCAAACCAGACTGATGTACCCAGTAAAACTTTCATTCAGATTTAATGGAGAAACAAGATACTTCCATGACAAAAAACAACTGAAGAAATTCACGTCCACCAAATCAACCCTAGAAAGAGTATTGAAAGACATACTACACAGTGATAAAAATGACTACAATCCCCAGAACAACAATAGAAAGAAATCACCAGGTAGGATAAGCAATTAAATAAAGGGAAAAGCAGAAAGTAAACAACTGAAACATAACATGGCAAAGTCAAGCCAGTACATATCAGTAATATCCAGAAATGTAAATGGCCTCAATTCACCTATAAAAAGAAATAGACTGATAGAATGGATCAAGAAACATGATCGCACAATATACTGTATACAAAAAACACATCTGACCCAAAAGGAAACTCATAGATTAAAAGTCAAAGGATGGAAAACAGTAGTCCATGCAACAGGAACCTAGAAAAAAATCAGGGATAACTATTCTATTTGCAGACAATGTGAACTTCAAACCTAAAATGATTAAAAGAACTAAAGAAGGACACTAAATACTCGTTAGTGGAAAATTCAAGAGGAAGAACTAACAATTATAAATATATATGCACCAAATGCAGGAGCAACCAACTATGTAAGACAGACACTAATGGACATGAAAAACCAAATACACAAGAACACAATTATAACAGGGGATCTTAACAGCCCATTGTCACAAAGAAATAGATTAACTAGACAAAAAGTCAGCAGATAAACAACAGAACTGAATCAGACCTTTGAGCAATTGGACTTAGTAGATGTTTACAGAGTGTTCCACCCAACCACATCAGAATACTCATTCTTCTCAGCAGCTCATGGGACATTATCCAACATAGACCCTATATTATCCTGTAAAACATTCTTAAGTAAATGCGAATGTATTGAAATCATCCCATCCATAATAATTGACCATAGTGCACTGAAATTGGAAATTAATGGCAAAAGAAATTGCAAAACCTGCATAAATACATGGAAATTAAATAACAACCTTTTGAACCAGTGGGCTACAGATGAAATTAAAGAAGAAATAAAGAAATACCTACAATTCAATGAAACTATGGAAACAACACACTGTAATTTGTGAGATGCAATGAAAGCAGTCTTAAGCGGGAAATATATAGCAATAAATTGTCATATCAGGAAAACAGAATGAGCACAAATAAAAAACCTAATGCTCCATCTCAAGCATCTAGAAAAAGAAGAGCAAGCTAAACCCAAAGCTCATAGAAGAGAGGAAATTGCAAAGATTAGAGCAGAAATCAATGCAATTGAAACTAAAAACAATACAAAGAATTAATGAATCAAAAAGCTGGTTTTTCAGAGAATAAACAAAATTGGAAAACCCCTAGCTAACCTTATCAAGAAAAAGAAAGAAAAAACCCAAATTCACACAGTAAGAACTGAAAAGGGGTAAATAACTACAGATCCAATGAAAATTCAAAAGATCATGAATACCTACTTTGAAAATCTCTACTCACATAAAGTGGAAAACACAGAGGAAATGAACAGATTTCTAGAAACATATGAACTACCAAATCTGAACCAAGAAGATACAGCAATTTTGAATAACCCAATATCAGCTATTGAAATTGAAAATGTAATTAAAAACTTACCAATAAAGAAAATCCTAGGTCCTGATGGATTCACAGCTGAATTCTACTAGAAATTAGAGAAGATTTAGTGCCATTATTCCTTGAACTCTTCAATGAGATTGAGAAGAAAGAAATCCTCCCTAAATCATTCCTGGAAGCAAGTATTACTCTGATACCAAAACCAGAGAAAGATCCAACCAACAAGGAGAACTATAAACCAATTTCTCTAATGAACATTGATGCAAAGATTCTCAAAAAAATACTCGCAAAGAGAATGCAGCAAATCATCAAGAAGATTATACATCATGACCAAGTGGGGTTCATTCCAGGAATGCAAAGATGGTTTAACATATGCAAATGAATAAATGTAATAACCACATCAACAGAGCCAAAAACAAAAATCACATGGTCATCTCAATAGATGCAGAAAAAGCTTTAGACAAAATCCAACACATGTTCAAGATAAAAAAAAAAAAACCTTTAGAAACTCAGAATACATGGTGTTTACTTCAACCTTATAAAGGCCATCTATGAAAAACCAACAGCCAACATTATACTAAATGAACAAAAACTGCAAGTTTTCACTTTAAAATCAGGAACAAGACAAGGATGTTCACTATCACCACTCCTTTCCAATATAGCTCTGGAAACATTAGCCAGGGTAATCAGACAAGAGAGAGAAATAAAAGGAATAAAGATAGGAAAGCAAGAAGTTAAATTATCACTATTTGCAGATGACATGATACTCTATATAGAAGACTGAAAAAATCCATTAAAAGACTAATAGAGGTAATAAACAAGTTCAGCAGTGTAGCTGGATACAAAGTCAATGCTCAAAAATTAATAGCATTCCTGTACACAAACAAAAAACACACTGAGAGAGCAATTATGGAACTATCACCCTTTACAATAACATATAAAACATGGAATACCTAGGAATCAACCTAACTAAAAATGTAAAAGACCTATATGCTGAAAAATATGCTACACTGAAAAAGGAGATTGAAGAGGCTATTAGAAAATGGAAGGATATTCCTTGCTCTTGGCTAGGAAGAACCAACATTGTGAAAATGGCTATACTCCCCAAACTGTTATACAAATTTAATGCAATCCCAATCAAAATACCATTGACATACCTCACAGATCTAGAGAAAACACTCCTAAAATTCATTTGGAAACAGAAGAAACTAGAGTAGCAAAGACAATTCTGGGCAACAAAGGCAAGGCAGGAGGCATCTCAATTCCTGACTTGAATCTATACTATGAAGCCACAGTGATAAAATCAGCATGGTACTGGCAAAGAAATAGACCTGAGGATCAATGGAACAGATTAGAAGATGGAAGCACAACTACAAAGACACTCAGCCACCTGATAGTTGACAAAGGGGATAGCATCTCCACTGGAAGAAGGATAGTCTCTTTAATAAATGGTGTTGGAAAAATTGACTCTCCACATGCTGAATACTGAAACTAGACCCATGCATATCACTATGCATAAAACTAAAGTCCAAATGGATCAAAGACCTAAATATTAAAGCAGAAATACTAAATCTACTGGAAGACAATGTAGGAAGAAGTCTTGGAGACATAGGGGTAGGCAGGGAATTTATGAACAAAATGCAAACTGCACGGAAAACACTTGAAAGAATCAACAACTGGGATCTCATATTATTGAAAAGTTTCTGCACTTCAAATGAAATAACCAACAGAGTGAAAAGAAAACCCACAGAGTGGGAAAGAATTTTAACCAGCAACCCCTCAGACAAAGGCCTTATATCCAGAACATATAAAGAATTAAAAAATATCAAGCTCCCCAAATTCAAAGACCCCCCTCCAAAAATGGGCATCTGAGATGAACACACAGTTCTCAGAGAAAGATATACAAATGTCAAATAAATACATGAAGAAATGTTCATGATCACTGGTCATATGAGAAATGCAAATTAAAACAACATTGAGATTCACCTCAATCCAGAAAGAATAGCTGCCATCAAGAAATCAACTGATAACAAATGTTGGCGAGGCTGCGGGAAAAAGAAACACTTCTCCACTGTTGGTGGGAATGTAAACTGCTGCAACCATTATGGAAATCCATATGGAGAATTCTCAGACGACTAGAATTTGAAGTTCCATTCATTCCAGCTATTCCCCTACTGTCTATTTTCCCAGGAGAACTGACAAGTTCATATCACAGTGATATATGTGCACCCATGTTCATGGTAGCACAATTTGTGATAGCTAAATCTTGGAAACAACCAAGATGCTCATTGACTGCAGAGTGGATGAAAAAGATGTGGTATTTTTATACAATAGATTATTACTCACCTATAAAAAAGGATGATCTTGACGCCTTCATAGGTAAATGGAGACAACTTGAGACTATCCTCATTAGTGAAATAAGTAGGAATCATATTTATAAATATCACATTGTGTCTCTAGTATAAAAAGTGATAAGAACTATAAGAGTAATAAAACCCAAAATGTGTAATTCCTATTGTAAAAAAGAGAGGAAAAGAAAGGGCTAATAAGGGATATAACTGCATGTATGTTTGAGTGTGTAAAATAGATGATCATATTGCTGAATCCTTGTTGGATCTTTGAACAGAACTGTTTGCAGTCTCACTGTTTGAATGTATTCATTAATTTTGTAGCTTGAACAACTACAACCAAGATGACAATATGTAATTTATCAACTATTGATTTCTTAATGTTTTTTCTCTTTTTTCTTTTAGAATTCTGTATTGTTGCTACCCTTTTTTCTTTTGCTTTTTTTCTCTTTAAATAATTTTTTAAAAAATGCATAATTGCTATTGTAAAAAAGAGAGGAAATAGGAAGTGCTATAAAAGATATAACTACATGAATATTTAAGTGTGTATGACTGTGTATGCACTTCTAAGTTCTTGTTGGATTGTTGAACAGATCTGTTTTCAGTCTCACTGCTTGAATGTCTACTTTGTGTGCTCTACTTTTGTAACTTGAACAACTATTTCTAAAAGGACAATATGCAATTTATCAAACAGTGATCTCTTACTGTTTATCCTTTTTTTTAATTCTGTAAAATTTCTAACTTTTTCTGTTTTTTTCTCTTTAAATAAAAAAATTTTTAAAAAAAACCAGGAAAGAGAAAATCTACTAAAAATGTGAATGAGAATATTTAAAATAATAAAAATAAAAATATTAAAGAGAAAATATTAAAGATAATTATTTTAAAAGGGTAAAAATCAGATAAACCACCAAAAAATTTGTGAGAGAAATTAAAAACTTTAAGGTACAAATAATTATTGCAAGCAAAAATATTGGGAAAAGATTGACTGTAGAAGTAAAGACAATCTGGCTGAGTATCAGAGGAGCCACTTTGGATGCAGTCACAGAAAATCAACTAAAAATAGGTAAATGGAATAAAGGGAGGGGCATAAAATTTGATGTCAAATTAATTGGAAAGAAGAGACTTATAGCCCAAACAGAACACAGACATAGGAGTTTGTAAAAAGGTTAAGCAGTACACAAGGCTTCCCGTGGGATTCCCCGCCTCAGGCAATGCAGGAATCCCCATTGCACTAAGTTCTCAAAAAAGAGGATGGAAATCCATTAGTGTGGCAGGATCAAACCACACAGGATAGACTTGGACTATATAGCCCTCTCGCCTTTTGTGTTATCTTCCAAACAGAGGACTTTGCAGCATGCTGGGATATTTTGCCAAGACATACATGGACAGGTGAGCAAGAACTGGTCCTCTCTCAATGGTCTTCCAGTTTGTTCTGTATTAAAAAATAGAAAGTAACCTCTGTCTAAGTTGAGAACTGTCAGGGACACATGGAGTGTGATGAGTTCAGAGTTCTCCAGGGAGAAACAGGCCAGTGCAGTAGCACAGTTAATGCTGCACGCCATAGTGACTAACCAGAATCGCTGAAGATAGCATGGGTAGGGGCTGTGCTGCTAGCACAGGTGGTGAGGCTGACAGCCCCACTCCCACAGCCACCCTTCTCCCAGCAACACAAGACAGACATGAGCCATGCATTCAGAGGGTAAGAGAGAGAGCTGTGCAAGGGCCTGGCAGGCCAACAGCATGGCTCTACCAGTGGACAGTCTTTGCCCAAGGGCTTCTGGTGCTGAATGCCCACAGCTATTAAGTAAGTGACTGCCATGGAGACATACAGCGTAAAGAGACTACATAAGCAGGCCACCAAGTGATATACAGAGAATTGGTCACTGAAGACACACACATCATCCATCACAGTTGTAGGCCAAGATCAGCCTGCAAGTTTATGAAGCAGGAAGAGCAAAGTTAGTGGGCACTGATCCTACTGCAGGCTGGAAAGGAGTACCTTGCACCCAGCACTATTCCTACTGCAGACTGGTTAGGATCACTCAACAGAGATTTGGGCCCTGACTTAGACTCTACCACAGAAATGCAGACACCAGCAAATAGCTGAAGGCCTGTGGTCAGAGAAATTATGTTTTTTGTATTATTTAGGTTTTTATTTTTGTTATTCTTTTGTTGTTTTGTTTTGTTCATCAGGCATTCCAAATTTAAAGACTCAGTCTGAAAATGGACATCTGAGATGAATAGACACTTCTCAAATGAAGAGGTACAAACAGCTAATAAATAAATGAAAATATGTTCAGTGGCCCGGATCATCTGAGATATGCTAATTAAAACAACACTGAGATTACATTTCACTCCAGAAAGAATGGCTATCAACAAGAAATCAATCAATAACAAATACTGGAGATGCTGTGGGGAAAAGGAACCCTTCTCCACTGTTGGTGATGGTGTAGACTGGTGCAGCCACTGTGGAAATCAGTGTAGAGCCTCCTCAAAAGACTAGCACTAAAGGTTCCCTTGCACCCAGCTGTGCTTCTTCTTGATATCTTATCAAAAGAATTAAGAGCATCATACCACTGAGATATGCAAGCCCATGTCTATAGCAGCATATTTTGTAATAGCTAAATCTTGAAAAAAGTCCAAAGAGATGAATGGGTAAAGAAGATGACATATTTTTATACAATGGAGCACTACTGTACTATAAAAGATAAACTTGAGGTATTTGTAGGTAAATGGATCCACGTTGAGAACATACTCTCAAGTGAAATGTTTAAATACTACCTTATTTCTTTGTTGTGAGAAAATGAAAGTGTAAATAAGGACCAAAAAGTGTAATAGATAATGGGAAATCAAAATAAAATGTTCAAACAGTGAGGAGAACAATGAAAGAGGAGGAGGCAAAGAAAAAGAAAAAATAGAACAGAAGGGGAAAATGGAGACAGCTTTTGTAAATAAGGAGGAGAAGTGGGACTGAAAGCAGGGGTGGGGAATGGGAACAGAAAAAGAATCAAGGTACAAATGTACCTTGTATAATAGGTACAAAGTCCCTGTGGTTAATGCTATCTTTATATATAACTAAAATGTACCATTTAAATGGGTTTAAAAAAAGAAGTTTATGTTGGTTTTTTTTTTGGCCATTTTTATATCTTCATCTGAGAACTGTGTGTTCATCTCAGATGCCCATTTTTGGAGAGGGTCTTTGAATTTGGGGTCTTGATGTTTTTCAATTCTTTGTATGTTCTGTACATAAATCTCATAAAAAGACAAATGGGTCAATTATAGACTAGGCACATCAAATGGAAAAACAATAAAGAAGTAGTTAGGATTTTCTCTGTTTCTAGCAGGATTTATCATTAAACAATTATTGGGACACAGACCAATTGATGACTAGAACCAAATTAAGGGCCCAGAAACAAACTTACCTACAAATGGAAGTTGATTTATGAAGAAAAAGCCATCTCAAATGAATAGAGAACATGAAGCTAATTCTAAAATTTGAGCAGAAAAATCAATTTTTTAAAAAGACCACAAACAATGTATTACTTATATCTGATATGCATTCATATGAACTCTCATTTTAGTATTCAAAGGAAAGTTTTTATAATATAGAAAGCATGTTGGTAAGTATGGCTGTTAGTTTTCAGATAGGGAACTGAACATAAAATACATGTGAAAGAGAAAAGTGTCTGTACTGAAATATATAATACATTTAAGAAAGAGGTAACAGTAAATACAATTATAATATAATAAATAAACACAGAAAAATATTTGCAGAAAGTGATCGTTAACTTGAACAACTACTTTTAAGATAATGATATGCAATATGTTAACTAATGTTAATTTCCTACTATTTTTTTAAATTCTGCATTATTTCTATCTTTTTTTCTGTTTTGTTTTTTAAAATAAAAAAAAAGCTCACAATAGCGAAGCTAAGATAAATGTAAGGTAAATGTACTTCATTAAGGAGGAAATAAATGACACTAGCACCATGGGAAGATGCTTAGAGTTCACTAAAAGCAAATGTTTAATCTTAGTAATAATTAGGGAAATGTAAATCACAATCACAGCAAGATAACTGTGGGTAGTCATTGAACAGGCACTGGTAAACATTAAGTCTACAGTATGAGTGTTGGAGTAAGTTTAAATCCAAATACTCCTCTCATAAAACAGGTAGAAGTAAATTCATTGCAAGAATCTTGGTAAAGGATTTGACATTATTACGTAAAGATGTATGAACATATGGGTTATAATCTATCTACTCCTTATTTCAGAGAAACTTTTGCAAAGTACCTGCCAGACGTGTTTAAAAAGGTTGTAAGAGCCCTGGGACCAATGCCACTGGGCCCACCCTTCCACTGGGAACATCACGGAAGCCTGCCTCAGGCTTAAGCTGCCTGGGACCCCAGCTGCTGGGCTCACCCTTTCAGTAGGAACATAGGAACCTTGGACTACAACGAATTGCTGTGCTGGCTGGATGAGAGACTTAGAAAACCCTTGCCCAATCAGAATACCTCAGCAGGCTCCAGTCAGTTTGATGAGTTTGCCCCTAAAATAGAGGTCTGCAGTGGGTAACTAGGAGCAGAAGTAAAACCCCCTCCAACTGTAACACCTTGGCAAACCTGGCAAGAGAGTGGGTAACCCCACCACACAAAAAGAGATCATCAGCCAGGTTGAGGCGTGTGCCAATAAGCCCCCCCCAACTTAGAGAATATTAAAAGAGCTTATGAGACCCCCAGTGACACAGTAGGGTCTCAGCTGACACAAACACTATAGCCAGGGAGATCTGGTGACCCCCAACAACCTGAAGATATACAACAGCAGGAACTAAGAGTTGCCCTACATCAATACTTCTAGGCTAGTTAGCCCAGAAAAAATATAGGACTCTCCCAACAGGCCCTGTAGGAGGAATTCAGGTGCCTGGCTCTTCTCTTCATTGTGGTACCCAGCAATTTGACAAACATCAACCACACAGTAGGACCCTAAAACTCACACTATGGACTGTTGGGATAGAAAGATCAGATATTTACCCAAAAGGTGAAAATGACTAAATGGAAAGGCAAAATGCAATCTCAAACATCTAGTCCATTAGGAGCAAGTACAGGCGACAATGAATTAGAGGACTTTAAAAGTCATACATGAGAAATCTCTGAAAAGATAGCAAATGAAGTAAAGAAACAAATCCATGAGGCTATAGAGGAACTCAAATTAGAAATAATATCATATAAATACAGAAATAATAATCTTAGTAAATCAGTTGCTCAACATAGCTAGAGGAGAAATAGATAAAAAATACAGGAGTATGGGAAACTGAATGAAACTTTGAATGAATAATGCAGAAAACAAGCAGAATTCATGAAAAAAATTCAAAAAGATAGCCAAGAAACAAAAATTATTTTGAAAGCTGCCAAAACCATTTAAATGAAGCTGAGGATACAATTTTGGACCTTGAGGACAGGATCACAGATAACAATTATGAGAGGGTAGAACTTATAAAAACAACAAGGCCTCATGAAATGGCAATCCAGCTGCTTCAAGATGATGCCAGGAGAAACAATGTAAGATTAATAGACATCAGTGAGGAGGCAGGATACAGTAAAAAGGGCAAAACTAAGCTGTTCACAGATGTAGAGACAGAAAATTTCCCAAAAATGGGGAAAAATCAGATATACAAATAAGTGAGGCATAGAGAACACCAAACAGTCATAACCAACAAAAATCTACACCCAGACATGTAATAATTAAGATCTCAGACATACAGCATAAAAACAGAATACTAAAAGCTATTACAGAAAAGACACAACTCACTTATCAAGGAAAGCTTATTAGAATCACAGCAGATTTCTCAGCACAAACCTTCAGGTTAAGAAGAGCTTGGAGTGAAGTATTTCAAGCCCTAAAAGAAAACAACTTTCAACCCAGACTGATGTGCCAAGCAAAACTGTCTTTCAAATTTAAAGGAGAAACAAGATACTTCCATGACAAAGAACAACTGAAGAAATTCATGTCCACCAAACCAACCTTAGAAAGAGTGCTGAAAGATATGCTAGATAGAGAAAAAAATGACCAGAACAACAACAGAAAGAAACCACCAGGCTGGACAAGAAATTAAACAAGAGAGAAAAGCAGGAAACCAACAGTAGGAACACAACATGGCAAAGTCAAGTCAGTATATATCAGTGATATCCATACATGTAAATGGGTTCAACTCATCTATCAAAAGAAACAGGTTGACAGAATGGATCAAGAAATGGGATTACACAATATTCTGTATATAAGAAACACATCTGACTCAAAAAGAAACTCATAGATTAAAAGTCAAATGATGGAAAACAGTATTCCATACAACAGGAACCCAGAAAAAAGCAGGAGTAGCTATTCTGTTTACAGACAAAGTACACTTCAAACCTAAAAGGATTAAAAGTGATAAAGAAGGCCATTAAATACTTACTAGTGGAAAACTACAAGAGGAAGAACTAACAATTATAAATATATATGCCCCAAATACAGGACCACCCAAGTATATAAGACAAATACTAATGGATATGAAAAACCAAATACACAAGAATACAATTGTAGCAGGAGACCTTAACACCCCACTGTCACAAAGAGATAGGTCAAATAGAGAAAAAGTCAGCAAAGAAATAGCAGAACTGAATCAGACCTGTGAACAAATGGACTTAGTAGATGTTTACAGAGTGCTCCACCAAACCATATCAGAATACATATTCTTCTCAGCTGCACATGGGTCATTCTCCAAAATAGACCATATATTATCCCATAAAGCATTCTTAACTAAATGTAAAGGGAGTGAAATTATCCCATGCATAATATCTGATCATAGCACATTAAAATTGGATATCAATGGCAAAAAAGATTGCAAAACCTGCATAAAATCATGGAAATTAAACAACAACCTTCTGAATAACCAGTGGGTTACAGATGAAATTAAAGAGGAAACAAAACAATAGGTACAATACAATGAAAATGCAGATACAAAATACTGTAACCTATGGGATGCAATGAAAGCAGTATTAAGAGGGAAACATATAGCAATAAGTAGTCACATCAAGAAAATGGAACAAACACAAATAAATAACCTAATGCTACATTTCAAGCTCCTAGAAAAGGAAGAGAAATTCAAACCCAAAGCTCATAGAAGAGAGGAAATTGTAAAGATTAGAGTACAAATTAATGCAACTGAAACTAAAAAAACAATAAAATAATCAATGAATCAAAAAGCTGGCTTTTTGAGAGAATAAAGAAAATTGATGAACCTCTAGCCAACCTTATCAAGAAAAAGAAAGAAAAAACTCAAATCTGCACAATAAGGACTGAAAAGAAGGAAATTACTACAGAACCCATGGAAATTCAAAAGATCATGAACACCTGTTTTGAAAATCTCTACTCATATAAGGTGGAAAACACAGAGGAAATGGACAGATTTCTAGAAACATATGAACTACCAAAGCTCAACCAAGAAAATATAGCAACTTTGAATAGCACAGTATCAGCTACTGAAATTGAAAACATAATTAAAAACTTACCAACAAAGAAAAGACCAGGTCCTGATGGATTCACTGTTTAATTCTTTAAAAAGTTTAGAGAAGATTTAATTCTAATACTTCTTAAACTTTAATGAAACTGAAAGATAAGCAGTCCTCCCTAACTCATTCTTGGAGGCAAGTATCACTCTGATACCAAAACCAGAGAAAGACACAACCAAAAAGGAGAAATTAGACCAATCTCACTAATGAGCATTGATACAGAGATTCTCAATAAAATATTGGCACATAGAATGCAGCAAATCATTAAGAAGATTATATACCATGACCAAGTGGGATTTATTCCAGGAATGCAGGGATGGTTTAACATACACAAATCAATAAATGTAATACACCACATCAACAGAGCCAAAAACTAAAACTTCACAGTCATCTCAATAGATGCAGAAAAATCTTTCGATAGAGACCAACATCTTTTCATGATAAAAACCATACAGAAACTTGGAATAGAAGATATGTAACTCAATCTCATAAAGGCCATTTATGACAATCTAACAGCCAACATTATACTAAATAGACAAAATCTAAAAGCCTTCACTCTAAAATTCGGAACCAAACAAGGATGTCCACTATCAACACTCCTATTCAATATAGTTCTGAAAATATTAGCCACAGCAATCAGACAAGAGGGATAAATAAAAGGCATAAAAATAGGAAAATAAGTTAAATTATCATTTGCAGATGGCATGATATTTATTCTACATAGAAGATCCCCAAACTTCATTAAAAGACTATTAGATGTAACAAACAAATTCAGCAGCATAGCTGGATACAAAGTCAACACTCAAAAATCAATAGCATTCCTGTACACAAAAAACTCAGTGAGAGAGAAATTATGGAAATATCACCTTTCACAATTCATCTAAAAAAATGAAATACCTAGGAATCAACCTAACCAAAAATGTAAAATACCTATATGCTGAAAATTATATTACTCTAAAAAAGGAGATTGAAGAGGATATTCAAAAATGGAAGGGTATTCCTTGCTCTTGGTTAGGAAAAGCCAATGTTGTGAAAATGGCCATACACTCAAAACTGTTATACAGATTTAATGCAATCCCAATCAAAATACCATAAACATACATTACAGATCTAGAGAAAACATTCCTAAAATTCATTTGGAAACAGAAGAAACCTAGAATAGCAAAGGTGATTCTGGGCAACAAAGGCAAGACAGGTGGCATCTCAGTTCCTGACTTAAAATTTTACCACAAAGCCACAGTTATAAAATCAGCATGGTACTTGCAAGTAAATAGATCTGAGGATCAATGGAACAGATTAGAAGATGCAAACACTACTACAAAGACACTCAGCCACCTTATATTAGACAAAAGGGCTAAACATGTTCACTGGAAAAAAAAAAAAACATAACCTCTTCAGTAAATGGTGTTGGAAAAGTTGTCTTTCTACATGCCAAAGACTGAGAATAAACCCATGCCTATCACCGTTCACTAAACTAAAATCTAAATGGATCAAGGATCTAAATATTACTAAACAGAAACACTAAATCTATTGGAACACAAAGTAGATAAAAATCTTGGAGACATAGGGTAGGGAGAGAATTCATGAATAAAACACAAACTGCAAGGGAAATACTCTAGAGAATCAACACTTGGATCTCATATTACTAAAATGTTTTTGTATTTAAAAAGAAATCACCAACAAAGTGAAAAGAAAACCCACGGAATGGGAAAGAATTTTAGCAAACAATCCCTTAGACAAAGGACTTATATCCAGAATATATAAAGAACTGAAAAACATCAAGTCCCCCAAATTCAAAGACCTTCTCCAAAAATGGGCATCTGAGATGAACACACAGTTCTCAGATGAAGATATACAAATGACAAATAAATATATGAAGAAATGTTCACCATCACTGGTCATTCAAAAGATGCAAATTAAAACAGCATTGAGATTTCGTCTCACCCCGGAAAGAATGGCTGCCATCAAGAAAACAACTGATAACAAATGTTGGTAAAGCTGCTGCGGGGAAAAAGGAACACTTCTCCACTATTGGTGGGAATGCAGACTGGTGCAACCACTGTGGAGGTCAGTATGGAGATTCCTCAAGAAACTAGGATTATAAATTCCATTCAATCCAGCTATTCCTCTCCTGGGTATTTTCCCAGAAAAATTTAAAAGGTCCTGTCACAGTGATATATTGCACTCATGTTCATAACAGCAGAATTTGTGATAGCAAAATCTTGGAAACAACCAAAATGCCCATCAACTGCAGAGTGGATGAAAAAAATGTGGTACTATTATATAATGGAATACTACTCAGTTATAAAAATGATGATCTTGAGGCCTTTATCCATAAGTGGAGGCAACTTGAGAATATCCTGATTAGTGAAATAAATAAGACTCACATTAATAAAAATCACATTGTCTCTCTAGTATAAAAAATAATAAGAATGAACAGAATAATTGTATCCAAAAAGTATAATAGATATAAAACTATAATAGAAATAATAGGTATTGTAAAAGTGAAAGGGAAGGAAGGTATTCTAAAGGGTATAACCATATATAGTGTTTAAATAGATGACCATGTTACTGAGCTTTTGTTAGATCATTGAACAGAAGAGTTTGTACTGTCTATGTTTCAGTGTCTAGCCACTTTTTATGCTTTGACTTTGTAACTTTAACAACTATTGTTAACAATATGTAATGTATCAACTAGTGATGTTATTTTCTTTTGAACATTGTATTCTACTTTTTCTTCTTGTTTTTCCTATTTTGTCTTTTTAATTTTCTTTTCTTTCTCTCTTAAAGTGAAAATAACATAAATAAAAAGATTGTAAGAGTGATACATAATATGCAAATGACACGGCACAATTGTAAAGTAATGGATAAATAAATTGTGATATGTTTAATCAATGTTTTCCACATAGAGTGACTTTGTTCGTCACCTCCAGTATATTTGAAAAGTTTAGAGACATAATTGTTTTGCATAGTTGGCAAGATTTTCCCAACATCTTATAATTAGAGGCCAGAAAGACTGCTAAGCATACTATTCTGTAATAGGCAGTCTCATACAACCATGACTTATTCAGACCAAATTACCAATTGTTTTTACCAGAGCTTCAAAATCCTATATTAAAATAGCAAAATATATATCAAAGAAAGCTAATATCCCATAATATAGCTATATTGGGAAAATGTAATATGAAGCATCAATATATGGACTAAAATATTATGTATGATGTTAGTTTTCTTGATAAACTTAAAAACAATGTATTTGCATATTTAGCAATGTGTTTGTTTGATAACTATAGTAAATACAAACCTGAAAAATATGAACACAGTAAAAAAGATACAGCACTTGAGAAGTGATCAGTGACATAGGATAAAAAGACTGATAGAATTTATTGTGGCTATTTGAGCATTCACTTTGAGTGATGGGCTCACAAGTGTATGTGTGAGTGTATATATATATGTTTGTGTGTATGTGTATATGTCTACACAAGAACTGAAAGAGAACTATGTATAGACCAGCTGTCAACCAAGGACTAATTTGAAATTTAATTGTTAGTATTTTGTTAATGAACTACCATTTTCACAATAAATTCATTATATTAACTCATTCTTTATTTAATATCATTATGACCTTACTATAAACAGCACTTTGCTAGTTTGGAAGGCAATAAACACTCAGGTGTTAGATCTGTTCAGTTTAAATTGTTTTGTCAAATTGGTTTTATAATATTTTTCGATATTTAGCTTATATTTATGTAAGTTATTTTCAGAAGCAAACTTCCTATCTCGCACACAGGCTATGTAGTATGCAGAGAGTAGCTTAGCGTGATTTCCCTTTAATAATATATTTTAAAAACTAATAGTAGAAGATATTAAAACCACACCGATATCTCAGTTATCCACCAAAATAAAATTCATGCTATGTCACATAAGTTAGATAATTGAAATTTATCTGGAAAAGCCTTTTACTTAAAGAAAATAAACCAGTCGAGATAATCAAATCTAGTTTCAAAATGCAAAATATAAGTTGTTTGATTACTATTCAGGAAATGGAATCAATGTTCATTGATGATACCTTTGGGATGATTCAGAATTCAATTTTCATTGCTTAATGATACCCAAAGGATTAGTCTTTTCAAAAAACTACAAATAGTAAAATTAATGAGGTTAGTTTAGAGGTGTGGTATTTGCCTTGATTTTATGATAATTCTTGGTTTGATTTTTTTCTTGCTATTGTTCTATTGGTTTCTTTCATTTTTACAGGGAGCAGAAGTAAGAAGGAGCCATAAGGGAAAACAAAAGTTAGGAGTAGCTACTAATTAAAAGAGACATGTCAACTAAATGTATGTGTGTACTGGATGCAGAAACAACCACATAAAAATGCAGACTTGTCAGGAGTGAGCCAAGGAGGGCCTCCATATACAGTAGAGTATTAAGTCTAAAATGCTAAACTTGTTCCAAATGTATTTTATTAAAGACATGGTGAGGGTAACTACATGCATTAGAACATTTGACCAAGTTCACTCAGTGTCCATGACAATAGACACCAAACCAGAGAAAACCAGCATGACAACTAGGGTATTCCAGATTGTTGTTATTTTCTCTATGTTTAATATTCATTCAATAAAGCTATTTTGCTTAATACATGGATTATATTTCATGCTTTCTACCAAAGAAAATGAAAAAAGCACTCAAACTTTTTAATAAAACCTTACATGTAACCTTCTGAAGCATACTTTAATATGAAATTATTACTCCCTGCTAAGTTATTTTTCACAGTGACTTGTACCAGTGTAAAATCCAGGATTATCATTGAAAAGGGGTTATATCTTCACAAAACCCACCTATAGTTTTTGAAATAGATTTCCCTCTATACATGTATGCAAAAGTCCAGATATCCATGAGTTTTTAAGCATTTGAGCTCAATCTTCATAATCACAAACAGAATAATATTAACTAAAAAACTAATGAGAAAAATGGTAGGAAGAACCATCCCTAAAACTTATCATACTCACAATGTTCTTCATGATTGTTAGTTATTATGGTTATGTTGCTAATGACAGCATATTTAATAAAGGAAGTTTAAGTAATGGTAGCAGAAAAGATTTCAGCTCTGATAGCAATTTTTAAGATTTCCATCTCATGAAGAATTTTCTATGGTTACACCCCCACTCAGCTTATGATCAAGAAAGAGCTAGCAGTCATGTATCTTCTCAAACTGCTATGTGGGGAAATCAAGAAGTTAGAAGCGAATTCTGAGAACACTTGTCTGCCACCTGCAATTTATTTTCCTCTCACAGAAAACAGATGGATTAAAAGGCTATTATCTATGAGTGTCTATTAAGCAAAGCAGAGTATCTGTATGACTTTTCCTAAAATAGTGTATGTACTTATGCAATGTCATTCCATTATGTGGACATGTTTGATTGGAAGCAAGAAGTGCATTGTAGTGTTGCTCACATTGTTAATCAATAGGAACAAATCTCCTCCATTGTACAGAATGACATAAGTGTTTTGACTAGATCTGCCCCAGGGCTTACAAATTCTTCTTCATGGAAGCAGATTGATAGAGTACATAGGTCCCCACAGAAACCCAAAATGATGGTCTCCAAAGGATTTTGTTCCAGAGTTGAGATAAAATCTTTAATACTGATTCTTACCAGGCCTGAATCTTCTCTCAGTTTTATCACTAAAATACTTTATAAACCCGAGCTTAACAGAAGCTGCAAACTTTAAATTTGATGAAGCAATAGCACCAAGATAAGCTTTCTAACCTGTGAAGATATTTATAGTTTAAAAATAAAGCAAGTTATTAACTCCATATGCTGAAAATATTACACCATTTTGCAAACCAAAGAATAATCTTCACTCACATTGGGTCTCTAATATTGTAAAAGTCTGTAAATCCTTTATTAAAAACCTATTTTAGTCATTTTAGCATCTATTTGTATACATTAGTTTTTAGTGCTACACTTACAAATTGACACACATTGAGCTCAAAAGAGTACACACTTCTTCTTTTACAGTTTTGGAGGTCAGAGTTAGGCATTAGTTGAAGGCATTTGGGTGATGACTGCCATTGGAAGGGGACTGGCCTCCTCATATGGAGTGGGCTAGATCCAGCAAAGGAGGATTGAGTCCTAGGAGAACAGGTTCATAAAAAAAATACAAATCTGGCCTCTCTCCTCCCTCCTGATACATCCCTGACATGTCATGGAGTCCACCAGAAACTGCTGCTGCTGCCATAGTTTTGGATTTGCAGAACTATGGGCTAAGTAAACATTTGCTTTACAACTTTTCCAGCCTCATTTTTATAGCAATATGGCATGAACTAAGATGCAGCACATACCCACATTTCTTGGTGTCTGTTTCCGTTTTCTTTACACACAGTGGTCTCTCTCATCTGGCTTTCACTTCCATATTGTCTTAATAAATTTGAGGCTTTGTTTCTTTCCTGTAAGAGCCCTATGTGCTCGCCTTTGGCAGCATATATACTCTAAGGACCATGATCATTCCAAAATATTAATCTCCTTTACAAAATCTCTCGGTCTGTATAAGCTATGTTCAGCTCCTGGGAGAGGTGGCTATCTTTGTGAGGGGTATTAATCAGTGTGGTATTTAACAATCTTAACAAGCTATCATTTTCCGTACTTTAAAAGATGCAAGATATAAGACCTCATAATCTAATAATATACAACTTTACAATATACAATATAAGACCTCATAATCTTATAATAATCTTATATACAATATAAGACCTCATAATCTAATAATATACAACATTATTAGATTATGTTCAGGTGAGTTGTTACACAAGTAAAATAGGTTCCAGAGAGATTTAATTGTATTTCTAAGTGAGAAAATAAAATACTGCTGACTCTAAATATAGTAACTAGGAAATTCTTAGGGAACTGTAAATAATTCTCTTGGGCAAGATACACAGCATGGAGGAAAAGGGTGTGCAGAAGAAGCTATATTTAAATTCTTAAGTGCAAAGCAATGAAGGAAAAGTTAGAAAACAAGAATTTCATGGTGAAGCTACCATATCAGGTGCTGTCTTCAGGTGCTGTTTAGCTGCTTATCTGTGAAAAGTTGATGCGGAGGGCAAAAACAAGCCAAAAAAAACCTGAATAAAAAATTAATAAGCATAGTTTAACGTTCAAACATGAGAAAATCATGCAAGGCAGTATGGATTCCTTCAGCTTTTCATAAAAAATATTCAGTGCTTCTTCCACTTTTGAAGTCTTTTGAAGAACATATTTATATTAATGTGTTGATTTAAACCATAAAAACCACAGACATGACTGGGGATTGTGAACCCTGTATGAAAAGAGTTTGTGCTAACATTTACATTGAACTTTTAATTTTTTTTCTGAAGCAATTTTAAAGGATGGCGCCATTTACTGTCCCTTGCCATTAAGCAGATACAGATGCAGTCAACATCAGCCAGGAAAAGAACATTTTTGTAACATCTTAAATGTCTTTGTTAGTAGAGTAGTAAAACATCATCTCTTGATAGTTAGCAATATTTCATATGATGAGCTACCCTGTGTGTAACATGTAAAGTCAACATTAACTATTTACTCTTTACTAGTTCTAAGTAAATTGTATAATGATTTATATCTTAACAGAGGCCTCAAATCAGAGAGTAAAGGAGTGTACTAGTTGTCTATGATACACAACAAATTACCATAGACATGCAAGTTTAAAGAGTTCATACTTATTTTCTTCCAGGTTCTAGTGGTCCGTGTTCCAGGCAGAGTTAAGTGGATCTCTTAAATCTATGCTTCAGTTGGCTCCACAGATTTTCTCATTAAAAGCTCAGCTTATAAAAGTTCTGCTATTCATCTCCCTTGGGTGTTCTGCAAAACTCATTTTATTATGACTGTAGGATTCACTGCAGCTTGGTCCTTCCAAATCTAGAGGGAAAGAGAGCAAAGACTAGGCAAAGTTTGCTGCTGAGACAAGAAGAGACAATTTTGTCACATGTAACACTTTCTATAGAAGAAAGTCAACTGTCCTAAACACAGTCAAGGGGTTATACAAAGATACAAATTCTAAGAGAAAGGATCCTGAGACCTCCCTAAAGTAGTCTTTCTCCAACAATTGCCCTAATACAAAATATAAAGTCCTAGCACCTTGATTCAGGTATGCAACAATTCTTTCTGTGACATAAAAACACAATGTTATGAATGCAAGTTATAGTTTGTGCTAAATCAGATCTTTCCTGAGTCTTTCTTTATGTTGTCAAAACTGAAGGCAAGCATCTAGGACAGGGAATTTCAGAAATGACAAAAGGAACAGGTATTCCTCAAAACATCGTTCCTCAAGTGGATACTCAAATCTAGTGTTGATAAGTTAGTCTGTCTTTTAAAGGCTTTTATTGCCTCTAATACGCACCAAGAAAAAAGCACCATAACAAGCTGTCAATATTATTTTATAGCTTGATATGAACAGTGGAAGTGATTAACAGGTTCCAGCGGGTTGAACCAGTAAAATGGCATGATAAGGAATGCAAGAAATAAAAACAGAAGTTTCAGAGTGTTACAATCTGAGTTTGCTTCCTTTGTCCCCATACAGTAGATTGTGGTATGTATGAGCGGTCTTTTGATTAACAAACATTCTACACCACATAAAAATATGGTTATCACTCCATGAATCCTTCTGGTTACAGGATGAAGTCCATTTTTCAATATAAGAGATCAATGGAATCATTTTCTATAAATAGGATACTGGAATGAATGAAACCTGAGCACTAGAATTCCATTCTATTGGTCAACATGTTCTTAAATGCATTCAAGGCAAGGTAAGGATAACAAATAAAAGACAAGTTATATTTGACAGTCAATGTAACATTTACATTCTTTCAACAATAGAAAATAATTCTAGCACATTATTCTAGGCTAATTTAAATACCCTCTGCTAGTAGATTTGAGAACACAAGTTGAATTACTTATAGTAGCTAATTCTGGAGTTTTGTTTCTAGGCAATATAATTATTACAAAGATATCAGGAAATTTTATTTTATGGTCTTGCATTTACTATCAGAAGAATCAAAAATCTGAGTTACACCATTTTTTAAAAGTAAATGTTTATTGTTTAATACAATGTTATACATATTTTCATTCTTTGTTAATGGTGCATATTTAAGATATATAATATTCACAATCTTTGTGTGGAGACCCATGTTTTAATTTCTTTTTCATACCTTCTCTTCCCTTTCTCTCACTCCCTCTATGTCTTGATTCCTTTCCTATTTGAGAAAGATTTATCTCCTTACTACCTATTATATGTGTTTTATTTTGCTCTTTATTTATAATTTTGGTGTCACATATAAGATAAGCTACACAATGTTTAATGTTGTATGTCTGATTTATTTCACTTCATATTATAGTCTCAACATGCATCCTCTTTCCTACAAAAGACTCAGGTTTATGACACAATGGTTCTGTTGCTGGACATACTGGCTTCTTCCAAGCTTTTAGCTCTCATGAATTGCACTGCTATGAACGTGAATGTGCATGTGTCACTGTAATGTGACATATTTGTATCTTTTGGGGAACATACCTAGAAGATAAGTAGCTGGATCAAATGGAATTTCTTGTTTCATTTTTCTTAAGGTTCTCCATGGTGATTTATTTAGTGACATATCTCCTTATCAAAAAGGCCATTAGTTCTCATCATAATACTTAGTTATTTTCCAGTGTGATTTACCAGAATCAAAAGGGATGAAGATATTGAAACTCTTGTCATAACTCATACATGGAAAGTTCATTACATTGATTTCTATGGACTCATTGATTAATCCATTATAATACATTAAAAGAAAATGTAACATAAATACTTGATATGTATATCAAATGAATTTTCATACAATCTACATTGAAAGTATTTTTTGGTTCAACCAATTAAAAATATATTTCCTCTATCATAAATTCAAACTTTATGAAATGAAACCCACATTCTTTTCCAGAAACTGACCAGCAAAACTGCATTCCTGGTCTTTGCTGATTGTTTTATATGGTGAAATGAAAAATGAGTTTTACGTATTTGATTAGATGAACTAAAATCATCAAAAGTGAGAATGGCAGCCGTGTTCAACTTTTTCTGGACAATATTTTACTTTTTAATCTTGAACTTGTTTACCTTATTTTTATATTTAAAATACATAAGAAAAGCTATAAGGTAGATGGTAAGGATGATTTTATTTCCTGCTTTTTTTTCCTTACCATTCTCATACTTATTACCTTTGTCATTACTGACATAGTTCTGTTTGAAATTTAGCCATTTAGAGAGCAATAAATCTCTCATTTGAAAGGATTCTTTAGAAGGAAACATGAAAAGTTCTGTAAATTTCTTGGCACAGACATAAAGTTAACACTTAAAATGCTTGAGTAATGACCAAGCTATGCAACTAAATGGAAGAGAACAGAAATGAGCCTTGGATAAGCAGAGAGCATCATAAATCAAATAAGATTAAATCAAAAAAGTTAGCTCTGTGCTTTTATCCTTAAATTCATACATTCTTCTAAAAAACACTATGTAACATTTTAACATTACCTTACACCATTAAAGGGGGTCTAGGAAATTCCCATAACATCTAAATAATAACATTTTAAATTTAATATCCAATCACTGAATATTATTTTCTAAATTTTTCCAATTCTACTTAAAATAAGTTCAGTTTTTAAAATTTCAAGAGTCTAATCTTAAGAATTGCAGCAAAGGTTATTAATATCTTTATCCATCAGAAATTAACTATTTTAGTGTTTTTTCAAAAGACTTTCCTCAATAAAAGGCATGAATCTTGACAAAGAAACTGGTTTTTATTAATTTTACTTCATTCCTCTTTTTACCAAATTAGTAATTTTTACACATGTATATATATATATATAAACATATGTGTATGTAACACATAATTGTTAAAGTTATTGATAACATGTTGTTTTTATAACCTCCATCATAGGTTAATCATCTAAAGGTACCAGATTCAACACCTGATTGGTAATGTATACCCAACAAATATATTTCTTTTGTTTTTGTCCTTTTAGAAATAGTTGTTCAAATTACAAAATTAAAGCATACAAAGTAGATTTTCAAACAGTGAGAGTGTAAACAGCTACATATGTATGAGTCTCTACATGTATTTCTATCCTTTCTGTATTAGAGGGAAAAACAAAACACAGCAAGACAAAACAAAAAAATTCCTATATAAACATGAAACCAAAAAGCCTAATAAAACCACAGTACAAGGTGATCTACAATGATTACCGTGTAGTTTCTTATTATCTTCAGTAGAATTGTCCATATCATCAGGCATAATTGAATAAAGCACTATAATTGAATATAGCAGTACATAACAATATTAGTAAAAATAAAACACTGTAGACAATATAAAATTTCAAAGGCAGGTAATAATCAAACCAGAGTGGATATTCTAGTGAATCTTGTCATCTTAAGCACAGTTGTCTATACTCTCAGACTTGATACTATCAATCATAACAGCTTTGAATAAAATCTATCAATACAAAACAGCAATCTAACAAACCAGATTCGATTACGATCAGTCATGGTAAAACAGTGTAGATTTTAAAGAGCTTTAAATTAAGTTAATAGGAAATTAAGGATGATTACCATATTATATCTTGTTATTTTTTGGGATTACTGTCTGTGCCTTCAAATCTAGTCCAGGTAGAATGACTGGAACAGAATATAACACACCTAAGCAGAGTGGTGTGAATAATGTGTATTTTAAATCCTGGTGCACTATTAACAATATAGTATATCAAGGCCATCTATGTTAGAGATTCTAGCCATCCTTCTCTGCCTCATTTCTGTTATGCTATTTTTCTGCCTTTGTTTGTCTAGTTTTCTCCTTCATTCTACTGCCTGCCCCACTTATTGAGGCCTTTCTGCCACTGTTCCTAAAATCCTGGTATTTTTTTCTCTCTCTACAATGTCCTTCAGTATTCTCTATAGGGTTGGATTGGTGATCACAAATTCCCCCAGTTCCTCTTTGCCATGGAAGCATCTTGTTTCTCCATTAATTTCTAGTGACAGTTTTGCAGGGTATATCAATCTGGGATGGAGGTTATTTTCTTTCAGGCCTTGTAACACTTCACCCCAACCTCTTCTTGATCTGATGGTCTGTGTTGAGAAGTCAACTGTGATCCTGATGGGCTTACCTTTATAGGTAATCTGTTTCTTATCTTGATGGCTTTTAATATTTTGTTTTTATATTGAATTTCTGGTATCTTGATTATTATATGTCTGGGTGTAGATCTGTTTCTGTTGTAGGTGTCTGGAGTTCTGTATGAATCACATAACTGAATGTCATTTTCTTTTCCCATGCTTGGGAAGTTTTCCTTAATTATTTCCATGAATAGCCTTTGTAATTCACCTGTATGTATTCCTGCTTCTTCATTCACATTTCTTATTCTTAAATTGTAGATTCTCTTGTCATCTTCTAGCCTTTGTATTGTTACTGCCTATTTCCTTGTTATTTTTAAGAGATCTTTCCTTTCATGATCACACATTGTAAAGTTGACTTCAAGTTTTGATAGTCTATCCTTAGATTCTTTTCAGGAGTTTTGCCAGCTTTCAATGGAGTTTTTAATTTCCTGGTAGTCTCTTTGAATCTGCTTCATGTTTTCTATATTTTTTTATATTCTTTGTCGAATGTTTCTCTCCTTTTTTTGTGTTCCTCCCTTCTTCTGTCTGTATCTTCCTGAGAGATGCTTCTTGAGAGCCTTTCTTTTAATTACTCTATTCATATCTTGCTTTACCTGATTTAGTATTTCAGTTTTGAGCTCGTCTACAAGGTCCCAAAGATATCTCTTAATGTCCATTGAAGCCATGTCTGAGGTTGTGTGTTTGCTGCCCTCAGTCTCTTTTGTTTTTCCCTCTCCTGGACCAGTGCTCTCAGGGTTCTGGGCTGGGGGCCTCCTCTTGCCGCTGTCTCCTGTCATGGGCCTGGCTTTCTCCACACATGTTACTGTGCAGGTCCCAACCCCCTTCCCTGTTGGCTATGGTTCCTCCGAAGCATGCTGGCAAGGGACCTCTGCCCTCTCCTGCCTGCTCTTGCACTGAGGTGTAAGCAGTGGCTGCATATGCCGACCCCTCCCCACCTGGTGAGCCAAACTTCAGGGGCCTTCACCAGGTTAGTGTGTGCTAAGTGCAGGGAATCAATTTGGGACAGCTCATTGGGTCCCGGCCAGGAGTGTGGCCCAGTCCAAGAAAATCTCACTAATCTGCTCTGGGGGAGGGAGGAACCAACTGAAGTCACTGTCACTCCCAGTTCAGGCTCCTCCTGCCTGATTCCAATATGTCGCCCATTTGGTCTTGTCCTTCCCGTGGGGGTTCTCATTCCCAGGACTGAACGTCGATTAATGAAAGTCCCTTCACTGGCTCCACTCTCTGCTGGGCTCACCAACCCTCGACTTTAGTGCTGCTGTGGTTCCTGTGAGTGGTGGTGGGAATGAGTTTGGGCGGCTCTGCTGGCCGGCGAGGATTCAAGCTGGTGTAAAGTCATGCCAGCACAAACTTGCAGAGTTGCAGCAAAAACACTGTGTCCCCTAGTTTTTAGCTGTTTCAGCTGTAGTCCTGACGTATTTGATGAGCTTTTTTATGTTTTAATTTCTTCTTGTGTCTAGAGGATCCATTTCCCTCTGTCTGGGTCTCTAGGGTATTTTATTCTGGCATATGAATTATTTCTCCTGGGAGACTTTGTATTTTGTTGCTCACTGATTGGTCATCTTGACTTCTCCAACAAATATATTTCTATTTTTCTTGTGGACTTGTTACAATTTTACATTTTCAACTTTACTCTTTTTAAATCTTGACTTAGGTCTTTGCTTTGATCAATCATATGAAAGCAGAGAGAATGCAAGTTACTTATGGAAAAAATAATTGAGCAAGTGTTCTTTCCCTTACCATAGAAACCAGTGCCATTTCAAATGGGGGAAGATTTGCCCTTTGGTAAACAAGACATAGATCATAGCATCATTTAGCTTCAGCCAAATATCCAGGAAAATAGACAATTATAGAATTTTAATTTCTGACATTTTGGTTTTGTTACTGCAGTATTGCCTAAATCATTCTAATCAGTATGTCCATGTATCAATAACTGGAAAATTAAAACAAACCAAACAAATATGCTACCTTACAAAAATTTGAGCTTAATTACACTGAATTATATAAGTTATTTCATTACTCATTTTGAGTCTCCTATTCGCTAAAGTCTGTCATAGCTAAAAAGTAAGAAAAAGTACAGTTGTTCATGTTAAACAGAGGTGTCTATCAATAGTGACCAGCAACAAGAAATGTTTCTTGGAAACTTCCCATAAGTAACTAGAAAATTAATGCATTTAGTAATTTATCAATAAGTGATTTTTATGTATCTATTGTGTACCACACTGGGAAATCCCTAAAACACCTCGCTGGACATTAGATCTTTGTGGTCATGCTTCTGCTTTTATCGAAGGAAGAATGATCGTAAAGAACAGATACAACAATTCCCTAAATGTCGCTATGAGAGAAGCGATGGTTCGAGGGAAAGAGAGAGCAGGACAGAGGGGACTGAGGACCCTGGAAAAGAGAACAGTATCTTTTTAAAGGTCATCTGGATAGATTTTCATTTGGGGTGTATTCTGAGAGTAGAAGGTACCCTAAAATAGAATCCAAGAAAAGTACTGTTTACTGAGATGTAAACTGAGTCAAAGAATTTTGAGGAACTTCATGGCTGGAGAAACAAGAAAGCTATTTCTGTTCCTAAGCCTGAAAATGAAAGGTCAACAGGCTGGGATGAAAGCCTTTGAGTAGATGGCACCATGTCACAGGCGAAGGACACAGAAGTTGAAATTAGAGTTCCTCACTGTCAGAAATGAAGGTGTAAATCAGCAGAGGAGTACAATGAAGGACCTGACATGACCTCTCTCTCTCTCTCTCTTTTGCCTGTCTCTGTTGTTAATTGAGTTCAAAGACAACAACGGGCAAGGTCACTTTACAGATACCATCTGCAGTTTCTAATCTTCAGATACAAACTGAGAGGGACAAAGGTGGAGCCCAGATGCAGGAGGGCAATGGAGGATTCTGGCCCAGTGGGTCTCATGGAAAACGTGGTAATTTAGGAAGATTTGAGGCTGAGAGACAATCTTGCTTACATCTGGGGAACAGACTGTTTTAGAATGTAGAATTTATTGATATAAAGGCCCTGAAATGGAAATGATCTTGATAAGCTTGAGGAACAACAAAATGTATCTGAGAAAGAAGATGTAGAGAAAGGAAATGAAGAGTGGAAAGTGTAGCAGCAGTCCAAATTATTCAGCACCTGACTGGATAGTAAACTCTGCTATGAATGAAATGCCAAGGCAGGAAAGATTGTTTCTGGCCTGGATCCAGGGAGAGGCTGGTCACAGGGTTGCCAGTGTACATGAAACCATTCTAATGCTCTTGAGTAAAACACTGCAGACTCAACCGAAATATAAATGACACCAAATGAATGGCAACCTGAAGTCCCACTGTCTGTCTCAGGACCTAACATCACCTTCCCTAATCAAAAGTCTGCTTCCTCACGTGGTCCTTTGGCCTGACCTTCAGTGTGTTGCCATCCATATCCGGTCCCTCAACATGACTGCTTTTCTTACCAAATGCAAATACTGTGCACAAATAATCACAAAGCCAGAAAAACTAAAACGTCTATACTTTCCCAAGCTCCTTTCTCTCCCTTCCCACCTCCATCTTCACTCCTCTCTCCTGTCCTCCCTCCCTAGTTGCTTCTTCCTTTCCTTTTTCCTTCCTTTTGATCTTTCTGTTCCTTCTTTCTTTCCTAGACAATTTTCATTATTCCTAACATACCTAGCCAAGTGTTAACCACCAATATACTCGGCACTGTAATCAATGCCCAGTTCATTTGGGGAAGAGGAAAATAGTACAATATCTTTTAAAATATTCAGTGTCGGGAAGCTGGGGAAACAGCTCAGCAGCACAGGTTGGCCTGGCAAGTGTCAGGTCCTGAGTTCAATTCCTACTACCAAAGTAAATAAATAAACAAACAAATAAATAAAGTCACGTTAAAATGTTCAGGGTTTTACATTCATACTAATACATTTTTCTATAGTTTCCAAAATCATAACAAATCTCTGATAAGGTCAACAATCTAGGTGCATGGTCCTGAAGTAGTTCCTGTTAGATGTGAGATACATACCAACTTAACTAGAGATGGCCCTGATGGGTCCTGGCTCCATCTTCTTCTCCAACTGGAGATGTGTCCTCAAAAACAGGGGCTGGATGGTCAGAACTCTTTCTTTTGTGTAATTAAGAAAAAAGAGAAGAGAGATGGAAGTCGGGTTCTTTACCATAACTGAGTGTCCTAGTCTGCCGGCACAGGCACAGTACCTCAAGGTAAACTGGATGCCTTACACAAGGGAGTCTGCAGGCTGGAAGTCCAGGACCAGCTTGTTGGCAGTGCTGGGCTCTACTGAGCCCTCCTTTCCTGGCTTATGTGTGATTGACCTTTTAATGTGTTGTCATATGACTTTCTTTCGGAACTCTCCAGTGTCTCCTACATCTGTTAAAAGGACACCATTTTTACTGGGTTACAACTTGTCCCTGTCACCTGATTTAAATTTAATGACTGCCTTGAGGGCCTTGTTTTCATTTCATAGCTAGTTACATCATAGTTTAGGAACCGACATGTGACTTTTGGGGAGATACGATTCAGTTTATTATGCTGAACTTGCACAATAGGTATATTTTCCTTCTCATTTTCTTTGTAATATGAAAATAACTTGAAACACAGTTATCTGAGTTGGCTGGCACCCCCAAATGACAGTGTTTAGAAGAGACTCGGCAGACTTGCTGCTGACCCTGAGGCAAGTGCGATATCATCCTGTTATTCCCAGCTTTGATCAGTTCACCCACAGAATTCTAACAGCTTTTCATATCATTTTTTCTCACTGCTGTTTTTCATTGCTGTTTTCTCCCTCTGAATACTACCAAGGGCTCATTCAAACTACAAAACTATCTTCATAACGGAGGAGTAGAAATGTCAACTCTACAAAAGACAGGATTCTGACCAACCGAGCCCATGATTTCTCCCTTGGACCTGACTGTAAAATGTGAGAGGTTTTCCTAATCCTCTGCCCATGCATCTTGTTGCAATTTTCTTTAACCAATGCCATTTTGTCAGGTCTTGCCTTTTATATTTCTCAGATATTTTGTATTTTTTAAAAATTTCTGTAAACCTATTATGTTTCACTATGCCTTTTCTATCATCTGGTTCTTGATTATACAGAAATACAAGCAATTATGGAATTTTGTAAGATCATTGACTATAAAATAGGTTAAATTCCAATGCCAGAATGAACCTCACGATAGAGAACAAAATGAAGAAAATTTTCCAAATATTATTAAGGATTTATAAATATCCAGAAATTGGTTCAATTTCATAAATGCCATTTCCTTTTTAAACAGATTTGGCAACTTACTGGATTTTATGAGATCATTCTTGTGTTATAAGGATTCCAAACTTTTAGAAAAACTGGAGCAGTAAAAAAATGGGAAGTGACCAGAATTAAACTTCCAAAGAATAAAGTATGAAGACAAACTGTAACTGCAGCAGATGTGCCAATCTAGGGAGATGCATATTTGATGCAAAATTCAAGTGAATTTTTGTGTTTGTGTAGGAAACAACAAAACTGTAATCACCAAATTAAAACATCATTTCCCATGCCTGAATCCAGGTCTCACTGAAAAATCTATGAGAAGAAATAGTTATATGTTAATATTTTACAAAAACATACAAAAATATACATATTTAGTCTACACATATATTATACAAGATGAATTGTTTTATGTGTATTTGATGTTCCAAGTTCACTGGACTATTTCTACTTTTTTTTCTATTAATGGAAAACTAAACAAAAGCAATTGAAAAATTTTATTTTAGAGAACGGTTTGTGGTGGATTTTCTCTACAAATTAATGATAAAGTATCTTTCAATTGTTTAATATTCACTCACAGTTGATTTTTAAAACATCCTTATCATCTTTCCTTGGGCTTTAGAAAGAATCATTAATAGTAAAGTACTCTACCAAGTTTGTAAAAATGTTGCACATCTGATGTCTTGTAATTGTGTACATGCATGTGTGAGTGTGTGTAAATGGTGTTATAAATTTTTGACCTAATTATTAATTCTGAACTTGAAATGAATATGTAATTATTCCTATAGACCATCGATCAGAAACAATAACCTATAATGCAACTCTCTTTTCATTTACCCATTTTCTAGCCCACAATAAGCTCTGTTATATTTTTAATCTCTCTCTCTTTTCTCTCTCTGTTTCTGTCTTTTTCTCTGTACACACACACACACACACACTCCCTGTTTTTCTTCACTAAGCACTTTACCAAATTATCTCAATACAATGCCTTGCATATGATAGACAATGTGCCTCTATGTAGGAGGACTTACAATCTAGATGTGTCATAATTTACCAGTTTTACAAAAGTAGGATCCATAGCCACACCCTCCCAAACCATTGATTGTATCTAAAGGTGATGTACAAGTACAAGGTTATGTAGCCATCTGAATCTAGCATCTTCAGTATATTTTAACCTAAAAATCATTGATATAATGTATCTTCATTTTTATAGTTCCAAGTATTTTTCATAAAGTCTCAAATAAGACATCCCTACATTCATTCTAATTTCAACTTTAATCATCCCACTTCAGTTAGAAAATGAGTTAACAAGATATTTATATTTCAACGGCATAGTTAAGAAAATAAATTTGACTAAAGTAGGTCACTTTTCACATAAGTAAAAGGCAAAAATAAACTAAAAGAAAAACTGTTTCCTTCTAGTGACTTTCTGCTCTATCCTGTCACCAATGACACTATTATTTTTTAGTAGTAAGTCTCAATTAACCCTATCATTTCTTGCTAAAGCTTTAGTAAGCCTTATCTCTCACAAGTTGTCTCCTTGTATTTTTCTTAGTAACTCAGCAACCCTCCCACCACCTTGGCACACCTGAAGGCTGTGGGTAACATATAAACAAAAACCGTGTTTTGTGAATAAGGTAAACTAAGATACCAGGAACTGATTAGTATAATGGGAAAGCAGAATTGAATGTCTAAGACAAGAATCAATGTGCCTAGCAATGCCAGGTCTGCTAAATTTTCATACCCCATGGTCACATTTCTCTCTCTTAAACACAGCATAGAGGTAAAGATTAATGAATATTAGATTGAACACAATTTATTTGAGACATAATGAAACTTTTGTTTCTTTCAAGTGCTGTTGATCTAATGTCATGAAACTTAAATATAGTTAAGATAAATGATGATGGAATTACATTTATCTAATTAAATGGAGGCACCTAGGAAAACTACATGTCTCCAAATGATTTCTAGGCACTGAACTACATTCTCATTAATTAATTTTTATTAATGTAAGATTGTGGAAAGGCTATATTTCATTAAACACAAGTGGAAACCCATGGTCTACTTCTTTTAAATCGAAATGCTAAGTAATTACATGTTGATTAATCACACGTTTGAATTTTTGCAGATGACCTTTGACAATAGTTTAGCAAAGTGTTTAATAGCTTTAGAATACTCTATAAAAATAATTATCTATTCACCATGTTTTCAATATAAAAATTCTGAAAGAAAAGCAGCAAATATGAATTAGAGGAACTAATTTGCATTATACATGAATATTATCAATATTACACACTCCTTAAAAACATCCATAGCTTCATTTGTAAAGCACAAGAGTTAAGGTGTGCAGCAGGGTCTGTTTTTCTGGTCAGTAAGACCATTTATACTTCCTACTGGGTTTTCCATTCTAATCTATTCTCAAAGCTCTTCTCATGAACAATCTTCCACCATTTTCCTCCCTTATGTGACAAGTTGGGAAAGAACTGGAAACAGTAAAGAATGAAGATTGAAAAGTCCAGCAGTTGTAATGTACAGGTAACACAAGACTCATGCAGATCAGAAATATCCATTATGAACTTCATATAAAGGTCATAAATGACTATTTTGCTATGCTGCTCTTTTGGATTGATCTCTTAAAGCAGCAGCTCTTGCTTCAACTCGTATGGATTATATCAATTATTAGAAAAAACAAGGATATTATTTGATTAAACTCATTCTATACCATCCAAACCCTTTGAAATGGCAACATTCAACAATGGAGGCTGCATGTGACATTGGGCAGCTAGTAATGTAGCCTCACAGGATTGCAAAAGTGTTGTCGTATAAGTTTCATGATAATCTTGCACACCCAGGGGAGGAATGCATAGGCATCAGTGGAACATTGTTCAGGGGTCTGCTCAGTTCAGTGCTAACTCCATCTTCCACTCCAGCCACCCAGTCAGTAGAACCAAAAGCTGTGTGCACCAGGCCTTACATGCTCTGGTGTAGCTTGGCAGGTGAAACAGCCATTGCCACTAATAGAATTGCAACCTACATATGTGTTTGCTGTAAAGACAGGCATTTGCTATTAAGCAAACGTTATGTGGTGATTATTGAATTATTAAATTTAGGCTTATGATGTTTTGTAAAATAATTTAGTAAGTTTATAAAAAGCAGGAATATTTTTTAGTTATACATTGGTTATAGTGTGTTTTATGTTCACATTCACTCAGATAAGCCAAAAGTTTGAGCATTCATATTCTACCCCATGGTAAAAGGGCAAGTGTGATTGACCCTCATATGGAATAAAAATCTACAATTTACTGCTCTCATATCTATCAGAATCTTGGAAATAACTAAATATTTTGATGATCTATCTTGTTTTCATTAAGATTACCTATTTAATTAACAATGCTATCTTGGAGCTTTTCAATTTGTTTATTGGTCCATATCTGAGATACACATGAATACATTTAATGGGGAATTGGTACCTTTATTCATAGGCTTTTGAGCCTTTCTACTTGCCCTTCCTTGCTCTCCCCCTCAACCCCTCCCCACTTAGTGCACGTATTATTTCATCTTTGTGTCCTCACTGTTTATCATAGATGACAAAGATACAGGATTTTAGAACAACCATGAACGCAAGGCCATTCGTTACTTATCCACCTTTGTCCAACAAATTTACCCAACATTTAGCAGCTTAACCCAGGTTGCAGTTGCCAAGGCCCAGGAAGTTGGATATGAATTAGCTGTTTTTTTCACCCTCTACAATCTCTCAAAAACATAGAAGAAAGGTGTTTGCAGAGGACAAAGTGTCTTCTGCAGGGGAAATTGTGAAAAGATCAGTGCTGATCCAACACGGCTAACCACTCACTGGCAATGACTCAGCTCCTCAAGGTTTGTCAGAGTAAGAGCACATCTCCTAGTGAGCTATAGGTTGGAATAGCCTCTGCAGGGCCCTTTTACACAACAGCTTAGTTTGTCAAAACCAGCAAGAGCAAATCACCTAGCAAGACACAAATCACCACCTCTTGTAACCTAATCATAAAAGTAACAGCCTTTAGTGTAAAAACATTCCCTTGATTATTTATCAAATTATGTAAGGGTAGGGAATTACAGCAGGCTGCAAATAGCAGGAGGCTAGGCCACTGGTGCAATCTCAGAGGATTCCCTGAGGTCATCTTTAATGTCATTCATGATCATAACTCACAAGTAACGTGGTCAGATGTCGTAGCTAGATGTTAATAAGGATGTTTTTTCTTATTGCTATTTTTCTGTAGTACCATTAGAAATTTTGTGGAAAGAAAAAAGAAGTGAAAAGAATTTTTTAAAAAAAGACAAGGAGAATAATTAGAAAGAGAAAAAATAATAAAGAGAATAACTAATGAAATATCGATTCCCACGAATTTTACTTTTTATTCTTTGATATGTTTATCATACTGCTGCACATGATGGGCGTGCCTTGCAGATACTAAAGCAGCAAGAACCACTGAATGGGTGGACTGAGGCAGAGCTGATTTAGAAGACTAACAGATTTATAACGCGAATGAATATATGAGGTTAAAAATATAAATAGGAGTGATCATGAAGTGGTGTTTTTATAAAATAAAACAGAGTATGTCTGAGATATCTAAGAGTACAGCTATAATGCATCAGATTGCTGGTAGATGATTTTGTCAAATTATGAGGAGATATTTTTATGATCTAATAAATCTCATTTGGTGTAACCTATTTTCCTTATGAGGTCCAAATTATGTGAAATACCATTGTGTAGAGTTCATGCAGAATTTTATTAGCTGCTTTAGTTTGGATTTTGTTACTTTGTTCACATAAACCACTCCTTCCCAAGGTATTCATATTTGTCACATCAGCTTACGTCTAAAAGTTCTTCTTTGGATCCTTATTACAGGAAAGATAAAATCCAGATTTTTTATCCTAAAACTGTGAAAGAGTTCCCGAACTGCATAGATCCATCCGCCTTACTACTCTCTTCTCTCCTGTCTATTCTGTGTCCATCTGTTCCAGCCAACTAGGACCCCTTGTCTTCTACACATGTATTCATTCCATGTATTTGGACACAGTGGAGGTTTTTTCCCGTCCTTAGTATTGCTGGTATTTTGGGTGATAGCTCTTTCTCTTGTGAGTACTGTCTTATGAATTGTTGGATATAAAGTATCAGCCCTGTCCTCTATCCCCTAGCCGCTGGTAGTAACCTCACATACAAAAGATGAACAAAATGTCTGCAGACACCACCAAATATTCTTACCTGGGCACCATGACTATATGTATTTTAGCTTTCTGTTTTCTTGCTCTTGAAAATCCTGCTCCAGTTTTTACTACTGACTTAGCCTTCATATTCTTTAGAAGTTGTCTCCACTGAAAAGATATTATGAACAAATTATTTGTGTTTCCTTTCCCAATACAAAAGTTGCAGACTTAACTTTAATGTGATAGGATTCAAGGTATAAGCCAACAAAAATTATGTAATTCCAAATAAAACTTTTAGTATAAATTTTCTTTCTGAGAACTCAATGAGTATAAGTATTTTATCTATTACGTCCACTTTTTTACTCATCTATAGATACCGTGATACAAATATTCAATGAATGTTTAAATTTTAAAAACATATTAAAGTAAAAGATATTGTCATTAATCCCCTCCAAAATATTTCGTCTTGCTTTGAAAACACATCAAATTCTTTTTGCCATTTTCTGAAGCAGAAGTGAAAATACCAAATAATTCAGTGTCTGGTACTGTCTTAGCTATATTTTCATTGCTGAGAAACAACACTCAACACCCATAAATTAAAGGAGGAAAGGTTTATTTTGGCTTGGAGTTTGTAGAGGTTTCAGTCTGTAGTCAACTGGCTTGATGGCAGGGTAGAATGGCAGCAAGAGGGTCACGCAAGGCAGAAACCACTCCTGGCATAGCACACAGGAAGCAGCGTAGGATCAAGGGATGAGAGACGTAAACCCTTTTCCTGGTCACATCCACAGTGAGGCACCTGCCTAGTGCACTTCAGGTCCCAACATCATCATGCCCAGATATAAACCATCAGTGGACTCATCCAGTGATAAATATCACACATACCAATGATCCAGTCTCTTCTGAAAAGCCCCAACTAGGGCACATGAGAATTCAGGGATACATTTTAGATATGAACAATAACAGGAACTTTTCAGTATCAATATATGTTGGCTAATTTTTCCACCAATGCTGAGGTTGAACACAGCATATTTGCACTAAGTTGTAATTCTAGTTCTTTATATTTCCTTGTTTTTAGTTTTTTGAATTTTGTGACAAAAGTGTCTCAGTAAGTTGCTAATTTATTCAAGATGAGCTTGAATTTATGATTCTCCTGCCTTAGTCTTCGGAAGTGCTAGAATTAGAGGCATATAGTACCATCTCAAACTGTTATTTAATATGATTACAATTGTAACTTTATTAATAATTTGAGTTGAAACATTGAATTCTGATTTGCTGGTTGTCTTAAGA
Source organism: Hydrochoerus hydrochaeris (assembly GCA_004027455.1). Taxonomy (NCBI): domain Eukaryota; kingdom Metazoa; phylum Chordata; class Mammalia; order Rodentia; family Hydrochaeridae; genus Hydrochoerus; species Hydrochoerus hydrochaeris. Next base: position 675,550 of record PVLA01000037.1, on the reverse strand, counting down.
GAACATGTAAGTTCAAATTTGATTTAGACATAGCTATATAATTATTCTCTGTTTTATATTTCTATTACAGCATGCTCATTTGGGGGTGGGGGACTCTTCACTCATAAAAGAGATTTATTAGTACTAAATTCACTCCATTAGGAAAAAAAGCCCCATAACACAACATGCCAGATCATCAACCAGTTTTGTGAGGGGAGTTCAGTAGAGGTTTCCTGAATGTAAAATATGTATATAACAAAGGAAACAGATATTGAGACAAACACGACAACATCCATTCATCAGCAATCTGAGTCAACATGATAGGCTTATTAATAAAAATACACTCATAGAATAGCAAAACTGTAAGCAATCACAGAAATTCCTAAAACATGAAACATATATAATTTGTAAAATAAAGTTAAAATAAGAATAATTTTGTACTTAGAACTCAGTTGAGAGTCTTGAAGAATAAACAGAATTTAATGCACTCAAAATATCAGCTAGCTTGATAAATGTAGAGAGGAATAAACTGATGATAGGTATTATAGCAGCAGGATAAAGCTCTCCAGAGTAGGTCATGACTTAATCCCTGCACCCTGTGAACACGTCATTTTCCATGATAAAGGAGACTGTACAGACGCCATTAATTTAAGGAACTTAAACCAGGAGATGGTTCTGAGTTACGTTAGGCACAATATTGTCACAAGGGGCCTTAACTGATGAAAAAAATGGGACAGAGGAGTCAGTGAAGGATATTGACAAGGGAAGTATGGATCAGAGCAGGAAAGGATGAGAGGTCAATACACTGGTGGGCTTTAAGTTATGAGACAGGACGTCTCTGTAAACCAAGGACACAGAAAGGAAGGGAAGAGTCTTCCATTAGGTCTACAGAAAGGCTTTAGAAAGGACTGCAGGCTAATCAACACCTGTTACACCCCTTTTGGACTTTTCACCTTTAGAACTCTAAGAAAATAAATTCACGTTAAGTCATTGTACATATGACCTATCTATTCTACAGTTAATATTTAACTACATTTGCATTCTTATCCAAGTCTCTATGTTATCTGTTACTGTTATTTCTTAAATACAGTTGTCTGGACAATTTTATAATAAAAATATATGAAAATAAATAAACGTGACATTATATAATAAAAATAAAGGAAAAGGTCACTTCATTCGATACCAACAGTACTAAAACTGGGTTGATCACCAAGGGAGGTGTTTTTTCTTCTTATGAATTTTGATTCAGCACACATGGCAGCATCCACTGGTCCTGAAATGTTTAGTCTTGCTTAGTCTTATTACCCTAAATATTGTCTTACGTCACACAGGTGGGAATTCTGGTTTATATATCTCTACTCCACGGAGTATTTCATACAGGTGGGACATGAAGAATCAGAATAATTGAATTCCATGGATTTTTTATTTCAATTTTAATTTTTTAGCTTCTATGATGGAGGAAAGATAGCCAAATTAAATACATACATACACACATGCATACATACATCCTTAAATGTGGAGGGTGCCTGAGTGGGAGCACAAGACAATAAATACTTTCAAATACATCTACAAAAAGGTTTCAATGGTAGAAAATAAAACCTACAAAAATACTGAATTTCAAAAATGGTTAAGATGGACTCAGAAATAAATTTTTTATACCTGTGACTAGATTACTGAAACTGGTTCAAGAAAAAACAGTGTTTCTATCTTTTATCAAGTGTTGAGAAGGCTGTAGATTCATGCTACCTGGCAAAGCCCTAGGTCAAATGCAGAGTCCTTTCAATTAGGTAATTTTTAATATGCCAGAATTAGTCATGTGGCCTGAAGGCGTCACCTCATTTGCCCATCTTACTTCTTCACAAATGTTTTCACTTTCTGTTTTAAAATAAGTAAGAGTAGCACATTAGCAGACATCAAAGCCAGAATAAAAATAACTTTTGCTTTTTTTTGTTTTAAAAAGCAAAACAGAATAAAAAGATACAAATGATACAGAATTTCAAAATAATAGTAAGAAATTAACAGTAGTTAATAAAATGCATATTGTTATCTTAGAAGCAGTTGGTCAGGTTACAAGATCTAGGCATAAAAAAAAAATGATCAAGCAATCAATCAATGACAGGTGCTTATGCTGCTGAGCTGTATCCAGGGCCCCCAGTTTTTGCTTTTCAATAATAAGATGAACCCAGCTTTCCTTACAAAGATTTTCCTAATTTCCCTGTGCTCTTGTTAAGTGCAGACCTGATGGAATTAATAATTTAATAAACAATAACAACACCCCACCAAAAAACTATCTTCCTCTCTTCCAGCCACGTGGATGTCCTAAACAGGACTCACCCATAAGATTCTGCTTGAGGAAAACTAGAACATATTACATGGAAACTGCAACTCAATAAAGTAAGAGCGAGCACTTGTGGGCGTTCCGTGAGTAGAGTCCTGCAAGCCGCCATTATCTAGTGTCTCTATGCCCGTCAGCCCTAGTTAACCCTTCTTTCTCAAGCCTGACTTAGATTCTGCAAGGGAAGCAATACCTAAGTTCATCCCATTATCACTGAATATCATGATTTGAAAACAATCTTTTGTTTTATTCTTTTTTAAAAAACCCTCTAGGTAATGCTTTATTAAATCAATAATTTGGTTTTAAAATATCTTGCATGGGTAACTATCTAATTTTTCTTCATATTTAAGAAAGAAATATTAACAACCCATGAATGCTATAGTTAGTTGCTTTTGTGTGATATTTTCTTTTAGTCACAACTACTTCAATTGAGGTATAATTTCGTTTTTTTGGCATTTGTTGTTGTTGTTGTGTTGTTTGAGACAGCATCTCACTGTGCAGCTCAGGTTGGCCTTAGACTCACTGTGTAGCCTGGGCTGGCCTTGAACTTGCAGAAATCTTCCTGTCTCCACTTCCTGAGTGCTAGGTTTACAGGTATGCACCACCAAGCTAGATTCTAATCTGGTTTTAAAAGGTTTTAATTTTATTAGTAATTCTTTTTCATTGAAAGAATAATTTTATAACAAATAGAGAAAACATTAAAGTCACATAGCCATGTATAAGATACAATGAATGCATGTGTGTTTGTATATTTCTGTATTTCAGCATTTCCTGTGTTCTGAATATCCAGAGACTGGGGAACATGTATTTGCCTATATTATTTAAAGTTAACATTCCTTTTCTTTAATTTCTAGTCAATAAACTGAGATTTCCATATGGCATATAGTTTGTCTAATGCCATATATATCATACAGAGCCCAAATAGCAGAGGGAAGATGGGAAGGAAGGTTTATGTGATCACAAAGCCTGCCACAAGGACGGCCAGTTCTTACAGAAGGGCTTCTTAACAGAGGACTGCATCCTCTAGATATTTATTATCTTTCGATTTGCTCATGAGACATGTATTGAATTTGTCTCTTTTTTGATTATAGGATAATTTAACCTTAAGAAAAACAGGAAAGACGAAACTGTCCATAAATTCCCAGTGACATTTAAAGCAGAAACAGCTGTTGGGATACATTGATCTTGAGTGAATAGAGGCAGCTCTCTCAGGTGGATGGACTTTGGATTTCATGTACTTTGTCATTTCACTCTTTGAAGAAACTTGGAGAAAGCTGAGGGGAATAATGTATTGCATTTTTAATAAAACTAAATTCTGTAATGTAATATAAAATGACAGCCCTTGATTGCATTCACTGATGAACCTGGTTCCTGAACTTCTATAAATAGATATAAATAAACCCAAGGGGTTTTGTCCAAGTCTTCACCTTTGAACACTGTTTTTGGAATTCAAATAATAAGTGCATCTATTTTGAGGTGATTGACATAAATCACTAGTATTGACTTAAATCATTTTATTATATTCTTAAATAAGCAAATACACACATGTTTCTTACTCTAATTAAATTTCATATGCTTACAGTTTTTTTTTTATAAAATTGGAAAATGAAGAGAACTACAGGTATTAACTATAAGGTAAACTAGAAGTCTACTACATTTCAAGCAAATAAGATAAATTTAAGATAAATCTTTAGTTAGAGAATTAAATTGCCAACCATACATGACTATCGTATTTGCTAGTTAGCATGATTTTTGAGTTCATTTATGTTTTTATTATTCAACTCTAGAGATAACACACTTTTCTTAATACTGTTTTTAGAAATTCAAATTCTTGGTTAGTTTTATTTCAAATAGTCTATAAAATAATATTTTCCTTCAATACTCAGGGTTGTTGAAGTCCACATTTTAAATTCTTTTATTTAGCCTTATGAAATCTAATAAAACCATTGGCACCAACAGGATCTTTAGTAATAAAGAGATTCATTGCTTTAATCTGATTTTTTCAAGATAAACTCTCAGTCAAAAGCTAAGAAATAAGTGACTTGTTTGGGAATGCGACTTTGAGGGAGACTCAGGGGCCTTAGAAAAAAAAAGGATTACGCAGGGAGTTCATCCAAAAATGTGTTGCTCAACTGGCGGCCTACAGGGAAGAATGTTTTCTTGATCCAAGGGAATTCTGAAAAGCCTTCTGCTGTGTCTCAAAACTTCCTTTCACAGATTTTAAAAAGCAAATACTTTATCTATTGCTGTATCACCAGCACGTAAGTATCATGTGTACAAGAGACAAATCCTCCCAGAGGCTCACGCCCTCCATGTCAGAGAAACTGCTGTGCACAGTCACGACGCAATCAGTACACTCCTGTGCCCAGGCGCTGAAAGCATCCGTGAAGTTCCAGGAAGAGCGGCTGGAAAAACATGAGAGAGCCCAAGGCAACCTGCAGCGGTCCATGTAAGAGGGTTTCCCACTCTCCAAACCTTAAACTCTTACAGAAATGTTGGAATGTTACATTTTTAGATGGAACACAGAACACAATTAACAATCTCTCAGAGGGAATACGGAGACACTCTGTAGCGTGATATTCTTATTACTGCATATTCATGGATGTTTTAGAATTAGCTTTCTAAGTTTAACTGAACCTCATTTACCTTTTGATGTCCAAAAAGTGATAGAATTTTCTTTTACTAAGTAGCTAATTCTTTTAATGTCATTGAATGTGTTTTGTCAGCTTCTGAATATCCACATTGCATTATGCTTTGTTAAAAAATCGGTCGGGCCACCAACAACAGAAGGCCTTACTGTGTGGCTGGGAAAATAGGTGACTCGATTCATAACTGTAACTAGAACTAAGCAGAATGTTTATGTTATGGTACAGAGGTTTGTATCCAGAGGGTTCCCCGAAACCTCAGGTGTGCACAAGTGGGGCTTTTGGCAATACGATTGAATCAGAAAAGTTTTGCAGCAGTCAATGAATGAATTCACTGGCGAGTCCTGGACGGATGTGTTTTCAGGTGGTGATGCCTGGTTGGAAGAGACAGGTCGTTGGGAATGTGACCTGAAAAAGAAATATTTTCCTCTTGATCCCCCTTTTGTCTTTCTGCTTCCTGGCTGCCATAGCATGAGTAGCTGTTCTTGGTCCAGGTCCTTTCGTCATGCCATTTCTTCTTAGAGCCAGGCAAACCTGGGCCAAAATAAAACTGTCCTCCTGTAGGTGGAAGGTGTCGGGATGGCGTCTCAGTGAAGAGGAGTGAGGACGACACTATAGCTGAAAATGTTTAAAGCAGTTGTGAACTCATAACTTGCTTTTTTATATTAGAAAATGTTTCAAGTATACATAGGCCTTCAAAAATGAGTGGATTACTTTCAAATGAACTGCAGCAAGAACAATAGTCCAAACACATACCCTAAGAGGAAATGGGAATTTGCATGGCTAATCTAGGTTGGAATTTCCATTCATGGTCTCTGAAATGGTGAGAAAGTAGTTCTCTTGATCTAATTAGCATAACAGGTGCAGGCACGTTCCATCTGGCTAGGGCGAGAAATCCACACCTTAGCTGAGTTCAAGTTAGAGATGTGAGCTTCTAAATTCAATCTTAATCTATATTTTCCACATAAGATATGATGAAATTGAAAATCAGAAGAGATCTCTTAGTTTTCATCTTGTGTAATTTTTCTGACATTTTTAATCAGACAAACATCATTCTTTTAATATTAAAACTGCATTCAGAACCAATGAAGCAAAAATGTGACTCCTTTACTTTAAAAATCTTATCATAGTTGTATTGGTTTTGCTAAAATGCAATTAAGCTTCACACAGAATTACACATACACAAATGTATATAAATACAAACACACATGAATGCATAACCATATGAATGTATATGAATGCACAGCACAAATTCCAAGCAGAAATGATATGAAGAATAAAAGTTATCTTTAAAGAATAACAATTGTTTGCACCTAATTTCAAAGTGAGAACTCAATAAAATCAGCCTCCCTTCTGACAAAGTTAAAAACCATAGTTAAAGTCTAACAAACCCTAATAATGTTTTGTAAATTGTGTTTATGTTTCCTGTAATATCTCTGACAGCCAACTACTTAAAAATAGCCACTGGTGCTAATTATGCAATTTTCTACAAATAATTTGGTCTTATTGTTATCACTCTCATCCTTCCTTGGCAAACCTTTCATGCCTGAAAAATAATCTTCACCAGAACAAACTTTATAGCTTTATGTCTTAATAATGGAAGTATTAAGCATTGACAATGTGCAATTTTTCATAATTCTGTGGTGGCAATGATAGGCCTCATGAAAAAGTGTATATATACACTTTTCTTGTATATATATATATATATATATATATATATATATATATATACAGACACACACACAAAGACAGTTAGTATATATATATATATATATATATATATATATATATCCAGGCTAGCTGTCTTTGTTTCAAAAATGTAGCATATATAATTGCATTATTTTCAGATAATGTTATTTGATTTGTAAATTTGCTTCTATTTACTTTGCTTAAAACAAAACAAAACACAAAATAATTAGCCTCCTAATGATTCCTACCTCAGTTACTTGGGCTGGCATAATACAACATCATATACTGGTGGCTTAAACAGCAAAAGTTCATTTTCACATGACTCTGAGTGTTAAAATGTCCCAGGTCAAGTTTTCTGGCTGATTTGATTCCTGTTCAGGGCTGTCTTTCTGTCTTAGATATTTGCCTTTCTTCCATATCTTCAGACAGATAGAAGACTTCCTCTTTTCTGATATTTATTAGGGCATAAATCCTAACCTTTATAACCCCCTCACAATATCGTGCCTTCAATGTATTCAATTTGGAGATGAGGGTATCGACATATTAATTTTGAAAATGACAAGATTCAGCCATTAATACTTCCTTCATTCTAAAATTTGTTCTAATAACTCTCTAATGCTTTTCTTCTATATTTTTAGTCATTACGACCCTTCTCCTCTTCTTTAAAAAGCCTTGTTTTAATAGTAATACCTTTGCAAATAATGAAGGTTTTGATAGTAATTTGAAAGATTCTCCTGAATAACTGCCATGTATTTGGCATTCACAAAATGACAAGTGCTCTTGTATCCATCTTCTCTTCCATCGCTCTTGATGTGTCAGGAGATACATCTTATTCCAGACATTTTCCCAGTAGAGAAGTTGGCTTGCTGAGATGAAATGACTTTTGCCATTTGGGGGGGTTCTTTCCTCAGTGGTCCCTCCAAACATTTTTGAAATTTAGAGTTCTCAGAATGATGTTTCCAATGCTCCCTAGAGGGAAACTGACATTCTATGTTGTTAAAATTTTGCTTTCAAACTGGTTCAACTAATCTGGAAATAGTCCTGTCACACAGATATAGAAACGTGTAATGTTTATTTAACAAAACAATCCTATATGGTATTTCTTTTGCTGCATAGTATGGAAAAATGAAACAAATGAGTGAGATTTGAATGAGCCTGCAAAGTATTATATTAAAACACATGTTTTGTGTCTAACATTTGAAAACACTGACCTTGAACCTTCCCCCAGGACACCCTGGGTCTCCCAGGCATGTCTTTCTAATGGGTCGCCTTGTGATGTGGTGAAGTTGAAACATTTTCAACGTTAACTTGTTCCTCAAGATAAACTATTTTCCTTTGTTTGAAGGCAGCAGGATTTGGCTCTCTTTCTTTTCTGTTTCCTTTCACTGGGGTTTATCTAGTGCTTCATCCTTCAGGAAAAGACCTGCCAGCTGTCACTGCACCCCTGTAGTCCCGCCTTCCACCCCACATATACCATTCACATTATACTTCCATAGGATAATGAACTGTGAAACTTCCCCTTTAGCAAAAGCCAAGCAAACACTTCCCAGCGTAGGTGGGATTAATCACGAATGAAAATCGGTGATTGAAATGAGTCATCAAGAAATTTAGACCCATTTTGATATAAAATGAGATTAAAATGAGTATGTAATCACTGTAGTACCAAAAATGGAAAATAAATGCTAACTACCCATTTGCAAAAAGTGCTAACTTCCCTTGTTTTTTAGAATTTAATTCTCTCAGAACATCGAGCTTCTTTCTCCCTAATTTTAACATTGTAATAAGCTATCAAAGTACTGCATAAAATAGAAATAAGATTTGCTGAAAGGTCAAATACTTGAAATCACATGTATTAAGAAAGCGACTTTGACTGTTGGCTTTGCTCTCTGTGACCAGTACTAAATAACGAAATCTCTATATCTCAATGGCTATTTATATCTTTATAAACTATTATAGAAAATTCTATACACGGGAATGAAACAACAGAAACTTACTGTGACACAGTTCCAGACACTGAAGGTACCAGAGGCCAGCAGCTTGGTGTCCAATGGGGACTCTCGCCTTGCACTGCCCATGGCTACCTTCTTGTCATGCATATACATGACCTTTTCTTTTTGTTAGGAGAGACAGTTAGAGAGTGCACCCTCTGGAATTTTATCCTATAATCACCTTGATCCTAACAAATCCAGATCCTAAGCTTATGCTCCCATTTAATCTTAGTTACTTCTCTGAGGACTCCATCTCCAAATGTGGTTACACTAAGTTGTGTTCTTCAAAACACAACATAAAGATTCACAATATAGTCACAGCCAAAAAGTAGAATGCATATCCACTTCATTCAGGAGCCATTCTCTGGCCTGTGCTGCCCCCATGCAATGCTCTGTTTTAGGTGTGCGTCAGTAAATTTTTTCAATGCTGACTCACAATACTTCACACCCACATATTAAAGGAGAAGAGATGTATTTTGATTTCTAGATTTCAGAGGATTTAGTCCATAGTTGATTGCCTACAAGAAAGAAAAGTCATGGAAGAATAGACTGCTGGAGAAAAGTTGCTCAATCCAGGCAGCTGTACAGGAAAGAGAAGCAAAAAGCACAGAAGGAAGATAGATGCTTGTAAGATACTTCCCCATGATCTGCCTCTTCTGACCTTTTATTTAACAGCAAGTCAGCTGTATCACTGCTGTGATACATCAGCTTCCAAAAAGCCTACCTCCAACACATGAGACTTTTGGTAGACATTCTATATTCAGACCATATCAGCATGTATATGACAGTGCACATGTGCTGTTCGTTCATCTTTCCAAAGGACATGAGTACTAAAAGGACATGAGCAGACATTTGGCAATTTATAGCCAAAATAATTTCTGTACACACAGCTTCTGTGAGGTCGTTTGGAGACAGATCCCCAGCAGCCATCTCTGTCTCTGTCACCCTGTGGAGGTGTGGACAGTTTGTCCTTTCAAGATGAAAAAAAAAAAAAAAAATCATCTTCTTTTCCCCTAAAAGTGTTTGCAGCACAGATGCTTCTAATGAAGATGTTGATGTTTACACTTGGATCAGTGGCAAGAAAATGTTTGGTTTGTTCAGGAAATAGATTGATGGCTCAAGCCCTAGGCATGGGAAGGAATTGAGAGGAATGAGGGGAGGCATATTTCTGAGTAGTTTCTAGTTCATTGGGGAAGTATGTCTTTAGCTTTCCTGATTCCTCTTATGCCTGCATGAGCTATTGTCTAGACAGCAGGAGAGACTAGTAAGGTGTGTCACACCAATTCCATTCACCTGCTCAGGGAGGACAATGTCTCCTGCCATGCCGTGACTAAAGTTCTTATCGCAGTCCTCAGATTCCACTCTAACTAGCCTTTGCCTCTGCTGAAGTACTTTTATTTTATTAATATTGCTGAAAACACCCAGGCAGCACTATTTCTTTAATTCATCAAACTTTTTTTGTATCTCATCTCATCTGTCTCCCGCACCAGGATGTAAAAGGCCATTTGCAATGAAGTGCTGAGTACCTGCAGATATAACTGACCAGTTAACATTTATTAAATTGGTGATGAATCAGAGATTGTGAGCAAAAATATTAAAGCCAAAATGTTAATCAACTGTGAGATTTGTCATTCAAATCATCCTTTAATAAGGAATTTTCATAGCTAGCACACTTTATTAACTTCCAATTGAAATAAATGTATAGTGTTTAATTGCTTCCTATTGTTATGAGGTTCTTTAAGTGAAATGTGAAGTGAAAAGGGTATATAGTATCTTTATATGTTATAATTTTTCCTTATAAAATTAGATCATAATACCTTCAAAGAGATCAGATTTTACATTAATATATTCTCTCTAATCTATTGAGAACTAGAAGCTGTTTTAAAATAATAGTTCAATGTTGGAACTTGGGGCCCTGGGAAAACAGGCAGCCAGCTCACTGCTCTGTTGGGCAGCTGTAAGCCTACCAGCGCATGGGCTAAGAATCAAACATCCATCTCATACACACACACACACACACACACACACACACACACCCTTTCTAGCAAGTGAGAGCCAGAGATCCGACCATCTCTTGAGAGTTTGACTATATGCAATATAGCAAATAAGGGGGATTTTCTTCTGCCATCTCTTTTAAGGCAAATTTTTTATCTCTGTTTTTCTCTATTCTGATCAATTGTATTCTCTATTCAATATTCTGTTTCTATAATTTTGGTATTTCCTTCAATATTGCTCTACCTGATTGAAGAAACAACTATTGTGAAGAAAACCAGGTATACTATTGTGCCTATTGCTGTTATCCCAGTAACCTGCTGTGAGGTTCTGTACCAATTTCACTACACTCCTTCAGTTGGCTTTGTCCTGTCTTGTTCTGCTGTATTTTACTACCTTCAAAATAAATAAATAAATAAAATAATAAATAAGAAAAAAATTTTAAAAAGTAAATAACAACAACAAAACAGATCAGTAAGGTTCTGAGCAACCTGAAACATGATGTAACTAAACAGATAATGGGTTTAAAAAGCAGAAGCAGGAAAAGAAAGTGCTCTAAAGATATAACTGTATGTATACTTAAGTGTGTAGGATTGATAACCATGTTACTAAGTTTTTGTTGGATCAGTGAACAGAACTGTTTGCAGCCTCACTGTTTGAATGTCCACTTTGTATGCTTTAATTTTGTAACTGGAACAACTATATCTAAGACAATATGTAATGTATTAAATAGTGATTTCTTACTGTTTATTTTTTTTTGAAATTCTGTATTTTTTCTACTCTTTTTTTTGTTTTCCTTTTTTTTTTTTACCCTTCCCTTTAAATAAAATTTTAAAAAATGATAGTTCATCACAGACACATATTTTTACTTGTGCTCTCGGGAAAAAGAATCAGGATTAAGGAAAAAGACATTCTGATGCCATCGTGTAGATGCTGTGTACAAAATTTTTAATTATCCTGGATATTTAGCTTGGACAACCATCACAATTCAGCTAACCGAATCAATGTCTTTTGACACACCTGTGAACCTTTTTTTACTCTCTTGTGAGCAGAGGTCTTTCTTTCCAATGGGTGAGAGTGAAAATCCCTAGTAACCTGGTGTTTACAGTAATATCTCTAGAGCTACCTTGATTCCAACTGAATTCTTCTCCATCTCATCAACTCCAGTCTTTTTATGGAAGTTACCTTCCTCTCGTGGCTTTCTCTGTCTTTTCCTCCTGACTTCTTTTTCAGTCTATTTTAGTGTGCTCTGTGTTCAGAGGTGTTACAGAAATGGGATACCTTGTCTTCTGTTGTTGCTTTTGCTTCAGAGCTTGAGAGAAGAACTTGACATGGACTTCTCCAGTGTTCCTGCTGCTTTCTGCCAACACAGGCTAGGGATGTGACCAGACCATACTGTTCATACATTTTATTATTCCCAATAGCACAAGACTTACTTAACTCCATTGGGCCTGTGTTGTAGTCAGGAGTTACAAGGAGAACAATCAAATACAAGACATACAATTCATCATAAGATTTTATGATGGTCACTCAGAATTAAATAAAGAAAGTGCAGGAAATCTATACACAAGAGTAAAGACCTAGAAAATCCAGCTGAGGGCCTGGGTCCCATAGTAAAGTTATGCATGAGTCCTGTTGAATACCTGGAGCTGATCACAGTACATCTCATGAGTCCAGCTGGATTTCTAGAGCCCACAATGACTCATGCAAGTATGTTTTTCAGATCTTCACTGGGAAGGCCCAGAGGTCAGTGGTAGAAGCTAGAAATGCAAGTGGGATGGAGAAGCTGTACTAGTAGGCTGAGGGCTCTACACTGGAGCTGAGAAGCAATGATCAAAATAAGGACCAGAGCTCCCCTGAAAAGTACCACAGCCATCCTCATGAACAGGGAGGTCCTGAGCTTTTCCAATGATCAAAACAGCTAAGTGCATATCAGGAAGCCAGCATGACAAACTTCTCCTGGAGGTTAAACAGCACACATCTTCCTGTGGAAGCCAGGAAGCAATGTTCAGTGTAAGGACCAGAGCTCCCCCAAAGTGAACCATTCTCAGCAAAAAGTCCTGAGCTCCTCCGATGATAAAGACAAAATTCACATGAGGGAAGAAGCTTTACAAGCTCCTCCAGGAGAATCAACAGCTCCAAACCACAATACTTAGAAGAACTCACAATGCCACACTCTTCCTGGCTACGTCTCCTTTATGCTGTCAACTTTGCTCAGGTGGACCATGTATGCTCAGCACAGAGTTACTTTAATTCATTTGATGTTAATTGACCACCAATTTTTAATCCATAAAATCCCTGGTAATGTAAATTGTCCTGTCATCACCCTTCTGTGGTACTATACTATCTCTGAATGTTTTCCTTCTGATGGAATTATTAAATTAGTCTCAGATTACTCAGTTTCCATGTGTGAATTGTTTTTGATATGAAACCACTGTACATTATCTCTAAACAAAAAAGAAAAAAAAACCCTCCCTTTCTGCCCTAAAAGAGTTCACAGATTTTGGAAGTAGCATAATGAGGCCATAAAGTAATATAACTTAAGGGTTAAAACAGCATAAAGGTAGTTGTGTACATTCAAATCTATGCTTTATCTTTTGCCAGCCATTTAAAATTAAGCACATGGATTTCTGATTTTTATTTTCCTCACCTATGATATAGGGAATGGAATAAAAATATATAATTAGGAAAATATAATGAATGGGAGATGATTTATGTCAATTTTTAGCAAATTATTGAGCAAATATTAATTGTATACTCATGTTTAAAGTATTTTTCTTTGCTTTTCAAATTTTCTGATTTGACTTTGTATGAGAAATCCTAAAAGTTAAAAAAGACCTCAAAATTTAATGAACATTTAATGAATTGAAATTTGTGTTAGGAGTAGAGAGGGATACATTTTAAAGATGAGGTTTATGTGGTCCTACAGCAGATATTCACTGGTGCTTGTGAATCCTCCCTGTCTACCATGAGTGAGAGAGTAAAAAATCAGAACTGAGCTTTACTCAGATATAAGTTCGACTCCAAGTCAAAATATCTGAATGATGTGATCTTTCCTAGTTAGTATGTTCCTCTAGGAGTGATACTTAGCATTCTAATAGAAAACATGTTAAATAAAATAATATAAAAATTGACACATTAATTCAGAAAATAAATATCACTTTCACTGCTGGATGGTAGTATTTCTTGACTTACAGCACAATATCTTGTGATCTATCAAACCATTGTTAGCTTTTTATCACTTTTAACATTATTGTTACTATTGACTGGCACGTTTTTCCCTTTATGAGTTAATCCATTTACTAAACATTCGTTGAGTGTGTCCTATATGCCAAGCTCTGTTCCAGGGCTTGAGCGAACAGTGATGAGCAGAACAGGGAGCTGCCCCTCTTCTACAGCTCATGTTCTCCTCGAGGAGAAAATTCTGTTAATAAATCCATCACAGTGTTTAGTACTGAAGGGTGATGATTGCCGAATGGAGCAACAATAAGCAAAGCGAAGTTACAGAGAGGAGAGGACCGGGAGGCTTTTTGGAGACTTGATGGAACTGCGGAAGGGTCAGGCGCTGGCCGGGGTGGACACCTAAGCCCCTGCTCTACCTTCACAGGTGTGGGTGTGGCGGGACTCCGGATTTTTCTAAAATGTTTGACTAAAGTGAAGAACTTCTCATTTTAAAACGCTTATCATATTAAGGTACAGCAAGCGGACTTTGACGAGAGAAAGCCTGCTTTAGGCACTTTGTTTCCTGTACCTCTGATGTTTCCAGGATGGCGCATCCTAAAGTACCATGTCTGAGAATCAGGCTACCAAAAAACCCCTCAACACACTGCCTCCTGCTTCTTGAAATCCTTAACCCTTCTAACTTCTATTCGTAATTTGGGAGGAATAGGAAAAAGTACTTCTACTTCTTAATTGCAAATAAAAGTCTGAAGGATTTGGGATTCTTTCTCTCTCTCTCTCTGACTCTGTGTCTCTCTCTGAATCTGTCTCAGTCTGTCTCTCTCTCTCTCTCTCTTTCTCTCTCTCTCTCTCTCTCTGTGCCACACACACACACACACACACACACACACACATGCTCACATACATCAAACAAATCCCACATTATTTAATCTAATGAAAAGAGATTGGGCAATTTGGGTTGGAAATCTTTCACTAACATTATAGCTTTATTCACATAATCTTTAACATCAAGGTTTCAATTTCATTCATTTAAAACAAGGATGAATATTTTATATGATTGGTGAAGCCAATGAGATAATGAGGAAAGAAATTTTCACAAAAAGATGGTAGTCTCTGTCTTGCAAGTAACACATCATCACGGCCACCTCCATCGTCACTTAGAGTTTGAGACAGCTACCTATGTTTTTGGCAGTGAAAGAAAACATAAGTTTCAGTCACTAAACAACATGCTAAGACTTCTGCAGGTAGGCTGTGTGAGATATGTCCATGACCCATCACACCACAAACTTCAGATTCATTATCTCAAGCACATTAGGTCATTTTTGTCCTGTTTGCTTTCTTGCTATATGGAGATAGTCACTACAGTTCCAACTATCACAACCACACTGGAATAAAAGAAAATAGAGTGAAAAGAACTTGCACCAAAGTCATTCTTTTTTGGTGGAAGAAGACCCTGTCTAAAAAGACAGCCATTCTTTTATTCTTAATTCTCATATTCTAGAATTAGGTCTCATGGATTTCTTTAGGTGTAAGGAAGATTGAAAAAAAATTAAGAAACAATAAAACATAGGAAGCCCACAATAGACTCAGATAAATCTTTTATATTCTTTTGAGGCTATGCACATTTGTACTATGCAGAAATCAAGTCCTTTGATACTAAAAAGGGAACACACACCATTAGGTAATGGATCATGTCTTTTATGGGATGTTGTAAAAAATAAATGTGAAATGTGTATAATGCACTTAACAGTACACTTTAGACAGAAAAATGAAAAACAAAGTGAGAATCCACACATTGAAAATGAGATTGATCACTAAAAAAACTTCCAAGGTAAAAGCTAATATATACTTTGTATAAATAATAGCAATATCAAAGAAGCTGTGTTTCTTAGAAACTCAACAAACACAGGAAAAACATGAAAAACAAAGATATCTGCTAGACTTTCAAAATGTATTGACTAATTTAATCCTTACAATAATTGTATCACATAGGATATTGTCAAGCTCTGGTTACTGACAGATTAATTGAGGACAGTGAGTTTAAGTTACTCGCTCAAGGCACCATAGTTAGTAAGGAATGGAGCTAAGATTCAAACTCAGACCTACATTACAATATACGATTCTTTCTTTTCTGTCAAATGCTGTCAAAGAGCTTTGTATTGAAATAAGCTGCAACAGTATCAACAGGTATGTACCAAAGATCATAAAACTCATAATGGAATTTAGGAGATAAATGCCATCACACAAGTATTTTTCATGTCTAGAAGTTTCATTTTATTTTTGGAAATGAAGACTTGAATTAAGAGTGCACTCATTTTGTTACCTTTAGGAATGCCGGATTTAACACATATCGCTGGTATTTTGTTTCACAGTACGTCCATCTCCAGAAAAAAAAAAAAAATGTTACTTTACTGCCATGATTCACTCTGGCCGGTTATATTTGTAACTGAAAGGCATTTTTATGTTGCGAGGTGACATTAATTCAGGTGGCGTGACTATTCTCCAAAGCTTGCTGGTTGGAAGCTCTTCTATTACTGACCTTAGCTCCTCCCCCCATCATCCATGACACGACTCCTTGTCACTTTTTTTCAACTTCTCATCCAACATTTTTTGACTCACAGTTTTGACCTCAGAATATTTTGACAGACAGAATTCGGCTTTATTGAGCCACTTTGTTAGTAGCCGGAGTACCTGACGAAAGTTGTCTATGGCAGAGTTATCTCTATGTTACATTTCACAGTATGTGGGCTGAAAGCCAAATGTTTTCAAATTCTTATTAAATATTTTAACAGAAACTTAAAGCTTCTGAGATGTGTTATTGTTCCTAATATCTGCTTTCGGGGCCTGCGTTTAGTGCCACAATTTGAAATGAGTATGTATACAAGAGTCCTGGGTTTATTGGAACTGTCAATTCTGCGTACTGGAACTGAGATCATCCAGTTAAACATTGCTCTGGCATCATAATGACTGAAATGCTCACTGATTAGGATAGCATAATCTCTGGCAGGGCATAGCTCAGTGGCATAAGTGCCTGTCTGGTAAGCACAAGGTCCTGAGTTTGATTCCCAGTACCTTAAGAAAGAAAGAAAGAAAGAAAGAAAGAAAGAAAGAAAGAATACTATAATCTCCATCAATGTATATCTTGAAATTTTCAGTATTACTTCCCACTTTTGGGAGTCTGTTTAGATGTATTTTCCCCCACACTCACTAGACTGGGTGCTTTGTAGAGAGATTATGCGTAACTGCTTTGCTTAATATTGGCAGCCAAATTCTTAATAAGAAAACCTGTTATATGTGGATAAATTATTTCCTTCTACCACACTGGGTTCATAGAACATCTGGACGACACCTTCACAGCTGCTGCTTTCCACATGGAGTTCAGTGTTAAATGAAAAGACTCCTGTGGGTAGTTTCCTATAGGTATCTTCTGGAAGGAAAATACTTTTATTATCTTTATTATTAACACAAATTCACATGGAAACCATACAAAACTTACAGAAAACACAATTTGCTTGAGAACACTAGTAATAGAATTCACATTGATTTTGTGGGGTTTTTTTTTCTGATTCTACATATACTTCACTAAATCGTTTCCAAGTTTGAGAAGTGCTAAAAACGTCTTCGTCGTAAATCTGTTTTAAAGCTCATGGAAATTAGCTACTACCAATGTTAAAAGCCATTTCTTTTTCCATTCATGTCTCCAATCAAGACGATCCAAACAGCTGAAGTGAAAACTGTAAACAGGAAGCCTTGATTAGGTACTGAACTTGCTCGTTTTTGGTGCCCATGGATTCTTTGGGTTCCCCTCTTCTTGGAATTGTTTGATTATTGATGGAACCCCTTAGAAATGTGAGATCGAATAAAGATAAGCCTCCTTTGAGAAACTTACCTAAAGTTTGGTAATGGTATTTTAAATATTTGTATTTCCATGAAATTTCACTGTAACTGAAATGACAAAATAGGTCACATCTAAAAAATAATAAATGTACATAATTTAAATTTTAAAGTTATTCCATTTTCTAACTCCATCCCAGTATGTTTCTATAGTACTGGATATGTCATAACTATTTTAGTTATTGATAGCTTACTTGATAACGTGTCACTTAATGCAGTCATTGTTTTACATAAGTGTACAGTAATACATCACACATGCATAACTGTGTTCAAATTGACTGATGAACAGAGGACCATACCGCAGGGATGGAATCATGCCACATTCAGTTTCGTAAAGATTTTATATACATTACTTCGGGAAAAAAACCCAGAGAAATCTTGAAAACCATTGTAGAATTTATCAAGTTTTACAAAAGCACTGGTAACCCCAACATTGCTCTAAAATAATTCAATGATCTCATTTAGACTTTACAGTTGGATGATTTAAAGTCTACTCTCATGTGATATTCAAGATACTGTATGCACAACCTTTGGCAAGTTGTTGACCCCATAATCTGCAGATATTTATGAAACTTCATTTAGAAGAAGTGTACACAGATAATCTCAATGAGTCAGTTTTATTGCTTTGGGGAATATATGGACAGCTGATACAGCATGACTTTTGGGTGTGCTTACGAGGGCCTTTTGAAAGAGATTATCATTTGAACCAATATGCTGGATAAAGAAGTCCTATCTCCTCAGTGAGTCAGTATCACCTAACCTGTCAGTGGCCTCAGGAGAACGAATTAGTCAAGGAATAGAAAATTATCTTTCTTTTCTAGAACAAACAAATTCATAATTCCTTCTCTTGGTTATCAGAGCTCAATATTCTCCAGGCTTTGGGCCCTGGGCTCCCATGGTTCTCAGGCCTTTGGCTTCAGACACAACTGGTATACTGCTTTCCTACTGCAGTATACCAGCCTGTTGTGGGTAATAATTTATGGGCTATCTCAGTCACCAAAAGCACTCAAATCAGTTTCCACATACTTCTCTCTGTCTGTCCATCCATCATCTATTTACCTATCAGCTATGTTATATCTATTTACCTACTAATCTCTCTGTCTGTTCTAGAAGTTTTATTTCTTTTTTATAGAGAATAAAACCCAACAAAGCAAAACATAATAAAGCTAATCAAAACAAAGCAATGAAAGTATTAGAGAACATCAAAATAGGAAATCAACAATGAATAATAGGAAATTAACAATGGCCATAATAATACATCTTGCTATCTTCACAATAGTTGTCCATAGCATCACACATAGTAAAATCAAGTAAAATAAAGCAGAATAAAATCAATCAAAACATAACACTGAATAAACAAAGCAATAAATTGGAACAAAGCAAAACAATGAGAACAATACTGAACATTAATGTCTTCAAAATAGTTGCTCGGGTTATCTGACACAGGAATAAAACAAAACAGTAAAATGGAACAAAACATTGGATTTCAAAAACAAGACCAGAGGAAATCCCCCACAGCTGCCACAATGCACACTGTCATCCTCCAAGTAAATGCCCAGAGCAGCAGCCCCAGGCCTGCAAAGTCAACCAAACAATACAAGCATCAAGCTATTCTCTTCCCCTCAGTTGATCTCATCTTATCCTGATTCCTCTGAGTTACTGGGTGGGGGTGGGGGTGGGGGTGGGGGTGGGGATGCTTTTCTAATTTTTCAGCCTGTGCACCTACTGGCTCACGGAAAGGCACTGCTTCTCTTCTGGCTGAGTCTCTTTCCAGTCCACATGCAGAGCCTGCTTCAGGGGAAGGGCTGGTTTCTCCTCTACAAGTTCTATTTCTTGAGGTAACCCTACAGCAAAGTATATGAAATATCTAACATAGGTCCAGCCAAGAACTAGATACTCTAAATGTGTACTGTTTGCCCTTTGTTCCTTTTACTTTAGCACCAAATAAGTAGAATGAACACTGAAATATATTCTTCAAAAGCTGGCAAGTACCTCACTTACCAAAGACAACCATATGCAAGTCCTGTCTTCTGTGAAAAATGGTCCGTGTTTCCATTTCTTCAGGGTCACTGCCGTGGAGACAGAGCCCGTTTCACCTCTACATGGCTGAATCCTGGATTCTGTGGTCATGGAGAAATGGCAACAGGATTTTCTAAAATTTAACTGTGTCCATAACTGTTGAATTAAATTTGTAACTCATAGAAATGTCATCATTTTGATGCAAAACAGACTTTTTAAAATTTTTTTTTTATGTTTTTATTTTTCTGGCTTTTGGTTTCTCTTTTTAACCTTTTCTTTTTAGTGGTTGGGGATGGGTGTTTTATGTATGTTTGTTTTTACGTAGAAATAACGAGTAGGCAAATAGTATTCTAAACTCAGAATTAGAGAAGTGATATTTTGTGTATTTGTATGTATAGTTCCTTATGATTTTGGAAAAATATTTTTGTAAGCAAAGATAATCAAAAAGAAATTATAAGGACATTCATCAGAAAAGTAGATCTACAAAGACTAGTGTGTCTTAAAGATATCCATTAGTACAGCTCTACTGAAAATGTGGTCTGAGAATTTTTGTTTTTGTAATTTTACACACTTGTCATTCTGTCTAGCTTAAGCAATGCTAGTCTTGTGTCCCAAGTATTCTTTGTTTTGTCTTCTTAGTGATTACTCATATGCCTTCAGTGTCCACTATGGCTGGAGAACAAAAGAAATAAATAATGGTCATGGCAGCTATAAAAACCATTTAGAATATGAGGTCCAGTGCATTCTCAGAACATGACATTGAATCTCTTTTATTAAAATACAAATGTGTCCTCTCCTCATCTCTGTTCCCAGAGCATCTCCAGAGTCCCTTGAGTGAAATTTAACAGCTTACTGTTTTGTTTGTATTGCAGGTCTAAGTTCTGCTGTGATTTGTTATGTTGAGGAAAGATGTTTGTCTGTCTGGGGAATTAGATTCTTTATACTTTACTCTGCTCAGTAACATTCTTGAACCTTAAATGTTTTTTGTAAATATTTTTATAAACCTTTTTGTGGTGATTTCACAAGGCAAGTTAAATATTGCACTGTTTTTTCAATCTGCTGAGAATGTAGATTTACTTTATAACAACATCATCCTATGTCAGTGATTTGATTTTATTTTCAAATGTCAGAAGTAATTCCTGTTTTTTTATTTAGTGTGTAAGAGCACTGGAGTTTTGCTAAGTACTCTATTTCTACATAGGGTCTCTATGAACATCTTTTGTGCTGCCTGTAGTTTAACAAATCTAAGCAACACAGTTTGTAGCATAATTATTTTAAGATTGGTTACTTTAATTTTGTTAGTCATAAAAAACAAATAAGCCCAAATGAGAAAGTGATCATGGTTAAAAAATACATATTATTTGACATATCTGATAAGACTTTTTAAAATTAAATCTCTTATTGATTTTTCTTTAGCCTTAAAACAAGTAAAGATTAGTTACAATTTAAAGACTAGAAAGGCAAGAACTCTATAATTCTATATTTGTTCTCTATGTTTTTCTTCATGGTGATAATTTATGTATGGTCAACTGTTTAATATGACTTAGTTCTTTGGCTTTAAGATAAATTTACCTATGCAAAATAATATTTTTGTTATCTTTGTACAATAAAGTATATTTAAAATCTTTATGTGTTTTTTTACTTTGAATGACAAATAGCAAATTCGTCGATAGTGGGTTAACTTATTAAAAAAAGTACCAGGCTTTTAAATTTCAACATTTGCTTTGAAGTTTCTATTATTTTTTTTGCTACATTTGGAATTTACACAAATATATTATGTGGAATTTTAGCCCCTTTTATATTTTTCAGGTCAATTTGTATATTTATATAGTTTTAAAATTCATTGTATTCACAATTAATTGGAGGTTAAATCTTTGGACTATATTGAATTGTCATATACCCTTGTATGTGTTTCTGAAGTTCCTATTTTCTACTATTGGTTTGTACATAATCTAGTGAAATTTCTAGGTAGCCAACCAGTTCTCCCATCTCACTGCTTAAAAATGCCTCATGAACCTTTTGTTTAGGCTATCCCTAAATTAGTTTCTTCAGAATCTTGAAGGTTTGTCAATATACTATTTACTGAAAATATGCAATACTATTTTTGTAGCAGATTTCTTTTTGTGTAATGACGAGGCATGGAGAAGTAGAAGGATTCTACAATTCTAAGGCTGCATGTTTATCATGTGGCGTGTGTCTGCAGATCAAGGCATTTCCAAATGCTCATCACCTCTCCCTTCTCTCTCTCTTAGGTTAGACAGGATGATGAGAGGATCTGACCTTGATAAAATACTATAACATAGGAAGACAAGAAGATTTCAACAAGACGTACAATGGGGTCAATAAACAAAAAACTTGACCTCAAACAACTGATTAGTGATTAGTGTATCCATTATTTTGTCACATAACAGAATTAACCTACCTGATGACTCAATTAATTCAACAAAATATTGGAATTATGTCATTTATTTGAATAACAAATTAGATTCTCTTTTTAGTTGTTTAAGGATCAATCATCTTCTTTACCTTCTTTCCCGAAGTACTAGTCTCCAGTGATTTAGCATAAATTAGAACCACAGGATAGAATGTGTTTGGGAACCAAATTATGTGAAAACGCCAAGGTAATATCATGGGCCTGCACATGAGAAAACATAAATTGTGGTCAAAATCATGGATAGTGTATAATTAAAAGTTATTATAATAAAAGTTCCATTTTTATATCAGTCCCCCTCAAACTACCTCCTTTGCTTTGAACTCATTTATGTAATCCTTCTTGGTACTTTCTTAACCAGTTTGGGTTTCTTTCATGAGTGCCTCTACTTGTACTGTCACAGCTGCCTTTACGTCCTTTGTTGGATTCAAAATGTTTACTTTTCATTGTTATTTTGTCTTTGGAGAAGAAGCATAAGTCATATGGTGCCAGATATAATAAATAAGATTAATGAGGAGACATTGTGATGGTTTTTTTTGGCAGAAATTGCCATAAACACAAACTGCAAACTGCTTTATAAAGAAGCAGGCATGCTTAGATAAATGAGTTCAAAGTAAGAGAATTATTTAGAGGGAAACAATGACAATGTATCTTTCACTGAATTAATTTTATTTTTTTAAACATTACCTACATTTTAATCATACTTTCAATATAGAAACTTTGTTATGTTTATTTCTATATCTAATGTTACAAAGAAAAATACAATATGTTGAAAAAACTTCTGCCATGGACTTTATATCTCATTTTATATGTATTATGCATTTGTCCAAATTTCCAAACTTTTAATACAAATACTTCACATTCGACTTTTGAAGAACCACGTGATAAAACTCAATGTATTACAATAGCACCCTCCTGCATACAATTTCATCTGGGTTTCTTGCTCCAAGGCAAGTTTTCCCCATGTTGCACTAAGTACTATGAAGATCAGAAAAAGATAACACAGTGCCATAAACTAGACTAATCAGCTATTATCAAGCTGGAAGGAATTCAAATAAGTTGCAGAGTAAAACTAAGCAAAATGTTGGTCACCTACAAAATGTGATTCCATGTAAAGAAAGGAAAAAAAAAACACCTACCTACCTAAAAATGTGATTAGTCTTTCCTCCTTCCATTATTACTTCTTCTATTCATTCAAAAGTAATTATTCAGGGCCTACAAGATTCCAAGATCTGTAAATGGGATATTAAAAATTTATATTAATTATAACAGTGAATATTCCTCAAATGAGTAAACGCTGCAACTTGGAATTTCATTGATAGCATCCACTTACCTTCCGTGAATACCTGCTCTAGTTTGCCTGCAGGGGCTTCACTCTTTTATCAAGAAAATGGACAAGATTTATAGAAAAAACATCAGTATTCATTATTAGTATAGATAACGCTAGTTATTTTATCAGTTGAAGTAATTTATAGTCAGTATATATTTGGAAGACATAAATATGGAGTCAGAAAAAAATCATCTTATAAAATTTAGTTTACAGATTAAAAGTCAGTAAATTAAGACCTGTGGATGGAGGGTTGTGTCTAATGTGGCAATGGAATATTTAATCTGGTAACCAGAAGGGGACCTAATTAGACTGTTGCCCCTTGTCTTTTCACGGGGCATGTAACACCATACTGCACTAACAAATAGGATGTAATATGGATTAATGATTCAATGACCTTGTTCCTGGGAATTTGATGCCCTGTATATGGCTGGGACTTAAAGTTTCCTGTCTGCATTTAACTTTGCTAAAAATGCCAAAATGTTAACTATTGAAACAGGGACTATGTTGATTAGCATTGTGTTACTACAACAAGCACTTGAGGTAGCATCTCATAAAGACAAAAGATTTATTTGGTCTCAGCGTTTTGAAGCGTTCAGTCCATGATTAAGTGACTCTGTTGCATTTGGCTCATAGTGAGACTATAAGATCAGGGCGGGAAGTACATGAGATATAACGGATTGCTCATGTTATGGCAAAATAAAGAGAGGAAGGTGGAGGTCACTTGAGAGAATGTTTCCAGTAGCCAGAAAACCTCCCACAGGGATCAGCCCTGAAATTATTCACCATCTCCTGATAACACCAAGCAGGTACTAAACTGACATGTAGGCCTTTCAGAGATGATCTAGACCCACATTATAACAAAGATTATGTCTACCTGTTTGTGTACATAGAAATCCCTTTTTAAATAATCCCCGAGTTCCATGGCATACAAGATTCTTTCTCTTGTAAATTCTTCAGATTGGAGGTTTGAACTTTTCAGGGAAAGATTATAAATTCAATTTTATGTGCTTTGATGTCCAGGTACCTTGAGACACTACAATGAAATTGTCTAGTAGTCCATCATATATATATATGTTGAACTAGAGATGAAAATTGGAAGTCTTCTTAGTTGGAAAAGATTATGCAGGGAGAGCACAGAATAAGAGGACAAGAGGGTTTGAGACTAGTCTAAAATAGTTTGATAGTCAGAGACCAGGGAGAGGAGAATGAACTCATTAAGAATGCTACCAAGCGCAACTCAAAGGGGGAAAAGGAGATTTTGAAAGGAGAATTTGATGTCCAAAGGAGGAAAAGATGAGCATTTTTCAAAAAGGGATGGATGATTTGATGGTTAAAACCATTAAGAGGGGCAGTAAAAAATGCATACTGTAAAAATGCATGTCCTTTGGAGATATTGGGGTTTCTCACAAGTATAGTCATCCCTTCATATTTATTTTTGACATTCTTGAGAATTCACCTTCAAAACACTACTTGAAATGCCTTCATGGTAATTTAAGAACATGCACACAACAGAAAAAAAATCTGATATGCATGTTTTCAGCAGAGGACAAAAAGATAACATTCTACCTTCTTGCTGCTACAGCAGACATGCCATAGGTACATGTCATTTTCTTGGTCTATTTAGAATCATGTTCTTTTTGTGTTGTTTGTTGATTTCACATTTCAAAACAGTTCCAAAGCACTGGTGAAGGGCTGCCTGCAATTCTTAAACTCAGGAAGGATGTAATGTGCCTCATGAAGAAAATTTGCATGTTGGATAAGACTTGTTCTGGCAAGAGTTACAATGTTATTGGCTGTGAGCTCAGCAACACTAAATATGGAATCATTAAACAGACTCACACAGCAGGAGGTTGTGTATTGATTTGAGTGACAAAAACATGACCACAAGCTTGGAGGAACCTAACTTGGCATTTCTTTCAGGAATAATGTTTCATATTTGCTAATTCAGTGTTCATGATAACTTTAGGGAACATAACTACCATAAATGATGTGAATCAGCTAAATATACATAAAAAGAATCAACAACACATGGAACAATATGTTATGTGTTGTCTAATGATAGATAATTTGCTGTCACATTTAGCACTGTATTTTATGAATTTTTTATTAAATTATTCTTACTATCTACTTACATTACCCATTTATTTCTTCTATTAACTATGACCTTAATTTACTTCCAATACTTTATTAGAATCTGACATTTTTCTCCTATTTTAACTTTCAGATTTTTTATAGCAGTTTGACATTCTTATATTTTTACATTCAGTCTATAGTGAGGGAAAGTATTTGTTTTTCAATATTTTGTTTTTATATTGGTGGAAAAAGTTTTTCAACATTATTATTGACTGATATTTTCTATATTCTAATACATAGCTTTGAAATTCAAAAATAATTTGTGCATCTTCATTTTATGATTGCTTTTCAGTAGAGGAAATTATACCACTTTTTACTCACCTTTTCCTATTCTTCCTTTGGGTTTCTGTCTTAATAATACACATAGATCAGACTGACTGTCTGATTTCTTAACACTTTTAAATGGCAAGCTTGTTTGGAAAACCCTAAATTTATTCTATAATCTTTTATTTCTCAGTGTTTCTGACATTTAAAATCGAAATACAGGTGCAATGCTTACATGATACTGGCCCTAACTTACCTAATCATAAAGTGGTGTGGTTTAGCTTTTCATATGTCTGTTTTAAATAAGCAAATGTGAGATACTTATTATCTACTGAAATTGAGAGATGTAGATGTAAACAGACTCGAGTATTTAGGTGACTTGTGGTAGGTGCACAGTGACAGGACTGCTTGGGCCCATTCCAATGGACCACTCCAATAGATGGGCTCTGAACTTTTCCCTCAGTCTCCTTTGAAGTACACAAGACATAAAACATGTGCCACTGTATCAAAAGGCATGCATGAAGCAAATTGTACAATTTTTAATCCATGTCTATGCTACTTCCCCTCTGTAGGAAAATAATTTATGTCACCAGATTCAGTATTCTTAGCTAGGAAATAAAATGTCAATGTCCCAAAATATAATAGCTTCAAGAACTTTTAGATAATATTTGGAAGAAGTTTCACTTGAGACATCATTAGGTTTTAAATACAGGTTCACTCTAGATTTTGTTTTCCAAGTCATTGTTCTATAAATATATTACCTAAGTAATTATATCAAGAGATAGGCATAGGCATAGTAAGAAAAATAATCTTATTAATATTCTTTTTGGTTTTTGGACTCTGCTCTGAATATTTAGGTCTATGTGATGGAAAAGTCACCCATGGAACATTTGGTTTAACTTGATCATGTAGAACTTATGTTAATTGAGACTTTAAACAGAGCTCATGGGAAGAAATTGTAAATTTTGTGTAGTAGGAAAGTCTATGGAGCTCTGATAACAAGCTAGGGCTATTTTCCAGGGAATGATCTTAGCAATGATCATGTATTAATGTATCAGGTGCAAATGTTTTTACCATCACGTATGTCCCTGGAGCCATCCGGATTGGGAGGGAATGAGGTTAAGGCTATGGTCTGTTTTCAGTTGAAGGCATAAAAGATCAATGTGTTAGATCATAAACACCTATGGATTGCATAACTTTTTACTTCCATGTTTTCTTATTCAAATGTAGTACAAGAAAGTATTTTGTGGTTCATTTTTAAAATCTTGAATAAATCAATTTTATGGCATGGTGCTTCCTGAATCTTCTCATTTGATTATCCCATCCATGATTGAAAATTGTATATTCTAAAAGAAATTAAAATAACTAAATAGCCAATCCCTGAAAGTTGACATCTCAGTATTGTTTTTAATTTGCATCATTTTTACCATCATTTTCCTTCTGATACACACACACACACACACACACACACCACTTAAATTCTTTTACACCAGTTTTTTTTTTTTTTCTGTTTCAAGACATACTTACAAGCTCTAGATTCTATTGTTAGAAAAAGGTTAGGACTCAAATCCAAAAAGAACACATACATATTTTATCTCACATATGAAAGCTCATCTGATCTGTTATCATATAGTCATTGTGTATATTTCAGACTAGTTTCCAGGCTATTGACAATAGGATGATAATAAGTAAGTGCTAAATGCATATTTTCTATTTCTCAAATGACGACGAGTCATTTTCCCCTTTGAAATCATTGTTTTTGTGTTTGTTTCCTGCAAGCATGAGCTCAGGAAGTGATAAAGTTGACACAGTTGTTGATGGATTTTACAGCGGCCCATTCCAAGTTGTTTCCTGATGCCAAACACAATGGATCAGGAAATATGGCACGTGAACAGAAAAATCTTATTGTTTTGAACAAGTTTTCTCTTTCACCATGGCTCTAAGCAAAATTTCCCAGAATATTAAGATATGTTTTCATAATGATGCATGATTCAACAAATGTTCACATAGTTATCTTCATGCATAGTTTTCTTATTAGCCTAAAACTTTAAAGAACCAAATTACAAAATAGCTCAATAAACTCATGACAAGTCTTTTCAGAACAGATGAAATAAAACACTTGGAAAACAGGATTTGAAGATTTTTTTTTTTACTTTACCAAAAATATCTCAATATAATTCTCCTCTGCTTGATTTCATTCAAAATAATATTTTTTCAATCTACTTTTTAGTGTCATATTTAGGGCAATAATCCACATATTTTCAATGTAAAGTCTTTTGGATCTAACAGACATCCTGGATTTCGCTTCTAAGAAAACTTTATAAACTGTTGATTTATCTCTACTTTGTATAGAACCAATTAGTGCCAAATAGTGACTTTTCTTCTCATTTGTATCTCAAATGTTTATTGACCTATAAAAGTATTTTCTTCCTCTCCAAAGAGTCCCAACTTTCATGGCTTCTTGGCTGTTCCCTAAAGTTAGTATCAATTTGGCTTAGCT
Organism: Hydrochoerus hydrochaeris; assembly: GCA_004027455.1. NCBI lineage: Eukaryota > Metazoa > Chordata > Mammalia > Rodentia > Hydrochaeridae > Hydrochoerus > Hydrochoerus hydrochaeris. The sequence goes on along the minus strand of PVLA01000037.1, from coordinate 647,171 downwards.
ACTCATATGTATTTTCTCCAAAGACTGGAATTCAGGTTGTTATGGGAACACTGTACTCAGCTAAATGAACAGCCAAATGAACACTTCAAAAATATTATTTATGTTCCATAAGGGTCTTTTCAAGTGCAAAAACCACATCATTTATGTGGTGAAGTGCTATAAGGTACATTCTAAAAATCAAATTTGTTGGTTTAAATTTTTCTACTCCTATTTCAACTGTCAAGGCTTAAACTGATCATAAACTAGGGGTTGGGAAAGCTGGCCTCTGCTCGGAGAAACTGCAGGTTCATATAGCAATGCCGTAGATGACAGGGATTACCCTTTTTAAGTAAATGTATTTACTGTATGAGAGAGTTTAGTTCTACCACCTGCTGTGCTGCTGAGTATGGGAAGCTTTGAGAAAACAACAGAAAAAAGCATGTTGTTAGGTTGGTCATAGTTCTGTCGTGAAACTAAACTGTACATCAGAGTTACAAAGATCCACTGATACCCTAATATTTTTCATGAAATTAAATAAAAACAAGTAAGTAAATGAGGGCATGTAAAGAAAACCTCTTTACAAATGAGAGTTGCTTTGGAAAGAAGATGATAAATGATGACAGCAAATGGATTAAATCGATGAGTTGATTTCTGATGAAAGTGTAACTTTCTGTTGGTGTGCTTTCCAGTCAACTTCCACAGTGAGATTTTCTTGACTGCAGAAGTACTCTTCAAGTGCAATAGAAGAAAGGACAATGGATCCACAGAAAAGATGCCAGAAGATAGAGAGGAGGAAGAAGGTCTGTGGGAAGAAGCGAGTGAGAGAATGGCACAGACACACACACACACACACACACAGACACACACACACAGGGCGGCATTGTATACTCTCTTCTTGTAATAGTCTTCTGGGTTTTGTTTGTTTGTTTGGTTTGCTTTGTTTTTTATCTTTGGGGATTTTTTTTTTTTTTTTGATGCTGAGACCTTGCACTTCCCAAGCAGGTGCTGTGCTGCTGACCTAGATCCCCGACCTTTCTTCTGCTGTCACTACCAGGCAAGATCCTTTTATTGTCCTAACAGAAGTTGATCACCTGGTATTCGTTTACCCCTAGAAATGATTCAATATCTACGCAGAATTGGATCATCTGGAAAGTAAGGGATGAACACTCTAAATATACACATTTCTTTCTTTTATCCAAGTATGTTCACTTTTTGAAACTTCTCCAAGTGAAAGGTAAACAAAACATCTAAAAAATAAGCTAAGAATCGTAAAACGCTGTTTGGCTGATATTCTCTGTTGAGACATTGGAACTTGGCAGAGTGCAGAATCATCTCAGCTGTGATAGAGCTCTAAAGTTGCTTCCAACAAAGTAATATTGCAGTGCAACTACAGGACATAATTATTATTTGTCCTTCCCTAAGTAGAGACAGATATATTTTATTATTTATTTAATTTAATAAATTCAGCTGAAAAGTTGATACAGAAAACAATGCTTTTCCAATTAGATAATCTATTATCGTAAACTAGTTTTCCCATTATTGTTTTAATAATTCCTTTGATTCTAATCTGTGAAAAATCTGTGGAAAGACTGTCCATCACTTGAGGTTAGTTGGGAGCTGACTCACAAAGTTGAAAATCCAGTTAGATGTATGAAGAAAAACAGTGGAACTAGTTAATGAATCATGTGAATCATTTCACTTTCTTATAGTAACCTAAGTAATAATTAGATTACCTAGATAGTAACTTATAATTATAACTCTAAAATAGTAAAAACTCTAAAATAGTAAAAAAGAAAAACCCTCTAAAATAGTAAAAAAAACCCTCTAAAATAGTAAAAAAAAAAAAAAAGACAAAAAACCTCACCCAAGAAACAGTAACATCCAAGTCCAATTCAAAAACTAGAAAATCTGTTAAAACTCTTCTTTGTTCTCCAAAATAAAGGCAGTTTCATTCATCAGTTTTGTGTGTTTTGTCAGTGTGTACATATGATTCTTCACTTTTTAATATGAAAAGTTAGTATAATTAACATGTATATTCAATGTAATATTTTTGTTAGGAAAAAGATATTGCTAGTCCTACTGTCTCAAAAAAATCCGCTAAGTCTGTGTGCTCTTAGAATCAAGAAAACATTAATATATTACTATACAGTTGGAATTACAATCTTAAAACAAAATATATATAAGAAATTAATGTATTATATTTTTATTAGTAGCTACCTCAGTTATTCATTTGTAGTATCACTTCACAAACTGACAGGCAGAAATATTATCACAGCTGTTTTTCTCACAAACACACAACTATGTGTTTACAGCATTTTTTTTAAGATAATTCCAGCAAACTATGCAAACATTTTCCTGCTAAGCAAAAGAATTCATCTGATGATGGAGATTTGGGGACTTTTCATCTGCCTCAATCCAAAAATTTTAAACACAACTGAAACATTAAACAGTGATGTTTTGACATTTTCCTAGTGATGATTTCCATATAGATAAAGGGGAGCTGTAGAAGTCCAGATGAAAATGGGCCCTTTTACAAACAAGAAAATTGCTAAACTTAATGAGCTCTGCAAAGGCATGACAACACCCTGTACTGATCAATCCTCACGAAGGACAAAGTTAGGAAATCCACGAGCAAAGCACAGCTATCGCTTATTACAGTAGAATGACCCAGCTGTGCAGTGCAGGGATCAGGCTGTAGGAGCTGTGTCTGTTTGCCCCATATTTTAACTTCATTTTGGTGTGCTGACATTTGGAGTGACCCTCATTGGTCTGGAATTAGCCTTCTTATCCTGTGAAACATCTGTACTCTATTGTTCCAAAGGATTAGCTGCCCACTGGGGACTCTGTGAAGTCAGGACAATGGAGGTCATTAAAGGTGCAAACATTTATTTTCCAGCCTCTGCTTCAGCGGGGAAACCCAGGCAGCTGATGGATTTTTTTCTTTTCTTTTGTTTTTTTTTTCTTTCTTTCTTTAATCCGAAGCTCAGCATTCTTGCAAATATGACTAAACAACAGCAAACCCAGCTAGACTTGCTACACTGGAACTGATGACTTTAGGAATCTGGAATTATTTACAGGCCAGAAGAGAGGACAAAAGAAAACATGACACTCCATGTCAAAGTTAGGAGTTAAAAGCAGACTGGAACAGGGCTGTCAAGAATAGAGCTGAGATGAGTCTGAGATGTACAGACCAGACTCCGGCTTTGGTGACAGTGCAAATAAAACATGTCTCCCTCCTGCAGTTTCCCTACATTATTTTTGCTTTTCACTTAATATACTTAAATTCATCTACTGTCCTTTCCCCAAAATTCCATACAATATAGTCAGAGCTGACAAAATTGAGATACTTGACAGGTAAAACCTGAGATATAACAGTGTGCAGAAACAAAATGAATTTTCTAGTGGTAAAAGTTGAACTCTGCAACTCCTTAGAAGCATGTATTAAAGTGCTATTTCTCCAGCCCTCAGAATGTGACCTTACTTCAAAGTGGAGTTGACATAGATGTAATTAAAATGAGGTTATGTCGGGGTAAGGAAGACTGCTAATCCAATATGATCAAAGTCCTTACAAGCAGATAATCATGTAAAGAGCTACAGAGTAAGGATGCCATGTGATGATGTAGGAAGAAGTTATGCAGCCACAGACAAAGAATGCCAAAGACAACCAGCAAGCCACCGGAAAGTAGGACAAGGTAGGCAAATTTCCCTTCCAGATTTCATAAGATGTTAGGCCCTACTACCCATTTAATTTGACATTTCTAATCCCCAGAGCTGAATGATGGTAATTGTCTTATTTTAAGCTCACTTTGAGTTGTTTTTGTTTTATTGAAACCCTAGAAATGTAGCATACTGATTATTTGTACAATTAATAAAAGTAGTACTGACATAAACCTGACATGAATCCAGGTTTTCTTAACTGAAACTGATCTGCCTATACATCACCATACCTTGGAAATTGTTCTGTTAGAGACCAGTGAATGAATATGGTAGTTATGATAACCAACAAGAATACCATATTCCAATTTTCTCTTGATGTTAAAGAGCACTTATTAATGTCCCATATATTAGTCTTCTGTGAAAAACTCCCTAATATTAGCCAACAGTTTAATAAGATTGACTAATTTTGAGCCCTATGAGGTACATGCCAATTACATTTACTTTGCATTCTTTTGCTATTTGTGGGTGGTGACCTTTTAGTGAGTATTAAAAAATCCATTTATAGGTAAGTACACTCCTCTACAAAATGAAGAAAATCAGCAGAATGAAACAGAACAGTAATTACTAAATTAAACTGAATATGCTCTAAGTACTACTTTGGAAATACTGGTAAATAGCTGTGACTATAAGCATGTACGTGGGGAGAAATGTGTCTACATTGCAAGTTGTGATATAAAAACATTTATCACTGTAAATCACAGAGAAAAATATTAGAAAGCTGTAGTATTAGGCTACAACTCATAAATGGCTACAACTTCATTACATCAAGTTATCTGTAATAACAAGGGTTAGGTTAGTGCAATGTTTTATACAAAGCATTGGTAATGCACTCAGAATTCCTAATATGTTTATTAATTCTAGAAATCATAAAACTTCATGGATTTGTGATGAGATAAAAGGTTCTAAACTGCTAAAGTGCTGTTCTCCAATCACAGAGCTTGCCAAAAAGTTTTAAATATGGAATTTTGTATTTGCTTGTTATCCATGCTGCTTGTTCTTGGAACAAAAGGGCAGGTAATAGTGTTAGAATAAATATTTTTAAATTGTGAATATATAATATTCCTAAACAGAATGAATACTTGTGAAAAAATTAATGCAGATAAACAGTGTGAAGAGAAATTGCAAAAGAAAACATCCAGAAATGAACAACTAAATGTGTTACTGTTCAACAAGATAGTCTCTAGTAGCTAAAGTGAGAAAAATCACTTAATTTTTAATTACTCAAATGTTATCAAAGACAAAATGGTAGTCTAGCGGCTCAGAGAAATAAAGTATTTCAATCACATCAGAAGTAAAACGGGATGCATCCAAGTATTCTGATTCTCAGATTTGTAACTTTGAACTAAGTATTTCTTTCTTATAAAACATTCCAAATAAATAACTTTTAAACATGCAAATGATTAAAACATATAAGAAGAAATAAAGAATCTGAGTAGAATTATATATAACACATAACATAATTAAGTTAGTAGTTAAAACTCTTCTGAAAAAAGAACAAGTAGGTCTTACATGACTTCAGTGGAAAATTACACCAAATATTTAAAGAAGAAACAATATCAATCTTCATAAAATCAATTTTTCAGAAAAAAAGAGGTGGAAATACATCACAGCTCATTTCAGATTGGCCAGTATTAGTCTGATAGCAAAACTACACCAAGAAATCACAAGAAAACTACTGACCAATGACATAAATGCAAAAATTTTTAATATTAACAATCAGAACATTGTATCATATCAAAGGAAGTATAGTTTGTGAATGGGACTTATAACAAGAATGCAAAATTATTTCAAAGTACAAAAACTGCTTAAAGTAATGCATCATTTAAAGAAAACAAACTAACAAAATCACACAATTATTTCAACAAATATTAAACATATGGAGAAATCCAGCACTCATTTAAGATAAAAAAAATTCTACCCAACTAGGCGCTGATCAAAACCTGTTGATAATAATATCTGTAAACCAACAGTCAACGTCATATTTGATGAAAGAAAAAATGTAACAAGGAATGCTAAATGTCTTCTCTTGCCATTTCTATCTAATATCATACTGAAAGTTCTAATTGCTGAAATTTGGCAAAATAAAAAAGATATTAAAGCCATACATTTGGAGGAAAAAAAGAGGTAAAACAGATTGCTATTATGGTATATCATTGTTAAAATTATTATGGAATCAGTGAAATACCTGGTTGAATTAATCAGTTATTTCAAGAAGATCACAACATACCAGATCAATACAGAAAAATAAAGAGAACATAGTTCTCTTAGATATATAGTTTATTCTATGTAAAAGAATAAAATATCATTAAATAAATTTTAACATTTCAATAATAATAGCACTAAAATACTTAAGATGAAATTAACAAAAAAGTAAGGTCTCTACACTAAATATTATTGAGTATTGTGAATAAATGTTAAATATTTAAATAAACATTCCATTTTTATGAATTGGAAGAAGGAACTGTTACGAAGACAGTATTTTCACAAATTTTCTATGGAGTAATTTGAAAACCTAATAATCCAGAAAAAAATTAAATAAAATTTAAAAATTTTGCCCCAAGTTTTTATGAAAATGAGACAGATCCTGGGTATTCAAAGCAATTTTGAAAACAAAGTGTACGGTAGCAGTGATTTCACAAATTACAAAATGGCTACAGTAATGAAAACAGCGACCATTTCTATGGATAAAGGAATACAGATCAGTGGGAAAAAAATTAACATAGCAAGATAAACTCTTATATTTATGGTCAACTAACCTGCAACAGAAATGCTAAGGGATTTCAGCAGGGGAATTTTCAACAAATAATCTTGAACAAATAAATGGATCGATAATCCTCTAACCATATTCCACATATAAAAATTGTTTAGGTAGTTAAATTTCACAACTAAAATTATGCAAGATATAAATAAAAATAGCAAAGTTTTATGATTTTTCACTATGTAAACAGCATGTAAAGAAAACATCTAAATCATAAGTCATATGTCATAGTGTGTTGTATGTTCCAAGATGGCTAATATGAGTTTCTTTCATTCAGAAGAATAATGAACAGTTAATGTGATAGATGTACCAGTTGCCCTGATCTGATCGTTGTGCACAAATCCTGCACATGCACTGAGATCTTACACTGTGTTCACTCATTCACAATTATTTTGCATCTGTTAAAAATAGAAGTTAAAATTAAGAGTCATCAGGAGACTCAGTGAGCTACTACAGTAACTAAGTGTATTATGGTTAGAAGCATTGATGATAATGATTTTTTTCTTAAGAAATAGCACAAATTTCACTTTTTTCAGGAACAAAAATAACTGTGGATCTCGGTATTCATATTCTTTTGGAGACAACAGCCATAAAAGCCTTGAATGCATTCAAAAACATCAACTCTCAAGAATAAATCAGGACCACCAGTGGAGAAAAGACCAAGTCCAGTATTAAAGCACGGCTGGGCAGAAGGAGTCTAAGATAAATGGGGAGTTGGAAGACATTCATGTATACCAAGGGTGACTTCAAACTCATGTGCTTCAAGGAATGAGATCTGAACATCAAATACATACTAGTTTCTGGCAAATGATTACATATTGGCAGGAGAAAAGGGAAAAAGACAAGTATTCATGTGCAATAATATCAATAATGTTCTAGCTTTTCTACAGCATGAGTTTCTTAGGTGTTCAATACCTTGCAACATCTTTTACGTGTAGTTTATGCATCTCCTAGAAAAATCAAATATGCATCAATATAACATGATACATTTGGTATTAATTAAATATGCAAATATTCTGATAGTATGTTTGTTGATAGAATGTTTGTTTACATACTATCAAAAACGGTAGATAATGTTATTATTCACTTTTAATCTGTGGGGGATTGACTATGCATTTCATGTTTATTTACTTGTGGTTTAATTTTACTTGCAGCAGTTGGAAATGAGAAAAAAAAGTAGAAATGCAGGAGTCGAATGTTTAATGACATTTCATTTTCCACTGTATGGGCAGGGAATTGTAAAATATTTTATTCAAAAAATGGAAGTTGAAAATAATTGATTACAGTCTTTTGTGCAAAGTTGTTCAAAAAATTGCATTGTTATTTTTCACTATTTACTGCATGCCTGTCACAGTTTCATTGCACATAATCATTCAAACAAGGAGTGATTCTTCTGATATTAGTTCTATGTTTCTCAGGTAATTCACACAACTATTCAGGTCTGTGTAAAACAAATACAAGGAGAAATCAGCATTATCAGTTTTTTCAAGAAATTTAACAGCAATGCTTATGTAGTCTTTGGCAACCTTTAAATCACGTGGTGTTACACTTGATGTTAAAAACACACACACTCCTTCTCCAAACACAACCACACACACTTTCACATAATTCAGGCGAAAAAACAATATAATGGCAGAACGTAGGTTTAAAAGAGGCATATGAGAACTGTGAGACATGTAAGACTAAACCTAAGAATCATATTGTTGGTTTAGCAGAAATACATATATTTCACCTATTATAATATCCTCTGTTAAAACCAATAGTTGGGAGAATTATTCTCTTCCCCACATTTACCACCTGGCACAGTCCTGGTAAGAGCTCAGGAGTCAGATGGCTGTCTGTCAGTGGGCTTACTGAGCTGGCTTCATCCTTCATGTAATTTCCCACACAAATGAGAGCACTTGCTTCAGGATAGGTAATGCCCCGGTCCAGTCATCCACTGCAGGGCCATTTCTTCTTGCCATCTCTTGTCTTGACAAAAAAAAATTTAAACATGTAAAGAATGTTTTTAATTGACAGAGGTAACTATCATTGCTTGAAACATTACCTTGACATTTTTTTTCCCCTAAACTATAAAAGGCGATGTTTCTTTATTCAGTTGTGAGTGACACTATCGACCTAGGAGGAATTTGGACATGTCTTAGGAGAGTTTTGTTTGTCAGGACTGGGAAACAGATGCATTAGTGGGATGTAGAGGGTGAAAGGTCTGAATGTCACTACACATCCTACATTGCATACAATGAAAAAAGAAAAAAAGCTTGTTTTTTATGATTTCAGCACTTCAGCTTTGGCCATTCTACAAAATGGGCTCTCATTTGTAGGGAATATCGATATTAAGGGCAAATGAGAATCTATCAAGCATTCACTTCCTTTGTGTGACAATAGTCTTTATTAGTAGGCATGTGTGTAGAGAAGCCTCGGGACTCGCTTTCAGTGCTACTATGAAGCTTTTAGGTCTGTTTTTAAGTGACACTATTGATGTTAAGGGCCCGCTGATTATTTCTTACTGGTGCTGTCATATGCACTCGGGAATCAACAAGAAAACTTTGCCAGGGCAACAATGATGTATTTTCATTTAAATTATATTTGATCCTAAAATTCAATGATTCTATCCTAAAAAAAAATATGACCAGTGTACTGAATTTTTACGTCTCTTTCACTCACCAGTTCATCCTTAAAAAGATGCCCAGTCATGACAGCTTCTCCCTGTTCACGCATCCCTTTCCTAAGGTTGGCTGCAGCAGCCTTCCCCCTTGACGGTCCTGTCCACCTGCGGTCTGCACTCTGCCCATGCGGTGGCCCGAGGCCACTGATAACCACGTGACAGCTTGTGCAACGCGTTCGCCAAGTTCAAACTCTTCCCTGGACGTCACGGCTGCTCTGCTGCCCTCGGTGTCTCCTCAGAATCATCCAGTTCTTTCAGCTCCTGACGCAGCCCCGTATGTTCTCCGGCCTCCGACCACCTTTAGGATTTTCCTTTTACCCAGGCCGCATTGATTTTTCCACCCTCGCCACACTCCTCCCTAAAAAATACAGTAGCTAAGTACTTGCTGAAATTTACTGTCCTTAGAAGTCACACAAGCCCTGACATAAGGGGGAGTTTTTGTATAAAATCACAAAGAAATTCAACTTCTTTTAAAATTTTTATTAGTATGTGTTTACAACACAAAATAATTATATTGGGGGATTAATGCATATGCAAATTTCCAATTACTCTTGCTTTCCTGTCTCTCTCCACTTTCTGTTTTCTTTCTCCAGATTCCCTCCCACTCACAGATTCTACCTCTCTGTTTCCTCCCATTTATTTTATTTTTTTCCCTTCAAATTATTTATATTTTGGGTTTCTCATGTTAGAGATATCAGGAGATATTTAACATTCTGAGTGTGGTTGATTTCACTTGTCTTTCTGCTCTCAAAATATATTTTTTTACAGACAACTGACTCAATTTTGCCATTCTTTATGCCTGAGTAGTAATCCATTGTGTTTTTATACTACATTTTCTTCATTCAACTGTGGATAACATATCAGCTACTGTCACAATTTAGATGTTGTGAATTGTTTTTCTATGGGTGTAAACATAGGCACGTCTGTACTGTTGTATATTGTGAAAAGATTTCCACAAGAGCTATACTTGTATCAAATGCAATTTCTATTTATAATTTTCTGAGGAATTTCCATATTACTTTCCATGGATATTCTCCTGGTTTATATTTTCACCAACAGTGTAAGAGGTCTGCTTTTTCCCTACAACCTCGCTGTCATTTATTGGTTTTTTTTCAGTCTTTGATAATAACCATTCATAATGGAGTAGTATGAAATCAGTGTTGTTCAGATGGTCAAAGACTCTACACCTAGTTTTATGTACTTATTGGTCCTTTGTATGTCTTCATTGGATAAGTGTCTATTCATTTCAACTGCCATTTTGGAATGAGTTTTTTGTTTTTGTAGGGTATAATATTTTGAGGTCTTGTTATATTCTAGCTATTGGCCTTCTGAGGAGTAGCTGGCAAAATTGTTTTCCATTATGTAGGTTCTTCGCCTGTGGCTGCCTTTTATGGAAGGAACTTTTAATTTGCTAGAATCCCACTTGTTATACTTCTGCAATTTGGATTTGGTTTAGAAATTCTCTTGTAGCCTATGCTTCCTAGAATTGTACCAATTTTTGAACTGGTTTTAGTGCATTGTGAGAAACATGTATCTGGATTCATTCTTCCTCATGTGGAAAACCAGTTTTCCTAGTACCATTTAAGAGATCTTTATCCAGTGTTTGTTACTGGCCTCTCAGTAAAGAATCAGATGACTGAGGGTGCTTAGGGTTGTTCTTGCCTCATTTGTTCTATGCCATTGATCAATGTGCTTGTTTTTGTGCCACTACCATATTGCTACTATTACTGTGGCTTTGTAGTATAACCATAATAACTGTAATGACTCCTGTTTTGCTCTTTTTGATCATGGTTGCTTTATGCTGGGTCAATCTCTTCTTATTCCATATAGAATTTAGAGTTGGTCTTCTAGCTCTGTGAAAGTCTTGATGGTATTTTGATGGGAATTTCATTAAATCTACATGTCATTTTTGGTGCATTGTTTCTGCCAATTCAACTACAAAGGAAGCCTTTCCTTGTTCTAGTGTCCACTAAATCTCTTTGCTCAGAGGAATATAATTTTCATTACAGATGCCTTTCACTTCCTTAGTTAGATTAATACCTAGGCACTTAATTTTTTGACACTGCTGTGAACAGAACTTACTGATTTCTTTTTCAGTCCTTATTGTTCAATGGATGAATGCTATCGATTTTTTGGGGGTTGATTTTGGAACCTGACACTTAGCTGAATTTGTTTATTAATCCATAGAGTCTACTTGTGGAGTTGTTTGGAAGTACTATGTAAAACATCATATTACTTATAAATACAGGTAGTTTGGTTTATTACTTTCCTATTCAAACCTCTTTTTATTTATTTTTCTTGCCTAATTGTTATAGCTAAGTTTTTGAGTAGTGTGTTGAGTTGGAATAGTAAGAAGAAACACCTTTCTCTTGTTCCTGAATATAAAGGAAATGCTTTCGGTTTTTCTTTATTTAGTATAATGCAGGTATTGAGTTAATCATGAATGGTTTTTATCAGTTTCAATTGTGGTCCTTTTATTGCTATTTTTGTGAAGGTTTTTATTTTTATAACAAATGGATTCAGGATTTTTTCAAAGACTTTTTCATATATTGACATGCTCATGTGATTTTTATTTTTACTTCTATGTGATATATTATTATATTGATTGATTTATCCATAATGAACCGTCCTTGAATCTCCGGAATGTAGCATAGTCGATCATTATATCATCTTTTTAATGATTTGTTGCATTGCAACTTGTTGAGAATTTTTCCATCTATGTTCATTAAGGCAATTGTTTTATTGTTTTATTTCTGATTTATTGTCAAGCTTTGGTAGCAGGAGAATGATAGACTCAAGCAATGTTCTTGACAATGTTCTTTCTTTCATTTTCAAGGTAAAGTTTAAGGAGTAGTGGCCCTACTTCTTCTTTGAAATTATTGTAAAACTTGGTGAAAAATTCGTTAAGTCCTGGGCTATACTAACTTGGTAGATTTTTTATTACTGCCATTATTTCACTGTCTGTTATTGGAATGTTGCAGAGTTTTATAACTTCTTTTAATTTTTCTTTAAGATTTGTGTGTGTTTATGAACTTATTATTTTCTTCTACATTCTACAGTTCATTGGAATATGTTTTCAAATAGTTTTTAAAATCCCTGGATATTGGCAGTGTATGTTATGATTTAGTCTTTTCTTTTCTAATTACACTGATATGAGTCTTCCTTCCTTTTTGGTAAATTTTGATAAGAATTTATCAATATTGAGTACTCTTTAAGAGAAAAAATTATTTAAGTCATTGAAATTTGATATGCTTTTTTTCTTCTCAGTTTCAATTATTTCTGCTCATGTTATTCTAATTGATTTTCTTCTACAATTTTTGGATATGGATTACTCTCTTTTTCTATGACCTTGAGGTTCATGATGTTGTTTATTTGGTTTTGCTGTATTTTTCTACTATGGGCATTCACAGCTGTGAATCTCTGTCTGAGAACTGACATCATTATGTTTTCATAAATTTTAATATGCTGTGCTGCCATTGCCTTTTCATTCTTAAAAAAACTATCAGAATTACAGAATATAATAACAAGTAGCTGAAGGTCGGTAATATAGGGCAGAGTGCTGATGAGGACATGAAATGGATTAGTAACTTGAAATAGCAACTAAATTTGTTAGTAAGGCAGAAATATAAATGCTAAGCTTGTCAAATTTATATCATATATATTTTTTCTATGACCCAGAAGACAGAGAAGAAAGTTGTTCTCAGTAGCATCGTCTGAAATACAGCTATAGTTTATTTATACAATATACTGTGATTTACTTTATCAATAGATATGAATGACTTTTCAAAATATAAAGTAGATTTTCAGTATTAAAATCTGAATGAAAATTTTCAAAAGTAATTCATTGAACAAAATTTACTTCACAAAATAATGACTATGAGTCAATTTTATGCAAAATTTAACAGTACTTTTAATATATATACACACATATGTACATGCATGTCTATCGTTAACAAAGTCAACATATAGAGGAAAATATAAAAAAAAAAAGAGAATTACTAATACACAATACTCAGGTGGTTATTTCAAGTGGAAAGCCCAAAAAAGTAGTTATGGAAGAACATATCAAGGGCCTGAAAGCCTCTAGAAAATTCTGTATCTTAAATAATGCAGTAAAATATTCAGGTTTTTGGCTTATTCTTAAAGCCCCACATGCAAAAACATGCATAATGTTTTATATGACATTCTATGTAACAAAATTATAAGTCAAATACTAGAAGGCCAAATGTAAGTAGAGCATTGAGACAATTTTACAATTGAAACAAGCTCTTCAGTGGTCAATTTTTGGCCAGAGGTGGTGAGGAAATGAGAAGAAAATCCCAAATCCATGGAAAATTACTGTTAAAAAATAATGATTGTTAAAAAGAATGAGCATCTTACAGATCTCAAAGAAAAATACTTCTAAAAAGGAATTGAATTCCTAGAGATCTATAGATTGGTAGGAATAAACTTAGCTTTTCTAATCAAATTCATATCAAAGACTTTTAGAAATTAGTTGTCATAGGTCTCAACAATCTTACTGAGATAAGTCATTATCTTTCTGTTCATGCCTTTATTATAATTCTTACATAAATCGCACATTACAATGCAAGATCATGTTTGATTTCTCTTATGGATCATTAATTCTTTGAAAAGAGGAAAAATTTTATTGTCATATCATTCATATAAAATTTTAAATTACGAGACTGACCTTGAAAAAATAAGAAAGAACTGGAGAAATGTATCAAAACTGTGAATAAATAAATGTATTTTTAATGCTTCTGATGTTAGGCAAAGCTGATTTCGCATGCTAACTCAAAGGATTTGATAATACTTCCTAATAAAATATACGCTTTCAAGATATATTTTATGTAAACATTTCAAATATAATGTTATGATTCTCAATGTTTCAACATCTTTTATTGAGAGGAGGTTTTTCTGAACATCAATTTAGTTGGGGTTTTAAATAAGTCAGTTTCCCTAAAGTTCTAGAGCTCGGCTCTAACATTCTGTGCTTAGTCCTTTCTGAGCAGTGTTTTTAGGCTAAAGCCTAAAAATCCATAGAAGCTGCATATTTCACTTGTTACTCTACTAACTGGCAGCAACTGTAATGACAACCATAATGATTAATATGTATAAAATAGATAATTATAGTCAACAGTCCTTGATTATATGATTGTTACAATTGTCCTCAAATTTCTTATGTTTAGACTCTTTTCTAAGTGGTCTATGAACTTCATCTCTTTTAAGAGTAACTACTTTTTTGCAGATCCACAATGTTTTTGTTTGTCTTGCTCAAAAACACACAGATAACACTGGGTGTGGTGGTGCACACCTGTAATCCCACCACTTGAAAGACAGAGCCAGGAGGACATGGGAGGCCAGCCTTGACACCATAGTGACTTCAAGACCAACCTGATATACATAGTGAGATTCTGTCTCAAAACAAGCAAACAAAAAAACAAATACACAGGTAACAAGTGGTGCACCTTATTAGAATTAGTGGTGCAAGTGAATAGACCAAATGTACTGCATCTCAAATTGCTAAAGTAATCACTCCAAACAACACAAATGTGTAAAAATAGGGATGGATTTAAAAGCTTTACATGCTGATTTAAGAAAATCAGTAACCCACTATAGAAAACAGGAAACTAGTTTTCTACCAGAGGCTTTTGTTATATGTTCAAAAAGAGAATATGATGTCAAAAGAGGTTTATATAATATTTGACTGAGTTAATTAAAAAAATTGTTTCCTGAAATAAAGATAACTTGGCATGATATCCTGTATGTGATTAAAATGCACTTGAAATATTCTACTGGTATGATTTTAAGAAGAGTTCTGCAGCTGGTTGGATATAAAATGATATAAATACATCTGAAAAGCATATCATATGAGGGATAGTTGAGAGAACTTGAAGAACTTCACTGTAAAGAACTTTTGGTTGTATACAGCATTTTTCTCAAAAGAACTGTGAACCACATGGAAAAGGGTAAGTGATACATTCCATATAATTCTCTTTGCAGAAATGTATTCACAACTTAAAAATTAAACTAAATTGCATTTATTTTCAATATGCTAAACCACTCAAAAGGCATAAGCAAATCAAAGATATAGTCCAAGGGTTCTGGCCAAAGCTAGATGGGCAATTATCAAAAACTATTATACTGGTCATTCCTACACAGTGGGATGTTGAAATCTGATGAACTACAAAGTGATCAATTTCTCAGGTCAAACCTTAAGTCTTTAATTTAGTGAAAAAAAGATTGTCACTTCTCAGTTTTATTTCTCTCCACTTAAATAGAAATACAGTCCCATTTAAAGTGACTTACAACTCTTTACATGCCCAAACCATCTTCCATATAATATATCCCACATGAGAGATAGGTGGAATAGCCTATGTTTTGTTTTTCTAAGAGAAATAATTTTAAAAGCATATAATATATTCATGCATATATTCTACAAATAGGATGTCATCTATAGATTTAATATTAAGTGCCTTAAATATAAATTATAAAGCTTTATTTAGCAGCAAAACCCTAATGGTGAATTATTTATTTTGGTGCTCATTTTTATATCAAATGTTGCAAATATTACCCAATAGCAGGAAAGATACAGCCTACTCTGAGTTCTTGTACTACATAGATACAGAGGCAGAATCCGAAATTCATGCTTTTGCAAGTGTGTTCATCCGATTGAGCATTGCATGCCCTCATGGGAGATACTTACTCTGCACCATTCTCTTGCAATTCATCATTAAAACAAAGATTAACTGCTTATCTCAACCAAACTCTAATTTTCTCAGTGCTGCTTTTTGCTTAATTATTTTCCTCCATAAAAGCAACAACATGAGATTGAGTGTGTGTGAGGAAAAATCCATTAGGTTAAGAACACACAAGGTTATGTCTGACCAGTCTTCCTCATAACCTACTCAAGTCACCCTCCAGCATAATAGACAATTTTTGGCTCTTTTGGATAGACTATTGTGGAAATCGCACACATACCCTATTTACCAAGCCAAGACATATTTGTCTTGTTTAATAATTGTTTTTGCACAGTGAGCTAATTCCTGAGGGAAAGGAGTGGAGAGGAAAGGCAGGACCCTGGAAAATTTCACTGATTGGAAACTGGAGCAGGAAAACATTTTACAAATGTGAAATATGAGCCTCTCAGAGACTTGTTACTCAAGATCTTTCTCATACAGCACAGTGTTTGGAATGTGGGAAGTACTTGGTAGGTCTGTGTTCTTGGTATAAATTAAAATAACTAATCTCCAATTAATTCTGATATCAGTATTATTATCCCCAATGTACTAATAAGAAAAATTAGACTGAGAGAGGTAAAACTGACAGAATTAGAACTAAAACTCAGGTGACCTGCATAATGTTTGTAATGAAATGTATTACTAAGGTATTACAGGTACTATACACATATATAGAACCAAACTTGAAACCAGTACTAAAGCCCATAAAAATGTTAATGAAAGAATGAATAGATAACAAATTCATTAATAAATATCATAAAACATAAATAAGTTAAAAGAAAAAGTCCATGTGACTTTGTTCAAGTTTTAACCACTAATATTTCAGTCATCATTTCATCCCTCAGTTCTGATTTTTTCAGCTTCATATTCATCAAAAAACTATAATTTACTTGTTTTATCTTCCAAGTTTAAGATTAGTCCCAGTGGAAATGAATGTTGCATTAAAAATGATAAAGCATCCCAATGGAGTAAGTTTCCTTTCTTTGGGTAATTTCAAGATCACCTGGCTTAGGCTCATCACAGCTGTTTTCTCTTTAACCAGATTTCTCTTTTCTGTTCATAGTTCTTTGAGATTTTCCCAATTTCTCATTTCTTCATCTGTGAAGTGTAAGTCTTCAAGGAGAAATGACCCTTCTGAGTTTCTGACAAAGAGTCTTTCTGCGGCAGGAGAAGTCTGCACATGTTGTTTGATAAAAAACGTCGTTCAACCCTCAGCCCCCTTGGTTTGTCTCCCACTGAATCTCACTCTAAGTGGGCCTCCTATTAGTATCCTCGGCCTATAATTACTAATTATCCCACATTGGCATCGTGATTCACCACTTTTCTTCTTTTCCTGGATATAAGCTGAATGAGGTACTTTAATCATGGCTGGTTATTTTCCTTAGAGGATAAACTTGAAAGGATTGAAAAGTGGCAGATACCAAGAAAACAAGAACAGGCAAGTCTTATTTGAAGTGTGAATACCTAAACAGAGTATAAAGATATTTCTTTTAAAGCAGTCAAAACTTGAATCATGCATATGTGTTACTTGGCTGTCCAGTAGACAGAGAGCTTCTACTAAGCCACCTTGAAATGCTTCAGCAGGAGCCAGCATTTGCAAAAATTCTAAGGCTTGCTGGGTTTCTGTATTTTGCACAGATCTCACAATTGAGCAATGGATTTTGAAATAAATACGGTATTTTTTATCTCATGTTGTACAATGAATATATTTTAATAGAAATCCTGTGTATCACAAGCATATGCTAATAAAAATTAACTTAAATGACATACTTAAATAAGAAATTGAGAAAGATGGTTTATGCTCCTGAAGATGAAGATAATACTCTAGAAATAAAGAAAATGTCTAGAAACACAGTTTCCCCATTACCCATTTATTGCATGCTTTTTTATTTAGGTGTATATTCTTAATAATCCCATAAGATCCAAAATTTACAGTTCTACGACCAGTCAAATTTTAGGGGTATAGTGAAATCCTTCTCTCTCTGTATGTATATGTGATACATGTTAACACTAACATGTATTATATAAAAAAGCATATATATATATATATATGTGTGTGTGTCAGTAAGTATTTAAAATACTATTTTCATTAAGGAAGATGAGTCATCTGCATAATTAAGGATTAATGAGATTTGGCTGACTTTTATGGTAAGTAACCTTATATTTACTTTGACAAGCACTGTTGGTAATTTTTCAACTCTGATGTTTAAATTATGTGATGATAGTGCTCAGTGGAGCTGCTTTTACTGGATCAGTGATGACATTCACAGCTTGACTGCTCTTATAATGAACTGGGGGAGGACCAGGGCTGAGAAGGCTGAAGCGCTATCAAAATGACTCATTAGCACAGCGGCACAGCCTGCCTGGCAAGTGCAAGGTTGTGAGTTTGATTTCTGGTACCAAAAATTTCTTCTAGAATTTGGAGATAAAGTGAACCTTTTATCCAGAAACTCTTGGAAGAAAACAAAATTAAAGTCCCCAGGTACCTTTGATTATACCAGCTATCACTACATCACAAAGTAAAGCACACAATCTTGAATATAATGAATAATAATGTCACAAACAACCTATAAATTAGCACAAATGATCGATATAGGTGTCGCTAGGCTTTGTTGATAAAGGAGTAAAGAAGTAAGGAGGGGCCGGAGATTTAGCTCAATGGTGCAAGCGCCTGTCTGGCAAGCACCAGGAAAAAGGAGGAAGGGCAGAAAGTAGAACAATTGTGAATTCTTTGGGAGGGTGAAGCACACATGAGGTGGAAACTTGGATGTTTTCTTTTTTTTCATAGTTTTGACCTGACCAATCATGCATCTCTTAAAACTTCTATGTATATATTCAAGCTGTTCTCATTAATGCCCATCCTTTCATAGTAAAGTCTACACATGTGGCTTGCTAGCATTTTTTATTTGATGAGCATCAAATGGAAACATAGGTTTTCTATTTGCCTTACTGCTATGACTGACCACCCAACTTTTAAGTAGACGACTGGATGAAAAAGATGTGTGACTCTCTTGTAAAAACTTTTACATTAGATGTCTTGGTATATTTCCTACATGGATCAGGTCTGTCAAGCCTGTGATGCTGATGGTTAACGAAAATTTGGAAATATAAATTCAAGCAAGTTTTAAAGATAATTGCTTTGAATAGACACTTCTCAGAAGAAGAAATAGAAATGACAAATAAATATATGAAAGTAATGTTTTGCACTACTGGTCACTGGAGAGATGAAAATTAAAAAAATACTGAGATTTCATCTCACTCCAGAGAGAATGGCTGAAATCAATAAAAAATGATGGCGTGAATGTGGGAAGAGAGGAAGCCTTCTGCACTGTTATTGGGAGAGTAAACTGGCAGCCACTGTGGAAATCAGCCTGGAGATTGTTCCAAAACTAGGGGTAGAGGTCTCATTTGACCTATCTTTTTTCCTTCTTAGAATCTTCCTGAAAGAATTAAAAGCATTGTACAGCCGTGATACATGTACATCCATGTTTATTACGGCATACTTTGTAACAGCTAAATCTTGAAAACAATCCAAATGCCTATGAACTGATGAATGGATTAAGAAGATGTGCTTATTTTTAATAAAATGCAGTACTACCCAGCCATAAAGAAGGATAAAATTGAGACATTTCCAGGTAAATGGACAGACTTTGAAATCATATTTTTTAAGTGAAATAAAATGGATAGAGATGTCTCTCTGGTGTGAGAAACTGAAAGTGTAAATAAGAACCAAAATGTGTAGTAGATACTGTGAAACAGAAAGAAATGGTCAAAAGTAAAGGGTCATGGGGAAGATAAAAACTGAGATAATCAAAGGATAAAATGAAAACAAACCTTTGTAAATAAGGAGGGGGTGGTGGTTAAAGGGATGGGAGGTGAATGGGAAAGAAAAAGAGGAACCAGTATGTATCACGTGCAGGTATAAATTCCCTATGATGAGTTTGACCACTAAGTATGTCTAAATTGTACCAACAAACTTAATAATACAAAAAAAAGAGAATGGCTTTAAGGAATTTGAGAAGGCCGTGTAAATTAACATAACAGAAAATTTTCCAATCTAATGGTTTTACCCAAGTTTTCACAATATTTCTCTGAAAATAACCTCAGGGAGGCTGCAAAATGTCCAGAGTGGAACATTTTTACTGGAGAAGGGTGTAGTAACTCCACACACACTTGTCTTGCTTGGTTCAGAGTACTTACAACTTTAGCAGCTACATGATGCATTGGGTTCTGATGGTTTGCTAGTCAGCGGTCATAGGGTCCACCAAAGTGGGGAGACTCGGCAAAGAAAGCTAGCTTGCACCATTCTGGGGAGTTAATCTACTGGTATTACTTTCTACCAAATCCCAGATCAGATTTGGCAAAGAAATACTTTCAAAATGGTTTGAGTAGAGTGTATAATGACTCTTACTTCACATGCTAACACGTCATTTAGTTTCATTGATTTATAACCTATTCTCGCAACTTGGAATTTTGGATTATGAACATGTTCCTAAGAAACTTATTTCTTAGCAAATGTCTTCCTGCACTGGATTATATGCTTTCAGTTTAAGTAAAGCGTACACAAAATTGTTTAAATCAAATTAACCTTCCCTCCATTATCTACACCCATGCAGCTGAATTTAGCTACAGATAGACACAAGCATGTTGACCCCCCCTTCCTTTTAACTTAAGACATCTAACCTTGAATAGGTCTTTGAGTTTCCTGATTATTTTTATCTACTCACCTCTTCAATTTTCAGTCCTGGAAACTTCATACCTTCTACCTCTGCAGTCCTTCAAAAATTCCTTTCCCCAATCACCAAATATCAGCTGATTTCCTTATTTCTGTCAAGCTTATAATAGATCAGAAAAGGATTTCTGCACATTCCACTCTCTGCCTGTCCCTGTGACAATACCTTTTCCCTTGTCTGTCACTATTGATGTATGAATTATCCAGACCCCAAAGAGGACCTCCTCAAGACATGTACAACATTTCTGCTTTTTCTCCTGCATCATGAGCTTTCCCCTTGTGATTGGTTTGATCCTATCAACATACAACACTCCTATGATATTTCTTATTTTAAATGTGCAAAATATAATTTTGTCTTTTATTGCATAAATCCTCTTTACCTATTCCTTGACCAAAAAAAAAAAAAAAAGAAAAAAACTATTTGCATTGTCTAGAGGATGTCTCCAATTCTCTACAGTTTTAAACTCTTTCCCTGTCATAAGCCACATTTCCCAGACGGCTCCTCTCAAGATCACCAGTGGCCTATGTACCAAATCCCATAGTTCATCTTTAGAATTCACCCTACTTGATCTTTCTGCAACATTTAGCATACAAGGAGTATGTCTGAGCTTTTCCTTCTGCAAGTACCCTCTTAACCTGGATTTCAATCCTGGCTCTGAAATTCTCACTGGGATATCTTTAATCTCTTTTGCTGGCTTCTTTTCATCTTTTTTACTTCTCAGTATTGAAATGTAGAACTTCAGTGTTTGGAAAATTTTTTTCATTGTAAGAAATACCAGAAAGCAATTAATTTAGGTCCTGCAAATCTGTGTGTTTCTATGTGTCTGTTGGTGCATGTGTGTGCTTTGGTAACCAACAGACATGCTAACAGTCATAAAATTTTGTCTATTAAAAATGCTTACAGTACAATTTTATTGTCATTAGTGAGGCAGACATTAGTTTAATCACAGTTTCAAAACTGTGTTAATTGAATTTGAGTGACTCATTAACCAGATCAAGCTAAATAGGTAAGTTATAGCATTCAGATCTGTTGTCCTGGTAATTTTCTTACCTAACTTCTGAATTATTGTCTACACTTAATACACAGTGGGCAGAGCCAAAAAATACAGACTAACAGGAGCGGTCACTTCGAGCAAGACACACTCTATCTCTGGTCACTGCCTTGCAGAAAATGGTTGAAGCTGGATGACCAATAAGACTTAAGGCACAGCACAGAGCTGTCACAGGCATCTCTATCAATGCTTTATGAGCCCTGACTTAGGTGACTTTTGCGTTAGGATGTCTTAGGTGAATTGTTCACAAAGACAAACTGCCAAAGATTTTTAACTCCCAACCCAACTCTTCTTACTGTAGCATCAGTAAATTATGATCAATCAGGTTGGTCACACTGAGCTCTGTGGCGGATGGTACCATTCAGTGCAATGTGGGCCGCCCAAGAGATGCTCAGATCTCAATGTTTGGAAACATTGTTCCAAAAGTTAGAGGCACAAGTGAAATCATTGTTTTATAGATAAAAGATGATTAAAACTCAGATTAGCCTAGCTCTGTCTCCATGAGAAATAGAAAACAAATTGAGCCAACCATCCAATTTCTAGTTCTCAATATCTGCAGTTTAAAATGAAGGAATTAATCTAGATAAAATCTAAAGTTCTTATGGAAAATGCCTACCTGCTGTTGTGTAGAAGTTTTATTTGTATACTTAAATAATGAAAAGCTTTCCCATTTAAATTTAGGATACTTATTATTTGTTCAATATTACAGTTTGATAACTGATTCCAATTTTGATAATACATATATAACTCTAAAACAATCAATTTTACTGTAAGATAAAATGCAGGCAAAAGCTCCAACTCTTAAGTTTCATGTGTCTTTTTTGGTGAGGTTTTTGTTTCTGATTGCCATTTTTTGTTTGCTTGTTTGTTTTACAGAAATTCATTTGAAATTGATAGAATTTACATAGGCACAAATAATAAATCAAAACTACTTAATTTTTGAGTTCTTAAAGAGTATAAAATCATTGCCCATAAAAATCTATATTATGGAGAGAGACCACTTTAAACAGTGTGACTGGAATTTTGTTTCTGTGTACCTGGTTTCTCAAGGCTTTTCTCCTGTTGTCTGAGTCCTAGTAAAAGTTCAAATGTAAAACTTGGTTTAATATTCTATGAACAATATTTTGAGCCACTTGGATCATAGGTGCTATATAAATCTAATAAACAAATGGTAAATGTTAGAAAATATTAAAAATGATCATATTAAATGAAATTTCATTATGCTGTGTTTGACTTCAATAATGTTGATAAACCATAGCATGTGTACACTAAATTCATTGTCAATATAATACCAATTTACTCCATGTTATATACATGATTAAAATTTTCTAATCACCTTAGAATGGTCACACTTTTCCTTAATGTTTTACTAGTCTGTTGCTGTCAAAAAAGTTTCAGTTTTAATAATATATATTCTTCAGTAGAAATCACTGATGATCAGCTACGTTCTGATTTCAATTAATAAATTACTATTAATTTTACAAATTTGATTACATACTAGCCATGCTCTACACTCAAAGAGATATGTTTTATTAACTTTAAAACAAATATATTTAAAAGCAAGTTGACCATCTCCTAAAGGCTAGTAATTATTGATCTGAAAAAAATCTGAATTACCTCATTTACATCTGTGTTCTAAACTTCTCATTTGCTCTCCGCTCATCCTACAAAACAAACAGGCAAATTCATGAATTAGCTCTAGATATACATTTTAAAATCAACGAAAGAGAAAGTATTTTTCCAGCAATTCAACTTTGTATTTATCAAAACTTGGAGAAGGAATATCCCCATTACTTAGCCAATCAAACTAATAGCCAACTTGTCAGCTCGTACCACTTCCTAGAAAACATCTATTTTACTCATCATAAAAAAGAAGGAAACCATCTTTACTCTGACTCTTTTATTCCTGAGATTCTAGGGAAAGAAATGAGGATAACATAAGTTAGGTTTGGTGCAATTTATGCAGGAAATTTTACATATACTTAGCGCAAGGTTCAATTTAGACATGACACTTCCAATACCCAACCTATCTACCGGGAGAAGAATTGTTCTCAGTTTAATATCAGTGCCCTCGACAAACATAGAATGCTTTGAAAGTGACCAGGTGGAAAACAGAAGCTTACAAGCACCTGGACATCTAAAGACACCCACGGATTCACACCAGATGCCTCAAGGATTTTCTGCCCATTGAGGCACTAAACTTCCAGGGATCTTTGACCACTGAGGTTTACTGAGATCTTCCTGCCTAATATCCCTTCCTTTCTTTCAAGCTTGTAACAAGGCCCACTGCTCTTTGCTCTTTTAAGGTGGCCTTTTCGCCCTCTGTCTGACAGAACCCAGGCACAATAAATTCCATGCCGTGTTGCCTTTACACAAGCTTGATGATCTCAGTTGGTCTCTGCCCCACATCGTTCCTTGCATTTAAGAAACCTGTTTCTAGGAAATAGCTGGGAGATGTTTACTTTTCCATGAATAATAGTTAAAAAGTGAAAAAATAACACAGTGAGAGAGTAGAATTAGATTATGGAAGGCAAAATGTCCCATCGATTTGGGAAGTGTGTCATTCAATGGATTATCTTTAAATTAATGTTTTGATTGAATGGTGTACCCACACTAACATCCATAACCATGTATGTTTAGCACTGAATAGTGAATTCATGCTTTTTTACCTCCTGAGACTGAAGAATTGGAATTTTCCAAGAAAGGTGATAGTCTACAGTTTGGTCAAAGACTTCATGTGTATGTGTGTGTGTGTGTGTGTGTGTGTGTGTGTGTATACCCATGTCCTTGTCTATTTGTTTTATAGTACATGCATATCTGAGTAACAAGTTACCATTATTCTTAGCCTCTTGGAATACGTAGCATCGATTTGATAGAGAGGGAATATTATTAGTATGATACGGAGGAATTGGGTAAAGGGCAAAGGCCAAATTTAAAGAAAAATCATGTAACTAGATCTAAATGTATTCTATTCCTAGGTGAATACTAAATAAAGTGAAGTTTTATAGTTTCAAGCATGACTTAGTTACATTAAAGACATTATTTTCCAAACAACAGGAATTCTAGCATACTAGAATGTGTATAAAGATTCAGAATTAGTTGACTTTGTCCTCATTGGCCACTGTAATTCATTAACATTTCTTTTTTATTTTCTTTCTTGTCTGCAGTGTCATGCACACATGCAAATCAAAGAGCCTCATTTCTGAGGGTCTCCTGCCTTCTTGGGTCTTTTTTTTAGGGAAGAATCAATAATAGATAGTAAGATTCAATTAATGCATCCAGTAAGTCTAATGCTTGCAAAACTTGAAACCTCCTTGAGAGAAATTATAAGCATATATTCATGTAAACCCAAACTAGAAACTACATAAGTATTTCTGCTGTATTCATCTAGAAGTATATTTACCTATTTGTAGATTGCAAATAAATATTTTAATAAATAATTAGCATAAGAGTATAAACTTAATTGTCCTCTGAGATGAGAAAAGACATGTCAATACATTCTAACCGAGAAAGTTCTTTACATTAAAGGTCAGTTTGATGTATGGTTAGGCTTTGCATATAAGAAAGATATGTGTAAGTCCTTCTCATGATATAGGGACTAAGAAATATGTGGGGAAACAATCACTGAGCATGTTAAGAGCAAGGAGGGTAAGGATTTCATCAGCAAAGTGACTTTATTGGGTAGTTCATACACAGGGAGGGTCAGATTAGGTGAGGGCAAGACATAGTTTAACCCTCTGAAAGATGAATCATTTGGTTGTAGTCAAATGGACCCTCCTTTATTTTAGTCAGTACTTAAATGGAGAATAGAAGACATGGAATTTTATGCTTGGAATTTCCATAAGACACAATCTTATTTTCTCTTTTCAGAGAAAAGAAAACTTTAGAGTTGAGTTTGCACTCATCCACGCTTTCAAACATTTCCAAAGTACTCAGTATAGTAGCGATTACTAGTATGTTAGCAAGTCAATATTCCACATTTCCTGCTCTTGAAATTTTATTAACTTCATTCAGTCATGTACTCCTCTGGGCATCCACTCACACATACACACACACACACATGATCACATGCACATGCACACATAATTGAGACCAAATGATTTGGGGATACTGACCCTCACCTATGCATAAGCCTGGAAGACTTTAAGGTGTTTTGTCCACCCACAAATATGCTATGTCTTATGCTTATTTTATTTTTAGCACTTAAGGTCTGAAGTGACTACATCTTGAAATATATATATATATATATATATATATATATATATATATATAACTGCATTGCAAGAATTGATTTTAAAATACCAGAGTCATGCTATGGTATGAGTACACCCTCTTCAGAATCTGTATTGAAATCTAATTGCTAATGTAACAGAATGAGGAAGTGGTTCTTTCAGGAGTGATTATCACAATAACTTTGCCTCTAGGAGTAGAACTGGTATTCCAATGAAAAATGTCCACCCTTTGCTGTTGGTGACGACATGGACAACAGATGCCATCTATTAACCTAGACTGGCTCTTGCCAAACACCAAGTTTGCCAGTGTCTTGATCTTGAGCTTCCCTGCATTTACAAGTGTAGGAAATAAATTTCTGATTTTGGTACTCTACCTACGTTATGGTATTTTGATATTGCAGCCCAAAATATGAAGTATGAAGGTGAGAAAACTTAAACTTCTACCTCCATTTTTGGCATCCCATAGGAGCCAAGCAAATGTCAGGCTTGAGCCTCCTCTATATTTGCAATACATGCATCAGTAAATTTTCCTGGACATGTAAAATTTTTATCTGCTCTTCTCTTATTTGCTGCTGAAATCCTCCTAATTAACCTATAGAACCTAAAGAAGCATTCCAATTAGAGTACTGAGCATAGATCACGGTTCTTTTTATGTGTTATTCTACACCAGTCACTCATAAAACACTTCTGTGCATAATACAGATCACTTCTTTGTATAATACAGATTGACCTTTTAGTATTCTAAAATCTGTCTATAATATGACACAGTTTCTTATTAGCATAATACTAACTTAATTAACTTTGAGTATTCCTGTTACTTTATGTAAATTCAATGCTATTCCTTCAGAGTAAAGTAATTGGCTTCTCAATATAATGCATATTGTATTAATTATAATATGTCTTCTGAACATGACAGAATACATGTCCCTTAAATTATCTCCATTTGAAGTTAGGGAGGTTAAGGTGCTACCTCCAAATTCATATTCTCTTTTAAATTAGAATTTATTTCTGATAACCTTAATTATTTAGCCAAAATTATATATTTCTCTAAGATAATCAGTGTGTCAAGGAAATCCATATTATCTGCAGAGACTAAGTAGGACTATTCAATCAAGTTTGTTTTAAAACTATTTCAAAGAGAATTATAAAGAAAAATAACTTGGTATTTGGACATCTGTTTGAAAAATACTTTTTTATGAGTTCACTGAAATATTTGAAAGAATTTTATAGATTTTTGAACTCCATGACAAATAAGCTAGATGCTTTTTTACTACGCACCAAAATCTACTTAGAGTGTAAGTAAAGCTGGGTAAATATGATGTCATTTGAAAATGTAGCATTCAAGGTCCTGTTTGCAGTTGCCTGGGCACTGCCTTCTGTTACTGGGAGTGATGGAATTTACTTAAAGTAAATTTCCTTTAAAAAGTTTCCTACATCATCTCTCTGTCTTTAAGAAAAAGAAAAAAAAAAGTTGAGTTTATGTTTGGTGGGCCCCTGTCAGATCAAATGTATTTTGCTGTGGTCATTCCCATCAGAAAGAAATACCAAGCATATATACCAGTGGATTCAAACTAGAGACTATTCAAGGACTTGGATTGAGCTGCTCTTCCCAGATGGATCAGAAAGAGAAGATGGCATGACTTGCCAAAACCACAGAATGACTTGATTTAAGAATGGGCCCTAGACCCTGACATCAGGTCAGCACAATTCAGACCAGCACAATTCAGTACTAACAAATAACATAATATATTGTAGCACATAATAATTGAATTCAGCTTTTCTAAACATCCCAGTATAGAAAGGATCAGATTAGCACTAATGCTAAAATTATAAAATTCACTTCACAAATGCTTCATAATGTAGTGCTATTTGTAATAAACTTACACCAATTGATACTCTTATCTGTTCTTTATCAAACAGTACTTGACTTTAATATTAAAGCAAATGTACAAATAAAACATATGATTGTGGAAATCTGATTTTAAACACACTGCTCAGTCAATAATTATAAGAACTTGAATTCTTAAATCTTTAAACTCATGGTCCTCTAGCTAAATTAGTTCAATAGATAAATACTCCATAAGTAGCTTGGGAAAAAAAATGGTGCCTCTTGATTTAGCATATATATTTATATATGTTCTTTAATTAAATATTTTAGCATGCATAATACTAACATATAATATATTGTGGCACAGAATAATAAAATATTCTATAATAAATATTACTTCATATATAATTATGTATAATATTAAAACTAATTGTGTATGTAATCATATATTATACATCATTATAACATATAATAAATAACTTAGCACAATTCATTATAGCTCAATCTTGGAAGTGGCCTATATGTTCATCAATAAGCGAATGGATACATAAATTGCATATTTACAGAATGGACAACTACTCTGCAATAAAAAGGGTAAATGAGTCAAGTTTCAGGAAATCAATGCAACTTGATGTCATAATGCAAAATGAAATAAATTAAATATACAATCTTAAATATTTCCTGATTTCTCTTAGATGAGAAACCCAAAATATATGTAAGAAGCAAATAAAGGATAGACAGTAGGAAGATCATTCTTCTGAAAAAGGGAAGGTGACTGCAAGATAGAGGGAGGGACTGGATGAAATAAAGAGGTATGATGTGTTACGCACGTGGGCCAACTTCTCCCGAGCAATTAATCATTATGTACTGCAAATATGTACCAATAAAAATAAAAGCTAAAATAATTGAAAATACAGATGTATGTCATTTAACTGTTTACTTACACAATCATTGAAAAGTTTTCTTTATAATGATAGCATTTCTTTTAATATTTCTTAGAGTTTTCTTCTTCCTTTCTCTTCCATAATTAAGGGTTACAATGGTAGAGTTTTTCCTAAAGAAGAAATTAAAGGTCATACAAATTTAACTTTCTGAACACTGCAACTGCGTTTGCATCGTGCAGTCCTGAAAATTCTGGGACCTAATTGAATGGTAAGGGAATGATATCTAAGCGTAACTAGGTCTCTTGCATTTTTGCAGGAGAAGTTGGAAATCTGACCATGAGGTTGAGTGAATTATGAAACTGTGTGATGTTAAGGGGCCACGCTCACACCGAGATGGAGAAACTTACTCTGTGAGAGAGAGAAACAACAACAACAACAACAGAATAAGAATGTCTAGAACAAGAGAACCATAGGAAACCAACATTTTTCCCAGATAGCTGAAGGGAAGAGAACATGGTTTCTCAGTGTGCAGTCAGTTTTTATTTGAGATACAACTGAAACTATTTTCTTCTTGTATGAGAAATGTAAAAATATACCTACCAAGCTGTTTATCTTTGGTCAGAAAATTTGAGTGCAATTTTTTTTTTTTTTTTACAGTATCAACAATTCACATTTTCTGGAACTTCACATATAAAAACCTTACCTCTTTGGTGAGCACTGAAGTGCTGGTTGCATTTATACACAGGTGTGGGAGTTAAAATTGAATTAGAGGTAAAAGAAAAACCTGAGTATCATTAAAAGGGAACCATTTTGTACTTAAAAGCATCCCTTTGAAAAGATGAAAATACAATTCAGACAAAAAGGAAAAATAAAAATCAGAATAAGAGAATTTGTATTGAGAAAACTAGAGGAGAAATGTAAAGCTTCATACTATCATTTTGACATTTTAAAATGGCAGTGAAACTTGACAAGTTTCTTAAAAGCCAAAGACATAGTTCCCATGTGACCCAGAAATTCTGCTTTTTTCTATAACCAATTTTTATCAGTACTATTCATAATACCTATACTGCAAAAATAGCTTGGATGTTTCCATAACAGTGAAATTATGTTTCTGTAAGAGTGTAATTACAGTAGCAGCTCAAGAGACATGCTGGCTTTATCCAGCCGTGGGTGTGGGTGAATAGATACAGCAGGCGTCTAGACAGATAGATAGAAGGATGGACAGATGGACAGATAGACCGATCTGCCCTATAGTGATAAACATTGAGTCATCAGTAGGAAAGTGAGCAGATTGTTAGACCATACTTTCCTATGAAATAATTCATACACAGAAGTTTAAATATGACATGGGTTATTTTATATGAATATCCCAACTTTATAATAATTTGGGATATTCATATAAAATTATAAATAAAATTATAACTTATATGAATATCCCAAACTTATATAATTTAAAGAATAAAGTAAAGGGGAGACGGTAGAAAAAAAGGAGGTAGATTTTTTTGGAGATAATTGGAGATAAAGAAGGGAACCACAGGATGGGAAAAGAGGGTTAAAGAGGGGGAAAAAGAATAAAAAATGACCAAATTTACCTCTGTCTCTATCTCTACTCTGTCTCTATTCCTGTCCCTGTCTCTATCCCTGTCTCTGTCTCTATCCCTATCTCTGTCTCTGTCCCTGTCTCTGTCTCTATCCCTATCTCTGTCTCTGTCCCTGTCTCTGTCTCTATCCCTATCTCTGTCTCTGTCCCTGTCTCTATCCCTGTCTCTGTCTCTATCCCTGTCCCTGTCTCTGTCTCTATCCTGTCTCTGTCTCTATCCCTATCTCTATCCCTGTCTCTGTCTCTATCCCTGTCTCTGTCTCTATCCCTATCTCTGTCTCTGTCCCTGTCTCTGTCTCTATATCTCTAGCTCTAGTTCTATCTCTGTCTCTATCATCATGTAACTATCTATACATATATATTGAAATAGATGTCCACTTTCTAAAACGATACTATTGCTGTATATAATAGAAAAGAATAATAACTAAAACAAATAAAATATAAAACTAATAAAACTTATATACATGTGTGACTGATTATAGCACCATTATAAACAATACCTAAAAATCGGAATCAATTAAATTTTCCAGCAAATGTAATTAAACACAATGTTTATTCCATACTATTGGTTTTCATGTGGAACCAAGAATGTTTTGCTTATGTGCTATAATATAGATAAACATTGAAAATAATATTCCAAGAAAAAAGATCAATTGGTCACAAAGATTTTATAACACATAATGCCACTTGGGTTAACTGTCCTGACTAGGTAAATGTAGTGTTTTTGTTTTTCTAGTATCTTGGGGCAATAAAGACTGGAGAATGCTGTTAAGGGGAATGGAAGTTCTTTTCTAATGATGAAAAGGTTTTAAAATTATATGATTATTATTGCATAACTGTGAATGCACTAAAAATACACTGAATTACCTACTTTACAGAAGAAACTACAATGTTATATGAATTACATCCCATGAAAGTTATTTGAAACTAAAATAATAAGACACCTAAGACATCATAGGTGAGCTCATTTTTTCTGACCTCAAAGCTGAATAAAACGTTAATTTTCTGTATAGAACATCAGTTTTATGGAACTCTTCTGCACCTGTTAGTCCTTTGTGGGGGTTGCCTTAATAGCCAGGTAGCAAATGAATATTTTCATAGTAAGGATGAAGTATGAAGGCTTTAGACAACATTTAAGCAGATGGGTTTAGTACATTTGGAAAGAGGACTGAAAAACAATTATTTGCTTTTTAAATCAATTACCACTTCATGCTGCTGATGAAGGGACTTAATAATATATTGTCAGTGTATATAATATTTATATGCTAATAATTCATTTAATGGTGAATATGCCTTTGCTATCTAAAGTTTGTGTAGATAACATTCTTTACAATAATATTTAAGGACAAGACTATGGGGGCTGGGGGTTTAGCTCAGTGGCGTAAGAGCCTGCTTGGCAAATGTGAGGTCATGAGTTCGATCCCCGGCACAAAAAAAAGAAAAAAAAAAAAAAGGACAAGAGTATGCTATCTTCATCTCTATTACAGGTTTGTACTATAATCATGATAATAGCAACTGCTTAAAATAAGTCAATTCCAACTCTTAGTCTTTTGAAAATAAGGTTCCTAACCATCACACATATTTGAACATGGAATTTATAAATGTCAGCACATTGTACCTCCAAGTTGATGTGTCAAATCAGTATGTGTAGGTATCAATGACCATTATATTTTCCTCAATGTTGATCATGACCAAACCATACCACTGGCCTACAGTTTTTCTGTTGATTAGGAATTTTTTTATTAACCCAGCAAACATCCGAAGCACAAACAAATCAATGGGATATGTATGCATCAACCCATATATTATATTTAAAGTTCAATAAAGTTTTCATGTGCAACTCTGCTTTTTCATAAATGTGACAACCTATTTTAAATTTTTAAAAATGTTAAATTTACCTTCTATTAAATTTGGAGAAATAAATTACAACTCATGCTTTCTCCTTTTTATTGTGTCAATTTATAGCTCTACTTATTTCTGGCAGGCTAGTAGTTGGTGTATACAAAATCCATCATAACCAACTATTAACCATAGTGTGTGAATAAAAATAAGATCCAAAGAAAGTCAGTCATTAAAATGAACCAAATGGCTATCATTTTGTGTTTCAGATAAGAGCCGTTTGTGAAAAGAGATTACGGAATTCTGCAACCAAGTGATGAATAATTGCTTGATTTTCTACAATAATGATAAAAGTTCATGTATTCACTTAAGATTGATATGAGAATGTTTTGCATCACTAATTTGTATTTGTTTAGAAATTCGCACTGCTCATTACTGAAGCTTCAGTTTTATTCTTAATTATAGTCAGATTTTTAACTACCGTTCCTGGCCCATGACACCTCTTTCTCGAAGGGAAGGCTCCATCATGACACTCCCATGATGCTTCCCGCTGTCTACGTGCCTAATAAATACACCAGGTTTTAGAGGCCACCTATTTGTGCTTCTTGTTTAAAAAAAAAATTCTTTTCTAAAAAATGACATTAACCTTTAATTCAGTTCTTTTATCTCTCTTGCTCTAGGTTGCTCTAAAGTTCTCTCAGCATAAAATCATGCAGCATATTATAATGGATCTCAGGCCGGTGGATATGAACCTCAAAGGAAATGGGAGCATTATGGCCTGCACTGCTCACACAGACAACAGAAAAAGTAAGCTCTGGATGTCTGAAGCACTGAAAGGAATTGGTTTAAAAGTTATAATAGTGCTTACAAATTTCAAACCTGTATTACAGGAATATGTTAATAAAGACTGTGCTCCTTCAAAGTGGACTTTGACTTTTCTTTATCTCATAATGAAACAAAAATTAGATGGAGCCTGATGATACGGTGCGGAGTACATAAAAACATCACCACCACACCAGTTGTTCCTAAGATACTGAGCCTTGGGTTAGATGTGGAATAGTAAATTTCACTGCAAGAAATTCTCAGACACATTTTATCTCCCTATAATATGTATGCTTGGCATTTCCTTTAAATTATATGTGTTCACTCAGAACTCTTCTATCATTTTTGTGATTTTTGTTCTTATAAAGAAATAGATCTTACCTATGAAAATAAAAACTTGTTAAAAATTTTAAGTGAACTGCAACTAGTAGGTAGCAATAACATTACATCATGAATTAGCATTGCTGGTTTTATCTCACTCACATGCAGTAGATGAGTAATTCATATGTACTATTAACTGAGGCAGAACATTTTCTATGAAGTGGTGGTAATTGTTAGCATTGTCACAAGAAGAAATCTTTGAGTGGTCAAAGAAAAACGTACCTGGTTAACAGCAGTCTGACTTTGGTTGACAGAGGAAGCATCCTCCCCTGCCATGGATTATTTCCTCAACAAATGTGTGACACAGACTGGCTGGAAATAGACTTAATCAAGGAATGTATAGGGCCTCAGTTAACATCATTTTGCCTTTTTTCTGGTCGCTTCTTTCCCTTCTTTCTCATGCTTTCCTTCCTGGGAAGATGACCTGCACGGATTACATGGAAAGTTCTCATATCTTTGACACGGGATGAGGCGCTTGCCAAAAAGAAAGAGGAGAGAGAAGGTGCAAGAGGCCAGATTGCTTAATTCTAGGGCTCTGTCCTTGTGAGACTAACTCTCTTGTTATTTTTCTCTACAAACAGTGACACCTCACAATCATCTCCTAGTATCTCTATACCTTCATAAGGTAATCCTTTGGGAAAAAATTTTGTTTTATTTACTTTCTGGTAATATATCTGTTTTTATTGGGCTACAAATGATTCCATTGCATAATACAAGATCAAATAGAGAGCTTCATTGTTTTTTGTTTTGTTTTGTTTTTTTGCAATGAAGTGGAAAAATTTATCAGATATCTGTATCTAATCCCTGCAGAATAAAAATATTGGGAGATTCACTAAAATGCTTCATATATTATTTTTTTTCTTTTTTTTTTGATGACATTTTTGATGGCCTGTGGCCAAAGGTGACTTCTATTCAGAGATGGGAAAATGCCACCCTAGGGAGTTTTTGTAGCTGGCCTCTGGTTCACTCTTCTCAGGCAGAGATGTCTTATCTTGGTAAGAAAGAGTCTAAACACTCCTAAACAAATTGTACTGAGAAAAAATGTTCTATTTATATCCCAACAAAATGAATAATGAAGCTCCTTGCACTTTCAATAGTTTTTAAACAAATAATCATAAGATATATTTTGAGTTGATATTTATAGAGTTATGGAATAACTGTTGGATCCATATAGATGTTTATCGTATTAAATTTTTGAAACGATAAAATTGTTATTTAACCCATGAGTCAAAATCACATATTTATATATAATCATAATCTTATTTTTCATCATGCTATCATTATTCTGGCTACTTGAATATCATCCATCTTATTCATTGATTCAAATGCTCTATTCTGTAAACAAATGATATCTAAATTCATTTCTGCTTCTTTCTAATATTCCCTGTAATATTGCACTACTCCTAAGGCCAAATACCCTGAAATTTTGGCTCAGTTCCATTTTAGGTCACTCAGACACTAGCAACTCATTGACAAATTTAAGTGGAGTTTAAAAATAAGCAACACAAAACACGAAAGGCCTGACAGATTTGATTTATGAGTTCAGATTAACATAATTAGAGTACATATCTTAAGGATAAGAAAATAATTCAAAAGGGAATGATAAGTACAGCTAGTACAATTGTGTGCTACAGTGAATTACATCATAAAGACATAAGAGATAGATTTGAGGAAAGCTTAACATCTCACTACAAAGAAACCTACAAAAGAACATTTAGTCTAAGGATCAAAAATTGTAACAAGTGAACTCTCGCCAGCTGTGAGGTAGTCTCTCTCTCAGGGGAAATAGTGAAGACCCAAAATATCTCATTTGCTAGCAACAGAATGAATCTAAAATATTGAAATCATTTTATTCAGATAAAGATATAAGCTAATTCATGAATTATATTTCACCCTTTTATGTTAACATTTCATTTTACATTATACACATGCATGCACAACTTGAAAGAATTCTAGGACGAAGGAGAGTAATTTAATTCTGAAGAAAGGACATGTTAATTTCTCTTTGCTTGAACTTAGCGAAATGCAAAATCAGAGCGAGAAGCTATTTCTTTTAGAAACAAAATTTTGAAACAGAGTGGCAGTCAAATTAAAATTAAAAAATTCCCACTGGCATTTGACCAAAGATAGGACGACGAAACCCAGAAATGACCCTAATATTAGGTTAACTGGAACTTTCATTGGCTCGATGAAAGGAAGACTTCATGGCTCCTGGACACCTCATGCACCAGGAATTTATACCTCTTCTAAAAGGGATACTAATGATGTGTAAATTCCATCATCTCTGGTTTCTCTTACCCGTGTGAGTTAAATCTTTCCAATTTTCAAGAACCTAAAGTTCTTAGAATAAGCTTCACTGATGTTTTGTAATGAGAAAAAAAGTAGGGAAAAGTCATATACTAGAGTGAGACAGTCCTTAGCATGACACATCCACTCTGTTTCTCTCCATTATGTTAAGCAAAGGGTTTTTGACAGGGTAGATCACTTACACCTATCTCATGTCATAATTTGTAATATGAACTGTTGCTCTTCAGTTTTCATTGGGTGCTGAACAATGAAATGAGCGCTTCACTGCAGTATGGAGGCCAAAATAACCTTTGCTGGAAGTTTTAACATAAAAATGTGAACCTAAGAAAACTTTGCTTGCTAAATTTGTTTTTAAGTACAAAAGATACATAATTTTCTAGATTTTTGTTGCTGTTGTTAACCGCTAAACTGGAAGTATTCTCATCTGAAATGTAAATTTCAATTCTCATTCCACCCAGATGGTCAAAAGTAGTGATATGATGATTCGTGAGATGGGAAAGGCAGGCAGTTATGCTAAGACAGTTTCATTTCAGTGGAATTCTGAGTAGCTAGAGCTTCCCTCTCAGTTAGATCCTGCAGAAACTGAGTGCGGAACCCAAATGGCATCATCTTATGTTTCCTTACCATATTGAACACATGTCGGACTCAAATATATATTGATTCTCTTCCTTCATATGGTTCCTACTTAATCCATTTAATGTTCTCAGAATGAATGCAGACTCCATTATAAACTTTAAATAGATTAAAGCTTCACACTTCTTAGCAGCTCTATATACAAATGGTATCTAGGTATATTTATCTCTTCAAATATTTGACAGACTGAATGAGTTTGACTTTACATATCAGAAATGAAACTACACTATGTATGTCTAATGAGGTCAAGAGATATGTTTTGGCAAAATCGAGAGAAGTATTATTTTAAAGTACTTGTTTGTACATTGGAAATGAATGCGGAGTTAAAATTTCATTTGCCTTTGATAAAATTTAACAAGAAGCTGAACGTCACTCTAAAATTATCAACTATCTGACTAAAGATTCATTTCTTAATTATAAATTTAGTTAACCTTAAGATTTTAGTACCTCTAAGGTACTCTGAGCTTCTCTGAGGTATTCTGATTTGACCAAAATAGCCATTCGCCCACTCTGCTTTCTCTTTCTGCTGGACTATGTTTTAAAGAGATAAAAAGTGTAATGATTAGATTACTTTTTAAAACTTGATAGTAGTCCAGACAGCTGAATTTGCACAATGGAGTCTAATAATAGAAATGGAAAAATTTTTCTCTAGGACATTTTTTATTCTTTGATAGTCACTTTGTAGAACTCTGGACTAAGAATATTATAATCTCTCTAATACAATAGGTTATATCAGTCATGAGTTCATTAATGCGAATTAATTTCATAAGTAATAGCTTGTAAAATGCCAACAAGTCTATGAAAATAAATTTATAGATTTTACTAGAAAAATTTAAAAATAAGGGGTATTAATTAAAATATTTACATTCCCTTTCATTATAATAATGAAAATATGCATATATATGTGTACATACACATGTATATATACATATACATGTATATGTGTGTATATATATATATATATATATATATATATATATATCACTTTTTGAGACAGAATCTCTCTATGTGGTTTATTCTGGTCATGAACTAACTTTGTAGCCGAGGCTGGCTTTGAACTCATGACAATCCTCCTACCTCACCCTCCCACGTGCTAGAATTACAGGCATGTGCTACAACACCTAACTTATTTCTAGAAAATGTACTGGTTTGACATGATTTTTAAGAGACATACTTGACATGTATATTGCTTAAGTTGTTTTCAATCATTTATATAAAAAAATTTCTACCAAATCTTCAGGCTGTGTTAATTTTTTAGATACAAATTTGAGGTGATTTCACATATATATGTATGTGTTACACAGACACATACATGGAAATATATAGACACTTACATGTAAACATCTGCCCATACAAATATGTACATAGATATGTGTGTGTGTGTGTGTGTGTGTGTGTGTGTGTGTGTATAGTATTGGAAATCAAATATATTAAACCGGTCTTATCACACAATGTAAACTAAGCTAAAAATAAGTTGTACAATGTTCCTCCTTTAGAAATATGGTGTTTCACAGAAATCGAATTGCATGCAATAAAATTATGATTTATACATACTATATATTTGCCAAAGATCTGATGCATGATGACTTTTAATTTGGTTTTATTTTTAGCATCTTACTGGTACCTTTTGGGATCTACATGTGTCCTTTAAATGATAGTATTTATAATTAAATATGTTGCTATCTAGCATTGATGTTAAATGGCCACTTCATAGCTGACTTATTACAATTTATATATATTCTCTGGATTTTTTTTTACCTAGAAAACTCATTTATAAATAGCTTTTCTTTTCAATACAATGTCTTTGGTTCTCAAAGCCCTTATGGAAATAATAAAATAGTACTTATGACATTTAAATAATCTGGTTATTCAATCATTAAGAGGCAACTGCAAGTTTGCCAAAGGAAAGAGCTCAATTCCTTTTTCTTAGTTGAGTGAAAGTAAAGTCCAACAACACTACCTCTCCGTGCAAGAGCACTGAAATATGCTCTATGCCTAGTTTTGCAACCACCATAGTCTAAATTTCTTTGGTGTCTTCAAAGGAAATAAAATGTATAAGAGACCTTTCATCACTTAGGTTTTAATTTTATCTCAAATTATGGACAAGCTTTCAGTCATATATTCAATCAATCAATTATTTGAAGCGTATTACCCCTATGCCTGTCATAATATTAATTGCCAGAAAATATCAGTAATTGGACCCAAGAATCTCACAGTCAAATGTGAATAATGATCACCTCCTGTAATCTACCTGTCATCTCATTACACTTTTAAAATGATTTGCAACCAAACTCATGCTAAGCTTTCAATATTCCTTCTATTTTTCCCTTTTCTTTCTTTTCATATCTGGCAACTGTCTACTGTTTTCTCACACAAGTCAAATAACTTCTGTTCATTATGAAGACTTTATCAGAGTCCACCTGCTGATGGCTGGACCATGTTATGCAGCCATCACATGAATCCATGCGGCCACTCTGACTAGAAGCCTGTCCACCGGTCTTGATTTTTCCTCTCACCAGAAAGCAACTGGCCAGGAGGAGATCCTCTCTGATTATTAATGTGTCACTAAAGTTGATCTCGGGATTTAGGAGACTATCTACTGCAAGAAAATACAGAAGGAAAACATATTGAAATGCATATCACTGGCATATGAGCTTGCAGTGAGCTTTCTTTTATGGAATTTCCGTTTCTCCAGAATGTGTATCCTAATAATAGACGTACAGGGAAGTTGCTGTCAAAATATTAGATTGGAACACATTCCAACAATTTCTTTTTAAAACAATAAAATATAGTACTTTGTTATTAAAGTTAGAAACAAAACATAACAAAAGTAAATCACAGACAATCAACAGTATAAGCACCTGGCATTTGAAATCTGTGTAAGATGCCATTTCCCAAAGCGGTCTTCTGTCTCTTGAGGTTGTTATTTGGCCACTTAGGTTAAATAGCACAAAAGGGATTGATCTAGTGCCTGGCAGCCGAATGGTGCACTTTCAGCCTGGTATCTGTCAAGATAGGAAGAAGATAATGCCACTTTCCCTCATGTGCAGTGAGGCCAGAGCAGCGAGGAGGCAAGTTGAAAGCGTACAGCTCACATGGCTTCTCCGAGGCCTTCTTGTCCTCAGAAAAATGCAGTTTCTGAAGATTGGCGGGGTGCTCAGAAAAGAGTCTCTCACTCATGCAGGCACGCACATGCAAAGCAGAGCAGAGAGAAAAAAGACTGAAAAGTCATCTATGATAAGATTGAGGAAAAACTGAAACTTCTTACCTTAAAAAAGTAACTACATCTGAATTCATTTTAATTAAATAGGCCAAAAATAGTCAATAAAGTTAAAAGGAGATTTGTAGAGAAGTCTTTTTAAAGCAATAATACTAATATTAAAATA
This sequence comes from Hydrochoerus hydrochaeris, assembly GCA_004027455.1. Lineage (NCBI taxonomy): Eukaryota > Metazoa > Chordata > Mammalia > Rodentia > Hydrochaeridae > Hydrochoerus > Hydrochoerus hydrochaeris. Next base: position 607,616 of record PVLA01000037.1, on the reverse strand, counting down.
AAAGTATAAATTATTCATAATCTAATCACCTAAAGACAAAAACTATTATTACATATTAATGAAAACATTCATGCACTCTTACATAATAACAAATTTTATATGTAGTAGATAGTTTTAATTATAGTATCAATCCTATTTCTAGTTTTGTCTTAGCTGCCAAACAAGATTTTATGATGTCTATGGAGTTTGGTATGTTTTATTTTATGAAAATGAAGGAAATTGTTGTGTCCAATCCTAGGCTATATTAATCCTGCACTGACTATCTTTATAATAAATACCTATCTATTTAGGATAAAATACAGGGGTAGAATTTTATTTAGGGCTCTTGTTATGTGCTGGCATGGAGCTAGTTTAAAAGTCTAAAGTTACAAATCCAGAAATGTTTGTTGAGTACATCAGCTGAAACAACTCTCTGCGAGGTCTTTTCATCCTTCAGTATTTGTTTAATAAATTCAAAGTTTTGCTTCCTTGCTTATATCCTGCAAGTCTTTAAGTGAGGTAGGACATGACCCTTCATAGTCTGTGCCCACACTTTTTAAAAAGAAATGACATAATACATTCAATAGTGTCTTTTCATAGCAGAAACATGAAAAACCTGGCATTTTTAAAGTTTTATGCACATATAGTCTTTGGAATTACATATATCACAATATCTGCAAATTTACTAAGTAAATGTCTCCGTCATTACAAGGCAGATAAAATGAAATTTTGCCACAAGTCTGACATATCCTATTCTCTTTTAGCTAGTCTTATTTCATCCCATAGTTTGTTTTTGACTCAAGCCTTTTTAATCTAATCAAATTTACTTGTAATGATGACACAATGAATGGATTATATTTCATCATTATTATCAAGAATTTTGTTAGTTTATCTCATTATTATAAAGATTATTACATAATCTTTATTTACCTCCTTGTTTTGAAATCGCGCTATTCTATATTTACTGAGTGTGTATATATTATCAGATTCATTTATGGTTTTCTATTGATGGGTGCTTCATTATATACATGTGTTATATTACTTTAAAATATTGTTGCCTTCATATGGAAGCATCAGCTTCTGTTACCCAGTTCTCCTTTAATACATTTTTTGAAAATATTCTTGTTTATTTATTTTAACACAGTTTTGAAAACATACAATAATTTAAATTGCTATTATATAAAATGCTTCTTAGGAGCTAGTCCATCCACTCAAAGATTAAATTAAGCACAGCCTATTGCTGCGCAATTCCAGTAATATTTGAAAATTGAATTCAAATTTGACTTCTTAAAAATAAATGTTTTTAAATGTTAGAAACAAAATATGTTTTAAAATTCCTTTTCTGAATTTATTTGAAAGACTCGTGCATTTAAGTTTATCTTTGGAAATGACACAGGGGGCGTTACTTTAAAAAGTCATATTTCTCTTCTATTTCCTCCCTCTAATTAATATCCAGTCTAATAATTTCTGTACTGCAAGGAACTAATATATATATATATATATATATATATATATATATATATAGTGTTCTTTAATAATATCAAATTACAATCTAAATGTGTACTTGGCTAAAGTAAGGATTCTAAAATAGTAAAAATGACCATAGAAATCATTTCTAAACATATTATATTATATAAACTGAATCATTAAGAAGTGGCATGTGACAGAAATAAGAATAACCTGAACAATATCATAAAGAGATAACATAAAATTCATCTAAAATTAGGCAGTAAAACTTTAGGATTACATTGAGACAAAATACACATGTTTCATTCTTAGTAGTTAATATAGGAGTAATAAAATTTACATAAGCTATACATTAAAATGTTAAAAGAAAACATTGCACAATTCTTAAAATGAATGTTCTGGGATATATGAGGAACAAATGAAGTACAATGCACTTCAAAATCTGATATTTTTAGCATTTTCTGTATTTCCTCCTTTAGAATTACAAAGCATATCACAGAATTAACATCCCCTAGGTAATTGTCAAGACACAGCAGAGGAAGGAAGTCAAGATACATAACTATTTCTGCTTCAGAACAGTTAAGATACTAGATTTGTAGTTCACTGATGATAGAGTCCTGGAAATGCATAGCTAAAAGAGATATAATGGAAATTTGACTTTTATCCCTACAAATGAAAACTAAATGCTAACAAGGTTGTTTGCAGTTTCAAAACCAGAGTTAATACCATAAATTTTGAACTAGATGGTTTTTGGTTACATGTTTTGCTCTTAAATAGCAAAATCTTAGGAAATATTTAAAATTAGACCAAAATTCCAATTATTATAAGGTTTATAACATTTCTTAAATACACACTTATCAACAGAAATTTTAATTACCATCATTTTATGTAATTCTGAAAAACCAATAAATTTTTATTTAAATACAAACAATACTAAAACTATATAAGCATTGGTTTAATATGAACATAATTTTGTCGCTAAAACAAAATCAGCTTTTATTAGTTTAAATTAATATATTTTTCTAATCTTGAAAATCATATATCAGAATAATTTAGGTTAAGAAGAACTTTCAGATAGACTAACTGCTTTTAAAATTCTACTCATTTTAAAAAAGTTATTAGAAAATTTGGGTCTCTTTGGTGAAGTGGTATCCTCTAGGTTTTTCACCTCTCTAAATTCCTACTGTAAAATAATTGAGTAACAACCATTCCATAAAATTTTAGATATGTTCAAAATTGTTAGGCCAAAACTTATAGTATTTAGGACATTGTGTTAAAAATTGGAATCTTTTAAAACAATATTACATTTTCAGTAATTACTAATAGAAGGAAAAGAAATCCAACCATCCCCAAAACTGCAAAATGTTTAAAAATACAAATAAAAATTCTGAAATAACAAAAATACTTTTCATTATTTTGACACAGTGAGGAATATATAATGTTAATTTAAAACCAACGCACACATAATATCAATTCTATTGTGTTTAAGGTGCTACTACATTATTTTGACATATGTAACTGTGTAATAGTATTACTCTTCAGCTGGGTTGTATTCTTTAGCATATACTGATTACTCAGCTTAAGAAAATTTGTCACTGGCTGAAGAAGTGGTTTCTTCAAATCAGTGTTATGTTACTAGGAAGTTTGCATGCTATTTCATCTGGTACTACAGATCTTAACAAGGTGAAATAAATCAATCCCTAAAATATAGACAGATATACTAATGTACAAAATGTCTAGAACTTCTGTTTTTAGGCCTATTTCAAGTCTATGTCCAATTAGAGAAGAATCTTAATAAATTGCACATAATTTCCATAAAGAAAAAAAACATATTTATTACATTTTTAATTGTTTGCATTGCTGTATCAGTCATATTGCTGAAGGCATATGTCAAAATTTCTCCTTTTTATGAGATTTTCAGAAGAACTAGATTCTCTTTTTCTCACATTTATAATCTAAACTTTGAAATAATTCTCACTCACAAGATTTTGCTCTGTGTTATAAGTGTTATCTCTCCTTGACAATTAATAGCCTTTTGATGGTAAGCACTACAGCCAATATTTATATCTACACACAGAATTCATTAAGATGGGAGGACAGGTGACAGTGGATACAATTTTGCAAATGGACAGCTTAACAAAAATGTCACTCTACTGGGTAGTACCAATAAGTACTTCTGTGTATTTGTGTACCAAAACTCAGGTTATTTATCTTATTATGAGACTAATTATGGGGAAGAGAAATCAAATGTTGAAGTTCTAACAACCTGTGGTTCAAAATTAGAATATACATGGAGATAGAGCCTTTAAACAGGTAACTGTAATAAGATAGTACTTTTAGCAGGTCTTTATCTAATATGACAGACGTGATGGGTGTGAAAGAGAGAGACAGAGAGAAGACAGGATCATATGAAGGCACAACCAGGAGATGACCATCTGCAAGACAAGGAGAGACTGAAGAAATCAAGCAGGACAACACCTTGACCTTGAACTTTGAGCACGCAGAACACTCTCTTCCCCAAATCTGTGGTAAACCATATCTATGCCTGCACAAATCTGACTGTTCCTTTACACATAGTACCTCATATGAATTATTATGGGAAGTATGTGGCAGGCGAAAGAGAGACTGGTTTACAAATGAATTAAAAAACTTTATACTTGTAAATTTTTATAGAAGAATATACACCAAATTATAGGCTCTTCCAAGATTCTTAGGAGGTAATTCATGTAACTAAGGACTCTGGAACATAAATATAAGCTTCCCAGTTACCATGCTCCATCTCTGTCTTATCAAGATGTTTTATGTTGACAAACCAAAATTTCAATTTATGATATGACTTAGATTAAATTTCTATTTGATAAAAGCACATTTCAAGTCTCCTCTATAAAATATATATCTTTATGAATGATAAAATAATTCCAGATTACACCTTTGGAGATGTATATATTATGGCAGTTTCACATTGAGATATGCAAACCCAGGAACAGCCAAATACAGCAATGAGCTAAAGGAAGTTACTACCCACACAGGTCAATATCAATATAAAACACTATCATCAATAAAAACTCACAAAATCATAAAATGACACTGAAATTGAGTGGTGGTCTTCGGATATAGAGGAAATGTGGAGCTGCTCAAAGATATGACTGTGATCATCTTTCAAAATTATTATTTTTAAAACTTTTATGTATATATTTATTTTTTGGTACCAGGGATTGAACTCTCAACTTCATGCTTATGCTGCTGAGCTATGCTTATGCTGCTAAGCTAAGTTCCCAGCCTCTTCAAAATTATTATTGAAGAAAACAAAGAATAAAAATTATTGATAAAGACAATTGTGGTTTCTAGATCTTTTATTTTCTGTTTGAAATGCATTGCTCTGGATATTACTGCTATAATTTTTCTAGATGCAACCAATTAACAATTTTCTCTGTCATCATTAAAAATTTAATTTTTTACATAATTTTAGGATAACTCCCAAACCTAGTATAACTACATATAGAAGGAAAACTAGACCATCTTTACAGAATATATCAACATCTCTGGAGAGGTACAGTAGGTCTGAATGTCTCTATAATTTGAAAATATTTGTAGACATGTTCTTTTTAGAAAATTGTGTTGTTTCTATATTGCTAGGAATAATTAAGTTTTCTTAAAGATAATAGTGCTAAGAGGATGAGGAAACATCATAGAAAATACCTATCTATATGTGATAAATGTAAGGATCCTCAAGGAAAATATATTACCTAGTAACCCCTTGGCAGGTTTATGAGAATATGTCTATGAATCTCATTTGACAAGATGGTTGGAAAATAGAGACTCCTGAAAATGTGATTGGATCATAGTGTGCTGTGCTTCTCATTGGATTAACCAATGATGGTCAGAGCAGTAGATGAGATCAGGTGGAGGTGTGTCACAGCAGGTATGCACTGAAAAACATTTCTCTGTCTAATGTGATTTTCTTGCTTTGTCCCTAGTTGTCATGAAATAAGAAGCCTTTTTCTGCCACCATCCTCCACCATAATGTTTTTGTCTTGAAGTCACCTATGTGAAACTATGAACAAAAATAAAACGTTCACCTTTAAATTGTGTTTGTTGAGTATTTGGTCCCAGCAAGGAAAACTTAACAAATCCAGAAAAATAGTATCACTGTAGTGACTTAAGTAATTGCTGAGATCATTCCTGACCATATGGTTCAGAAATATTTGTCACTGGACTTTTGGAGAATTTGGAAAACGATTAGAGATGTGTCTTAGAGAAGCATATAATACTCTAAACAGAGATAGATTTGGTGATTTAATAGAAGCTCACACAGACTGCTGATAGAAATGTGAATAGTAAAGATAAATCTCATAAAGTTTCAACTGGGAATACGATCTCCATCAGCAATAGGACTAGAGGTCATGTGTAAAAAAAATGGTTTATATTTTCTCCATATCCTGAGACAATGAGAGTTTGTAAAAATATGACTTCATAGGGAGTGGACTAATTTGACACAGACAATTTCAAGGCAGCCCAAAGTTCAGGCTGTGGTATGTGTACTGCTGGTTGTTTTTAGTCATAAATTGGAAGAAAAATGCAGAGGAAATTTATTTGAAACACATTGCAGCTTGAAAACAATCACGAGTAAAGTTTGAGTCAGAGTGGTTGTTTCTGAAGAGACTATAGCCATTAAGATAATAAAAAATTTTAACCACAATGAAAAGAAAGATGACTTTAAGCCATTTCAAAAATGAATATGACTTCACCCACTTAGGCTCAAGGTATAAAAGTTTGGCATGGTACCAACATTAATTTAGCACTGTAGGACACTCAGACATTAGGTTAAAACAGGGGGATCACAAGTATAGAGAACCAGCCTGAAAAATACAGTAATTTTGTGATACCCTGTGTCCAAATAAAAACAAACAAAAACATTAAGCTGGCTGAATACATAGCTTAGTGAGAAGGACTTGAGTTCAATCATCAGTACCATAAATAATAAACCTCAAAGATTTCTTTGAAGGAAAGAGGCCCTGAGCCCCTCTTTTCTTAGATGAATTGTTTAAGGTATTTTTTTCCCCAGGATTCATTTCATTGACATTAGCCAACTGAGCAACTAGAGGCCATGACAGCGGTTGTCCAATGATTTCTGGCCACTGAGTAGAGGGCCAACCTTGGTGTTATTAATATGGCTCTGGTTGTTCAGTCACACAGAATGCATGAGGTATGGGATTATGGAAGCTTTCACTCAGATTTCAAATGAAAGTCTGGAAAAGCAGGCATTGTGACACTCAAGGGAGGGTAAAAACCTGTAGGAATGAACCAAACGTGCAGTGAAGACCACAGGAAGTCAGATACCAGAAAAGTGAAGATTTGCTACTAAAAACTGCCCACAGTGAGTGTGGCCAGCCCAAAAGTTAGATCGTGTAAACTGTAACTAGCAAGGATGTGTGCACTTTGAATCCCAGGCAAAACGTGATTGGAATCAGTTGTTCTGCTCTGGCTTTGGTATTGCATTGGTTCAATTCTTTTCTGCATTCTTATTCCCCCCTTTTGAAACACGAGTGTTTACCCTGTACTGTTGTATAATGTGAATATACAAATTGCTTTTTCAGTTTCTCAGGGGCTCACAGGAGTTTGCCTTGAGTCTCAGAGGAGACTTTCACTTGGATACTAGAGCAGTACTAGAACTGCTGAGATATTCAGGACTAGATTATTGTGTTTTAGGTTCTAAGCAGGATTTTGTATCATGTTCAGCAGAGTTATTGTCCTCTTATAGTTTTAATTTCAGTCTAAAAAATGTGACTAGGTGTCCAATTGACCAGAGAATCTTGTGCCAGTTATTCATAATTGCCAATTTGACTGAAGTTAGAGACCCTTGCAGAGGTGGTTTGATCATGAGGGTGAATTTGTACTCATCAGTGAATTAATCTACTGACTTTCAAAGATTATAGTGTGAGGAGGTCACAGGGCTTAGTTGCTGGTGTGTCACTGGTGCCATGACTTTAGATTATAAATTTTGCTGGCTTTCATCCCCTGTGCCGTGATACTTGCAACCACGAACTAGGCCTTGCTCCATCTTGTTCTTCCTGCCAATCATGTACTGAATCTTCGTAAACAACAACTGAAACTAAACTATTCCTCCTTGAAGTAGTATATGTTAGTTATTTGGCCCTAGTAAGGAAACGTTGACCAGTGTGAAGCATATAGATAACATCACCAACACATGCATTTCTGAGGAATGGACAAAAAGAATGGTTGTAAAGCACAGTAGGTGAAATAAATATGTATGTTATATAAAATTGAAAAGTCTGAAAGTCTTTAAATTTTCACTTTGAAGATTAAATTTGTCTTTTTGTACAAGTTTTATGCACTGATATACAGCTATATATTTATTCAACTGATATTCATCAATATACATAAAAATAAAGATGATTTAATATATGAAATATATAGTTTATATTTTTCTTGTATGATCAATATTCAGTTGATAAGCAGTGGTTGATAAACCTAAAAGCTATAGTAATATTCTGAACTACTTGTTTAAGAAATATTCTTTAAACACAACATGGAGAGGCTTTCAAATTGCTTGATTTAAATACGAGAAATGATGAAAGCGATTATCATTTAATTCGAACGTCAAATGTTATTCTTGACTTAGATAAATTTGCAATAATTTTTCTCCAGAGTTGAAAACTTTTGAAAAATGACATGGAACTTTCATTAAGAATCTCTTTATTATGTTTGTTGAATACAGAAATTACGTAACAATATGTCTTTACAAATTAAAAAAAGAAATATTGTTTAAAGTCTTAACTAAGTAAAAACAACCACTATAAGATAATTTGAACCAAACCATTTAAATTCATTTAAATGTTTTTCACATTTAATGTTGGATAAAATATTAAATATCTAATCTATCAGGTTTCTCTTTCTAGTCTCTTTTTGTATTTTATCTCTCCCTTTTATAATTTTATCTGAGTTTCTTCATTTTCATAAGAATTTTTTTTTTTTATCGGTACTGGGGATCGAACTCATGACCACGCACTTGCAAGGCAAGTGCTTATGCCGCTGAGCTAAATCCCCAGCCCAAGAAGTGTTTATAGAGAAGAGAAAGAATATTTCATAAATCATACTACCATTCAAATTAACAAATACTGCTGCAGTTAGAAGGAGACCCAGGAATAGTGCATACACTGATACTTTCAACTTTTTCTAGCATTGTAGAACTATTGTCCTTGGGAGTCTTTAGAGCCATAGACAAATTGCTGAGTGTATTTCCCTGAGAAATTAGACTCATTGTTGAGGGCACACTTGGATGATTTTGTGGGATGCTTTGCTGAGAATGGTTGTGTAGCACAGTGTCAACTCAAAAGGAAGGTGGCCAGTGGTTTATTTGGCATGTCCTTCATGGATTCTAAACAGACCAGCTCAGCATTTTCTCATAGATCAGCTGAAGACAATCATATTTTCTCTGTCTACTTCACACTTTTGTTCTAAGAAGACAATGATATAAGGTGATTATCACAGCAGTGTATCTTTAAATATTTATACAGAGTCATACTGGCTAATGGTTAAAATTACAATGGTAATTTTTAGAAACTGAAAGCTACTCTTGTATATGTTAGTCATGATAACTGCTGATTTAGGAGAAAAACCAAGTATACTGCCAGGGCATAAGACTGACGCTTCCAAAGTTCCCCATTGAGTGGCTTTGTCAAGGAGGCTCCATCTCATCTGGATGCATATTCATTGTCATTAATTTAATATCTGTGTGTTCTAGGCACTACAGAGAACAAGATTTCCCTGCATCTTAAATTATAAAAGAAATGATTCCTTCCAGGAAGGACTGAACTTCGCATGTACGATGCTGCGGCATTCTCGGGACTCCCCAGGAGCAAATGGTAGTGATTGATGTTCAATCAAACATCGTTTTGATAAAATTTTTTTTTCTCAGAAATGGAGCAAAAGTAACATTTCTCTCTAGGTATGAAGCTATTATTTTATAGTGCTGTAATTTGGCAAACTGAAAAATAAGTCTTTTTGTGTGTGTCACCAGGAATTCCATTCTGGAACATGGCTTTATTTAATTCCCCTCTTCATCCAATCTTTTAGCAACTCAGCCCCCCTCCCAACACACACACACACACACACACACACACACACACACACACACACACAAATGTTTATAAACCCTGGATTCACTGCATTGAAGTCAACTAATCTAGATAATGTTAAATTAATAATAGTTGCTATTTCCTTAGTCCATAAAAGCTACTTAGGGGCAAAGCTATAGTTCATTTCTGCCCGTTTTTTTTTTCCCCTCATCTAGGGACAAGCACAAAATAGTTCCATAATGGTTCACTTGTTCTCTAAGGAGTATGTTCTGATAGCTCACAATTTGCAGCAGAAGCTGAGAATTCCTTGGTGTTTGTGATATGTACAGCTCATAAGCTCAGAATTCATACTTTAAAGATATAATGGAGGTATGGGTGGGAGCATAATTTAGGTTGACAGATGAGAAGATAGTTTTCAAACAAATGCTATGAGTTGGTTATAAAGATGAGATAAATTAAAAGAATTAAGAATACATGAAGACACATACTGTATGCCAGGGGATGTCCTGTGACAGATGTCTGGGATGATACAGTGTCTGAAAGGGACAGGAAGTTGAAGACCAGAACCCCTGGTGGTTAGCCAGGTCACCAGCAGCGGAACTGCTATTCTAACACAATACTGCTTTTGTCAGGTGGTACACTGTGGTTAAATTAAGACAGATCCATAAGCATACCTAACAGAGATATAACCAAAACTGCACAATCTACAAACATGACTAAACTTCGCTCTCTTAGCTAACCTGAAGCAGTGCTTTGTTTTCTTGGATTTACTTGGTTTTGTTTTATTAAGTTTCACCAATTACATACCTACTTCCCTGTTGTCCTCTTATGTTAGATAAATCTTTAAAACATCGTGTCACTCAATTATCATTGCTTTCTAACAACTTTCATTTCAGCACAAATCCCTCCATCCTTGAAATCTTCCTTAAAACACAGACCTATGTCCTACAACAAACCCAATCGAACACTGCCTTATAGGATTGGAGACACCCCAATGGTCCAATGGTGCATAGTCTCTCATGCTGTAGTGATTAACTAGGCCAATTTTAGGGGCTGTACCAGTGTTTCTGGTACAGAAGACACTGGTGGGTTAACGTAAGTGGGTTAACGTAAGTGGGACATTTAGTGGAATGGCAGCTGTGCAGTGGGTGTAAGTAGCCTTTCAAGAAAGTAGGGGCACCTCCAGGTCTGCCTCAGCACTGACTGGTGGGCCCACTCTGCATTGCTGAGGGTAAAGATAGCCCAAAAGGCTGCATATGAACAGAAAAAAAAATGTTTGTATTTTTAAGTGTTTGTGTGCCTTCCAAATGGAGGTATTCAACAGGAATCAGAGTCAGTATAAAATACTAATTTAAAAGAAATGATTTAAAATTGCACTTTTATAATTTCACAAGGATAATGTTTATTAATAATCTATACTAGTGCAATTATCCAAGAAAATAAGGAATATTTATTTATTCCTTCTTCAAGGCAACTTTGCAGATAGAATTTGATATAAACTGAAGATTCAACAATTGCCCTGTTACCCATGTATGTTTTTTTAACATTCTAGTTCTACTCTCATCCATTCATTTTTCCATTGTGAATTTGGAAATGTTACATAAATTAGGTAAGTCAGTTTCTAAATTTGAGGGACATACGAAAAGCTTAGTCCAAGACTATTGTCCACATTTGGAGGAAATGTGAAATCAAACTGTAGATTAAAAACAAACAACAATAACAAAAAAACCCCAAATCAGCAACAAAGTCTCAATACAGGTCATCCATGATTTTATCCTCTTAGATACCATATTGTGTTTCTGAATATCATCAGAGTTTTAGGGCAGTGGTCCTGGTCTGGGAATCGTGATAAGCCAAGTTCAGCTACCTGTCCTAAATGCTAAGCAGGGAGGTGAGAAGGCATGAAGGGCAGGGGGGGCACTTTAATTAGCACAGCAATGCTGGGAGTGACAGTTAAAGAGTTTGTAGATCTGACTTTGAGGGGGCTGGTGGGGCATTGGGGTTTTGTGAAAGAAGAGGGAGCAAATGCAAAGGTTGTGTTTTGCATCGCTGGCAGGGTTTTCACAGAAGGCAGTGTTCATAACCCTGATCAAGCGTGTCTGGATGTTCTGTATCTCAGGGTTAGTTGTAAGTGGATGCATTGCCATCCCTTCCAGGGGCAATTTGGTTCACACAGGAGCCTCATTCAGGGTGCAGTACTGACGTATTTCATGGGGAAACTGCTTCTGCTTGGAAGGATGGACTCACTCAGAGATGTCAGGCAGGCTCCACTTTTCCTGTGATCCAAAGTAACTACAGGTCAGGACAATGACTGAGGACACCCTGGCTTTGGACTGGGATCAGGAACCAGACTGTATAAAAGCTGGTAGTTGGATGTTCCTGTAAATTCTGAAAATTCCTTTAGTTACTCTTATTTTAGGATCCTTGAAGGATGAAATTGTTTATGTAAATTGAGAACAAGTGAACCACCTATGATGGACACTGATTAAATAATGAATATGCCCAAGTGTGGCACAAAGTAGCTGAGGAGGGTTCTGGTCTAAAGTTTTCAGGTAATCAAGGAGATAGATATAAACAGTGAAGATCGAGATGCAACTTTATCCTGCTTTCAGTTACCCATGGGGGCCATGTCTACCAGCCTCTAGTTCCTGTTATAAGAGGACCACTGTGATAGAACCAATGTTCTCTGTTACTTCTCTAGGATTCTACTAGCCTTGCTAGAGGGCAATGTCCATCAGTTTTAGCTAACACTTCATATGTAGATCAAGCAAATGAACAAAGATCTACTTTAACATCTTCCTCCCTTAATTAGAAGAGTAATTTGGGGTTCTTCTTTGATATAATTTAAAATACAATAATAATTGTATAAATGCTATTAAGCCTATCCTGTACTGTAACAGACACATGTAAGTTTCATTTTTTCCTCCTCAAAAAGCCGTTTAAATCTGAACCAGCACATCTATTAGAAAACATTTCATTTCCTGTACCAGCATTTCCCACTATGTAATACTGATACTCATAGGCAAACTTTTCAGAGTAAATCTTTTTTAAGCTCTTTGTTATAGATATGAAGTATCTGAATTTTTCACTGTGTCAACTTTCAAGCTTTGACTCCATGAAGTAATTTTGGCTGCCAATTCAAAGCAAGGAAAATCCAGGCTATTTTGGGTTGTGTATGGAAAGGAAAAAGGAAACAATGTCTCTGAAATACTTGTAATATGTCTTACTAGGCAACATGTTCAGAAAGATTCGTAAGCACTTCGTGAATCTATAGAGTAGAAATCAGTCAAAAGAACATATGCTAAATGTCCAATATATGCCAGGAATCATGTTTTACACTATTGGAAACATATGGTAAAAGTATTTTCTTCAATGAAAAAAATCTGTCCCCTTCCTGCTGCTGTAGCAATGATGACAATTGCAGTAACTATGACTGGGAACCATTTTTGTCCACAGGGCTGTATTAACTGCAGTCAATGACCTTCAAACGTCTCTTTCTGACCAGTGACACAGACAGAGGAGAATCAACCTGTTCCCATAAAGTACCCAAGTGTGAGAGCCGAGTCCTTCTAAAAATGCCAGTTCAAACTGGGGTTCTCTGAATTTCTGTCTTACAGTTCCTTTAAAAGTCTGCATTTTTTCCTATTCTCTAGTGTGACACTTTTGGTTTTCTTTGCACATACAATATTTCTTTTTTTGCCATTTAAGTAAATAGTGAACATGATTTTTTAAAACATGTTTAATGCAATGTAGGGGCAGAAAAGGTGACAAATGTCAAAGATTCAATTCTTCCATTTTTTTAAATCAAATTACATAGTGAGTACTTCCCACTTTATACAAGTAGTTCAAGATGATTAAGCTGGAGAGTGGAAGACTGAGAATTAGAAAACTATTATTTTTAATGGAAAACTGTTATTTTTTCCATATTTCTGTGGGGCTTCCTACATGCAGAGCAGTGAGAAGAGGAAGCCAAGCCTGGCAATCCAGAATGACATCCTCCAAAACGGAAGCTGGGTCTGGGGGCTGCAAGGAAAGGGTTCTTTGCCAAAAGAGAAGCCAGGCCGCTATGATTTATTCTGCTCTGACAAAGCCCAGAGCCTTCTAACCATTTAATGGAAACAGTGATAGATAGAGTTCAGATGTTTATGTGACATTTTTATGGGTGAATTTATATAATTACTTAATTATATATGTACATATTTACAAAAATTTTGGGTAAGCAGAAATCTTGTTTCATTTACTGCCATGTCCTTAACCGTATAAAACCATGTTGATTGATTTAATGATCACTCCCTTTGTTAATAATATGACAGAGGAATAGCAGATAATTTAGGTAGATTCAAATGTGCACCTAGAAAATAATTTTAAATTCATGTTTTATTCTGCTATTTATCTCTTTGATGATTTATATTCAGTCGTAACTCATTTAATTGACTTGATCTAATCAACATGAATAAAAACAAAAACCTCAATTTGTACATAATCAGCGAGAAGTAGAAAAATAAAAAAATGTTTAAATTGATAGTAAATAAAACCTTTAAAAGGATATTGCTTGAATGTGGACCTTTTAATGCAGTAATGCCAAAATAAATGGTTCTCTATTCTCTTCTACCCAGATGTCTAGTCTAGAAGTTTGAGGTGAAAATAGGCATCATTCCCAGCTTTCATTTTTTTCTTCTCTTTGCACCACAACTACTTATTAAAATTGAGTCAGGAAAAAAAATAAATAATAAAATAAAATTGAATCAAGGAGAGATAATGTGAGTTTCTTAAATTCCTAAGAATTGTTATATATAGTTCATATCCAGTAAAAGGATTTTAAAGTTTGTGCTGTACTTTGTACTTCTTTCTTTCTTTCTTTCTTTCTTTCTTTCTTTCTTTCTTTCTGCCTTCCTTCCTTCCTTCCTTCCTTCCTTCCTTCCTTCCTTCCTTTTCTTATTTATTTATTTATTTATTTATTTATTTAATTTTCCGGTACTAGGACTTGTACTTGACTCTCACATTTGCCAGGTAGTTGTACAACTGTTCTACGTCCCTGACCCTGTACTGTTTTCACATCTCCCACTCTCCATTTCTTTTTCCAAACGTCAGAACCATTTTCATTTCCAACCTCCTTACACAATTCAGCCCACACTTTCATCGAAAGTTTATTTTCCTAAAACTCTGAGTGCTCAAGGTCCCTCATCTTCTCATTTTCAATGGTTCTCCTTGATTTTAATAAATTGTTAAATCCCAAGGACAATCCTCAATACCCTCCCAGTTTAGTTTACTATTATCCAGGAAATTACAAAGCCTAGGCAGCACCATGGAAACTACCCAGGATTTCAGGTGGGGCTAAAATTCCACACTTTATCTCATCTCAGTGTTCTTCTACTCCTCAAATATACTTCACTGTTCCCATTCAACTCTCTAAGTATCTTAGAGCCTTGGTGAAATGAACTTATTTTAATTGTAATCTCATCAACCATCCAAAACATAGCATTTTGCAACCATTCCAAACACTTAAAATTAGATCTCTCTCTATTATAAATTCTCATTCCCATGGATTGGCACTAATACTATATTCTTGTACACTACCTTGATTTTTGTTTCTATATCACAAGATTGGCTCAAATAAGTAGTAAATTATTCAAAGGGAATAATCTATTAATGCTTTTATTTTTCTTGGCTCTTGTTTTCAGAATACAATGATAGTAGCTCTGTAGATAGATGTTCATAAAAATTTTCTTTGAATATAGTTTCTGGCAAGAATTAATTAAAGAATTTATTTATGAAAGTAGGCATGCGTATATGAATGCATGCAATGCAGAATGGTGAGAGGCAATCAGTAATTTTGGAGCATTAGCTTAACTACAGAATCTACCCCTGGGTTAAGATAGTGATGATCAGAAAGCATGGCAAGAGCACTGTAAATGTCTGAGTAATAAGAACTTGAATCAAAGGAGAGTAGTGGAACCCTAGAGATGTGGAAATGTTTAGGAGGTATTTTTTTGAAAAAAAAAATATATATACATGGTTAATGCCTCCTTTGAATTGTTTCTTATTACAGAGTTTTTGCCTGAGTGGATAGTTCTAAAACTTTTTTGTCAGATCTGGACAGCTAAAAGCTACTTATAGAATTTATAGAAGGACAATAACCTCCATGGTAAGCTAAGGTAATTAGAATATGATTTCAAATTCTTTCATCTTTATAATGTGAATAACAAAGCTGAAAATATCCAACTTTTGTTGCAGGGAAGAAAACACAACTTTACATTGTGCTAACATTTACCGAATTTTAATTGTGCACTACCACTTAACAAATTTCAACAAAACCTGCAGTTAAGTGTAATGAACATTTATCACTCATTATGTTGGTAGCTCCATAGTACAGGAGTTTGGGCCAACTATTCCACTCATGTTTCACACTGGCTGAAACTGAGATGGAGACACTGAGGGAACTCTTGTTTCTACAGTCACTCAGCCTGTTTAGCATTGAGTCTGTGAGGTCCTAGAAAAATATTTCTGTTTCTTCCTGGGTCATTGGCTGTAGGTCTTGCCCATACTAGAGGCCTCCAGCATTCCTTGGCTACCCCTGTCTTCAACCTGCCGCCCATCTAGAGAATCAAACATGTTGAGTTCAAGGCTATTCTATGCTTCCAGTGTCTGTGACCCTCCCTTCTGATGTCTTCTGACTTCCTACTGCCTTCTTCTACAGCTTTTAAGGGGTCACGATGTGGCTATATTTGTTCCATAGAAATAATGCAAAACAATCCTTTGGCTACATTACAGTAAGATCAGCTAATTATGGGTCCAAGAGATGGGGTACAGGGGTCAGGCATGAAAAGAGAATTACGATATGTTCTGCACATGTACCAACTCCCAGTGAGGAATGTGATCACTATGCATGTACTAATAAAAATAAAAAATTAACAAAAAATAAAGAAATCAGCTAATTATTAACATTTGTTGAATCTGTGAAATCTCTTTTGTCCTGCAAAGTATGAGTATTTCACTTGCAGCAAGAGGCACTGTGGATGTCAGAATGGGAATGGTCTGTCTTAATTCTGAAGGTGGTTCTTAGCCTGAGGAGGGTAGTGCACAGCGCAAGTGAAAAAGGAGCACTGCAGTGATTTAGAAGAAATTGTTCTCTGAATATCTCAGTTTAGAGAAAACTTTAGTGACTGAGGAGTTATTTGAAAGATACAGACTGGTTTTGAAGCATAAAGTTCCTGTTTTGGAATTCAGGAAATAATTTTTCTCACACTTCACTCTCTTTCAACTTGGATCATGGACTGAATTGGTTGATTTATTTTTTTCAAAAACTGCCTGTTTTTTTTTACTCCTGTGTTTCAAATGTTCAGTTACAGAGAGATGCTCTTTCTTGGAGTGTGCTATGTGAGGATGACACGATCCAGAGTCAGACGTCAAAAGCAGGCAGGGATAAGCCTAAATTATAAGCAGCTGGAGAATTTATAGTGGGAGATGCAAATGAAATGATAACGCAAAAACTCTGTAGTGACCAGTGGCTTGGCTTATTTGAGGAACAAGGAGTAAAGTAAGGCAGCAAGAGAAGAAGATAAATTCATCAGGGGTTATAAAATAATGTCATAGAGAAATGCAAGATAGACTGGACCCTTCTGAAACTTGCAAACTCATAGGTTAGGGTGAACAACAAATGGAATACAAAGATATCAAAGATTATTGTCTAGAAACAATATAATACCATTTATATTCATGAAGGGTTGTTTAGCTTTGTTACACTATAGAAAAGTGGAGTATTTGAATGAGAGAAATTAAGTGAAATCTATTACAGCATTTCAGTGGGGTGATAGTGGTGCTTTGCAAAAATATGATAATAAAGGAAGTAGAGAGTAGTAATTTGACTTTGCTGATGAAATTTAGGGGAAAGCTAATAAAATAAAATAATTAAAGAGATGTTTACAATAGCAAGAGATTTTATTATTCACATGAAATACGAAAGGATGACAACTGATTTGTATGAATAAATAAACTATAAAAAGAGCAGAACTAATAACTTGAGGTATGGGTATGATACTGGATGTATTTTGGAAAATTAAATGAAATGGGATAACTGAAAAAAGAAAGGTCAGTGTCTAGCATTTTGATCTGGATGTGTTGAGTTTCAGATGCCAGTGAGACATCAAAAAGGAAAAGTCAAATACGGGGTCAGATTGAAACACTGGGAAGTTAGAACATCAGAGCCAGAAATTTGAAGTTGAAAATCATGACTCCTTGTTCACCTTGAGAAATATGAAATTTCTATCTCTAGTCAAGAATGCCATGCAGTTGTACTTCTGGTCTACCTTAAAACGTGTAACTAGAACTCACTCATCAACCTCTTAACATGAGATATTTTGATCAGTTTTTCTCTACATCAATTTCCATTTCCAGTGGTAGACATTGCAGGTATTTTCTAACCCCAAGGTTATCAATGTTAAAATTCTATAGTTTCAGGATGAAATGCTACATTACATTTCCTGAAATATGGAGTCTAGTAAACAAGTAAATCATTCTTGCAGAAAAATTTTCATCCTACCATATTTTACTGATGTATATATGTCTCAGAATCTCATTCCATGTGTAATAATATTGTTTATTTGTTAGACATGCTCTTTCATGCACATCCTTTCTTCATTTAGAATTTAATAGGATCCACTGGTGTCGCAGGGGTAAAATAATGTAGGGTTTTTACTATTTTCAAATATCATTGGAAAATTTAAAGTCTTCTAATAACTAGTTTAGAAATTCTTTATTATACTCCATGAATTATTTGGTAATATTTTATTTCAATATTTGTATACTATGGGTAAATTCTGAAGTTTAATCTATACAATATTCTAGAGTTTTGATTTGTATTGAAATTAGTTTATATTTTTTCTAAAAATATTTACTCAGTTAAATAAATATAATATATAAATACACACGAGCACAAGAAATACATCTTTAAGATGATACATAAATTGTGTATTACACTTTTTTGCACTGAGTTAATGAAACCATGAATGTACCCTGTTAAAATCTTTTTGGGAAAAATATTACAGCAACCCGTCATAAGTGAAAGGTTCCCAAAACTCCAGGAAATGTCCAAAAATTTAGGTAGTACTTATCCCTGTCATTAAATTCCTTTTCCATCATATTTATGTACTCATCAAAAAATGTGGCCACAAATTTTACAGGATGAAGTGTGAGAGTATAACTAGCATGGATTAATTTCTCTTTCTTTAAATTTTGACAGATAGAAGATGCTTTCTCATTCTCACTGCAAATCCAAGTGACCTTAACAGAAGTTTATTTTTTGTGTCCTTAAGTGAAAAATTCAGGTTAGCCTTTAAAGAATAATCTGGTTTCTTGTTGACATATCCAAATTCCCAGCATCACTATTATTGTGCTCTCTTAGTCATTATTAAGTAAAATAAAGGTCACTTGAACACAGGTGCTGTGGTGCCATGACAGATGATCTGGTAAAAAAACATAGACACTAAATGACTATGAGATGGGTAGCCTATACCTTGTGAATACATTGCATATAAGGGCAATTCAAGTCTTCTGTTATATAGAGCAAGAGTATATGAGATTCCATCATGCTAGCCAAAAATGCGCTTAAGAAAAAAAACTTACTATGTGTTCCTAAATTTTCTATTTAATGTTTTGGATCATGACTGACAATGACAAAGGAAACCCCAGAAAGCTAAACTTGATAAAAATAGACTACTAAATTTATCTGTTGAGTCAAATGACAAAGTCAATTATTAAAGAAAGGAAGATACACTATAATGTGTATCCCATGGGAAACTATACTTAATCAACTTTATTAATTGTACATTTAAGAAGCTTCAAAATTTCTCCCTGGTAATTGTTTACATGCAATTGCACAGCCATTCATTGACTTACCAGGTTATGACATGCTGTATTTGAAATATTAAATATGAAGATGAGTTTACTAAGAATAAAGTTTCATATAGTTCAAACTCTGCCCTGGAAATACAAATTTAGTGATTACCAGTACAGAGGTGGCGTTTAAAGCTATGAGTCTGAATGAGATTAGGAAGGGTGCAGACCATTAATGAAAAGAAAGATAGAGGCAGAGGACTTTGCAAGGAGTATGCCTTCGCCACTCTCTAGACTTTAGAGGTTAGGGAAGAAACTCAGTGAGCAGGAAACTGCTCAGGTGCACTTAGAGACAAAGGAAAAATACATAGGCTTGTGTTGTTTTGGCAGCCAATCATTATGCACAAATAAAGAATGTATGAATAAAAGTAAAGGGGACAATATAAGCAAATGAATCAAATGGTACTAATTGTTCAGTAAAGTTTAAGGACTAGATCAGCTTTCTGGGTCTGATACAGACATTTTCTTCCTGTTCTGAAATCCAGACATTTGAAATCAAGATGTCAGCAGATCTTTATTCCCTCTGAATTCTCCCCAGGAGGATCTTTCATCCTTGCTTCTTTCAGTTTCTGGTGGTTCCTGATAACTCCTGACATTTCACAGCTTGTGGTGGTTTAAATCCAGCCTCTACTTTCATCATCACATGGCCTTTTCCCCTCTAACTCTGATATGTTTTTATATTTCCTTTTTTAGAAGAACATGAGTTACTGAACTTGTGTGCTGCCCAAACCACTGTGATCCAATATAAAAAGTTACACCATTAAAGATCCTGTTTCCAAATGAGTTCATGTTCCGAGGTTCCAGGGGGACTGAGAGTTTGGGGAAATTTTATTCAACCTGGTGCAAGGACCAGAGTTTAACTTTGGGGATCAGCTAGATGGAACTCACTGGTAACCTGAGAAAGAAGGGTGTAAATGAAACACTGGTGAGAAAGGAGAAAAATCTCAAGAAGCAATGTCCTTGAAGAAGCAAGAAAGATAGAAAAACTAGGTTCTGATGCTCACAGCAATGCATCTCAGCCAAGAGCACAGGAGTATGAAGCCACGGGGGAAGGGTTGTGGAGAGCAGAGCTGAAGAAAGCTTGTAAATTTCTCCTCTGATTGATCCAAATTTCTTGAAAAAGTAGGAAGCTGTCCTGCTTTGGAAGAATAAGCCTGATGTGGTGAAACATGCCAGCAACCTCAGCACTCTCAGAGGCTGAGGCAGGAGGATTTCAATTTCAAGCCTACCTTGGACCACTCAGGAATACTCTGTCTCAAAAAGAAAAAAGTTAAATGGCTGGGGATAAAGCTGAGTGTGAAGGCCCTTGCCTAAATCCTCAGCACCACAAAAAAGAAAAAAAATGTGTGAAACCTTAGAGCAGAAGGATATCTGAATTTCATAGCTTTCACAAATTAGTATAAAAATGTATCATGGAGTTGAGATGAATGTTAGATCACCTAAGCATAGGTAATGATATGCTAATACGTAGATGTAGTGATAATATACATTTATTATTTTGTGATAAAAATTATGGGATGCTATGTATACCTAAGTTGTAAGAAGAGGTCAGATACAGATCTACCTCTATCTATCTAGCAATTGATCATGTCATATATAAAGATTAATACATAAGTTGTTTTATACTCATATAAGGATATAATATAGGTTTATAAATAAAATTAAAATGTTTAGTAAGCCTAGAGACATACTCCTGCATAAACACATCATGTATAGCATGTAGGTTTATCTACAGACACACTATCATGGATTGACTATTTATGCTCTTCCACAATTCATAGGTTGAAATCCTACACAGTGTAAAGGCATTGGGAGTTAAGGATTGTGAGAGGTGATTAGTTTTACATGAGGTTATGAGTGATAAGCCTGATATGAATAACTGGACAGCTTCCTAAATTGCTCTGCTCTGTTCACCTCCACATGAGAACACAGTGAGAAGTCTACAGTTTAAAACCTAGAAGAGGATTCTGAGCCCAACCATGCTGGTGACCTGGCCATGCAGAATCCCCCTGCAGAACTGTGGAATAAAAATTTCTCTTGTTCATTGCCATCATGTCTACAGTGCGTACTTCATTATAGCAGCCCAAATGAAGGCAAACTCTTTAAGATTTATGAGTAAATGAACTTATAGAAAAATATATACATTTTAAGTATAAAATGATTTATTTCAAAAAAGAGAGAAATCTGTGTGTGTGTGTGTGTGTGTGTACGTGTATATTTGGTGCTTGAGATGAAACCAGGACACTCAATAATCCAGAAAAGTGCTCTGTCACTGAGTTATTATCCCACTCCTTTTTATTTTTGTTTTGAAACAGGGAGTCAGTCAAATTTTCCAGGCTGGCCTCAAACTTGCCATCTACCTGCCCCAGCCTCCTTAGAAGCTGAGATTACAGGTAGGCACCACCACCACCACCACCACCATCACATCCGGGCATTTTATTTATTTTATTTATGTTGCTCTGAGCATTTATATAGCAGTGTGTAGAAATGAATCTATCGGTAGAGAAGCACACATTCACCAAGCTTACACATCCACTAAGACCACCGATTGCTATAAAATAGCAGAGCTATTCTTAAGGAAATGTACATTCTCCTATTGCAATCTTCATCATTAAGACAGAATTTAACTAAGAGAAATATTTGTACCTATCAAAAAACTTATACTTGACAGTGAACAGTGAAACAATTAGCACAATAAACTTGTATTGTAGCAAATATCTATCGCAAATATTAGCTCTTGAATGGCAGAAATTTATCAGTATTGATCATATTTTTCACAAATATCTAGTTGCTTGTTGGACTTGGTAACTTGTTAGGATATGTCTGATTAATAAAAGAGAAAGGATGTATTAAAATATATTATTAACGAGCAGAGCAAATTGGAATGCGTGTGCGACACCTATAGATTATTATGCCATTTTTTATATGTGGAAGACTGCATGGAATTCTGTACTTTTAGTGTACTGTTAAAGAGGCACTATGCCATTGACTTTCCAATAAACCATTAAATACTTTTTTATTCCTGACATAACTATTTAACTGCAAGACCAACATAACCTTGCCTAAAGCCTCGGTGAATTATGCTGACATTTCCACCCCAGAGTGGCAGGATTCAATAGCCTGGGTGCAAAGGTCATTAGGCAGTGTAAATTTCAGGCAAGGTGTTAGTGTCTTCTGAATTGCAGGAATAAAACAAATTTCAGGTGGTGGTGCACTCTTCATATTTATGTAGGTATTATGAAACAGTCACAGCAAAGTCAGGCTTGTGAGTATTTTGGAATTTTGAAATAGAAACAAAATCACATTATTAAGAAAGAGATGCTGTGTATACTGCTTATTTCCATAGATTGTTGGAAAGACCAAACAAGATAATATATAAATAAATGCATGGAAAATTGCAATGTTAAAGTATTTTTATCTTCTTATACCTTACAGTGGGACCAGGGATATAGATCAGTGGGGTAAGGGCCTGAAGCATAAGGTCCTGAGTTCAATTCCTGGTACAAAATAATAATAATAATAATAATAATAATAATAATAATAATAATAATAATAATGATAATAATAAAATAAAGCTTACAGTAGTTCACCAGTGTGATTTAGACACTGTTTCTCTTCTCCCAGAGTACACAGGCTACTCTTACCTTGATTTCTTTCACTGTTTTGGTTTTCTTTATCCTTCTTTCTTATTTATTTATTTTTGGAATGGTTCTGAGAATAAAACACATGACACTGAACTTCCCAGACAGATGTTTATGCCACTGAGCTATATCCCCAGCTTAACTGTTTTGGTTTTCTTTGACTGTAAATAATGATTACTCAAGAATTTCATTGTTTAAGGACTTTAAACAGGTAGGTAACCAGATGGGCATTAGAGACTCAAAAAATGACTTATTGTGAAACACATTATTCACCGATTTTGTGAATATATGAATAAAATGTATACTAATGAAAAGAGAAAAACTGTAGCCTTTTAAAATAGAAATGGTTGGGCTCACAGCTTGTTTTAACCTGGTTAGGTTCTAAAAATTCAGTATTTTAAGCATTAATATATTCCTTTATTGTATTTTTCTGCATGTTTCCATCAATTATGTCTGCAGGCGTAATTCTGGTTCTTCAGAGAAACAGAAGACATAGGAGATACATAGATGGATAATACATTTATATATAGATGATAGATAATTTATAGACCTAGTATAGAGATAGCTATAGTATGTTATCAGTTCTTGTGGTTAGCTCTGCATGTCAAGTGGTCTCAAGATCTGCTACTGAAAAGCTATGTACCAAAGAGAGCAAATGGGGTAATTTCTTGAATGAGAAGACCTGAGAATCAGGATATCTCATGATTTCATTTCCAATCTGAATTGGATTCCAAGGGCAGAAAAAAAATATCAGTTCAAACACTGATTTTTCAGTCTTTTCAGAGGTCAAATTTTCCCTTACTCAAATTTTTTTTCTATTCAAGTTTCCAACACACTATATAAGGCCCCTCACACTGGGAACAGCAATATGCTTATCTAATCTTAACTGATTCAAATGTTAATCACTTTCAACATAAATGTAACTAGAATAATATTTAATAAAATATATGGGTACCTTGACACATAATATTACCATCACATTTTCATATTTGTTTGTCATTATTTGTTTTTGTGTGCATGACAGTTTGAAGTGTAGCAACCTCATGTAAATTCACAAAGCACTGGAATATGATCATAATAGGTAAATATTGCTTAGAATACAAAGGAAGAAAACTATCTCTTTTCATCATATAATTAAAATTTAGCCACTCCATAAATTCCACCAAAATATTCCCATGTATTGTGGCACTAAATTGAAATTTATCAAGATGCCAAATGTCGTATTCAATAAATCTCAACTATAGTAGTGAATTAGCTTCTGAGAATACAATAGAAAACTTCATAAAGGAATTAATGTCCTTTTGAATCTCATGTTTTATTTGAATGAAAAAGAGCATTACAATGTACATTCTTTTACCTCTGCACTATTGAAATGTAATGGTTTCAACTCGAGAAAAGAAAGGCACACAGCTGAGATGAATAAGAAATCAACACTCATAAAAGACATAATGGATTCACTATTGAGTTCTACAAGAACTTCAGGGGTGTTCTAACATGAGCACTCTTCAAAGTCTTTAATAAATAAGAGGAAAAAAATACTTTCAAAGTAATTCCTAGGAGCTAACATTACCCTGAACTGAAAACCAAACAAACACCCAGATAAAAAAGTGAACTGTAGGCAAATGTCTTTAATAAACATAGATGCAAAAATCTTTCACAATATACTGGCAAACAGAATCCATCAAATCATCAAAAAGATCACACATCTTCACCATGAAACATTCATCTCACGGGTGCAAGGGTGATTCAATATACAAAGATCAATTAATGTAACATATCACATAAACAGAAGCAAAGATACAAATTACACTATCATCTCAATAAGTTCAGAAAAAGTCTTTAACAAAATCCATCATCCATTCACTGTAAAAATCCTGAAAATAATAGATGTAGAAAGACCTTATCTCAATTTGATAAAAGAAGTTGATGACAGAAATACTGCCAATAGCATCCTAAAATGAAGAAATGGTTAATGTTTCTCTCTAAAATTAGAAGACAACAATGTCCAATACATCGTTTTGTTCAGTGCTCAAATCATTATCCAGAGCAATCAGACATGATAAAGAAATAAAAAGGAATCAATATAGGAAAGGAAAAGTCAAATATCTTATTCTAAGATGACATGAAGATCCTAAAAAGTTTCACCAAAGGCTCCCCAGACCGAATAACCAAATTCAGAAATGTACAGCAATACAAAATCAGCATACAGAAAGCAACAGCACTCCTGTCCACCAAGAATTAAGTCACTAAAATTTTAAGAAAGCAATACAATTAAGAATAGCAGCATGAAAAATTCAACACTTCTGAATTAACCTGCCCAAGGAAGTGAAAACCTTTTACAGTGAAAACTAGAGCACTCAGAAAAAGGAAATTGATAACATCATAAAATGGACAGAAATTACCTGTCCCTGGATGGCAGATCCAGTATTGTCAAAATGGCCATACATGCAGTGTCTACCTCCAAATCATATATAGAGATTTAGTGAAATCACTGTTGAAACACCACCAGCAACATTCCTCACACAATTACAGAATACAAACTTAAAATTGAAAAAGTGTCCATCAATGCAAGTTATTAGAGAAGTGCATTAGAGAAATGCAAATTAAAACAACACTCAGTTTCTATCCTACGAGACAAAATGGCCCTCATCAACAAATCAAGCAGTAACAAATGCAAGTGACGCTTTGGAGTAAAAGGAACTTCTACATTGCTGGTGGGAACAAGGTAGTATAATCACGATGAAAATCTAAATGGAGAATCCTCAAAACAAACAAACAAACAAACAAACAAAAAACCAAAATAGGTACTACACTTCTAGATATCTTCCAAAAGAGTTTAAGACATCACGCTGCAATCACACGTATATCCTCGTGTGTATTGCAGTGTAACTCATGATAGAGAAAAGTTGGAAGTGGACTTTATGTCCACTAGCAAATGAATGAGTAAAAAAAATGAGGCATTTATGCACAACAGAGGAAAAATGCCAAAAAAGGAGCAACTTGACTCGTCTTTAGGAAAATGAACATACCTTAAGACCATAATATTAAATAAAAAAAAAAATCAGACACATGAGCTTAAATACCTATCATATGAGAAACTCATATAGTTGTACTTGAAGAGCAAAATAAATGACAGTAGAGTAGTACCTCAGTTTATGAAATTAATTCACTTTATAGTTTTGGAGAATGTGTCTGCCTCTGTGTTTGTGTGGAGAAGATAATCACGGTTGTATTTGGCACCTGATGCACAATTTGAGAACAGACGCAAAATTTTACTAAACACTTTTGTTTCAAAACTGAATTGTTTGCAAACAGACATGTTCATGAACCAATATACTATTTCTTAGGAAACTGGGTGTTAGACTTTTGCAAAGCGAAGCAAACCAAAAAATAGAGCATATGGCGGTAGAGATGGGAGGGAATGGGAAGGAAATTAAAGATGCATTGTGTACGTGTATCAGCTCTTACAATGAATTTACATTCATTGTGTACTGCAAACATGTACAAATAAAAATTAAAATAAAGACCATTTTCTATCATTGTAACACTGGGTTTTATCATCTGGAAAAGAGATTTATTTTGACTGAAGTGGTATAGATCTCATACCTGCACCTGATCTTGGCACAGTGCCCTGTGGCATTCAGGAGTGACAGGCTCTCTTCATATCTGCCCTCACTCCAGAAGCCAGTAATGGCAAACTGTTCTCCATCACATTGACCCCAAAACAACATTTGGGTCTGCTGAGAAATGAAGAGTTGTTGGCAGCAGGAGTTGATATTATAGACAGAAAGATAATAAGAGGGCAGGAGCTATGACCTCCAAATTAATTTCAAGTAATTAATTTGAATTTAATAAGCTGATTGTGTGCTATAGTGTTTATTAGCAGAGATATGTGGTGCTACGTAAATCGCACTGTACAAAAAGTATGCAGATAATTGTCTCATGCAAATAATTTGATGAAGCTGTTAGTTTTGGTCAAGATGATATTTCATATGAAAAAACAATTTAAAACTTCTACCAGTGACAGTGATTATCCATATTATGCTAACAACCTTACACATGCTAATCATAATCTGTCCTAACCTATGCTTAGCTAATACTACCAGAACATAACAGAAGACAGGATCAGTCACAATAGAAACTTACATTAAAGGTTTTAAACACGACCTATATGGCTGTTTTGTGAGATTGAGTACATAAATTTTATTGTTTAGCAAAAGTCTCTCTCTTCTCTCTCTCTCTCTCTCTCTCTCTCTCTCTCCATTTCACTGTAAATCTTTGCAGTACACTTCTTGACAATTTCCATCGAGATCTTAGTTTCTACGAGTGCATAACTCAGTGGCTACTTTTTCCTTATTAACTATGATCTTGATGAGTATTTATAAGAGTCACATCTCATCGGCTTACCAAAAATTTTG
The DNA here is from genome assembly GCA_004027455.1 of Hydrochoerus hydrochaeris. Classification (NCBI taxonomy): domain Eukaryota; kingdom Metazoa; phylum Chordata; class Mammalia; order Rodentia; family Hydrochaeridae; genus Hydrochoerus; species Hydrochoerus hydrochaeris. The sequence goes on along the minus strand of PVLA01000037.1, from coordinate 580,121 downwards.
TGACAACATAATTCAGGAGTACAAAGATTTCCTGATCGAAATGATTGCCAATGGGTCTACAGAGTCAGTTCTTTCCTTAGATCATCACAAATAAGCAATGAAAATCTCATGTCAATACACTCAACTAGTTTTCACTAGGACAAAGCCCAGGCACTGCATGGTAAAGTTCACCTTAGGTTTCTCACTGCAGTATGAAACAGTTACTTTCATTAGGTTCAATTAGTGTTTTCCTGGAAATTTCTCTCTTTTCTTTCTTCTTCTGTCCCTCCCTTTTTGCCTCCCTTCCTCTCTCCCTTTATTCCCTTTGTTACATACATTTTTTTTTGCGGTACCAGGGGTTGAACTCATGACCTCGCACTTGCCAGGCAGGTGCTTATGGCACTGAGCTAAATCCCCAGCCCCTCCTTTATTCCCTTTGTGCTTCTTTCATTTCTTTGTGATTTTCCTCTTCCCTTCTCTGGTTAACTCCAGTTTATCTGAATTATATTACAGGAATCTGAAATACCGTATTCATTGTGACCCCTGCATGTGCCATACATGCTACATGGTTCACACTCTGTGACGTCACTGTGGGATAGAAACTGAGCTGGTCCAGTGGTCACTACGTGTAACGAGGCCTCAAAACTTTCAATCATTTGAGATATATTGCTTCAGTCTCATTAAGATGTCACTTTGTCTAAATATGAATATATGTCTTCATTATCTCAACTGCTGGCATATTAATTTAAAAAGACTCACCGCTTCAAATCTCTCAGATGACGCAGCAGAGCTGAAAACTTGTTCACAATAACAAGTGTGAAAATTCTTCCAGACAAACTTATCTGCAGTTTTTTCTACTACTAATGACTCAGGAGTGAGGGCAGAGTCTGTAGCTTTGTTAATAATTCTGTACCACACTCAAATTCACTCAGGATGTCATTTCATCAGTGGGCAATGTGTCAACTTTTAAAATTAAACAAGCTAGACAACACGGCACTTGCACTACAAAGAACTTGTACTTTCCCCCAGTTTTCTCGCTTTAGAAAACTGCTTCAACCTATGTTCTCCATAGATTCCCCATGTGGCTTAATTCCAACTCATTTATTCACCAGAAACTCCTTTTGTCGGCTGCAAAACACACCCCAGAATATTGTCACTTAAATATTTTGTTTCCTTTTATAGAAACTTTTAGTTCTGACATGTGTTACTAGAATTTTAATGTTTTCTTTTACAAATTGTTATAGCATATAAAAAGAAACAATTGTTCAACAATTAAATTATTATTATTATTCTTTAAATCCAAAAACTTATTTCTAGAGGATATGCTTAAATGTCAACTAAATCTGAAAATTCAAAAATATAACTATAAATTAGTGGCATTGTGATAAAGCGTTTATATGTATATGGCTAATTTGAAAGGATTCATTCAATTTTGTATAATTCTATTTTGTTGCAAGAATGAAATAATGTATACACATTTGATGATCTTTCTGATGCTTCCTTGAAGCATGGAATTTCAATGGTTCAAACATAGAAAATTTGAAAAAAAATTGAGATACTGTAGATCCATAATCTGAATAGAAGAGAAACACAGGAGCTGTATATCTTGGTCTGGATTTGGGAAACAATTTGAATGAGAGAGACATAGAATCATCTTCAAGAACAGTGAACCTAAGAAGAAATAGAAGATATTTTGAGATGTTTTAATTTGTTTTAGAAAATGGATTTTCCATTTTTACAAAAGGCTAAAACAAATATGTTAAACATTTATTAATATTTGTCATATATGTTAACCAATAAGTTAAATATGTTATGGATCATTACTGCATAATGAGTTAGTATTTTTTGACTGTCATGTCTTCATGTCAAACAGGGCCAGAGCAATGTTGTATTATGTATGTTCTGTACATTGATGTGGATATTTACAAACTATTAACAATGATTATTTCTTATGAGAAGAGTTTAGAAGTGAGGATGGATTTCTATATTTACTCTCTTTATAGTTAAAAATGATTATTTTAAACACACGTGTATTACTTTTTTAGTTTAGAAATACACAGACATGTTACTATATAACAGTTATAACACTGACAGGTAAAATTTACGTTAAAGTTATCTAAAAGTATCTATGTAAATGTTATTTAGAAAATAATAATACAGAATAACATTGGTGGTCATGCAATTATTAATAATTCTGTTGTAGAAAATTACAAATTTATCCTGTATCTACATGAAGCTTTATTATTCAATCCAGAAAAGTATCTTTCAAAAGAGTGTTTTTGACCCAGTTAATTCTCATAGTGCTGGTTTCTACCATAGTCACGCATCACTGAATCAGGCAGTCTTGTACCAAATCGCTCATTCTTCCAACAAAAATTCTTAAGGGTGTCTTCAGTCCTTTGAGACTCTTGATTTTAAGATACACTTTATTTATATACATTCTACTGAAAGTTACTAAGAGGGTCATAGATGAAAAAAGTGACTGAAAAAGTTTTTTTTTTTTTTTTTAAATCTAGGAGTAGACCCCTCTTTCTTTGTGTGTGGGGCAATTCTTAAGTAACATTTCTGCCAGGAAAAGGTGTTTTTCTTGTACATGGAAACTGAGCTATATCATCAACCCTTTCTACAGTTATAAAAAAAATCAGAGAACTCTACTGCAGAGAAATACCACAGCTCTTACTTGAAAACAATTAACATGAACCAACTTCTTGGTTTTCTTCAATGGTTCATGAAAATATAAAAATCCTATTTTAGGGTCAGAGATTTAGCTCAGGGGCATAAGTGCCTGCTAGGTAAGCACTAGGTTGAGAGTTCGATCTCAGGTACCCCCCCCAAAAAATCATTATTTTTGGCCAAAATATATATTATATAACTAGATAGAAATTATTTTATCTCTATATTAGCTCTCAGATAGGCTTAAGGAGAAAAAGGACAAAGATGTCTTTTTCCTGCCTGGGAGTAAATTGAATATAATGTACTTACTTCTCTGTGCGTCTCTTTTTGTAGGGTCCATATGCAAACTGACAGGCCTAAATCAAAATCGTGGCATCATACTTTTATCATGAATATAGTGGAATTCCCAGGTTATTCACAAATTGGAATTGTTTTTTTTTCAAAAATGAATATTATAATCTCATACCAAGTATTTAAGAAAGTTGCTTTCCAAACATATTGTATAATATCTTAAATATTGCAGGTACTGATACATTTTCTCTAATTAATGAAAAAAGTTTATGTGCAATTTTCAAAAATCAAACATAATGTGAAATTATTTGCTTCCAATGAAAGCAAAGGAAAACATAAACATGGAGAATGAGGACCAGAAAAGGACATGATTAAGACATCTTGAAAATTCTCTTTTAACTCAATCTGACACTTTTATTCTTCCAGCATATATAAAGAAAAAAAGTGGCATATCAGTGCCAGCACTCAGACGGCTATTTCAAGACTAACATTGATCATCAAATGAGAAACTGGAAATTTTGTAAGTGGAAAACACTGTATGCAAACATGAAATATTATAATACCAGTAACCATTGAACTTACAAATGTGTTTCCAAAATTACAAGTCATAACATGTTTATTCACTGTACTATCTTTTATTTAAATTATTAACTGTATTTTGCCAAATTTTTTTGGTGACAATATTCAAGATTAGAAATTTCCTCTGGAGAAAAATGAACAATAATTTTGTTTGCTAACACTTTCAACTTTTTTGAGTTTAATTTCTAATGTCACAGGTGTTATTTGCTCAATGTTATACCTCGAAAAATTTTAAAGTAAAGCTCTGAATTCTACATTTATATTTGGAGATGGGGTTTTAAAGAGATGCATAAATTAAAATAAAACTTTTAGGGTAAATCTGAATCCAATCCTCATTGTGCCTTTATAAAAAGAGAATATTTACAAACACAGTCAGACACTGGCAGACTGTACTCATAAAGGAAAGGTCATGTGAAAATACACAACAAAGATATCCAGGAGCCAAGCACTAAAAGACCAAATAGAGCCAAACTAAAAGACAAAATATTAAGTAGCCACTTTGATACACATATATTTATGAGGATTATTCCTCACTCCTCCTTCCTGATTCCCATTATACCACATATTTAAGAGTCCATTCATATGGATTGGGAAAAAATAAGGTCTCCTTAATCATCCATTCCTCTTATAAATTGTAGGAACCTACTGGGTATTTTATTTCAGAGATTTATTTCACATAAACAGTGTGAATAACTGAATATATGTATAGGACGTGTTCTGTGTATCTCTTCACCAAAGCTATATTTATTGTGCGTGATAAAATTCTAGAAGTTTCCAAAAGCCTCAGGCTCCAACTTAATTAAATGCCTGTTTATCACCAAACATAACAAGCCATATATTGTTTGTATGTTGCAGTTTATTTGACTCTGGAAACACGTCATTTTGATCGATATAAGTATGGCTTCACTCAGGTCAAGAAACAATCTTGAAAGTAACAGCACAATGATATTTCCCCTCCTAGCAGAAGGAGAGTGATGTAGGCAGGATGTTCGCTGACGTGGACTAAGAGGCTTAGACATAGAGGACAGGCAAGTCCCAAAACAAGTACAGGAAACATTTAAAAGGATTTAAAATAAAATAAAAGGTCACAGAAAAGGTAGGATGCATAGAGTTCTGCCATTTACATTTCTACTGTATATTATTATAAAAAGAAAAATAAAACAATGATAAAGGGTTAGTAGATTTCTATCTAAAAGGACAAACTTGACAGAAAGCATGTTTACATATTCACCAAAATCGCAAGACTCTTTGCATGTTGCACAGAAATAGACACAGAAATATTATGAAGCAAAGAATTAAAGAAATATTAACAGAGAGAAACTTAAAAAGTAGAAAGCCAAACTAATTAACCTTAAATATTTTGTCAGTTGTCATTGGATATAGGCTTAATTTTCATTGGATAAAGGCTTAATGTAGTTAATTCAACTTCATTACATTTTCCTTCTTAGCATTTTCAAACTCAAGGTGATAAGTATAGATTTTCAAACAGAAACCATGAAAACCTCCTTTCTCCCCTTAAGTATAAAAACAAGCTCTAAGTTGTCTGGATTCCATGAAGTCTGGCCTGCAGGTATAGAATTTGTATGTGCTAGGGGCCACAGTTTGTTTGAACTTGGCAGTCTTTATTGCCATTTTAATTAATTTTCTTTGTCACATTCCATATATTTCCTTTACTGCATTCAAGGGACTACCTTGAGTTGCCTCAGGGTGGCTAATTTAACACCTGAAAATTCCATTAATTTTTTTCTACATGTTGGATTGACTAACAGGCTATGATGTATCCAAGCATAGCATAGAAAAATCCCCATAGCAGGCATTATGTTTCAGACCAGTTTACATAAAAAGCTCTTAATAGGGACAGCATAATTCCTTTGAAGTTCCTGAGCTGGACCTGTTGTGATTCCGTATTGCTTTTATTTAGCTAGAATATATAGCTACTCTGATGTTTGTTCTCAGTTCAAATCTCATTAGTGTGGTATGCGCATTCAGTATTTATATAATGAGGGAGAATTTTTTATTAGAAAAAGGCCTCTGGGAAAATACATGTGTACATGTACATGACTTGATTAGAAATTCTCTTTGTAGTTATGACTGTCTGAGTGGTAGATAAATGAAGGCATAATATTATATCATAGGCTCAAATCACAACCTCCAATTCAAGACTGTGATCCTTTGTGGAGATCATACAATAGGCCCTGAATTTCCACAGCTATGAAACAAGGAATAAAATAATTCTTTGCTCATACAATTACTATGGAGATTAAAACAAAGGAAATTATCTCACAAATTATAAAATAATATAGAAATATTTTAAATTAGGGAGATCATTACAGTATGAGGTGTTAAAATAAAAATATCATATGGTGAATTGAATAAATGTGCAGTTGTTATGCATCAATTTAACACTTTAATCTTTAAAAAAATCCCTGTATTTTAAGCACCTGTTCATCACTTACTAGCTACTTGATTATCTCTGTCTCAGGGTTTCTAATTCATAAAATGGGAATAATAATAGTAGCTCTTCTCATGAGGTATTGTGAAGACTTCATGAAAAGTTTTATAAAGCATGTACAAAACATTCTTGCAGACTTAAGTGTTCAATTAATGATAGCAGTATTATTCATCCAGTGGCATTTGGACAGTTCTGGTCCTGTACAAACCTTTCTATCTTTGTTATTCTGCACAAAGAAACAAAAGTTCCTTTGCCTTTAATCACTGATGATTTCAGAGGTTAGCAAATACTCCCTCTCACTTGCAAAGGCTCATATTACACAAACCCAGCCATCACAGTACAGAGGCTTCTTTTCTTTGCAGTAAATACCTTTCACATCAGTGCTTGTACATTAATTAACACCACCAGGGCTGTGTGGGAGAAACCCTGTAAAACATTGCTTGGTTTCTGAGACTAAGGGTAGAACGAAAAGAAGCCAAATATCTGAACTGAGTCTTGTACTGTCTTTAACCTGTCAGAGCAGCTGAAGGAATGAGTGGAGGGAGCAGAGCACATTAGTGAATGCATTAAAAGAGGGTTAGGTACATTATTCATGGATGAGGACTAGAGTGGGGAAGCGATGTAGGCAGATGGGAAGGTTTTAAGCAGTTACAAGATGCGTGATAGAATCAGAAGAGAAAGGTAGGCAGGAGACGCAGCAGTCAGGGCAGCTTTCACTCATTTCCGCGTCCTCATTCTAGGGCACATGCACTTTCCTCACACTGTCACCTGTAGCCGCTCTTCACATTTTGCCCATGCAAGTGGCTGGAATAACAAGCCCTCTCCCCACAGTGCTCCTTTCAACTTTCGACTTCACTGTACAGGTGAACCTGAGCACATCCAGACTCGAAGAAGAATCATCAGTTCTCACATTTTTATTGGCAATGAATGTACCATGTTTTATTTGACACACAAGCAAATGCTAAAGGCTAAATGTCCACCTGCAGTAATGTGTAATAAGCTAAGCAGGGGTACAAATGTTAATTTCTTTGAAGTATGAATCAGGATACTGGAATTGTCACCAAAACATGAAGAAAACTAACAAATATTATTTCCCTTCCTTTAACTGGGTAAGTTCCTACAGTTTTCCTACCATTGCCAGAAATTATGGTGGACATACAAAATATACTCAGTTGCAACAATCAATTGAAAAGAATTTCATCTGATAATTAAAGGAACTATATCCACATCCATACCTCTTCCTGAATCCCGTCACCATGACAAATGGCGTAGACACCACACATTTCTCACGTGGTTAGACGGGCGTGGCCATTTCTTCTCCTCCTCCTTCTTGAATCCCAATCCAACTCTTATCTCTGCATATGGTTTTTCATTTATCCAAGCTTAATGCATTCACATCCAAATGTATTTGACATTAGCTTTGTGTAATTCAACAAAAACGTTGAAGAGAGCCACATCAATCATTTTCTAGAAATAAAAATCAAACCATTTAAGTTCATTAGGGAAATAATTGACTATCAAGCCACAGAAATTAATCCTTAGCTTCACTTGTCAATTTACCTATCTTCCTGAGATACTCTAATCTTATCTTCAGCGATTGGCTGAGCAATTCTTTTTTTCTATTGCCTTTTGCATTTACAGAGTCCACTGGGATTGCTTCCACTCTTTCTTTTTATTCTTTGCTTTTAATTTTAACAGTTTCACACATATATTTCCTATGCATTAAAACATGGTTGGGTAATTATTTTTCTTAAACCTACACAGGTGAATATCCTGAATCTGAGTGCCAGGATGGATTGTGAGAGTCGCTGAACCAATATATTTGGTTGGCCCCGCTAATTGTTCTTATGCACACATTCCAGGGATTAACACTACAGAGGCTCCTTTCTCTCTCATGTGACACATCAATACTGGTGTTTGACAGTGATTTGAGGATCCTGGCCTCATCCACCTGTGACTTCATGATACCCTAAGGTTTTAAAATTCTCGCCTATATCTCCACATCCAGCTGGAAACAGGAGAAAAAGGGAACACAGAGAATTCTGCAGGAGCATTTATGAGCTACGTCTGGAGTTGGGGGACGGCACCCCCATACCCAGTACTTTAGCCAAGATTCAGTCAATCTACCACATAACAGAAAGAAAGATGGGACACACAATAGAGATTTGAGTCCACTGAAAAAGTAAAATGTGTTTAACAAACATTTAATATCTGCCATAATTTATGCATCCTTATAGTTTAAAATACACACATCTCCTCCAAGAGATCACACTGAATATCCCATTTAATTATTATATCAAGTTAACTTTTAAGATCTTCAGAAAATATATAATTCTCAGTAATTCTGCATGGAGTAAGGATAGATGCACTAAAGATACATTATCTGCCACCTACCTTTACCCAACATCCAATATCAAAATAAGGGGAAAATGGGTCTGCAAGCTTCCTCATCTATAAATATGGAGAATGCAAGAAGGCCAGAGATTGGTTCATACCAATGCTGAAATCCTGCCTGGCCATCTTCAGGAGCATTTCTACTTAAAGGATACAAAAGTTTCACTAATTAGAGCACATTCTGATATTTAAGAGATTTTCCACTGTCTTTTAGTGGTCCTTAGATTTTTCCTCTGGCATTCTCTTCATTTTCCATTTTTTTTCCATGGTTAAAGATTTCTCAGAAAACCCCACTGTATATCTTTTGTCTTTGCATATTATCAGTGGTTTATCTTTCAATTCTTCAGAGCTTCATGATTGAGATAATACACAAACTCTCTCAGGTATCTACAGAGTTGAATGTGTCACCAATCTGAATTATTGCCTCTGACATTGTTAGATCTTAAATATCATGTTATTGTTTAATAATCAATGAATATTTTAGAGAGAGTAGAAGTCTAAATTTATGGTTTCTTTGAAATATAATTCAATGAAAAATTTAGGATATCCCTTATTCAATTAGTTTGAATACCACTAATATTACCTAAGTTAAACCTTAAACCTTTTTGTTTTTTGTAACCAAGATAATGTCAGCTATCCTACGAGTATTGGAAAAATTATCCCTGAATGTTTAAGAATGTACGAGTCTTAGTCAGATACCTGGCTTTTTCTTTATATTGAGAAACTTTGGGGTATTTTTGGAATTTAGAAACTACTTTAGTCTCACCTCTTGCTGTATGGCCCCTAGAAGCAATACAATTGTAATTTCTAAAGTTTTGGGATTCTCGTTCTGTAGGCTTCCCTCATTTTCTCCACAGTATTGTGAAATATGCCAGTAGTGTCACCTGACAATTTTGTCTTATACCTTAGTAAGAAAGCAAACAAACATAATGTAAATTTCACTCCTTCCATATACTTATCCTACAATTGTAGAGTAAGTAGCCACAGTTTTTACAAGTCATCCTCACAGGCAGATTCCTGTGTCCTCTAGCTGATTGCTACCCAATATCACACTGGTGCTACACATTTTAGATTTTTATTACAGAGAATTTCAATTGATAGTAATTTCAATGTCAGTAACAATAGGCAGTAACAAGTTCAAACTTTCTATGACATTGTAGCATAAAATTATTTCATTATCATGTGCAGAAGAGCTCAATGTAGTTGTTCATTGGAGGTCTGACAATCTGATAACTCAAAGACACTGGCTGTTCAATAATGGGGTTCTCCTGATTTTCAGACCATTGGAGTTCTTTGAACTCAGGCTGCTCTTGAATTCAGTATGTAGCCCAGGCTCACCTTAAACTAGCAGTGAGCCTCCTGTCTTCTCCTCCTGAGTGTGGAGATTACAGGAATGCACCACCTTGCCATATGTAATTTTTATTGGTACATGTTTTTAGAATGTATTGATCCTATTTTTAATGGTGAGTTATATATGTATAGTTTTTTTAATCTCCTTCCCTGCCTTTCTTCCCTCTGCCTTTCATCTCTTTTCCTTTTCCTTATAGAAAAGATATTCACTTTTCCTACTACCTATCTTTTATTTTGCTCTTTATATTTTGGGTTTCTAACTTAGGGAGTCAAATCTTTCTTCACCAAAAATATTAGTAATGATCAAATGCCACACACACAAATGGATAACTTTTTTAAGTTATTCATTTCTATTTTAGCTTTGTAAAATGGTTGGTTAATATTTAATATTAAAAAGCTCTGTAGCAATATATTTCAAGTAGACTTTTAGCTAACATGTCACGTTGAAAATGCTGTTCTTTCTGTCACCCATAAAACAGAACAAAATAGGGTAGCAGTCAATTTATGTACATTATTAAATTTCTATGCAGACTTACAAAATGCAAATCGATGCATAATTGCATAAAATGTAAAACAAATTATTCAAAAGTACTGCAGACTATTCTAAACAATACACTGAAATAGATTAATCTGGATATGTCTAGATAAAATTAATGGCTACATTATAACTTTGTTTATTAAGCTCTAGTGTATTTCATGTTATGTCTTTGACATAAAAATTTTTGTTTAAACATCTGCATAAATATGTTCACTAGAGTTCATTAATAAAGCTAACTTAAAACAATAACTTTACAGTAGTTCAGATGATATAAGTAATGAAAGAATGTTCCTAAATATAAGATTCAAAAAAGACAAAAGGCAAGTAAACTTTTATGTGTGCCCATAAGCTATTGAAAAAATTAGCAAAAATACATAAATGATGCAAATATTTTGGGTATATTTTATTTCTACCTTTATTATTAATATTTCATTTGATACTAAAGACTATTACAGTTCAGAAAATTGAATAATAGTGCTTTGAAATTAGATACAAGATAATGTATTCCACTAATATTGTGTCTGTATATTTGTTTTTGAATGTTTTTTCATTTTTCAGTTATGCTAACATTTACATTGTTTTACATAAATGTTTCTGTTTGAATATATTCTCTGTATAAATACTTGGGAAAAAAACACTTAGTTTTAGTTACTTTTATTTTAACTCATATTAAACCATAGATATCACTCAACCTATATTTCCCTTTTGGACTTAATCTTAGATCCTATTTAATTTTGTCATACTTAGCTCTTAAATAACGATACTGCCAAACTAATTAGTCTTGTAATGGATTGGTTAATGCCTGTGCCCTTTTTTATTAAACATTCTTTTTACCTGACAATATGATTAATGTGTTTTCTATACTACTATCCTGGGAATGAAAATTTTGCATTTAATATATAATACTACTTGTGTCTTTCAATCTTGCCAAATTGACTGAATGAAATGACTTCTGGGAAGATGATCTTATTGTAAGGTCATAACCTCGTTAACTTATTGATGAGCTCATAAAATGGTCTACCAGGAGGCAGGTCCTATTTGGCAAGAGTGGGTGAAGGGGCTATGTCCCTGGGCACTCTAACTGGCCCTTTTTTCCAATCTCTCTTTCTAGTCTTCCTTACTTCCTGGCCTCCGATGAGTTGAGCAGATGTCCTCCACCATGTCCATCACCATGACGTCTCAGCACTGTGGCCAGCCAACCACAGACAGAAATCTCTGAAACTCAGCTAAAATAGACCTCTTTTTCTGGGTGTCAAGTGTTTTGTCCCAGCAATGGAAAGCTAATTAATATGTTACCAATATCATATACAACCATGATTGTACTAAGAAATACAAATGTAAAAATCACATATAAAATATGAATATAAATTTATATTTATATAAATGCCTACACAAAGACATTAGATTTTACATTTATACAAACATAATTCAGTAGTGCTTATAAAACATCTAATATGTCTAGAAGTATAATAATGAAGTATAGAATAAACTACCTGTTAACATGCTTGGAACTTAAATTTCTTTGACACCTTACACTTCCATATAAGTAAACAAATATGCAATGATTTTTTTCAGTCTAATATACAAGAGTTATAAAAATAAATAATTTGCAAGTAGAATATGTTTAAAAATGAATTTGTCATGTTATGCATAATAATTTCAAATAATAAAATTGGGTTAAATATTCTATCTATCTGTCTATCTATCTATCTATCTATCTACCTACCTATCTATCAATACTGGGAATTAAACCCACAGCACCTTGTGTGCTGCCCAAGAAGTCCTACCATGGAGTTAGTTCCTCAGCCTAAACTTTGTTTCTCATACATGCTTTGTGTTTGACTAATACCACTTCCATTACTCTTATAGCATGATGTTTTCACACTGCTACTTATATATTTGGTTCTTCTAGTGGGCTATGTATCTACACTTCTGTGGAGTAGAGTTATATTTTTTATCTTAAATTTTGAATTATAAATATTCACATTTTGCTTCTGTCTCAGTATTTTACTTTATTCTATGTTTTAATTATGCAAATCATATGTCATGAAATTGTAATTTGCAATATACATACCTATTTTTCTATTGTATCCTGTTCATTCCAGTGCATTTTATTGACTACTTTTAAGGATAGTCTCAAACACAAAGACTAAAGAATTAAATGTGTACAAATAAAGTATGTAAGCACTCAATCTTTCCTCACAAATTTAAGTAAAAATTTCATCCGTTTTCACTTTCCTGCCTACACAAAGCTGCAAAATTATTCCAAATTCTCTCACCAAGAGAGAATGTTTTTCTATCCAGGAAAAGTCAGCTCAAAATCTTTCAACAGGAGGTGTTACCGTAACAATTGTTTCCAACTCATGCTTGCGGTACACTCACAGCCAGTGGGGTCCTGAGAGGAGGTGACAGGAGATTAAGAAAAAAACTAGACACGTACCACAACTCTGGTAGACAGGCAGCAACAACCCAGAATGGTCTGTGTCTTTACTTATGCACAGTAAAAGGCAGGGAAGCACGCAGAGAAGTCAAAAGTACAATGTCTCGGTGTTTTGCTGAGAACACTGTAAGTAAAATATTCCCAGAGTTATCTATGCCGCAGCTAACAGGAGGAACACCAAGGCCGGACACCTGCAGGATTGGCTTTGCTCTAGTCCCAAAGCTTGTTTACATGGCTCCCATCTGGTGTTCTGTGTTTTTGCTGCTGGCCTTGAACTAGCCCCAAAAGCCTTTGTTGGTCTTCAGCTTGCTTGTTTCCCACACATACTATTTTCTGTGTGCTAAAAACTGCAAGTTCCTTTCACGAGGAACTTTCTACAAAATCCCAACTATGTTTCCAGCAGCAAATATTCTTCCACCCATGAAAATGTATTAGTAAGTCATCACTTACTGTATTTATTGCAATCAGTTTTGGGGCATGCAGAATTTGGCTTACATTGATAGAGAAATTTTCATAGTCCTTTTATTTCTATATCTAAAAAACTCCCTGCATCTTCAAGTACTCAATAAATGTTGAATAAATGAATAAATAAATGATTAAATGAACTGACACCAGGTAAAAACGTTTGACTTAGGATGAACCTATCAGTGACACTGTCTATACCCAGATTATTTAAACTACTTTCAACAATGTTTCATTTTATTGTTGGGCTTTTTGCTTGTCTTTTGATTATAATAATGGTATTTCCTCTGAAAGATGAAATGAACTTTCATGATGATTTTCTTTAAGATTGCAACAGGAGAATTTTACATTTGAATCCTGGAGGTAAAAAATGTTTAGACCTGAGGTGAGAGAAGGGACAAATAGATAAATTTATACAATGACAGAAATTTCTTAGAACAGAAAATATTCATTACTATTCAGACACATTTGTGGTCAGTGTTACTTAAACTGGCCCACATTCTCTCAAGTCTAATAATGCCAACATTTCTTTTATTTAAGTGCTATATATAAAAGCCATACTGCTCTTCAGTGGTCAGAGCAGTTATCTCTAGGTTTTTATCACTAAAATAATCTGAAAATCTTCAAAAAGTAGAAGCTACAAAATTACACAAATTATACTCTATTTTGACAGGGTTATAAATATTTAGCTTGATCCTATCTTTTAAAAGATTAACTTAAAACATTTCTTTGAAAAAATTGATTCTTTACCACCATCTTGCAGGTAGACTACGTCTAAGTGGTTGTATGTAAAAATAAAATAAAGTAAAATAAAATAAACAAAATAGCATGAAAACGTAACATTTTGGTTTTCAAAAAAAAAAAACATTTGGTGTTTGGCGTTTACATGATAATGTGGCCAACTTTTGTTTTGTGGATGTCTTAATAGGAGCTTAAAATAATGTCATAGCCAAGATAACCTATCTAATTAAGATTGTTTTAAACAACAGTACTCCACAAGTTATGCATATTTCAATTTTAAGCATAATATAAATATTAACACCAATGCAATTATAATAATTAAAGTGTGGAAGAATATAATCACAGTATAGTAGAATTTCTCTTATGCCAGTTTTCATAATGAGAGTAGATGTGTTATTTTAAAATTGTGCCCTGGAAACCTAGTGTTTTTTTTTTTTTTTTTTTTTCATTTTGTGAAGGAAGGCAATCTAGCCAAAAGACAGTAAGTGATTTAGTTAGGTCATGTGTCTTGTCATTTTCAAAAGTGGAACATGATCTTTACACAGAGTTTCACACTGCATTTTCCTTACCCTGTTTATGTTTGTATCTTATCAACAGACTGACTTATTTCTCCATAAATTGGTAACCTAAGCCAGGTTGAAGTCTGAAAACAAATACATTCAAATAGTTTCCTCGTACCAACTGCAGCATGGTTCACAGGGTCAACTTTTTATAAAGATAATGATGGATGTTGTAAGATGTGAACCAAGAAGATAAAATTACTCAGAACTTGGAGTTGCAAAGTTAATTGAATCAAAGTGTTCTGAAATGTGTAGGTGTGTAAAAAAAAGCATTAATGGTGGCGTGCAGTTCCATAATTCATGCTTATAAATCATGCTGATGCCTCTGGATATACGACAGAGATGAAAGTGTGTTATTAGAATTTATTCATATATCATCCCTGTTAGGTGAGAAGGGAAAATGAAGTATTAGAAAGACTGAACTTCTAATAGCCACAAATTAGCAGTTTTAGAGAAAAATGGCATAAAATTTTGTTTCTTGTAGGACCCATAACATCTCATTTTTACATGTCAAGATTTCAATTTTTGTGAGATATTTTTAAATGCCTGTTGCTTTTTGAAAATTAAGTCTAGTTAAAGGAAATGGAAAGAAAACACTTAACTCTAATCAAGTGAGGCATTTCTGGAAAGTCACCTTAAAAGAGTAATATGAATATATGTACATGTATGTGTATGTGTGTATGTATGTGTGTGAGTGTATATATATATATATATATATATATATATATATATATACATATGTATCTGCAATCTGCAAAACATTTTCAGTTTAGTTGGCAAAATGATATCAATAGGAAGGAAATGACACTTCCATAATTAGAAAAAAAAAAGAAATAAGAAATAGGGCAAATCACTGGTTTGGAGTGATTTGGATAATCCCATGCAGAACACACAAAGTTGCATAGAGTTTTGACATCTAAAACATTGATTCATGCCAGCCAAGGAGTGACGCAAATCTATAGAGATAAATACAGACAATATATTAAAAAATTAACACATTCTCCTCAGATGCAGAGTTCTTTGTGAAGAAAAAAATAGTGAGAAGGATTTTATTCTTTACATAGTTTCATATAAAGTAATTATATATTTCCCTATCAATTATACAGAGTGCTAGGAAAGGAAACAATTGAAAAGCATGTGGCATATAGCAGCACCCACTTGCAATCCCAGTACTAGGGAGGCTGAGGCAAATGGATCCCAGTGAGTTCAAAGGACTAGTTAGTGAGTTCAAGTTCAAGTTCAGCTTAACTGCCTAATGAGACCCTTTCTCAAAAAATTAAGAAAGAAGATGTTGAGCAAATATCAGATCCAGAGTACACAGTCTGTATTCATTATATATTTTAGTGCAGTCTGGGTTTGTAATTATCCCAGAGATGAGCATTGTGCAGAGTAATAAATTGCTTTGCATTGTATGATCAGATAATGAAGCTTCAACAAAAGTCATAACAGAAAATAAAGGACAGCAGTAAGAGCCTGATGGGAGGAATGTAGATGAACAAAATTTGGTCATTAAAAATTACAGAAGCAAGATGTAAAACTTATTGAAACTGGGATACCAATATTCAATATTAAATGATATATTGCTCTGCTATTCAGAGAAATTGTTTCTATGATGATATTTTTAAGATCCAGAGATGGTACTGATCTCTTTATATAGATTTGTTTTGACCAGAGAGAAGAGAATATTTAAAAGATGAGAGAGGATATAAAGTTCAAAGAAAAAAATCTATTTAGACATGATCTGGGCACTCTCATGGAATCACTCTGCAGAGATTGGAATCATTCAGGTGCCTGCTAGATTAGCAATTGCAATTTCAATGTGAGTGTTTTAGAAGTGGAATGACAATTCAGCAACATTTCAAGAGTAATTATGTTTAACCTGTTATTTTGAAAGCATTGACTGAGACTTTTCTTAGATCAGTTATGCAACACCACTAAATTCTCATTCCAATCCCAATTGAATGTACAGCTTTGGCTGTCTACTCTTTCACTTTTTATTTCTGAGAATTAAGGCAACAGGTTTTCCATATTTCTGTGCTTTTCTTCTGGAACAATATAAAACAAACCCAATCTTTATCCCTCGTCATAGTGGAGCTGTTGAACAAGAAGACATGAGTATTAAGGATTTTCTTACTCTTATCTCCCAGAACACAAAGCATCATTTCTTTATTTCTTCATTGAGGAGTATTTGGTTTAGTCTGTTCATTGTGCAGATTATGTCTTTACTAGATAAACTAGTCTCCCAGTATTTCCGCACCATTCTTATAATGAATGTGGTGTTAAAACCTGATGATAGTATTGCAGAGTAATCTGACTAGTATAAAGATGTATGAAGTGTTTGAAAAATGGCATACAAATGCCCTAATGTTGTCAGGTGTGGTGTTCCCCACTTAGAATGCCAGACTCTGACGGCCGAGGTAAAAGGATTGGATCAAGTTAAAAGTCTTCCTGGGTTGTATAGTGACTTCAAGGTTCAAACCAAGACCGTACATAGCAAGATTCTGTATTGCAAAAAGAGGAAAATAAACCCAGAATCTTGCTCAGATCTAAAGATAAATTTCTTATAATGACAAAGCACATAAAACATTTTATGAGAATTAAATAAATTTATGCTCACATTTTAGCACTTGGTGTGTAGAACCTTAAGCTCAATTACTCTAGAATCTTGAAAAAAGAATACAACTCTCTAGTACATTTAATTTTTGTGTTGGCTTAAATAAGCTCAATATTGAAAACATGAAATTCATTTTCCAAAAACAAAATCTTTTTAATTACTCTTGATGATGTATGCTCTAGAAGAAAACTATTTGCAAAATTAATAGATAATAGACAAACATGTTAACAAAATAAATCAAGGAAATTTGAAAATGCAGAAAACAAGTTTATCCAGCAAAAACTGACACTGTAGGTTTAAAATTCATCTTTAGCTGCTTTCCTAACACAATAAAATGAAAAACCATACCTTTAGGAAGAAGGTAATGCTTTTTGTCAGTGGGGAAATTTATCAACAAAAAAAGAAACCCAATCTTGAAGTCATATATAACAAAGGAAAAACGAGTTACTTTTCAATATCAAATCAGCACAAATGAAGAAAAATATTTAACTTAAAATGAGGGAGGACTAGATTTTGTGTCATTCCAAGTTTTGCACACATTCATTAGCAAAAATCAATTCCATTTGAAAATGTATAAACTGTTTATTTATGAAGCATTGATTTGATCACAGTATAAACATACACTCATAAAATATGTTATACTAGCAACCTAATATTTACTATCTGATAATCCATTTCACTATACATAAATTCACAAATACTGCACTAAATACTTGCTGCTGTAATATATTCTGAAAAAATAACGTTACACATAACTTCAGCTTTGATAAAGTTATCAAAATTTAATTTAGTAAAGCTACTTTTCAAAGATAGAGTTTTATTAAAAACAGTTGGACCTATAAAATGAATGCATTTTGACACCTAGAACATAAAATTTATCAAGAAGAGACAATGCATAAGACAACACAGTGTTTAAAAGGGAAGAATGAAGGTCAATGTGTAGCAGTGTTGACGATGTCAAGGAAGAAGTGTGGTTGAGTTATGGTAAATGTGTAAGAGATTAAGGATAAGAAAAAGGAGAAAGGTCACTGGAATCAGCAAGAAGAAAGCCTTTGGGATCTCTGAGGATCTCTTTCAGAAGAATGATGGGCATGAAATTTAGACAGCAGGAGTTTAAAAGATTCTAAATAATCAAGAGGTGGATGAAATGAGTGTAGATTAATCAGGAAAAATAACTAATGTCCTTCAAATGAAAGTTTTTTGAACATTCTCTGTGATGTGCCATGTTACCAATGTGCTTAACTTTGCCTGTGGATGGAATGATTTTCTTCAGTCATTCTAGATAATAAGGGTCTCTCATGTCCTCTTGTTTTTAGAATTTAGTTTTCACTCTTTCATTGAGTGGTCAAAACATCCCCAACAGTTTTTCCTACATAATCTTGCACAGAATAAATGTAATTCTCAAATGTGGTATCCTAATCTAAGAGAAATGGACTGCAACAAGAAAGCTTGGTGTGCCTTTACAAAGGATTCTGCTGAGTTTTAAAAGAGATGAGCTTCTTCTCTCAAGCCTTAATCTACCTGCTCTCCAGTTTGCTAGTCTATGACAGGAAACCTCAAGTTCTGAAAGGCTGATGCCTCTAGCTGTAATTATTTTGTTTCCTCTTTTTTATAAGCTTTAGTAATGTGATATTTGAAACCTTTTCTACTATTCTAGTGAGTTACTTATTCTATTTTCTGTACTGCATTAATGCAATGAACATACATATTATTGCATTTTCATTCACATTATAATAATTATGATTTCTTGACACGTATTTATTTTCTTTATGAGACAAGAAAACCATGTTGAAAAATTGCAAATTTCCATGTCAATACTGCTATATCCTACTCTGTTACTTCACTAAAACAAAAATTAGGAAGAAAGAAAGGCAGATAGATTGATGGAAATGGGGAAGAGCGAAAGGAAAGAGGGGTGGGAGGAAGGCTGGAAATAGCGGTGATACCACAGTAAGTTAAAATCCACCTAAACTTTTCACAAATGTTCAATTTGTATATAGAAGATAACATATTTTTTGCCATAGCAGTGCAATCCTTACAAGAAAACTTCTCTTATGATTGCAAAAGTATAAAGCTTATGCTTTCCCTTTTTTTATTCACCTTAATATCCTTTTATAGTTGTATGGCATCCCTGAGGTTTGGTTTTGTTTTGTTTTTTGTTTGAGATTATAGACAGACACAATGAGATGGTAATTCTGAATAACTTAGTTGTTACTCAAACTGCCAATTCAGGATTAATTTTACAGTCACTTCTGGGGAGACACTTTCTCCCTTCACTGCAGTCACGTCAAAGCCCAAAAGTTTAGGAAACAAATGTGATAACAGTGATCTCTACCCATCCCCAAAATAAAATCTTCCAACGGAGTCTTGAAAGAAGGCAAGTTTACTTCTAAAAAACTATGAATATGTACAAACACAAGCTTCAAAAATTCATTATATGTTTAAATAACTGAATATTGCCCAAAATGGAAAGGTAATGAGAATGAAGAGTAAGGACACAAGCAAAGGGAATGTAAAGGGCACAATGGAGAAGAGTTTAGTCGTGTTATGTAGATGAACCAACTCTTTCATGATTGTGTATTGGAGACATGGACTAAGAATGTTTTAAAAGGAAACAACAAAAATTCTTGAGATTTATTTCTTAACAATACGAATAACAACAAAGATGTACACACAAGAATATATTTTATGATAGTCACAACAATCATCATTATATATGAACCTCAGTCTCTAAGAAATGTGCATTTGTTTAATCTTACAGCGAGACCACTCACCTATCAGAAAGAATTAGAGCTGGTTTTCAAAGATGAAGAAACTGAGATTTAAAATGTTGAAGATTTATATTGATCATTAAACAAGTAAAGCAAAAATATTGAAGTTTAAATATGTCTGAATGTTTAACAAACATTATGTAACACTAAAGCCGGACTGTTTTGGAAAATCACTAACGTAATATAATGTAGAAATATTTCAACTTTTCAGAAATCTAATTCATGTAATGATTACAGCAGTTCTGCTGTTCTATTGTAATGATTATTTTGTGGGGAAATTTTGTTCTAACACAATTGATGTATTAGGGAAAATTTGAGCCTAACGGAAATTTTATCTGTATTAGATGGAATTTTATCTATGAGAAACATTATAGGGTCACAAAAAACAGTACCTAGTTCAAAACAATGGCCTAAAATTTCACGAATCACACTCGTTACTCATCTCCAGCATCTACATCTGTTCACCAAGTGTGTTAAAAGACAAACTGATCCACATCCAGTTTTACAAATTTTCAACTGAATCCAGATAACCCCTTTACCACAGCAGAATAACTCAGTGCTGTTTTGAATTAAACACTTCCACTTTTTCCATCAACTTATCTGTAAGCTACTGTGCATAGCAGCAATCAAAGAATCAGACAAAAGTGTAATGATAGGGGATTCCCTTGATGGGTGTCTTCAGAAAAACTAGCAAAGTTTTAAGACAATATTTTTGAGAGATTATTAGGATATTACTAGAAAGAGAAGGAAGAAAGCAAGGAAAGAAGAAGAAAAGGAAGAAGGAAAAAAGAAAAAGAAAAAAAGAAGAAAGAAAGAAATTTCTTATAATTAGATTTGTCCTGTACAAAGTACCTAAGACAACTGCTCAACATAATGGCAGCAGATAGGAACTTGGAGTCACATGAACAAATGCAATAAGGGAGAATACACAAGCAGTAATAAGAACTTAATAGTATTGTAACATTGGAGTATACCTCCTCATTTTATTTTCTGCCTGACTTAAGGGGTGAATACATTCAAAAAGCAACTAAAAGTTAATATTGTTGTGGTTTGGTTTGTGATTTCTCATTTTATTCAATATAGTTAGGCAGATTAATGGAATTTTGAAAATCATTAATTCTTATTTACTTCGCATGATATATAAAAAAGGAACTTTGTGGTATCCACTGTGACACAAAGTTATGAAGAGTACTGTTTTGTATGTTACTGAAGTTACATATATATAAATTAAAATGAGAATGTTACCATTTTAAGATAAGTGCAATCCCAATGTCACCCTAAATAAAATAGGTGTAAGATGTACAAAACATTAAAGACAAATATTTTGCTGCAAAAACATAAAACATAGGAATATACAAAATGGGGAATGAAAAAGGCACAAAGCATGTAGAACATAAAGACAAAATAAAATGACAGAAGGAAGTCCTTTGCATTGTCATTAGTTTAAATGTATGAAAATTACCAATCAAAACACAGATAAGCAGAATGCATGAAAACATACAATTCTGTTATATGCTGTCTTTGAAGAATTCATTTCCTATTCAAAGACGCAAAAAGAATGTAAGTGTGAGAATTGAAAAAGGTGTTTCATATTAATATAACAAAAAGAGAAGTTCTATTATCAGACTGCATAGAGTTTAAATAGAAAAAGATTGACATTGTACATAAACAAAGGCTTCAATATAGTAAAAAGATGTAGCAATGATGAACATTTACAGTCCTGGTAGACCATCAATATATATTGTTAAGACCTACCAGAACAGAAAGGAGAAATATGCAGTTATAAAATAGCAGACAGGCATTATTAAAGCTTGCTGTGGTTACTGTGCAGTGTCGACTGGATTGGCTGTGGGAGCTGTCAGAGCCATTAGTAGAGTACACGGCTGGGTGTGTCTGGGTAGGACCTGAGGCAAGGCCTCCGGTGCATGTCTGATCCTTTGCACCTGTCTCTTTGGTACTTCCTCCCTGCTCTTCATCTCTGCTGCATTGAACTTAGCAGCTTTGCTCTGCAAACTCTCCTGCAGGATGCTCCTCCCTTGGGAGCAGCTGACTACGGACTCAGTTATCACAAGATGAAACAAACTAAATCTCACCTCCAAATTACGGGGCCAGAAAGAACGCAACATCATGGTTCTGAGGGTTTGTGGCAAGCAATTGCGAAGTGTTGATTCGGTGGGTTTAATGTTTCAGTTTCACCAGATGAAAAGAATTATGGAGAAGGATGATGTGGATGGCTGCACATTATAAATTCATTTAATATTAATAATCTCTACATTTAAATTTAAGACAACAAATTTTATGTTATCTGTATTTTATTATAGTAAAAAAATTAAACAGAATAATATGACAGCATGTGACCGACTAATACACATATTACAGAAATCTCGGAAGGCAAAGAAAGTGTTTTAAAAGAAATGATAGTCAGGGATGGGGTATAGCTGGGCACCACAGTGCCTACTTGGCAGTACAAGGTACTGAGTTCAATTGCTGGTATCAAAAAAGAAAAAAGAAAAACATGATAGTCAAAAAATTCCCCAATTCAGCCAATGAGCTTAGAAAAAAATGTTGAACACCTGAATTCAATACTTGTGATGTAGCTAAACTAAGATTAAATAAAAGGTTTTAGTACCAAAAAGAATTAGAATCAAAGTATTGAAACTCAAAGACAAGGATAATTTTGGAAACAGCAAAAAAAGAAAAATGACTTGTCATACTCAGGACTGTGGGACTGGGGTGACAGATAAAAAGGCTTGAATAGAAAAGCTACCAACCTGGGGTATTGGACCCAACTCTTCAAAGATGAAGGTGAAATAAAGACAATCTTGGTTAAGCCCATGCTGAGAGAGCCCGTGCTTATCAGCTCTGCCTTGCAGGAAACATTAAAATGAGTGCTTTAAGTCAAAGTAGAAAACAACATAATCGTTTGCATAAGTATAAAGCTACTCATAAAGGTAAATACCTAGGGAAATAGAAACTTCTGCAATAATTCATTAACATTCTCATGTAGAAATTAAAAACCAAAGAGGTAAAGACTATGGAAAGTATACCAATAGTGCATCATGGATAAAGCTTTAATTACTGACAATGCTAACAATCAATGGGGGAAGCAAAAGTTAGCTTTTGTATGTAATTAACACCAAATTTTATTAGATTAAAATAGTTTCTAATAGCGGTAGTATGTTTCACGTAACCCCGATGATTGTCAAAAACACTAGTGAGAAAAGAATCAGAAGATGTTACTACAAAATGTCAATAACACATAAAAGAAATACAGCAAGCAAGAAAAAGAATGAATATCCTACAGTCTGGACAGAGAGCAATGAACAAAATGGCAAAGATTACTGGAAATTGTATCATATGTTATTGCATGAATTAACTTTGAGATCAATATGTCACGGTGAAAAAATGCATTAACCAAAGTGTTATCAGTTAAGTCCTTCTAAAAGTAGCTTGTCACTTAAATATTACCAGGTTTTGGGTTGTTCGCCTCTCTCTGGAGCTAGATTTCAGTAATTTTCCGCTTGAACAAAGACTCTAACAAAAGGAGCACAAAGCTTGGGCCAGTGAAGAAAGCAGATATAGTAATTTCCTCAAGGCACCTGCATCCTTTTACGTTGTCCAAATCTCCAGAAAACTCTCGAGAACCTCTACATATGGTTCCTGAGATGTTGTGCACCCACGTTCCATGGTTTATAATTAACAAGTCACCTCTGTTTCCTCAGTCAGATTTGCAATGGCCTAATCTCCTGACTCAAAAGGACAAGTACTGTCTAACTTCTTAAAGGAGGGTTCCAAAGTAGCAAAACCTTTCAAGGCAGAATGAAAATTACACAGAAAGGAGAGCGTGTGCTGCTATCATTTAATAAATACAGAGTATCAGTGGTGCAAGGTGAGAAAATTCTAGAAAGTAGCTGAATATTGTGCTTTCTTTACCAGTACTGCACCTTACGTTGAAAAGTTTAATGAATGTGTAAATCTCGTGTTATGTGTCTCTTAACCTCAACAGAGGAAAAGAAAAGAATCGACTTAGAAAAACAAGAGGATCAGTAATCATAACACTTTCTATTTTGTTGATAAACAGTAAGTAATCAGCACAGAAAATTAATGACTACTGACATCTATGAAAATTAATGGTTGACTGAAAGTGGTGAAAGAAACTGTTTCTAAAGTCCACAGTATTTTTCTCCTAGTCTGGCAAACTTTTAATTCAATTGTTTGTTTGAAAATGCCAGTGCTGATGTTTTTAGTGAAAATTTGTTTAAAAATAACACAGCTGTTGGTCATATGGCAAGTATGTCACGAGGAAGACCACTCTGAAGATCAAATTCAACCTGATTGAAATGCCTTTGGGAGCTTTCAGGTTAAGGAATTTGGCTTTAATGAGTGTGTCCTGACATAATTCATGTCTATTTCACAGAAGGTCAAATTCTGAGAATACTCAGAATCCATTTGTCTACAAAGAGGTATAAATAAGACTTTGTTTTCAAAGCAAAACAAATATACTTAGAAGGAAAAAAAAAACAATTTTCATGCTTTTAGCTTCTGGCAGAAGATTTTTATGTTTTTTTTCTCTTAACATACTCAAAAGCTAACATGGATACATTGATGGTACTTATATTATCTAGAACCTTGTATGTGAAAGACAAGGATAACCATAAAGTACACCAGGCATATAAACCAATAATATCAGCCTGGTGGGTACCAGCTAGATATTAGTCTGCCCAGAATAATGGGGAGGGAATAATATCACTACCCTCTCAGATATTAGACTTTAAGTATCCACACAAGAAAAAGTTGTAAAGGGTTGAAATTCCTTTTCAAGGAAATAATAACTAGCTTTTCTCTAATATACTTGAGTTAATTGTAGTAATTTAAATGATTTATTATTTTATTGCATTCTAGTCAATTTTATTTTGGCATTTTCAAGCATAAGCTCTTACTCTTTTTAGCATATTGACTAAAAACCACTGTCCAGACCTATATAATAATAATCAAAAATGCAAAAGTAACCAGATCAGCAGCTACCATTGATTAGGTGTCATTATGGTTTGTGTCCAGATGTTCCCCCACAGCCTCATGTGATCACGGGGCCAGGCTTTTTGGAGGCTACCAAATCTAGAGTTTGTGATTGATTCAATGTCTAGTGCTGGAATTGGGGGTGTGAGTGTTGCACCAGCTCTAGAGTGGGTAGCCTGTGTACAGTATAAGGGAAGAAAAGAGGATTGCTCCTTTCCTTTTGCTCGTATTGCTTTTTCTGTCTCCTGTGGCCATGAACGGTTGCCCCTCTGCTATGCCACACTACTTTAGAGCCAGCAGATTACAGACTGAAATCTCTACATTCTGTCAGCTAAATAAACCCTTTCTTCCTTAATTTTGGGTGTCAGGTATTTTGTCTCAGCAACAAGGAAAGTAACTAACACACGTGATCCCTTTAAATAAGAAGAGGTTAGATACTTCAAGTGTGTGACCTCTGAATCCTCCAAAGCACATTCCAAAGGTAATGAAACTAATAGAAGGATTTAAACTGATGTCAGCCTCCTCTCAGACTTTGTTATTGCATAAGTAGAGAATAATATAAATTAGTTTCATTTGGTTGAATTACATTGAATCTGTTTATCAGACCCTGACCTTCATAAAATCTAACTTAGACCCATTCCTTAGATCAAGGGAAATTATTTCAAGGTTGTTACTCAGCACAAGTAGAGGATGGAAAATTTAAGAGGTAAAAATATCTTCATTTCCAATTGATTTGCATATCAAACTTTTTTTAGAGAAAGCTGGAATAAAAAGTTCAGTTTCTGGAAACTTATTTAAATCAACTTTCACATTCCTTGGAGCAGTTAATCACAATGTTTTAAGGGGGATTTATAAACACCTCAAGTTGGCACCCACTTTGTTCACTCAAGTGTAGCTAAACACCACACACGTGCATTCCTTGTGACCTCACCAGAGTCTAGATGGCAAGCACTGCACTTCTTTTACACCTTAAGTCAGTATCTTTTCTCTCATCATTACTTGACACTCAAAGTAAAGGAAGGAAAGATTTATTTAGCTTACAGCTTTTGGAGGTTTCAGATCATAATCAGCTGATTCCAAGGCAAGGTGTTGTGGCTGAGGGGCATCAGTTCACTGCAGCAGAGGCAGATTGCAAAAGCAGCACGAGTGAAAAGGGTAAAAGGCGAAAGCACGTCTCCTTACCTCCCTAATATTGTATGCCAGCTACCCACCTCTGGGTGGGTGTGGTACTCACACCACCATTTCCAGCCCTAGACAACAAACCAATCACAAACACTAGACTCAGCTGCCTTCAAAAGGCTTGCCTCCCATGACTGCATAAAGTTCTGTGAGGAATTTAAACACAAACCATAGCAGTCAATCATTTATCCTAGTGGATTTTTCTTTCCTTGGGATTTAAAAAGTTTCAAATGATTGAATTTATTCTGTTGACAATGTGTGAGACATAAATGTTTTGCATATGTTCCTTTTGAAATGACATTTCCCAGAACAAGTTATTTATCTTGAAAAATATATTAAAAAGCAGAATAAAAGTAATAAATAGCTTAAAAAATAAAGTCTAAAAAGATGGATGTCTGTATAGCCAAAAGAAAGAAAGAAGAAAATAAGCACTTTTAACTTAAGAACCCTAAGGAATGATAGTAGCTTTGCCAACAAATAGATGATAGTTAATATCTCCAAGATTCAGTTTTCACAAGCCCCTCATTATGGCTTAGGTCTAAGTGTCCCCCCAAACCCTCATACCATCATAGACATGTTTTTTCCAGGGGTGGCTGGATCTAGAGTGTGCGATGCTGGGACTAACAGTATGTGGTTACTAAATGAGTCCAGTGTAATTATTAAATTAGTCCTTCCCTAACCCCAGTACCCTAGATGGAATATAAAAGGGGCAGAAAGAAGCTGTTATTATCTGTAGTGTGATGCCTTCTGCCTTCTGTCTTCTTCCCATCACGAACTGTTTCTCCTTTGCCATGTTCCTCTGCCAGGCCACTGTGCCTTGAGCCAGCTGAATCTGCTGAACCCTCTACGAAATGTGAACTGAAATAAAGCTTTCCGCCTTTAACTTGTGAGTATTGGGGATTTTATATCAGCAGTGAGAAAATTAAGACATCCATCATGTATTGCAGACATGCTTTCTAATCCTACTATGAGAAAGGAAATAGAGATCACACATATGAATTTTCAGTTTCTTCCACAGCTCTTCTCACAGAATCTATGGCTGGAACTCAGAGGGCTTACTTAAGGTACTGAATTTTCTGTTACAGAAAAATTGTAGGATTTCAACATTCTTCAGTTTAGTACAATGCTTTCCAGTATATGATTTGTGATATAGCTTAAAAACTTGTATGTTTCTGACCAGATTCTTGTTATTTGTTATATTTTTTTGAGAAATCAAACAGTGAAAACCTTCAGAAAATTCATTATTAATGTTGTAGATAAATCCTTTTACACATAAGCTTTCATGCACATATGCATATACATGGAACAGCCTGCATGAATGAAATGATTTTATTATTGCGGTGCCAGAATAAATATGTTTACAAATGATGTCTGTGCTTCTGTGCCTGGTTCTTGATATATAAATAGTAAATAAAATAATTTAAATAATAATTTTCTCTACAAATTGTTTTCCTGTATACATTAATGTATATGCTCTGTGGCATCCAACCCTGATCAGTATCTTAACTGGCCTATGAGCTGTTTATATGCTTGCTCTAGATGTGATATGCTTCACAGCTTAGCACTGATGGATTTCTACAAGTAAGCATGATATAAGCAAGAAAGAAAAATACATTTGCTTAGCCTGTTGTAAATTCCTAGTATATATTTCAATTATTATTAATATATGGAAAAACAAATGTGAACAATACACAATTTAACTAGAATAAATCCCATGAAAAAATTTCTATGATATAAAACTTTAAAAAATTCAATATGTATTGAAAATAACAGTAATATTTATAACTTTAATTTTATGTTAACAGTAATTTATAACTAATTTTATATTATAACTTTGATATTAATTGTGAATTTTTGGTACTTTGTCTCACTTCTATGTAGAAAATTTGAAAAGTAACTTTTAAGTTAGTTGTTTAAACTCCATTTAATTTTTAACAAAAGGAACATTTTCCATTAATTTAGAATCAATGTCCTCAAATGGAGAATGAAGCACATGTTTATTTTTTCCCTCTTAAAAAATCACTGAAATGGAATTAGGGAAAGTTAAAAATATATATTTTTTTAAAAAAGGAAAAGACTGGATTTGCTGGATAACTAATTGGTTCTCATTGAATCTGTAGGCTTCCAAGTACACATGTGAAATCAAAAGCTTTTGCTCAAGAACGTTTCTAGGGTTAAACAAACTCCAAGGCCCAGTGTTAGACCAACAACAAGTTCTGCTCAAAGTATAACTGTGAGAAGGTGTTTGAGGCCCAAACAAAACAAAACAAAAAAAACAAACAAACTTAAAAAAATCAGCACAGTTCTGTGGAAGAGGTGAGGCAGAGTGGGGCTGAAGAATTTTAAACTATATTCAGAACCAGGAGAGCTGCACCTTAAAATATACATAAAAGAAGCAAGAAGAGGTATATGACACAGTACTCAGATTCTCATAATGGAGCTGTCCAGAACCTACAGAACTACAGAATCAGAGTAGGGGAAGGGCAGGCACTGCAAATGGGAATGGCACCAGGGACAAGGGCTCTCCTCCTCCCAAACACCTCAACATGCCCCATGCTGTGAAGTTCATGTCCCTTAAGATGAAAGTGGTGAAAGACTTTCTAAACCAATGTAGCAGCTTCCTGGTGGGTTCACCAACCACCCAAACAAAAATTTACAATATTGCACCTGTGGATGCAGAGTTTGGAATGTGTCTACTTTTTAGAAGCAAGTTCATGAAAGCCCATGGAAACTGAGTCTAGCTGACTGTGACAATCAATCTATTCTACAGAGAGGGAAGAAGCATTAGATGTGTCAGCTCAGGAACTCTGCAGAAAATAAGATGAGATAAGCAAGAAATGTATTGCTCTAGAAGTCCATGAAAGATGAATTTAATGGGATCTAGAAAGGGAAGAGAGCTTTTAGACTGAGATGCAGATATGAAAATCAGAAGTTAGAGAAGGAAGGAAGCAGATTTAAGTGGGAAAAGCATCACAGTGCTGAGCAGCTCTGAGAGCCCAAGCCACTCCTGCAACAATTCTCAAACCACACTTCCTGTTAGAGGCGCCATTCCCTGGTCAGCATTGACCTAGTTGTAATCCACTTGAACTGGCTTCATCATGAGTTAGGAACACTGGTGAGGATGGCTTACATGCAAGGGCTGCAGTGGGTCCCAAAGGGCTGGATGCAGTCTGCCAAATGCATTCAACTCCAAGGTTACAACACTTGACATAAAATTAAACCAGTGAAAGCAAGGATAAGAAACAACATGTGTAAACAGAGGAAAATCCCCAGGATAAATATATTAATTTCTACAAAGTCTAGGTATTTTAGAAGTATTATAGTTAGTATTTGTAGATATGTGAGAAGGGCTACAGTGGGTTGATACAAAAATGAAATGCAGATTTCTTAAAATGACAATTAAAAATTGCATTGGACAAGTAAAACATATAATTAAGTTTGGAGTTTTGAAGAATTTCTAAACACAAAGAGATACAAAGTAGAAATGCTGTGGATATTGAAATACATAGAAATCTCATTTGAGATGGCTTTTATTCATATAATTCCCAGTTTCAGAACTGTTAAAAAATTAGAAAGAAATGTCAGTAAAGAATTAAAAGAATAAAGGGTCTCAAAGCTTAAAAATAATACAAATCTTCAAAATAACATGGTCTACTATAAGAAAACAAAAAAATTCACTCACATACGTCAATATGAAACTTCTAGAAACTCAAATGATGGCAAGAGAAAAAGTTTCCAGAATTAAAAAAAAGATGAACATCATGTGAACATAATTCAAGCAGACATCTGAAATGTCATTTGAAAATAATATAAAATCAATAAAGTATATGATTCTGAAATTAATGTTTATAAAAACTATTGATCAATGAGAATAACATCAGTTTTAAACACAAAAATAGAAAATGCACTCCCTTAAAACTTTCTGAAGGAACTATGTTTGGTGTCATACCCCTATAATTCCAGCACAATTGGAGGATGAGGCAGAAGTCCAAATTTAAGACCAGCCAGGGTAGCTTAGTGACATAGCAAAATCCTGTCAGAAAAAAAAAGAAAATCTTGAAAATCTTTTGCAGATGTAGCTCAATCTCCAGTAGTGGGAAGAAAAAGAGAAGGAAAAAAAATAGACAGACAAGGAAATTGTTTGAGTAATTCTTCTAACAGGATTCAAGACATTGATACAAAGAGAAAAACATGGGATTGCCCTGCAAAAGATTTCTTGAGAGCTGATTCTGTTGAAGACTAATAAAGCCAGCAGTGCAGAAGTGAAAAGAAAAATGAATCAGGATCCTCAGGAGAAACGGGGGCACAGCACTGGACCTTGAGCAGGTCAGTTGTGCCTGCCTCTTGCAGGACAGCCGTGCCCAGCGATGTGGGCAGCAGCACTTCCCAGGCCAGACTTCCTCCCTGGTGCCATGGTCTAAGAGTAAAGCAAATCACAATGTAGAATAATTCTGAAACATTTATGAATGTATAGAGACCGCATTTACCTATGGTGCTTGGGGCATTATTCTTGGAGTAGAAATTGTAATACTAAGAAAGTACATTTGAGTTCTATGTATTCTATGAATGTTATGGCTTCCATTTGAAATGGCTCCCAATGGCCTCCCAAAGCCTCGTGTGTTTGTGCTTGGAAGGTGATTGGATCTTGGGGTGGTGTGCCTGCAGCCAGGGGCACGTTTGGTTGGAGATGAGTCACACTGGGGCATGACCTGGAAGATTTCACTTCCTTCCCAGCTCCCTCCCTCTTATTCTGTGCTTCCTCCTACCTTTCTCCAAGCAGCCTCCCTCTGCTATGTCAGGCCCTCCTCCTTTGGAGCCTGCAGCCACACAAAGGCTGAATCCTGTACAGACTGTGAGCTGAAGTACACATCTCCTCCTTTTAGCTGCAGGTGCTGGGACCCATCATGAAGGAAACTAAGATGACAACGTTAGGTTCTTCAGTACATAACATTTATAAAATCATAAAATTGCTTTCAGTCTTATACCATGAGTAAACTAAGTATTGAAGACTCAATTACAGATTTAGTGTGCTTTTTATTTATAAATGTAATGATAAAGTAGTAATATACATTATCACTAGACCTATTAGAAGTTGAATTGGAAAAGGGGAGATTATGGTGACAAATACAAATGAAACCTAAAGTCAAAACTACTACAAATATTGCTAAATCTAGAAAGAATTCAGCTACTTCCATGGAAATAAACCTGTAGACTGTGAGATGAGTTAAGATGACTTTTAATTTTTTGTTGTTTTAATAGCATTGATCAAAGAGACACATCAAAATTTACATTTTTATACATACCACTTAAAATTACATGAAAAAATATGAAATTATCAAAGAAGAAATTTTAAAAAGATTTTCCTGCGAAGGACACTGTAAGGAGGACATATTGGAAATAAATAATACATTTATTGTAATTTAATTTTCCATTTATTTATATATTTTTGTACAACCTTAATAAATCAAGACAGGGGAAAACACTTAAAACTTTGAAAATCATAAACATACATATGGTTTTATACCTTATTTTTATTAAATAAGTTGTTCACTATTAGACCAAATAATTTTCTAATAGTATACTAAGATATATAAATGATATAAGAATAATTTTATAAATATTTCACAAAAGTTACTCAATGAAAATAGTTTTTGACTGGAATTATTTTTTGCTTAAGCTAAATTTTTGTTTTTGTTTTATTTATTTATTTATTTATTTATTTATTTATTTATTGGCCAGGGGTGGAACTCTTATGGTAATTTTTCTCATGATTGCTCACTTGTAAGGCAGGCACTTAGGCGACTTAGCTAAATTCTCGGACCCAAATTTTTCAACTATACATTATAACTAAAGTTGTCAGTAATCAGTTTAAAAAATAATTATTATTTCTGCAAACAGAATTAATTTCAAATAAATCAACATATTGAGAATACAGTGATATTATCAGTTTTTTACAATGTAAGGTAAGCTATATACAATAGAATGAACTGAATTTACATTTAAAGTATACGTTGAAAATAAACAGATTTTGGAAATTTGTTCGTGCTTCACATATTAATACACAAAAGGTAATTTTAGAGAAAAATCTATTAAAAATTTCACCATTAACATTACATCTCCAAGCTATGAAAATGTAACTCACGTGATCTAGGTTACATGGTAAGGAATTGTATTCAACTATTGTATTCATCTATTCAAAATTATTTTAATATGGTAATTTGTTTCATTTAAACTACTAGTTTCTCTTACCTCATTGAAAAATACTGATGTCATCTATTTGTTTCTTATTTGTAAGAAAGAACCTTTTGGTTTATGTCTTATACTCATAGTAACTACTTTGATAATAGTGAAAAGTGCATTAACTATTCTTACTTTCATTATTTTGTCAATTTTTTTTATTTTTTAATGAAAGAAAAATTATAAAAAATAATTAGCATAAAGCTCACATTATTTTTAAGTTCTAAATATCTACTTAGTGGAATGATAGCTCTCACAGATTTTCTTATTTCTTTAGGCTTATGTGACATAAGATGATGCTATACACAGAAAAATTTACATGTATTATATTATGACATACACGCTTTGGTAAGTACATGAGTGGAATTTACAACGATTATTAATATAGCAGATAATTAGCATTTTTTCTACTCAATTAGAAATAAATTCTGTTTATACAAATACACACATGAAAATAGCACAAAAGAGTTATACATTGGTATAATACACTAAATTTATTATTACATAGATGATGAGAGACATCAGGTAAATCGTTCAACACATACCCCAAATCCACAGTTCTGTAAGTTCCTCCAAAAGGGTGCTCATTTTACAAGTCAACCAACCTTACATTGCTATAACAACAAAGCCAGCTTCACAGTAATACTGGCTCCCGTCATTTCAGAGATTAAGGATCAGCCCTCTTCTGCAGCCTTGCAGCCTACACTGCTCACAGACTAAACTGTCAGGGTATCTTTGTTTCTCAGACAAAACCTTACAGTACATGCTCTGAAATTTTGGGTTACACTCAGCACACTCCTGTGAATCCAGCTCTTTTCCAGAATAGTTCCTGAAAATACTGTTGTCCTATCTGGAGTCTAGATTTCCTCTTCAACAGAGACAGAGCTATTGTGTTTCAGGGTCGTGACATAAGATATATATCCTGTTCGCACACTGATCGACTGCTTTCTGGCCTTTTGTACAAAAAATCGTTTCTTGGTAATTAACCCATAAAGACACGACTTTGCTCCTTTCCTCTAGAAATTGCATCGTTTACAACGTGTTAGTCACTCCCCCTCCATTCTCTCCAGATGTGTGTCTTGTTCCCAACTTGTTTTCCTCCATAAACATGAATTTTTCTCAAATATATTAAACAAATAAAACATTCAAAACCTATCAGTCAGATTCTAGCTGTGATGTCTCAAAATGTAGTCAATTCCAGCCAATCACCCCAGTGACCGTGTTTTGGATTTGATATATCAGGCAATCAAACACTTATACATCCTTAGTTTTAAATATTCCAGTTTGTAATCACTGTTTCTATATTTTGGATTGAATTGCTCATTCACTTTTATTGCCAGAATTATTTGACTCTCTCATGTATTCAATGTTTTCTTTTCCTCCTATCCATTTCCTACCCCGGGCCTCCTTTAATATTCTTTTCCAAACTAGTTGACATTTCTCCTCATTTTAATCATCTCCTTGGCCATTGATTCCTCCACTGGCAGAGCCCCAAATTCTCAATGAACCTTTCAGCTCTGTCATCTGAATCAGAAGCAGGATCATCATATTTGGCATAAAATAAATAATCCCCCCACTCAACGAGCCTTTGAATATGCAAATTGCTGCAGATAGATCTCAAATTTGTGTTAAGTGATGCCAAAGAGACCTTCTTTGTAGCTCATGGGTTTCTTCTCTCCTGCCCTCAGGTAACAATCTGGCATCTTCTACTGAAGCTGTCAAGACCTTGGCAAAGGATCTTTCCGTGTATTCACAAACCGCGTGCTGAGTGAGAACTCCTTTCTCCTTTCTCTCCTTCCTTCCTGTTACAGACCAGCAAGCTGTGTTCTTCCCCTGCAAGGCCGTTTCACCGGTGTCTTATGCGTAAGTCACTTCTTGGAGACCATGCTGCCTCAGTTTCCCCATACCCCTGTGTCTTCGTTCCCTGATTTTTACCTGGTTATTTCTATTACCTCCAAAGACCTGCTGAAGAAATTATCGCATTTAAAAATTCTACATTTGCCTTCAAATCATTCCTTAATCTCTCCCTCCACAGAGCTCCTTCATAATCAGGCTTTCAGTCTGATTTGTGCCACAGATTCTGTACCTCTAACACCTCACCTCTCACTCTTTCCTGAGGGGTAAGCAGAGCGATTTCCACCCTCAAGTATCCAATAAAACTGTGGCTCAAGTCCATTCAGTCTTTTCTTCAAATACCTCATTGCATTTATTTATATGCATTACATAATTTGTAGCTCTTGCTATTTAAATATTTTTGGTCCATTTAATTCTGTTAGGTTATGAAACTGATACTTTTCTTTTTGAAATCATAACCCACTATCAAATGTAGGCCTGCATATAAATATTTTTAATTAAATAAATTGAACAATTTATCTTAATTCACAATGTGGCTTAAAATGATCCTTAAGATGTTTGATTTATTTTTTTTATTTTTATTTTATGAAAAAAAAGGTAAAATAAAATTGCATAACTAAACAAAAGGAGAATAACAATAGTTAATATATAGCATATTATTATCTTCAAAGTAATTACTCAAGAGTAAAACATAGGGGCATTAAATTTTTCTCCAATCAAGATTGGCATTAACATTCCTTTTAAATGAATTAAGAGACATTAATAGTGTATCCATCTTGCTTTGTTTTGTCTTTTTCCTTCCATCCCTTCCCCTCTCCCCCAAGCTAGCTCCTCTTTCCCACTGAAAAATTTCTTCCCATCTCACAATGTCTACCGTTCATTTTGGACCTAATTTACTCTTTCAGTTTCTCACACTAGAGAGAAAATATAATGTTACACATCTGCATCTGGTTTATTTCACTTATGAGTATGGTCTTGAGTTGCACCCATTTACCTATAAAAGTCTCAAGTTTATCCTTCTTTATATCTGAGTAGTACTCTGTTGTATAAAAATACCACATCTTTTTTATCCATTCCTGGTTTGATGGGCATTTGGGTTGTTCTCAAGATTTAGCTACTACAAATCCTGCTACTATAAACATGAGTGTGGTATGATGTTCTTAATTCTTCTGGGAAGATATACAGAAGGGGAATAACTGGGTCGACTGGAACCACTAATTCTAACTTTTTGAGGAATTTCCATACTGATTTCTACAGTGATTGAACCAGTCTGTATTTCACAACAGTGGAGAAGGATTCCTTTTTCCCCAGTGTCCCTCCAATGTTTGTATTGGTTGATTTCTTGACAGTAGCTATTATTTCTGGGGTGAAATGGAATCTCAGTGTTATTCTAATTTGCATTTCTGATGATGTTGAACATTTTTTCATATATTTATTTGCCATATATTTATTTCTTTATCTGAGAAGTATGTATTGATCTCAGGTGTCCATTTTTTGTTTGGGTCTTTGAATTGGAGGGTTCTGATTTTTTTCAAAATTTTCCATGCCCTAAATATAAATTCTTTGCCTGAGGAACAGTTGGCTATGATACTGTCCCTTATGTGGGCTAACTTTCCACTCTTTTGGTGATTTCTTTCAATGTGCAAAAGCTTTTTAATGAGATGAGATTCCAGTTGTAGTTTCTTTGAATTGTTTCCCATGTGGTCTGGGTTTTGTTCGTGAGTTCTCTGTCTATACCTATGTCTTCAAGGTTTGTACCTACATTCACTTCCTTTTCTTTTTTAATTTACTAATGACTATATGGTAGTGATGGGGAAGCTTTTATAGATCACATACCCAAAATGCACCTCAAACCCACTGAATGCTGCAAAGGGAAAACACTACAATTAAACCTGAATGCTCAGTCCCTGGAGCAATGCTGGGGCTATTTGGTCCACGTGACAACAGAGAGGCCTCTGGGGGCCTATCCTGACACATGTACTTTAGGTTCACCACCACTGCCTGAGTCTGAGGGTGCAGCTCAGCGGTAGCTGATCTGCTTAGCATAAGTGAGGTCTGAGGTATGGTCCACAACACCACAGAAATAATAATAGTAATGGAACAAAGAGAATAACATATTTCAGGTTCCCCAAATTGCATTGCCGATGTCAAACATATCAAGAAGTTATTTCAGATTGGTGTAAGCTTTCTAATAAGAACACAATATTACACTTCTTCATTTCATATGTGTTTTCAAGTTTCATGTTGTTTCTGTGTGAAGACAGAGCCTGCATTTCATATTCATTACCACTTGATACCATCTATTAATATACAGCAACTTTATCTACAGAAATGTAATGCAAACCATATATATATATTCATATATACAAACTATATGGATATATATATATATATATATATATATATATATATATATATATGGATATATATGGTAAAAAGAAACAGGTGAAATTACATTAATGGTATACTTTGTTAACAAAATATATGCAGAATAGTAATATTTCATATTATAAGCAGCAACAAATGTTTAATTAGGTCTTCAGATTACTTCTTATGTCACTTTAAAACTCAGTGAATATTTAATTTTTCTCTTTTTCCCATTTTCTTGAAGTTTTTGAGAGAGAGAGTCTGAGCTTGACAGTCAGGCTGGCCTTGAACTTGTAGTAATTCTCTTGTCTCAGCCTTCCAAATTCTGCATTTACAAGTGTGTAACCCCACACCCAGTACATCATATTTTCCACACATCTCAATTTGAATGCTAATTTTGTTTTCTGAAATATTAATCTGCACTTGGGTTTCCTAAATTTTTTGAGTACAGATTCTGAATTTTAAGTTATTTGAAGCACACTTAAAGTTCCCACCAGCTGAATGTGTATTACTTTAAAATATAAATTAATTAAAATTGAATTAAAAATTTTGATTTTCAGTCATATTTAGCACATTAAAGATGTACACTAGTAACATGTCACTACTGGCTAACACTGAAGATCAAATGTTTAGAGAAACAGAGGGATGCCATTCAATTTCTTTTCTCAATGCATCATCATAATATGATGATTTTAAGTCTTTCAGGAAAATTGCTAGAAGCAGAGTAGCTTGATCAAATGGAATTTTTATTGTTAATATTTTGAGAAAATCCATGTTAATCTTCCTAGAGGTTGTGGTAATTTACATGTGCACTAGGAGTGTAGAGGGCTTCCCTTCCCTACTCAGCCTCACCAGCGTTAGCTACCATTTCATTTCTGGAGGATGACCATTCTATCTGGAGTAAGAAGGTTTCTCAGTGTTGTTTTAATTTGTGGTTCTTTAATAGCCAGAGATGCTGAACATTTTTTGATTATTTATTGTCTATCTGTACTTCCTCTGAGAAATATCTTTTCATTTTGATTGGGTCTTTTATTTTGGGAGTTCTGGTTTTTTTTTGTTTGTTTTGTTTTTTAGTTCTTCATTATGTTCTAAATATTAGTCCTCTGAGAAACACCTGGTAATTCTTTCCCAGTCTCTAGGTTGTCCCTTCAGTCTTGTTCTTTGATGTACAGAATATTTTTTATTTGATATTATTTCATTTGTTCGTTC
This sequence comes from Hydrochoerus hydrochaeris, assembly GCA_004027455.1. NCBI lineage: Eukaryota > Metazoa > Chordata > Mammalia > Rodentia > Hydrochaeridae > Hydrochoerus > Hydrochoerus hydrochaeris. The sequence continues at coordinate 542,415 of PVLA01000037.1, read as the reverse complement.
TAACTATATCTTGTACCATTGGAGTTTTGTTCAAAAAGTCCTTACTTCCACCTGCTCAAGAGTTTTACGTATGTTGACTACCTAACTACAAATATATATGTATAAATGTACACAGGTAAAAACACTCTAACAGATCTGAAATAAGTAACATTGAAACAGTAGTTTTGACCTATTTCTCTAGTTTGAACAATTTGTACGTGAACCTGAAAATAAACTCAAGTATGAGTGCATTACTTGTCAAGTTGACAGGTAATAGGTCAGGTATTTAGTTGGATGCTGAGCTGGGTTTGTCTGTAATAGGATTTCTGGATGATTCTTATTAGAATCAACAATGTAAGCAAAGCAGATTTCCCTTCCCAATGTGGTGACAGCCTGAATTGAGAAAAAAAAAAAAAAAAAAAACCTCAGTAAAGGGGGCTTCTGTGCTCTCTGTGTCTGAGCTACTGTTCTGTTTTCAGACTTGCTCATAACATGGAATGGACTCCATCAGTTCTCCTGCCTCTCAAGGGTGTTGATAAAAACACCTGTTACACCACAAGTGACTGACTCACCCACACTGACAACTGGAGATGGATTTTGATGCAGAGAGGCCCCGTGTGTGTGTGTGTGTGTGTGTGTGTGTGTGTGTGTGTGTGTCCCTGCCTTTCTTTCTCCCCATCTCTGGAGAATCCAGTGGAATAATAAAGTAAAATCTTACTATTATAACCTAATTAGCCAAATCCGAAAAAATGAAGATAACTTCCAAATGTCGGCTCATATTTCTCTCAGTGGAGCAACAGAAACAACATGTATTCTCCATCCTCACTCAATGGTATATCCACACGGAAGGTTCTTGAAAGCTTTGCTTTGTTCTGTATGTGAATGCTATTTTAGAGAATAGAAAAGAAACTCGCTTTAAAATTTTATTGAGGAAACTACACGTATGGCTTAGACCACTCCATGGAGTACTTTTGATTAATTTTATTTTTACTTGATTTATTAGTGAAAAAAATCTTTGGTGAATTTATAATTTAAAATACACAGTCATTAAAAAGGTCTTAAACTACTTCTTGTGGGGAAAAATGCATTTTAGGGGAAAAAAAGGATATTTTTACATACCTGATTTGGCAAAATTTATTTCATAGTCTCCAAGAACTTCAGCAATTTATTGGCATAGAAGTCCAGGGCTATAAAAATGTTATAAAATTGTGTAGTATTATTTTTGGATGGAAAATAGGAGGAGTGTAGTACATTTCTATGGAAAACAAATGCAGAAAAGCCTTGGGTTTGGGCTTTGCTAAGACACATGTAAGAGGTACATGGATAACTACCATTTGCTCTCCATCTTTTTATATTTAACTTCCTTAATTGTTTTAATACTCCCAGTTTTTATTATAAATTTTATATATTTATACAAAAAAGTCAAATCAGTAAGATATATCTCTGAAAGCATCAAATGGCCTACAAAAATAAATATAGAATAGTCAAAGTACGAGCACCGATTCCATCCCTAGCTTGTTAGGTACATGAGGAAAGCGCAGGAATCAATTCTTCTCCTCCCTAGAAAGATATAGGTAAGTCTCCTAGATTTGTAGTAAAGATTGGAGTTGTCAGGGATGGAGAAGAGAAAGGAAAGTGACTGGCATAAAGAGAAACAGTTCCAAGAGAATTAATAAAAGAAGAAAATACATTTTCAAAGGTGCTGCCTTGGGTTACCGTTTAAATCCACTTAAAGTTTCCTAGAGAGTAGTACATGAGAACAAAACAGCTTTTTAAAGTGCTTTTGGTTCTTGGATTGCGCTGCTTTGATTATTTCATATTAATGAAAGTTAACTATTTTGTTCTAAGAACTAATACAAATAGTAGTACAATCATCTTAGCTATCTTAAGTGTATATATACAAAATTATATCTTTTTTCTTTTCCATTCCTTCTTTTCTCCTGTTCCTTGAGTTATTTTTTTCCTCTTTGAGCAGTTTCTTACCCTTTCACAATATTTATTGAAGATTTTATATCTAATTTACTGTTTCAGTTTCTTTTACTAGGAAGACAATAGGTATTTACACATGGAAGTTTGATTTATTTCACTTATGAGTAGGGTCTTAAGTCACATCCATTTACCTATAAAAGCCTCAATGTGATCCTACTTTATAGCTGAGTACTATTCCACTGTATAAAAATACTATGTCTTTTTCTTTTTTTTAATCTGTTTCTCAGTTGATGGGTATTTAGGTTGTTTCCAAGATGTGGCTACTAAAAATTCTGCTGCTAAAAACATGAGTGCACATATACCATTATGGTATGATGTTTTCAATTCTTCTGGGAATATGACCAGAAGTGGAATATCTGGGTCAAATGGGACTTCAAATCCATCTTTTCATGTATTTATTTGTTACTTGTATTTCTCCAGCTGAGAAGGGTGTATTCATCACAGATGCCCATTTTTAGATTGGGTCTTTGAATTTGGGGGACCTGATTTTTTTTAAAAAAATTCTTTATATGTTCTAGATAGAAGTCCTTTGTCTGAGACACCACTGAGTAAGATTTTTTTTAGCAATTCATGGGTTCTTTTTTCACTCTGTTGGAGATTTCTTTTAACATGCAAAAGCTTTTTAATAAGGCAAAATCCCAGTAGTTGATTCTGGGAGGTATTTCTCATACAGTTTGATTTTTTTCATGAATTCTCCTCCTACCCATAAATCTTTGAGATTTCTACCTACTTGGTCCATTAGCAGATTTAGTGTGTCTGTTTTAATATTTAGATCTTTGTTACATTTAGACTTTCATTTATTGCATGGTGATAAGCATGAGTCTAGTTTTGGTTTTTGGCACATGGAGAGACAATTTTTCCAGCACCACTTATTAAACAGAACATCCTCCTTCCAGTGGATGTGTTTGGTCCCTTTGTCAAAGATAAGGTGGCTGAGTGTGTTTGTAGTTGTGGTTGTATCTTCTAATCTATTCCATTAATCTTCTGGTCTGTTTTTTTCCAGTACCATGCTGATTTTACCACAGTAGCTTTGTAATACAACTTCAAGTCAGGTATTATGATACCACCTGCCTTGTCTTTGGAGCCCAGGATTGCATTTGCTATTCTAGGTCTTTTCTGGTTCCAGGTGAATTTTAGGAATAATTTCTCTAGATCTGTGAGGTATGCTAGTGGTATTTTGATTGGAATTGCATTGCATCTGTATAACAATTTTAGGAGAATGGCCTTTTTTCACAATGTTTGTTGTTATTCATGAGCAGGGATTTTTTTTTCCATTTTCTGAAATCCTCATCAGTCTCCTTTTCCAGAGTAATGTGACTTTCAATGTATAGGTTCTTTACTTCCTGTGTTAGATTGATTCCTAAGTATTTCATTTTTTTGGATGCTGTCGGAAGTGTGTCATTTCCCTTATTTCTCTCTCAGTTTGTTGTTTGTGTACAGTGATGTTATTGATTTTTGAATGTTGACTTTGTATCCAGCTACATTACTGAATTTGATTATTACATCTAGAATCTTTCAATGGATTTTCGAAGGTCTTCTATGTAGAGTATTATATCATCTGCAAATAATGATAATTTAAATTATTTTCCTATCCTTTTCCTTTTATTTCTCTCTCTTGTCCAATTTCTCTGGCTAATGTTTCAGAACTATATTGAATAGGAGTGGTGATAATGGACCACCTTGTCTTGTTCCTGATTTTAGAGGTAAGTTTTCAGTTTTGACAATTTAATATGATACTGGGTGTTGTTTTGTCATGGATGGCTTTTATCAGATTAAGGTAAAGACCATCTATTCCAAATTTTCCATAGGGTTCTTCTCATGAGTGAGTGTTAGACTTTATCAAAAGCTTTTTCTGCATTTATTGAATGATCCTGTGATTCCTATCTTTGGCTCTATTGATATGGTACATTATGTTTATTGATTTCTGTATGTTGGACCATCCCTGCATTCCTGCAATAAATCTCACTTGGTCATGGTGTATAATCTTCTTGATGATTTGCTGCATTCTGTTTGCCAGTATTTTATTGAGGATTTTTGCATGTATGTTCATTAGGGAGATTAGCCTCTGGTTCTCCTTTTTGTTTGGGTCTTTCTCTGTTTTTTTGTATTAAAGGAATACTTGCTTCCAGGAAAAAGTTAGGGAGAATTGCTTTCCTTTCAATTTCATTGAACAGTTTGAGGAGTGTTGGCATTATGTCTTCCTTGGATTTCTTTTAGAATTCAGCAGTGAATCTATAAAGACCCAGACTTTTCTTTGTTGGTGAGGTTCTAATTATGTTTTCAGTTTCATTAACTGAAATTGGGTTACTAGCAGTTTTACATCTTCTTGACCCAGCTTTGGTAATTGATATGTTTCTAGGAATCCTTCTATTTTTTTCTGTGTTATCAAACCTATGAGAGTATAGGTTTTTGAAGTAGATATTAATGAATTTCTGAATTTCCACAGGTTCTGTAGCGATTTTACCCTTTTCATTCCTTATTGTATTAGTTTGAGCTTTTTCTTTACTTTTATAAATAAGGTTGGCTAGGGAATTATCAATTTTATTTATTCTTTCAAAGAACCAACTCTGATTCATTAATTCTTTGTACTGTTTTCTTATCTCTAGTGCATTAATTCTTGCTCTGATCTTTATAAGTTCTTTCCTTCTTTTGGCTTTGGCTTGACTTGTTCTTTTTCTAGCTATTTGAAGTGTAGCATCAGGTTGTTTATTTGTGTTCTTTCTGTTTTCCTGATGTGGGAATTCACCACAATATATTTCCCTCTGAAGACTGCTTTCAATCCACAGGTTCCCGTAGATTGTATTTGAATTTTTGTTTGCTTGTAGATACTGTTGAATGTCTTCTTCAATTTTCCCTGTGACCCACTGATCGTTAAGGAGTGCACTTTTTAAATTTCCATGTGTTTATGGAGTTATAGCAGTTTCTTTTGTCATTAATTTCCAGTTCCATGGCACTATGATCAGATGATATGCGTGGGATGATTTTGATTCTTTTGCATTTACTTAAGTATGTTCTATGAGCTAGTATATGGTCTGTTTTAGAGAGCATACCATGTAAAGCTGAGAAAAATGTATATTCTAATGTGAGCAAATGAATTTTAGTATCATTTCTCATAAAGTGTGGCACCCATTAGAGTTTTTTTTTTTTTTTTGTGGTAGAATGTAACCCTTAGTGGAACCTCTAACAATACTGTGGATCAAAATAATGAATCAACTAGTGAATGCTGTATAATTAATATCTAGCTTTTGCACTCCAAATGGGGGCATTTTCAGTTTTTACTGTAAGATGAACCATGAAGGTAGATCAAGGGAAAGGCTTATTGTTTATTTTTATAACCAGTTTAAAAGCAAGCAATTATTTTGGGTTATACTAAATTGTGCATTTTAAAATGTATAAATCTATGCACTCTTTACTGATATAAAATTGTGTTTTGAGGACTACTATTTAAAATAGATCAAAGCAAGCTTGCTCAGTGATTGAGGTAGAAAGAGTGGAAAATTACCTTTCTGTGTCTTTCTCTTCTGTGACAGGAACATTAAGATACTACAAAACTGCTAAGTGAATTTTTAAAATTATAGCTCTATGTTATTATCATTAATTTCCTGCAGACTAGCCATTTAGTGCCAAATTATTAGACAAAGCCGTAACTCCTCACTTAGTAGATTTGCCTTCTGGGAAAGACCATATATTTATTTCGGGTCATTGTTGTTTTCACTGAGTAAATGTTTTCAATCATCATAACAAAATCATCAAATTGCTGAATGTGCACTCTCTGCCTGTCAGATTTCCATGTCTAGATTGTCCTATTTCATTTAATCCTCACTATACCCTTATAAAGCAAACAGTATCACTAGTACGCTAATTATGAATTTTCTAGATGAGAAAACCAAGACAGAGAGAGATTATGAAAACTATTCTAAAACAGCCCTCCATATTAGAGTATCATGCACCCTCCAATTCAGGTGATCAAAAACAGGTTTTAAAAACCTGCATCTGCAATGAATATGTATAGAGTTTCTCTTATCAATAATACAGTATAGCAACTATTTCCAAAATATTTTCATGGTATTAGCTATCATAGGTAATTTAGAGAGTATTTAAATTATAAGGGAAGATATGTAAACATCAAATGCAAATCCTATGGCATTTTAATAAAGGATTTGATCACTGCTAGATTTTGAAACACAGTGGCCCCTGAAACAAATTTGTGAAGGCTACGGTGGAATGATTTATACAATTTATGAGTTACATGTCAGTCAAGTTTCTGATTCCAGGTCTTTGGGACCCCAGCATCCACCTGGGTAACCGGTAGTTGTTGCTGCCATCTTTGCAATAGCTTGACACTTGGAAGAATGATTTCTAACTTTGAGAGTAGAATTTTTGTTCTTCATCCATGAGTTGAACACATGTAGGAGTATTTTTTTGCACACTAAACTGCCTTTCACCTTGCTATTATCACTTGATACATCTTTAATATATTTCCACACCATCATGAAGGGCATCCACATTACTTCTTTGGAATGCAGAAAAATCTATGGAATGTGAAATTCACAACTGTCAGCCCTTTCTATTTAGAAGGACTCATGAAAATCCAAGTTTTTAGCAGCTCACCCTGAACATATCTTAGAATATGGCAAAGCCCACTTGGGTCAAAACGCTAGTTTAGTACACTGATGGCTGCTGATGTGAGTTTTTGCCACACATCTGTCTTGCAAGATGGCTTCCTACAGAAGGCCTCTTAGCTAGGGCACAATGTTCTCTGCCTATTACTTGGCTTTATTTACATCACAACACCCATGATCTGCCCCAGATTTCATGGAGAAATTTGTCGTGATTTATAGAAAATTTTGCAGCTCCAGCAAACCTTGCTAATCAGGTACAGGCTGAGCTCCTTGCTGCCAAGGTGGAAGGAAGAATTGAGTTCTCGGCATTCCTCAGACTCACTGGAGGGTGCACCTGGTCAGAGTTAATTGGGCAGAGGAGTTGTGCCTATAAGGTGAAAAGAATTACTGACAGGTTTCCTTTTCTCTGGACTCCCTGGGGTGGAATAAAAAGCTTGATTGGCTCCTTCATTTTACAAGACCAGTTAGGGGACAGACAAAAATTAAAAAAAAAAAAAATGATGTGGCATGAATACTTTCTCTTGTTTTGAGATAATAAAAACCCAGTAATACAACTTTAGAAAATATTAGGGTAGCTGGTATAGTTTTAAATATTAGTTAGCAAGAAATAGAGACAACGAGCTAGATCATTTAGCATTATTGGGCTGTAAACTTGCCATTAAGCGATTTAGCTGACTGATGTTGAATGGATCTTATAAACTTTACTGGAGTTCAAGAAAGGAAACCATCACACCTGGCCAGTTCTGAGTAAAGAAAGTGCCTTGTGGGAGTTGCTTGGACCTTCTAATATGATCAATGGCCGGATGTTACCCAGCAGAAAGAAATAAAAACTTAACTTGGAAAGTGTATTAATTCTTTGGGGCTATTTAATAGAATTTAATGCACAGTAAAGCGCCCTAGGGTATTGAAAGAGTTAAAGTTTCTAGGAAAATTAAGAATTATTTCTCTTTTCCTGGAAAAATCTGGCCCACATTAATAGAGACAATGTTATTAGAAGGGTCCTAAAATTGGTTTCACTATAAGCGAGTTTCCTAGGTCCCATTTTGGTGCCATCTGCCCCCCCCCTTTTTTTTCTTACCAGTAAAAGCAATAAAATGTGCACATTCACTAAAAGGAAAAGAATAGCATTTTATGGCATGCAAAGAGCATTAAAATTGCATTCTCTGGTAGACTATGTCTTGATTTTTCGAAATACTGTTTTAATAACTGATTTCTAACTAATCTACTGTAAATTGTCTATACTTTATGCTAATGGTCACACAAGCAAATTGGGCAAATACTATGAACAAAAATCTCTTTGCGTAATGTAAACAATCACTATGCCAATGCAAGTGGTAGTTATAGCTCAGATTTAGAAAGAACTGTAATAAATGAAGCAAAAAATAGAACTCACCTTTTCTCCTTGTTCTGCTTACAGAATATGAAATTTAAAAAAACTTAATAGAAATTAGATTCTGTCAACAAATTTTCCTTTAGGGTATCTTCACAATAGATGATCACCAGGAATAAAGAATGAAGAATCAATAATTTATCACCATTGACATTGTTGTTGTTAATATATCATCCCCCTCAATTCAAGCCAAAGATTTGATATATTTCCCTCTTTCCCCATGTCTTTTTTTGGACTTACATTTCTTTCACAGATTTTTTTCCTGTTTTTCTCTCTCTTTTTGTACTTCTTTATCCTTCAAAATTATAGCACATATATGTTCAAATACAATAAAAGTTTTTCAGTTGTTTTTTTATACACTCAACCAAATATGCCCTAGAACAGTTGCAAAATAATATTAAAGCTTGCCATGAGGATACTTGGTGGATATGAAAAAAAGAAAGAAGAAGAGAGAAAGAAGAAAGAAAGAAAGAAAGAAAGAAAGAAAGAAAGAAAGAAAGAAAGAAAGAAGAAAAAGAGAGGAAGGAAGGAAGGAAGGAAGGAAGGAAGGAAGGAAGGAAGGAAGTTAGACCTTTAGTATTAGTGTACTGATTTCTATATAATTTGTACATGTTGCTTCCTAAAACCTTGAGGGCTGGAATAAGTCACTGTGATAGTAATAATACTGTGTGTTAAACCCTTTTAATGCATTGATTCCAAATAGTTTTTCAAATAAATAATGAGCATTATACACGCTTTTCCACAAGGGAAAGTCAAGAACAGGAAACTAAACTTTCCTTGCTGAAGTTGTTCTTTGAGCAGAAGATAAGTCAAGGATAGAGCTTAAAATAGCATACTGTTGATTTCCTGTGCCATTAGATCACAAGCATTTCATTTAACAGCATGTTTCATGATTTACCAGAATGTGGCAGCACCTGATTTCTCCAGGTCGTCAGGGATTTCTAAGCCCTTTTAGTTCCATTATCCAGCTTGATCTCCTGGACATACATCCCTGGGCAACAAGCCATCACTCTAAGCCTCAGTGTGCTCTGTCAGAAAGGGAGGAGGAGGAGGGGCTCATCCAAGTCTACCAACTGTGTATCTTTAAGCCAGTGCATGGTACGGAACTGCGCTAGCCCAATGCTGTGCTTCCTTTTAGAACACTAAAATAAAAATTCTTCCTGTATTAAAAAAATAGTTTCTGAAAGTCCATTTAATTATGTTTCAACAACATAAATAGGTACAGCTTTTTCCAAATATATAAAAACCACCACGAAAATAAAATCAATGATTTCGTTCACCTGCCGTCATCAAGAGACCACTGATGGTGGTTTCTTTAACATCATCCTGCCCTGCGGCATGAGAGACATGCGCTGTTCTCACGGCTTTATTCCCACGTTGTTCCACTCAGTCTTGTAACATAATGTAACAGCACAATGACGACTGCTTATGCAATTCATTTTAAAAACAACTGAGTAATAACGACTGCATATGTCAGTATTTATTTCAGCATTCTATATTTAGGATAGAAAATATTTTTGATTGGAATACTACAATGAACAATTTTTTCACTTAGTTTTAGCTGATTTTAATGTTGCCCGCTTACAATATTCTATCAGCAGATTTGGTCAATTATGAGAACCACTTTAAGGCTTCTTACCAATTGTCAAAGCTCAAGACAGAGTAGTCCCCTGCTTCTGGATGTCTGCATTCACACCTCGGTTCTAACTTTCATACTCATTGAAGCATCGCTAAAAACTAAACTGCTTTGTGCCTTGGTTTCTTCAGGTGTAAACTGAAGACAAAACATATGACACAATTTATTGTTTTGAGGTTTAAAAGTTAATAGAAATATAAGACTTGTAACACTGCTAATGTATGCTGTGTTGGATAAATATTGCATATTTCACACTCTCACCAGTTAATATAAGGACATTTATTGTGCATTAATCTTCACTTCTGACCATTCGATAGTGTTCATTGAGATATTAAAAGGCTGTATTAATTCAGTCCCAAAGATAGTAAGTCAATGAACAAACAAAATACTAAAAACAGAAAACCCGTATAAGCAGCTCACCTGTATGATTGGAATGAAATAATTCACATCAAATGTCAACTCTCTCACATGTTAAATTTCCACTTTTTGTTCTGTTCTATTCTGCTCTGCTCTGATTTTGCAATACTAAGCCATGACCCTGGTCCGCAAGCAGGCTAGACACATGCTCTACCACTGAGCAACATATCTAAACCAGATTTCCACAGTTTTAGAAATCAGCTTGTCCTTTACTGATTCTATTCCCTAAGTTATTTTTTGGTACCATTATCACAGTCTTCATTATAATAAATTTATAATAATTTAATATTCAGTGTGACAGTGCATTTCTCCCTGGTCTTTTTTTTTAAGAGCTTGTTTTTGGCTGTTCTTGGATCTTTGGATTTCCTGTTAAATTGAAAATTTGCATGTCAAAGTTCATTAAAAATAAATAAATAAAAATGTTATTTGTCTTCAACTCTTTCTTTCTTTCTTTCTGTCTGTCTGTCTGTCTGTCTGTCTGTCTGTCTTTCTTTCCTTCTTTCTTTTTTTTATTTTCAAGACAGGGTCTCATCACGTATCCAGGGCTGGCCTTGACACTCAGTGACCCACGACACTCATCTTCTGTCTCCTAAGGTTACAGGTATGCGTCTCTACATCTGGCATTGGGATTAAATTTTTATCAGTAGTACAGTTTGGGGATACTTGCAGTATTTCTGATAACAACAACACGATGGATTAATGTATTTAATCCTAGATAGCGATTTTCTTTGCCCTTTCTATATGAGGAAGCTTGTTAAATTCTCTTGCTCATTAAAATTAGCTGTATTTCTACTTTTTTAAATCATGCATACCTAGAAGCCATATTATAACCTGGCTTTCAATTTTTGTTACAGTTCTTTATCTTTCTTGTTTTCTTTGAGTTGGTCAGCTTCTGCCATAAAGTATGGGAGAAGAGTGGTTTTCATGGATTCCATTCTATTATACTTTACTTTCCAGAAAATGCTACCAAAAAGTTATCACTGCAATGCCAAAGACAAATTTTTGGATTAAGAAAATTCAATTCGATTTATGTTTTTCTGAAGTTCTCCCCATGTGAAGGAAACTTGAATTTATCAGATTTTGTGTCTGTTTAGAATTATATGATCATATGATGTTTCTTCTTTGACCAGTTTGTCCAGTGACTTACATTAATAAATTGTTGTCTATTGAATTTATCTTTTATTTCAGAGATAACCTCACATAAGTCAAGGTCAGTTAACATTTTTAAAGCATTTTATTAGCTAAGAACAATATAATTTTACATTTTATATGGACTATTTCATCAATGACTTCAGAGCAATTGGTTTCTAATATTTCTTTTTGTTTGTAACTTCACTGAATTTAAATAATTGTTACCTTAATTTTAATAAGTTGAAATGATGAAATGTGTAATATCTTTATTTTTATCATGGAACACTTTTTATACAATTAAAAGTATCTGTGGATATCACCACTAAATATTTACGAAGCACACAAAATATGTATGGAGCCATTTTTCTGTGCTTTTCCATTTTAATTTTGCCTTTTCTCTTTCTTCTCTTCTGTTTCTTCTCTTTCTCTCTTTCTATTTCTCTTTAATATTGATGGGAAAGTATTTATCTACTTTACTAAATTAATATAGGATTTTTTTCAATTATTCTTAAAAGTATTTAGATAATATATCCTTGGTGACAGATAATATTAATTTTGCATTTCAACACAAGGTTCTTGTAAATATCTCCTTATTAGTTTTTGGATGTCTGTCTGTCAGCTACAATTTCTTCACTCAGATGTTTCTCTTCTTATTTTTCTCTTTCTGCTTGATAATTCTTAGCAGCTGATTTTTAATTTTGTTAGTCATTTAAAAGAAAAAAATTTATTCTGTCAACTGTCTATTGTATTTTTTTTTCACTTTGGTAAAATTTAACCAATGTTCTAGAAAAAAACAAAAAAGTTAAGGGCAGATGAAGTCACTAAGTATTATCATCAGAAAATCAATATGTAATTTATTTGGGACTTTCTGCTGAAACTTTAATAAATAATATTAACAAGTGAAATAAATTATTGATTTATGTATTGGTTGCCTTAAATGATTGCTACCTGCTACAAACTCAGTCATAGGTATAACAAAAGTCAGAACACTCTCACACATGCTCTTCCTGGGTCCTGGTTGATTCATGCTTCTTCCAGAGTTTGATCATTTCACATGGTCCTGTACTTAACTAGAGAAATAATTATTTGTTCGTAATTCTTTACTCGCTTGTGTGACAATAATTCACAATTTTCACTTAAATCGTGGACTAAAATACGAATGGTATTTTCAGCAGTGCATTTTCTTTATGCCTACTGTCCTGAGTTAATGCTCTTTTCAAATAATACTTTTACCACCATCATAATTTCTTTATTTTAGTAGTTTGAATATATGAGTGACATGTTTTTAACTTTATGCCATGACATAAATAAGATTCTTGACATATTTGTGAATTTATTGTGTTTCTGATAAACTTTCTTAAATCATCAAATTTGACATTCGATTTTAAATTAAGTTCATGTTACGAGGCTCTTAATATACAACACAGTACATTTTCCAATCTTTCCTATTAATAATAGATGTTAATCTAAATGTACCTGCTTCACCGGAAAATAACTCATATCTATTAGCAAATGACCCTTTATATACAATCATAAACTTTTTAATTTTCTAACAAAATTTTCCATTAAGTGTAGCAGGAGCTGATATATGTGCCTATATATGTTATATATCTCTAATTGTAGATATTTCTTCCTTCAGAATCAGAACTAAGAAAGACAATGGAAGAAAGTCCAGTGGAAAGTTTGGTTCTATCTGTGAATATTTGAATCTATATGACAAAACCCATCCATTAAAACTTCCCCATCCCTTTCAACAGACCTAAGAGAGTTCTTTCTGTGATACATGTGGGAACATTTTTATAAGCCACTTTCTAATAACAGAAGAATGTGCCTTATTGTTTGTACTAATGCAAATGCTTAGCTGAACTCTGTGAATGTATACATACTTTGTGCTGACCAACAAAGGAATTTCAAATCCTTGGACAAGTGAACCGTACTTTTAATACAGACTTTTAATCTAAAATATGATGACATTGTGTATGGCATTCAAGAATCCCATTTGTCTCATGAAAAGAAGTTGAAATTAATAATAAACTCTAAGCTGCTAAATGTTGGAAATTTAAATATTGCTGCAATATATATATGTGTGTGTATATAAAGATCTCAAGATATCACATATGAAAAATGCATATCTTTTTGTACATAGGCAGCATTTATGGCAAAACACTTTCTTATTGTCTGAGTGTTCAGTAAACATTTTGCCAAGTTTCCATGAGAGATCAAAAGAAAGGTCATAAAGATAATAAAAACAAAGCATGGAATGTTTCTGTGATTTTTTTCTCAAGTGATATAAAATCATGTAATAGCAAACACACAGAAGGAGACTTGTTATTTTTTACCTTAAAATTATTCTGTTTTAATCCTGAGAATTGATATTCTTATGAAGCATTGTAGGATTGGGGGTGTTTGAGGTTCACATATTTTTTTCTTTTTCTTTCAAATAGTTGAGGTTATGAGGTGTTCATATACAGACATGCAAAGAAAAAAATCATCATAATAAAATATGTAACAGGAACCAGGATTATGAATTTTTTAAGACCATGAACTTTTACCTTTTAACACTGTTTTTTCTTCCCCTCTTCATTCCATATATGTCAATCTATTTAATTGTCAGCACCAAACCTTCTGAGGATCATATTTAAAATCTGTATGTGTGCATGTGTGCACATGTGTATTCATTTCCTTTTGAATCACTTGGAAACCTGGTGTGAGTTGGAACAAAAATATATACCATTAAAATTCATAGTTTCTAACTGTCTTTCTTGTCTGTTTCTTGTCTTCTCCTATCTCCTTCTCTCCCTCCTGACTTACTGAACATCTCCCTAACACTTCCATGTGTCCTACGCAGGATCAGAATGCCCACAACTCACTACAGCTCTGTACTGGGCACATTTCCTACCTACATTTGTATTTTTTATATAGAGTAATTTACATGCCTGTTTAAAAACAGAAATGCACCAGGCAAAGTGGTGCAGGCCTGTAATTCCAGAACTCAGGAGGCTGGGCCAGAAGAAACACTTAAGTTTGAGGTAAACCTGGGCTACAAAGTCAACTAGTTCAAGGTCAGTCTCAAATCCATAGTGAAACCAGGTCTTGCAAAAGACACATACAAAAATAAATAAATAAAAAATAAATAAATATGCTTGTACTCATTTCTAGCACCATAAATAACTTAAGTTTCCAGATATAGAACAAATGATACATGCCAATGTGTTTGTCTTAAATTATGTGTTGAATTACTGCTAGAGTAAATTGTGCATTTCATGAGCCTTGCTTTGTTCTCCTCTATACTTCTCTCCTCTCCTCTCCTCTCCTCTCCTCTCCTCTCCTCTCCTCTCCTCTCCTGTGCTCTCTCCTCTCTCTCTCTCTCCTCTCCTCTCCCCTCCCCTTCCCTCTCCTCCCCTTCCCTCTCCTCTCCTCTCTTCTCCTCCCCCTTTTTCTCCCTCTCCCTTTTCCTCTCTGTCTCTCTCTTGCTTCCCTCCCTTCCCTAATCCATCTTTGCATTGAACTACACATCTCCACACATCCACAGCCATTGTTTTTCTGAGGCACAGTGTTGCTAGCTTACTAAGTTGCCCAAACTGGACTCAAACTTGTGCTGCTCTTACCTCAGTCTCACATATCACCGTGAAAGAACGGATATCTCTGATTTCTTGTCCTAGTTTTGTCATGGAAATTCTATGCTTCAGTCACATTCTGCTTCCAACTTTCTGTTTCTTCTTGTATTCCCTTATGAGAGTCACACAAATGGGATACATATTAAGAAATAAATATTCTAAAAGTTCGGATATTTGCAGTTTAAATCTTGCATATTTGCAATGGAATGTTTTCAAGTTTTCTTATTCTTATTTATCTTTATTTTGCATTTTCATGGAGACCTTCAAATTATAAGGTACATATGTGATTTTTTGTTGTTTTTCAGTATTTTATGCAATTTAATGCAAATTAATTTTACACTTTTATCTTTTTTACAAGCTGCATTTTAAGACTTATTTTGCACTGTGAGAATTAATGCAAAACTTAAGTTCCAATATACAGTTTACATTTTTAAATGTGATAAATATCCTTTTAGGATTTTTTTTTTTTTTATCGGTACCAGGGATCAAACTTAGGACCGCATGCTTGCAAGGCAGGCGCTTATGCCGCTGAGCTAAATCTCCAGCCCTAGGATGTGTTTTTTAAATTAATTCTCCATATTCTCATTTGTGACCACTTTTATGCTTTGTATCTGCATCTATTCTTGAATTAAAATTTGAAATGAAGCATG
The DNA here is from genome assembly GCA_004027455.1 of Hydrochoerus hydrochaeris. Lineage (NCBI taxonomy): Eukaryota > Metazoa > Chordata > Mammalia > Rodentia > Hydrochaeridae > Hydrochoerus > Hydrochoerus hydrochaeris. Next base: position 526,984 of record PVLA01000037.1, on the reverse strand, counting down.
AGTATTTACAGTGATTCATTTTTTGTAGAAAATTATGCCATGTGATCTCAAGAATTCTGTATAATATCAAGAAATATGTATTACAGTTAGATGAATATGTATTTTAATTAACCAAAAACAACACTGCATTTCACACTCAGTAACAATTCTTCTTATTTTTAAGGTTTTGTTGGCATTAAATTTACCCTTCCATTAGTCCTTTAGTTTTCATAATGATGTAAACCACTGTAAAAAATATATTTTTAAATGTATGAAACATTAACATTTATATTTCTATAATTGTAAAATCAATATAGAAGACAATATTCTTTACAGAAATTGTCATATAAGCAGCTTGATAAAAAATGAAGGAATTATGACACAAAAAATTCTTTACAAACTTGCAAAATTTAAAACATCAGGAAAAAAATCTAGTCATGTCGTTATTGTTGTTTTTTGTTTGCAGTTAATCGTCTATTTAAATTGAATGTTGTGTTATTGAAGGAAAACATAATGAGGTTATATGAGTGTCACTACAGTGGAACCAATTGCCATATCTATCACCTTACTTGTTTGCCTAATATACCCTTGTGGCAAGGGTTCAATTCGGTCTATACATTTAGCAAAAATATTGAGAACAAAACATTATGTTGTAGTCAGGGGTTTTGAGGAGAACAATTTGAATCAGGACACAGAATTTATAGTAGTATTTTATGATGACCACCCAGAGTAAAACACAAGAATGTGCAATAAATCTGTCCACAACACCAAAGACATAGAGTATTCAAATCAAGGGCCTGAATCCCACAGCAATGTCCCACATGAGTCCAGATGAAGACACAGAGCTCATGACAGTGCCTCCCACGAGTCCAAATGGAGGTCTAGAGCCCACAAGAAGAACTCACGCCAGTCTCTTTTACGAATCCGTGCTGGGAAGACCCAAAGGTCAGTGGTGAAAGCTAGAAAGTCTATGCCAGTGGGGTGAAGGAGCTCTGCTGGTAGGTTGAGGATTCTATTCTGCAGCCAAGAAGTCATGGTTAAAACAAAGACCAGGTCTATCCTGAAAAGCACCACAGCCATCCTCAGTGACAGGGAGGTCCCAAGCTCCTCTAATTATAAGAACAGTTGAATACATGCCAGGAAGCCAGCATGATGAGTTTCTCCTGGAGATTAAAAGGCACACGTCTTCCCCTCCGGAACCAGGAGGCAATGCTCCATGCAAGGACCAGAGCTCGAACAGCAGCCACTCTCATCTACAAGGTCCCGAGCTCCTCTGATGATACACTCACGCTGGGGAAGCTGGTCATGATGAGGTCTTCCACTAGAACCAATGGATCAAACATCAACAGTTAGAGAAGCCCCAAACGCCTTGCTCTCCTTCTCCACGTCTCTGTGCTGGCGACTTTCCTCAGGTAGGCCATCTGTGCTCAGCACCAGCTGTTGTTAAGCTGATCACCAGCTTTTAATCCCTAACACATTATTAGCTACAATACTCAAACTGCTTTTTGAACTTCATGATGCTTATTTGTTAGTTCGTGTCCTCTACTCCCACCCCTACTCTCATAGCCACGGTTTTATGCTTAATTTCTCCCTGTATAACCTTCTTTATGAAAAGTTCTGCACATAGACACGATCATGAACTGGTTTTCTTTTTGTGTGTAGAAAACGTCCCTTACCATAGTGTCCTCAGGGTCCATCAAAATTGTGGAAAATGGCAAAATTGCCTCCTTTTTAAGGGATAAATAATATAATATCATATTGATACACCACATTTTCTTTATTTGCCTTTATTTCTTAAGGTCAAGATAGATATGCATCACATGAATGATGCCACACTGAGCATAGAAGTGCAGATATCTTTGTGCAACAATGATAGTTCTATTTTTAATATATTTAGAAACCTTCACAGTGTCTCCCCATAATGGCTGTACCAATGTACAGTCTGCTCAGTGATGCCCAAATGCTTCTTTTTTCCCTCTTTCTCACCAGCACTTTTAACTCCTGGGTTTTTAAAACTATTTTATTTTTATTTATTTTGATATACATGGGTTAGAACTCTAAATATTTTTACTGAGCTGCACACTTAGTTTTGTTTTGTTTTATTGTTTCTTTCTTTCTTTTCTTTTTTTTTTTCTGAGACAGGGTCACTCTAAGTAAGTAAGTAGCCCAGGCTGGGCACAAACTTGCTGTCCTTTGCCTCATCCTCCTAGAGTGCTGAAATTACTGAGTTGAGGCAGCACCATGCTTGGCTCTCATTTTGTTTCCATAATAGGGATTTTTAACTCATGTGAGCTGAGGTTTTATTCTTATTTTGAATTACATTCTCCTTATGATTGGTAATGTTGAGTTTTTCTGTGAACCTCTTGGCCATTTTTATGTTATCTTTGGGGAAATATGCATGTGCTCCTTTGCTCAGTTTGAATTGGGTCATGTATTTCCATGTTATTGATTTCTAAATGTCATTTGTATAACTTGGATATTAATGAGTCATCCAACATGTGGTGTGCAAATATTTTTCACAGTATATGGATTGACTCTGTGTGTGTGTGTGTGTGTGTGTGTGATACAGATTCAAACTCAGCTTTATCATTGAGCTACATTCCCAGCTCTCTCTCTCTCTCTCTTTTTTTTTTTAATTTTGAGAGAAGTTCTCATGAAGTCCCAAAATTACTCAGACTGGGATCAAATTTGAGGTACTCCTGTTTCAGCCTTCAAAAGTGCTAGGATTAGAGATGTATGCCCCTCTGCATGTATTGTGAACTGACTTTCCACTTCATGGTTTCCATTGCTATAAGGAAGCTTTTCAGTCTGATGAAACCACTTTTAATATTTTTGCTTTCAAAGATTGCATTTTAGGTGTGATGTCTAAGAAAATACTGCAAAAGACATTGTCTAGAAGATTTCCACTTATATTTCGCCTATGAATTTTAAGGCCTCTGTTGTGGTTGTACACAGAACAATTAGAATCAGGACATGGAGTTTATAATATTATTTTTATGATGGTCACCCAGAGTTAACACAAGAAAATGCAGGAAATCTACCCACAACACTAAAGACATAGATTATTTAGCCAAGGGCTTGAATCCTACAGCAATGTCCCACATGAGTCCAGATGAAGACCCAGAGCTCATGACAGTGCCTCCCAGGAGTCCAGCTGGAGGTCTAGAGCACACAAGAAGGACTCAACATCAGTCTCTTTTATGGATCTGTGCTGGGAAGGCCCAGAGGTCAGCGGTGGAAACTAAGAAGTCTGTGCCATGGGGTGAAGGAGCTGTGCTGGTAGGTCAAGGGTTCTACGCTGGAGCCAAGAAGTCACACTCACAACAAAGATCAGGGCTGTCCTGAAAAGCACCACAGCCATCCTCAGCGACACCGAGGCCCTGAGCTCCTCCAACAACAAGCAAAGTTGAGTACATGCCAGAAAACCAGTGTGATGATTTCATCCTGGAGACACAAGTGGCACACGTCTTCCTCTCTGGAGCCGGGAAGCAATGCTCCATGTGAGGACGCGAGCTTCTCCAGGAGAACCTAACGTCTCAAACAGCAACACATAGGGGAACCACAATGCGTCAAGGTACTAATGCCTAGGTTTGCCTTCTCCATATCTCTATGCTGGCAACTTTCCTCAGGTGGGACATCTATGCTCAGTAGCACGGTGATTCAATTCTGCCAGCGTTAAGTTGACCACCAGTTTTTATTCCATAACAGCCTCTTTTGTTTAGGTTTTTAATTTTTTAAGTAATTAATTAATTTAATTGTATATATAATTGTATATACCTTTTATAGAATTAGTAAGTGGGACTTTGTTTTGTTAAAATATGCAGCTTATCAGCAAATTATATGATTTTATTACAGAGAAAAATTCTGAAAATCTATAAACAAAGTACTAGAATTAATAATATATTACAACAAGATCAAAAGACTATCACTATTTCAAAGTAAAGACTTCAATTGGAATTTTCCATGTTAGCAAAAAATGTATATAATTGAAATTATATTTTGCAGCTTTATAAATGTTTTGAGGAGCACTCCTCCCACCTGGAGGATCTCCATGAGTCAGTGAGAATGCAGGTGAGACCTCCTTCCCCTCAGAGGACCTCAGCAGGTCTGCAAAAGTGCTGGTGAACCCTTCTCCTACCCAGAGCTCCTTGACTATGTAAATGAGAGCACTGGTGATCCCTCCTTCCATCTGGAGGACCTTGGTGGGCCTGCAAGGTTCCCAGTGAAACAGTAGGATCCAGGCTGGGGTATACAACATACACAGACAGTTTGGCAGCCTAAAAAAGTCAAAAGCACAGGTAATAAGAAAATCCAAGTGCTGGCTCACATCAATATTTCTAACCTAGTCAGATCAGAGAGAATCCAGGACTCACCCAACTGGCCCCACAGAAATAAATCATGTGCCTGGCACCTCTCCTACACTGAGATCCAATAAATGGGAGGACACCAGCCACACAATAGGACCCTGACTAAGATATACACAATGGAAAGGCAAGACTCATGAGATTGAAAAGACCAAAATATGAACCAAGAGATGAAAATGATAAAACAAAAAAAGCAAAATGTAACCTTAGAACTTCAGCATTGTTATGGATTAAAAACTGGTGGTCAATTTAACATCAGCTGGATAACATCAGCATGGTGCTAAGTGTAGTTATTCCACCCTAGGAAAGTTGCCAGCATAAATAGAGATGCGGAGGAAGAAGAGAGGGTTGAGGCATTGAGACATTGTGGGTTCTCCTATGTGTTGCTGTTTGAGCTGTTAGGTTCTTCTGGAGGAGCTCTGGTCCTCACATCGAGCACTGCTTCCTGTCTCCAGGGAGGAAGATGTGTGCTGCTTAATCTCCAGGTTGAACTCCTTATGCTGGCTTGCTGGTATGTACCTGACTGTGCTTAATGTCAGAGGAGTTCATGGCCTCCATGTTGCTGAGGATGGCTGTGGTCCTTTTCAGGACAGCCCTGGTCTTGGTTTTGAGTATGACTTCTCACCTTCAGCATAGAACCCTCAACCTACCAGCACAGTTCCTTCACCCTGATCACATAGACTGTCTAGCTTCCACTGCTGACCTTTGGGCCTTCCCAGCATGGACCCGTAAAAGACACTGGCATGAGTCCTTCTTGTGGGCATTAGACCTCCAACTGGACTCGTGAGCGGAACTGTCAAGAGCTCTGGGTCTTCATTTGGACTCATGTGGGACATTGCTGTGGGATTCAGGCCCTTGATTTGAATACTCTATGTCTTTGGTGTTGTGGATAGATTTCCCTCAGTTTCTTGGGTTAATTCTGGGTGATCATAAGAAAATGAGATTATAAACTTCAAGTCCTTATTTTAATTGTTCTTCTCACAACCTCTAACTACAATAAGCCCATCCAGAACAATTAGAGGAGATACTGGCATAGAAGTCATCTGAAATTACTTAAAAGATTACAAGTGAAGTAAAGAAACAAATCCATAAGTCTATACAGGAAATCAGATAAAAAATAATCTCTGAAGTTAAAAAAAGAAATGACAATCTTAATGAAAGAAAGCATATCTAGAGAAGTCATAGATTAAAAAAATTTGGGAGCATAAGAGGATGATGGAAACTTTGAATAAACAATACAAGAAAGAAATAGAATGCATGAAACAGATTCAAAAAGATATCCAGGGAATTAAGAATTTCCCATTTGAAAGCTGGGAAAGCCTCTTGAATGACACTGAAAATAGACTTTCAAACTTTGAAGGCAGAATCATGACTGGGAAACACAAAAGACAAGATCCCTTAAAAACAATTAGGTACCATAAAATAACAATTCAACAGCTCCAAGACTATACAATGAAAAGCAATATAATAATGATAGATGTCAATGAAAAAGCAGTCATCAACATAGATGGCATTAAAAATATTTGAAGAAGTGATAGCAGAAAATAACTCAAGAATGGGAACAGAATCTAACATAAAGAAAAGGGAGAACATAGAAATATCATTACCCATAACTAATATAAATCTATATCCACACATATAATAATCAAGATCCTAGAAAATCAGAACAAAAATAGAATATTAAAAGCTGTTAGAGAAAGGAAAGAGATCACCTAAAAATGAAATCCCATTAAAACCTCAACACAAACCCTCATGTCAGAAAGAGCTTGGAGTGAAGTATTCCAAAACCTGAGAGAAAACAATTTGCAAACCATATTGATGTACCCTGCAAAGTATCTTTCAAAATTAAGGAAGAAATAAGATACTACTATGACAAAAAACAACTGAAGAAATTCATGATCACAACACCAACCCTACAAAGAATATTGAAAGATATCTACATAGAGATAAAAATGACCACAATTCTAAGAACAACAACAGAAAGAAACCACCAGGCAGGAAAAGCAATTAAACAGAGGAGGAAAGCAGGGAACCAACAATAGGAAATAATATGACAATAAAAGCCAATATATACCACTTATAATCATCAAAATAAATGGCTTCAATTCACCAATAAAAGAAATAAATTGGCTGGATGGATCAAGAAACAAGGTTGAACAACATACTGTGTACAAGAAGCACATTTAACTCAAAAGGAAATTCATAACTGAAAGTTAAAAGATGGAGAGCAACACTTGAGGCAACAGGAACCCAGAAAAAAGCAGGGGTAGATATTCTGTTTGCAGAACTTCAAATAAAAAATGACAAAAACAGAATACAAAAGTTATTACATACTTGTTAGGCATAAACATCAAGAGGAAGACATAGCACTCATAAATATGTATGCATCAAACACAGAAGCACTAAACTATATAACACAAATATTAATAGAAATGAAAAATCAAATAAGCAAAAACACAATTGTAACAGGGAACCTTAATACCTCATTATTACAAAAAGATAGATCAACTAGAAAAAAGTCATCAAAGAAAGAACAGAACTGAATCAATCATGTGATCAAATGGACTTAATGGATGTTTACAGAGTATTTCACTGAACAACATCAGAATACACATTCTTTTTAACTGCATACAGAACAGGCTCTACAATAGATCACATAATATGCAATGGAACATGATAAAAAATGTGAAGGAATTAAAATTATCCCATGCATATTATCTGACCATACTGCATTGAAATTGGATATAAATGGCAAAAGAAATCATAAAAGCTCCAAAAATGCATGGAAATTAATTAATACCATCCTGAATAATGAACAGATCGCAGATGAAATTATAGAAAAAAACTAAATAATATCTGTAATTAAATGAAAATAAAAATACAAGATACTGGAACCTGTGGGACACATTTAAGGACCATCTTAAGAGAAATTTATACCAGTGAATTCTCACATCAGGAAAACAGAACTAGCACAAATAAAAAACCTAATTCCACAACTCAAGTTTTTAGAAAAAAGAGCAAGTCAATCCCAAAGCTCATAGAAGTGAGAACATTATACAAATCAGATAAGCAATTAACAATTTGAGACTAAGAAAACAATACAAAGAATTAATGTATTGAAGAGTTGGTTCTTTAAAAGAATAAGCTAAATTGATAAACCCCCAGTCAATCTTTTCAAGAAAAGGAAAGTAAAAACTCACATTCATGCATTGTGGAATGAATAGGGTGAAATCAGTACAGATTCTCTGGAAATTTAGATGAACACCAAAACATACTTTGAAAATCTTTACTTCCATAGGATGAAAAACACAGAAGAAATGGACAGGTGGTTACAAACTTTTCAATTACCTAAGATGAATCATGAATATAAAAAATGAATAATATCAGTTAATCAGTTTGAAAATGAAATTAAAAAATTACCAACAAAGAAAAATCTCAGGTCCTGATAGAATCACTGCTGAATTCTACAAGAAATTTCAAGAAGATTTAATGACAATATTCCTCAAACTTTTTAATGAATTGAAAGGGAAGCGATTGTCCCTTGCTCATTCCTGGAGGCAAGTATTACACTGATAAAAAAAAACAGAGAAAGACCAGGCCAAAAAAGTGAACTACAAGCCAATCTCCTTAATGAACATAGATGCAATAAAACCTCAATAAAATAGTAGCAAACAGAATACAGCAAATCACCAAGAAAACTATATACCAAGACCAAGTGAGATTCATCCTATGAATGGGGTGGTTCAACATATGCAAAGTAATAAGTGTAATGCACCATATCAACAGAGTCAAAGACAAAAATCACCTGATCATCTCAAAAGATGTAAAAGAAGCTTTTGGTAAAATCCAACACTCATTCATGATAAAAACCCTAGAAAAAAATCAGAATAGATTGTCTCCACCTCAAACTGAACAAAGCTGTCTATGATAAATCAACAGTTGACATCATATTAAAAGAACAAAAACTGAAAACTTTGACTCTAAAACCAGGAGCAAGACAAGGCTGTCCATTATCACCACTCCTAATAAATATAGTGCTGGAAACATTAGCCAGAGCAATTAGACAAGAGAGTGAAATAAAAAGAATTAGGATAGAAAAGGAAGATGCTAAATTATCATTATTTGCTTATGATATGACACTCTGCATAGAGTACTCCAAAAACTACACCAAAAGACTGCTAGAATTAATAAGTGAGTTCAGCAGCATAGCTTTATACAAAGTCAACTCAAAAAATCAATAGTGTCCCTAAGCAAACAACAAACTTACTGAGAGAGAAATTAAGGAAACAACAGTTTTCATAGTGATATCCAAAATGTTAAGTAATTTGGAAGCAATCTAAAAAAGGAAATAAAAGATTTGTATAACGAAAGTTACAGTACTATGAAAAAAAGATTGAAGAGGATATCAGAAGATGGAATGATATCCCTTGCTCATGGATAGGAAAAACAAACACATTGAAAATATCCCTACCTCCAAAATAGTTACATGGATTTAATGCAATTCCAATCAGATATCATTAGCATACCTCACAGATCTGGAGAAAGCAGTACTGAAATTCATTTGGATGCAGAAGAGATCTAAAATATCAAAGGCAATAGTACCTGGGCAAGGAGGCAAGGAAGGAGGCATCACAATTCCTGACTTGAAATTTTACAATACCCTGGTTTCTCTTCAGATCAGATAAATCTTTCATGTTTTTTGAAATTATTCTACAAAGTGATAAAATCAGTGTCGTACTGGCAAAAAATTAGACCTGAGGTGTAATCACTGGAACAAATTTGAAAATGCAGACACAACTACAAAGACACTCAAGGACCTTATTTTTGACAGTTTCCAAACATATTCACTGGAAGAAATATAGCCTCTTTAATAAATGGTGCTGGAAAACCAGGCTCTCTATATGCCAACAACTAAAACTAGAAACATATCTATCACCATGCATTAAACTGAAGTCAAAATGGAGCAAAGACTTCAATATTAAAACAGAAACACTAAATTTACTGGAAGAAGAGGTAGACAGAGATCTTGCAGACATTGGGGTAGGCAGAGAGTCCATGAACAGAATCCAAATTGCACGAGAAGTACTTCAAAGAATCAACTACTGGGATATCATCATATTAAAAATTTTTGCACATCAAAAGCAGTCACCAAAAGTGTAAAAATTCAGCCCACACAATGATAAAGCATTTTAGCCAACTATCACTTTGACAAAAAACTTGTATCTAGAACACATAAAGAATTGAAAAAATTAGGTCCCCTAGATTCAAAGACTCAAAGCAAAAATGGGCATCCAGGATGAGCACACACTTCTTGGATGAATAAATACAAATGGAAAATAATTACATGAAAAATATTTATCATCATTGATCATTTAAGAAATGCAAATTAAAACAACACTGAGATTCCACCTTACTCCAGAAAAAATGGCTATCATCAAGAAATCAACAAAGCACTAATGCTGGAAGGACTGTGTTATAAAAGAAACCCTTCTCCACTGCTGATGGACATGTAGCCTGGTGTAGCCACTGTAGAAATCACTGTAGAGATTTCCCAAAACCTATAATTGGATGTTCCATTTGTCCCAGCTTTTCCCCTGTTGTGTATTTTCCCAGAAGAATTTAAAACTTTATATCATAGTAATATATGTGCACCCATATTTATAGCAGCACAATTTGATATAGCTAAATCTTGGACTCAATCCAAATGCCCACCAACCACTGAATGGATAAAAGGGATGTGGTATTTTTATACAATGGAGTACTACTCAGCTATAAAGAAGGATAAACTCGAGGCTTTTATAGGTAAATGGATACAACTTGAGGCCATATAATTAAGCAAAATAAATTAGACTTGCCTGTCTAAACATTAGTTAAAAACTGAATGAGCAAATAATATCCAAAATGTATATAGAGATTGTGAGTGTGAGGGGGGAGCAGACTGCTTGGAAGTAAAGAACAACTGGGATTGGGGAAAGGAAAAGAAAAAGAAGGGAAAATATATAAATTTTCCCTTGTTTCTGTTTTCCATATATATATATATATATATATATATATATATATGTGTGTGTGTGTGTGTGTGTGTGTGTGTGTGTGTGTGAACATATTATATATTACATATATGAATGATAGATAATTATACTAATATCTTTTGATTCATCAAAAAGAACCATTTGTACTTTCATTGTTTGATCATTTTTTCATGTCTGTGTCTTGTAATATGAGCAAGTACTTTGAAGAGAACAATATGAATATATTAATCCTTGTTGATCTCCTAAAAAAGTTGTGAAAGCATATGTGTCATTACAAAAGATACTTGTATTAAAGAATAAAATTATCATAATTCAGCACTATATTACATTTAATTAATTTTATGTAAGAAATAAAAATAGTAAAAAATCCCTGAATTGACAAACATGTAGCACTGTTAATGTTAAATATGTTAACTTTTTAAAATTTATTCTAATATGGATATAATACACACATATATATTTTTAATGTCCAGGTAAATATTCATTATGTATAGATTGCAGTCCTTGCCTTTTGGTTTAGGGCATCACTGCAATTCCAATTAGAAATGAACAATTTAGTTCATAGCACAATTTTCAATGTAATCATAAAGATCTAAGAAAGAAAGATGCAGTCAGTGATAAGAAAAAAGTAAGTGCCTTGGCCTTACTATATTCTAAGATGTATTCTAATTATTTATTTATTTTTTTAAAAAATAAATTGTACTGGCTTTGGAATATACAGGGTAATTGACAAATAGAATGGAAGTCTTAGTGTGACTCCCACATACAAACAAACTTGAGGGAGGGAACATTGTTGTATAACATAGAAAAAAAGAGAATGATTTAATGAAATTTATTGGTAAATCTGATAAGATATAACTAGATCAGTAATTCACACCACATATAGCAATTTTACAGATGAATATGAAAAGGGAAGTTTGAAGTTTTAGAGGAAAGCTTAAGACAAGATGAAAGCTTACCATGAGGAGGAATTAAAATTAGACAAATTATTAACATTACTAATTAAAATTAAGGATTAAATTTATCAACCCAGAATCAGTATTCAGAATAAATAATGTTTTCTACTTATCAACAATAATAAAGGACATGCAATCTAATTGAAACTGAACAAAAATGACAACGAATAATTGACAGAAATACCAAATGAAATTGCTTAAATAAGCAATGTAACTTCATCAAATATTATCACTGTATCAGCTCCCATTCCAAACCATCTATGTTTACAAAAAATTGATGTTTGAAAATATTAAATGTTTTGACAATATAACCGCATACAAACTCATATGCTACAGAACATAGAAATGAAAACAAAAAAGAATTAACTATTAATTTGTGCACGTTTGCATGTAGGAATAAGCCTTTCCCAAACAGAAAAGCCATCCATATATACTGGTACATAAAGACTGTTGTTTCTTAGTAGTATTATTATAGTTTGGTAGGAGACTCCACAGCACAAGCATTCATCAAAAAATATATCTGTTTGAATTATATTCATTGAATGGAGTATTTTAGAAGCATTAAAGTAGTACAGTAGACTTTATATAAACATGTATAAAGTTTAAAGTTTGAGTTTGATTTTTAACAAAGTAAAAATAATGACATATGCAATGTATGATGGCATGAATAATGATTAAAATTGGAATATTGAATAGAAAAAATAATATTTCAGAATATTATTAACTTATGCCATTTGCATAAAGTGCAATGTAAGCAGAAAACAAATATGTGAAATTCATGTTCAGTAGAGGGGCTCGGGAAGAAAAGCACATGCAGTACAGAATTAGAAATTTTACTACATATTTTTAATTTTAGGGTTAGTTTTCTAGGTTTTATTTTAATTACACGCCTTAAATTTTACATATATGGATAATTTTTTCAGAGTTAACAGTTTTCAGAGGTAACATTTTTATTGTATCCATTGCCTACCAACAGGTATTTAAAACTGAGTAACAGAGTTTAACCAAGGTAGATGTAAATGCAGGTCTGTAATTTACTACTAGTATTAAACTAGAAGAAGATACATTACATTATAAAGAATAGAAGCAACTGTGTCTTCTATTATTTTATAAGGAGCAAATATTTATGCAATGTCTATAGAACAGTATTTGAAAATACAGTAAACACTAAACTTCAAATATCTAATTTTTAAACACCGTGATGGTACATTGCACAGAGTTTCACGTTGATTTTTAACTGTAATGATAGAGGTATTTCTAATTATCAGATTTTAAATTTAGTGTTGAAAGATATAGATTTGAGTTCAGAGTTGGAAAGGAGGAAATTTTACCATGGGAAGTAAATTTATTAGACGGTAGGGAAGAAAGAAATTTAATAGGTGTCACATAAAGGAGAAATTTTTGTTTGATTTAAAAATGGTTTAAACTGTAATATCATGAAAGAGACTGTTTAGGACAAGAGAACAAGCCAAGAAGACTCTTCAGGGGGTAGGGAAGAGAACTCCTGAGTCCTTCCTCTCTCTTCTTGCCTCTTCCTGTTTTTCTTGTTCTTGTCTCTGTCTGTCTGTACCTGTGTCTCTGTCTCCCTTTTATGTCTTCCTCTTAATCATATTTATGAAGTATTTTATATTTGATACTAAATATCAAATGCTGATTCAGAAATAATCCCTGGAAATGTATTTCAAAATTGATAAGTTAGATATTTCAAAATTCAAGCATTTATGAGTAAAATATCTTTGTCAAATCTGTGTATAAATCGTATGTAATTATGCAGTTTTTCAGAAATGTGAGGGGGGTACTATATCCATTTTACATTCTCTTGACTTAATGCCTTAAAGCAGTTGCTGCAAATTAACCTGAAACATTTTCAAAATCATCCGCTGTATGGTTTCTTCCTCTGATAACCTTCAAAGGGTTAGGATTGAAAGAAGGATTTGAAAACATCTAGTTTAGTGGAGAGGTGATTCCAGAAAGCAGAAATGAGGGAACAGATGGGAAAAAGACAACCAAGGTACACAGCTTGGTCTCCTCAGGTCCCTGGGCTGGAAGGATGTGTTTCTGTTTTCTGTCTGGGGCAGTGGGGGAGCTGGGGCGCCGCCACTAGAACCTCAGTCATTGATTGTGCTGTCCCTGGAGACTTGATTTTTCACTTCATTCTTTAAACCCTTAATCTTGAAACTGCACGGTTTTCTTTGTTTTGAACAAGATTCTGATGGCGGAAAACAAAAAGATAACGTGGTGTGACTGATGTGTAACTGTCTGGATGGGGTTTGCCCGGGTTACGCAGGGAATCTCTCCTAGAGTTCTGGATAAAATGAAAAAAAAAAAAAAAAAAAAAAAGAGCCAGGTGGGATGACGAGAGGCAGCCAGGGTATCTGCCACAGACAAGTTGCAAAAACAATTTTTGGAGCCATAAAAGTCAATGAATTCTTAAAACATAGACTTATAAAAATCCTTATTTTCATAGCAAGAAATGCTGTTTGAACTGTTTGTAGTCTGACTGTTTGAATGTTTACTATGTACCCTTTAACTTTGTAACTTGAACAACTACATCCAGGATGATTTATACATTACTGATTTCTTAGTTGGGCTTTTTCTCATTTTCCTTTTTGTTTCTTTCTTTTAGAATTCTGTATTGTTGCTACCCTTTTTTCTGTTTTACTTTTTTCTTCTCTTTAAATAAAATTTTAAAAATGTATAATTGCTATTGTAAAAAAGAGGAAATAGGAAGCACTATAAAAGATATAGCTGCATGTATGTTTAGATGTGTGGGATTGATGACCATATTTCTAGGTTCTTGTTGGATTGCTGAACAGATCTGTTTGCACTCTCACTGCTTGAGTGTCCACTTTGTGTGCTTTAATTTTGTAACTTGAATAACTATTTCTAAAAGAACAATATGTAATTTATCAACTAGTGATTTCTTACTGTTTATCTTCTTTTCTTGAAATTCTGTAATATATCTACCTTTTTCCTGTTTTTATTTCTCTTTAAATTAAAAAAAAACTCCAAAAAAAAAAGAAATGCTTTTTGAAACTGGTAAGGTAATAGGTGAAAAAGATGGAATAATTTTAAGAAGTTTTTTAAGAGGTAATATGAAAGTTATCTTACTTGCATTTATATTTTACCATAATTCTCTACTTCAGCTGAAGTCTTTCTTACCCTCATGAGGTTAGTTTACTTAAAGTATGAGGTCATACTGAGGAAAGTAGTTACAAGATTACACAAGTAATTACAAAATCCAAAGCCATTCATGCATTACAGAGTAGTATATTTTACTCCTCTGCATCCCAGGCTAGTATTTGGGACCAATAAAGCAGCAACAACAAAAAAAGAAAAAGAAAAACAAAACTGAAAAGGTACTGTTTTCAGTTGAAGTCCTGATATGACCAATGACATAAATGTCTATTATTTCTACTTATTCAGAAGATGAGAAGAATTATTGTCCTAGTTAGAAGTCATGATGAAAAATTGCTAAACAGCATGTCCATTTTTCTGTGTGGAACTTTCACATAAAACTACCAATGATAAATATTCAAGTAAAAATAATTTAAAAAATAAAATAGCAATATAAAAAAGTCATTTTATAATATATGTTATATTATAACAAGGATACAGAGTTAAATATTATCACCAAATCTTATATCAATGCAGCTACATATCAAGATTTTCTAGAGATATTAGCTCTGCCTTTGTTTTGTGATATACAACAAATTACTTAACACATCTTCATCTGGTCCCCTTAATTTTTAAAATGGAATCAGTGGTTTGCCCTATACCAAAGACTGCCATGAGGAATACGGAAATTAATGCTAATTATGTTACTAATTAGTTGCATTTTTAAATTAATATTAAGTAAAGTCAGGGATTTTTTGATTTACAACTCTTGGCAAATTCTCACCATAAATATCTATTTGCTGAGGAAGTTGTCTTGACTAAGAATATTAAGATTATAATAGCATAGTTTCTAGCAATTTATATTTATTATGAAAAGTTTAAGGTTTAAATAATGCAAACATGTGACAAGGGACTTACGTGTGGATTCACTCCTACATTAAACACAAGTATATACAGCAATTATAAAAAATTACAGGGCACTTATTCTTTCACCTACTTTTTTTAAAGCTAGGCTGAAAATATTATTTTCTTTTGATTTATATTTAGTGCTTCTGTTAAGCAAACCATTCTGTCAAAAGTTTACAAACAAAGGGAAAATTTATAAAAGTAGGGAAGTAAGACCATTAACATTTTGCAAACTTTTGAAGAATAATTATCATTTACCCCACTCAGCAAATTTAAGTAAAATATTTGAACACTATTGAGTAGAATATATTGTCAACAAATACAAAATATACACAAAATTCATTGCCTTCTGTTCTACAGTTAATGTATTTTAAGCAAAAAAATTAATTTTGGAAGAGTATAGTTAAAATGTAATCTGAATTTTTAATTTAGTCTTTTAATAGAAGTCATACAGGATAATTACTTAATGTAAAAGAAAACATTTTGTCAAGTTTTAAATGCATGATATGAAAATATTTGAATTCTAAGGTATTTAAATGAGCACAAGAAATCTCAACATATCATTTGTCAGTAGTATAAAAATGAGTTGACAGATATAAAAAATAATTTCACATTTGGAAGAAAATTTGGAGAATGATTACTCTGAAATGCTGTTAATGCCAAAAAAAATCATTAAATTGACACAAAATAACAAAATATTATATATTAGTTTCTACCATTCCCATATGTGAGTAAAATTTTTTTGGGAAGAACTTTAAAACATCTGAAAGAATCATCACTGACAGTATTGATGAAATTTTCAGATTAAAATTAAAAGAAATAATTATCAGTGGCAAACTTGTTTATTCTGTTTTTTATTGTTATAATGAACTATTTGGAGCTATGTAAATTGTAAAGAAAAGATTTTTATGTAGGCCACAATTCTGAAGGTTGGAAGTAGCCCCACTTTTGACAAGAGTGTGTCACATCAAATGGCAGAGGAGATCTTCAGAGTGTTTACAAGATGGGGTGATAACTGACAGAGAGCTCCATCCAAGATGGAGAAGGCATCTTTCCAGCACTTGCTTTCTCAAACACTCAGGATCCTTCCCAGGAAAACTAACTTAACCTTTTAGCAGTGCACTGGCCCCAGCCATGCCTAATGTCCCCCCACTGAGGTGCACCTTCCAAAGCTCACTCTGCCTCTTTTCACTGTCACACTGGACATGACATTTCCAACATAGGACCTTGTGAGTTGCATTTAAGCCATATCGTGTTATTGCGCCCACTTAAATTTCTTATTTAAAATTATAGAGATAATATATTGAAAATTTTAGGGAAATTCAAAGTTGAATGTTTCCCCTATTTATCTTATTTTATGCCTAATTATGTAAATTATTATCATAATTTTAATAATTTTATTATTATAATTATGTTAAAATTATTATAAAAACACATTCCATCCTCAAGGCCCATGTGGATATGCCCAGATGGCCTGCATTTGCCACCATCATCTTACACATGGGAGATTTTTTTCACATGTGCCATACCTTGAAAAAAATTGAGGGAGCAACTTATCTGTTAGGAAGCAGAAGGTCAGTTGCTAGAACCCAGAAGGAAATACTTATCTAAGAGTTTTCAGGTAACATTGAATGAATGGAACTTGGATTATGCATAACGTGGCAGAGAATGGTAAGATATGAACAAGTTCAGAACTTAGGAGAGGGCATGGAAGAGCATGGATGCGGTTCATAAGATTTGAAAGTGAATTGTGAAGAATAAATATCTTCTGATTTTTCAAATTAGAAGTGTGAATGTCTACTTACAATAAAGTTCATATATAAGAATAGGAATAATTCTCCTTTGGCATTATAGTTCAATTTTTCTTCTCACAATTGAATTCAATTTATTGCATTATTTTCCACAAATGTATGCATCTGAATTATGCTAGTGTTTGTGTCATCTAGGAATTGTTGGAAGTGGAGAACAGGTTGTTACATGCCACAGTTACCAGTCTCAATAATTATACTTTACAAATGAAAAGTACAACTTTATATCTATTCTACTTTAAGGTACAGTAATTTTAAAGTTATTCAAAGAATCACCTTTAAGATTACCTGATATCTCATATTTCATTGGTAGTATACACTAAGCATGACTGCAAATATTTCTTCTGCTTTCATGGGAATCAATTACGACTTTACATTTCTTAATAGAATAAAGCTGCAAGAATTAAGAAATATGCCTTCAATTTTTATTTTGTATACACACACACACACACACACATACCCCTCAAATACCAAGCTTACAAATAAAAGTACCACAGGTTTGCCAAGGTTCCTAAATCTGAAGTTTATGAATGTGAGAATTTCGATGAAGACCCAGGTCAGTACTGATCTTGAGCTCCACTCCTTACTAGCTTTATTATTACAGGATTATTATTTTTGCTTATCTTTTTTCTATCAGCTGTAAAGCAAAGATTTTGACATTAGTGAAACTCTTTTACTGACTGACTCTCATATCATTTTTCCAAACCCTATGAAAATTATCAAATACTTAACAAATACAAAGGAAATATATATTAAATGAAATAAATCTGATAGAAGGTATGTAGCAATCAGCTCATTCCCATATTTTTGTCTTTTCTGAAGGAAAGGGTTAATTTTATGTGTTTTAGCTTCACCAAAACTGAGTTTGTTTTGGGACAATATAAAGAAGCTTGTCAAGTAAAAGGGAGTTAGTATGCATATCATAACATATAACTCAAGGTTACAAAAACATAGTCACTTAATAGCTGTACTTTTACCTAAATTTCAGCCAGCTCTCAGGTCCAGGTCTTGACATATAATGAAGGCTGATAAGGAGTATAGTTTATTGGTGACATGGATAGTAAAACTCTCAGCTTGTGAGGCTTTTGTGAATCAGTAAAAGAACACATTCCAATGAACGGGTCCAACTCAAGGAGCAAGTACCCTCCTTAACACAACCTTCCAAAACTATAAAATACAACCTGCAATAACAGTTACAAGTAACCATTCCTTGGAGACTTATATACCAATGTATAAAAATAAATGCGTCACCAGCTTTCCAAATGTGGCTTGCCTTTGGAAAAGCAAAGCTATAAATGAGGAGGTGTGCTACAGACAACTGTGAACCATCTAAGCAAAGGGATTGAGATGCTGCTGTTTCTGTTTTCCTTTTCCAGACAAAAGCATAATATGGAAACCCCATCCATGATTTCACCTACTTGATTCTTAAATCATTGATAGTAAAGTTTCACATTCCCAAGGGTTTGAGTAAGAATGAAGCTCTTTAGTATGATAGGAAAATTACACGTCCCTGACTATTAAAAACACAATTTTTCAGAACTTGGAATATTTATTCAGTTTTTGTTATCTTAACAACTGAAGGATTACATGCTTTTAAAACCCAACAACACATCGCTTCTCTGCCTTTTGGCTAAGATCAAGTGTAAAAACCAACAAAACATAACAAAAAATAACAAACAACATAAAAAGAGTTTATGTTCCTTTAAAAACCGGCAACCAAAATTCAGTAATTATGCCCAGATTCAATCGTAGTTATACACAACATACAACATATTAATGTTTAGATATTATATGCAGCACAAATATTGTAACTCTTTTATTTTAAGAATGTGAGAGGCCATCATTTACACCATGGGTCTTGCCTCATCTCTGAAAGTAAAACAAGTTTATAAGAGACAGCTGAGAGCTGAACTTTGAAAAAGAGGATGACAAGTTTATTTAAGCATCCACTTAGACAAGGCATTGTCAAAATGCCAATGGGTGACTTCACTAAACCAATAATTATATCTACACCATTGAGTTTATATCTTGGCGATGCAGTCTTTAGGGTTTTCCTGACACGTGTGTGTGTATGGGATTTTAAACTTGTGAAGGGAAATGGTTCACAGGCAATCAGTACACATATTATCATGTCAGTTTACCTGCTCAGTGGGTAAAACACCAGCTGAGCCAAGTCATGGGATACCCTCCTTTCCTCCTTTTTTATTTTCACCCTATTTTTTCAATGTTTGATTTCCAAATGGATTATCTTTTTTTAAGTATCAGAGACCATCTTCTCAATCTATGCAACTTCTTTCCTTGTATCCGAGAGTGGTGTTGGAGGCTCCGCAGAAATTATTTCTTAAAATTTGTAATTCTCTAGAATAACTTCATCTTCTGGCCTTATTTTTGTCTCTCCGGTGCAATAATCCTATGTCTCACAACTCTAAGTGTGAGAAAAGTTTCTCACATTCAGGTGCCAAGAAAGCTTGAAAGACTAACAAAAATTAATCAAATTAATCTCAAGTTACATAAGTTTCCGTGTTGTGATAAAGAAAGGTACTGAGGTGAAAGACAAGAAACCATTGATCATTGGAAAACAAGCTCAGTCTGGGAACTTGTGCCATGCACGGACCACCGCTGGCCTGGGAAGAGCTAGACCTAAGCCTCCCGGTGTGAGTCAGCGCCATTTGCGGACTGGGGGGAGGGAGAACAATGGTTACACCAGCAAATAATCCCAGTATGGGAACCAGCGCCATGCACAGGCCACCGCCAGTCTGGGCAGGGTCAGATCCCAGCCCCTGCCAGTGCATGGGCTGGCAAACAAGGAGTACAACCCAACCCCCCTTCTCCAAGCTACGGGATTTCCCAGAGATACACAGGTTACCTAGGTGAAATGCAACTGGATGCCTGTGGTGCTTTGCTGTTTCACTAACACTGCAGGTCTAGGGCCAGTGAGTGGTCTGATCATGGGTGCAGAGGATATGGGTAACTAGTGTGGCATCTAGGAGAGGATCTATTTATGAGGATTGTAGCCATTGCAGACTCCCTATTTTCTTGTTCTGAGGTTGTATATCGTTTCCATTATTTGTAGAGCTGGGTTTTATTATTTTTTTGTGTTGATTTTGTTAAATCTGATGGCAGGAGAAGCTATTTCAAGAATAGCAGTATATATTATGGTAGCAATTTTGGATTTACTATTGGCTTGTTTGAAATCCTTTGTTGCATTCATTGTTTTGTTTTTATTGTTTCTGTTCTATTCTGTCCTGTTTGATTTTTACTATACCCAAAGTTATTTGCAGCTATTTTGACTACATCAAAAAGCATTATGGTAACTATTGTTGATTTCATAATGTTTTGAAGTCTTGTTTCTCTTACAATGGTTTGTTTTGGTTTTATTCTGTTTATACTCTTTTTTAAAAAAAAAATCATTCATAACTTCAGACTGCTGAAAAATATGTCTTTTTAAATGTTTTCATAGTAAATTTGTGGTAGTCAATTAACTTTGAGTCACTGAGGATCTCTACTGACCTCAGATTCTTCTACAAATGATTGTGATCATATCTCATTAAGAGTGAACTGCGTATATTTAGTATTTTCCCCATAGAATTGAAGCTCACTTTTCTTTATGAAACAGATTCATCCCAGTGACAATTTTCCTGATTAGGACACAGTCTGATAGATTAAAAAAAAAAAGACTGATAACCATATTACTAAGTTTTTCTTGGATCATTGAACAGAGCTGTTTGCAGTCTCACTGTTTGAATGTCCACTTTGTATGCTTTAATTTTGCAACTTGAACAAGTATTTCTAAGAGGAAAATACATAATTTATCAACTAGTGATTTCTTACTGTTTATCTTTTTTTTGAATTTCTGTATTATTTCAATCCTTTTTCTGTTTTTTTCTCTTTAAACAATTTTTTTAAACAAGGCATAAATTTCATTTCCCCATATCTTTCCAATATACCAGTGCATGTCAAAAGAAATACCACAGTCCACCAAAGAAAGAAAATAGAATGATAATTTCACCAAATATAATTACATTTTCTTTGGTTTTTAGTTCTTTATAATTGATAACAGTATGAAATGGAAATCTGAGTTATTCTGGAAATCATTTGGATTAAAATTTGAAAAGGAGGATGACTTCCTGAGAATTGTAATTATTTAACCCTAAAAAAATATTTCTGAGATTGTTAGAAAATAATCTAATAAGTCTGTTTCTTCATATGACCACCAACCACTGCTTTAGGCAAGAACAGAAGATTCAAACAATAAAAGAATGTTAGAAAAATAAGTCCTTTTCATCATAAGAGTGTTATACACATTCAGAAATCATGTGCTATTAAATCTGTTTCTATAATTCATTAAAAAGAACAGAATAAGTTTAGCAGACTGTTCAAAAATACATCTGTTACTCTCTGAAGATAATAACCAAAATAAGGATCCTTCTAGACTATCAGAAATTTTTATTTGAAGAAGTCAAAAATTTGAACAAAAAAAAGAGAGAAGAAAAGCTTAGCAAAAAGAAAGAAAAAGACAGGTTAAGACACACATGAAAAAAAATAGCACAATCTAGTCTAACTGTTGTTCTTAGAGTACCATCAGATTTTGGCTTTAGGCATTATTATTCATTGTAAAGTAATTATTTTTTCACATATGTGTATGTATACAGTTAACGATCACAATGGGACATGAGTTTTAGAGTTCTTGGTGTGATGTATTTATTTATTTATTTAGTCCTTTTGAGACCAGGTCTCGCTCTTGGACTTACTTTGTAGCCCAGGTTGGTCTTGAACTTGCAATGATCCTCCCGTCTCAGCCTCCCAAGTGCTGGGATTTCACAAGTGTGTCACCACACCCGGCTGTTCCTGGAGTAGTAGTCCCAAGTAGTCAGAGATACTGCCAAGTAGTATCACAGCAGTTGCAAGTTCTCTTTTTTGAGCAACATTGGGTATCTTTTGTCCCCACTATAAGTTCAGTCCTGTTCCTGGGATTAGGAAAAGAAGAAGTATTCCATGGAATTTATGGACTGAGGAAAAAGGATCAAACTTTAGGGAAAGTTATCAATACTTGCAATATAATAATGTCATGAAATTGTCATAAAATCAATTCAATGACTTGAAATGTGTGTATCAGGAAGATAGTCTAAAACAAGGTATATGCTACTCATTTTAAAAAGTAAAAATAAAAATCAAAGGGAACCAGTGCCTCTGGCACCCAATGTGCCCCTCAGCTTTTACTCTTCTCTATCCTATGTTACAAACAAGTAAGTTTAACCATTTTCCTCTCTGTGTACCTGTCTTAGCAGTGCTGCTGGTGGCAATCCATCTTCAGGGACCCCAAGAAAACTTACTTGTCACATAAGTCAAGTGAAATTCAGGTGAAAATCCAAAGGCTGTGGAAATGGATTCTTGCAAATGAGTGGATAAATGTAAATACAATCTCTCTTTTCTGAAAATAAAACGAACTTTTTTTTTAATAAGATTGCCTAAATGGACAAAAATCAGCAAATCTACCTCATAGGAATGCATTGTTTCACTGCTTATTTGCAGATGTAAGAAACTTAGCACATCAGCTTTTCCTGCTACAAGTCCTAAAAAGCCATGCAGGCGGTGGTTTACAGGTTAAAATTCAAGGGCAATGCAAACCCAGCATCTATTCTTCAGTATATTACCTCTCTTCCAATTTTCTCTTTCCTGCTCTATCCCTTTGCTTTTTTCTGTTTATGATTCAAAGTGCAGCATATACTTTTAAAAAGCAAGATAATTTTATTTACTGATCTATTGATTTTTAGGGCACTTGGACAGGCAGCTCCATTAATAATCGCAGTAGGGCACTGCTCTGGGCCCCGGATTCTGAAGCAGAGACACTTTAGCCCTGACATGTAAATTGCTCAGAGGGAGGCTAGAGACTGCTGGATCCATTACTTCCATTATTGGCCAATTTGTCAGCAGCTCTGAGAGCAGAGCAGTTTTGCTGCAAGTCAGAGGACACACAAGCGTATCCCTAAGGTTAGAGGAGGAAGGAGTTGAATTGGAAGAAGCCAATTTGTGATGTGATGCCAAATGACAAAGTTATGCAGTAAAGGAAGCTCTGCAACCTTCCAAAAGGCAGGAAGAGAGAGCAAAAAGAAAAAAAAATGTTTTCATGACTATAAACAATATGTTCCAAAGGCATATATGGAAATCGCTTTCATTTCTGTGTGTGTGTGTGTGTGTGTGTGTGTGTGCCATTATACACACCTGGAATAACCCAGTTACTGTTACATTGAAGCTCAAATTCTGTCCTCAGTACAAAGGAGCTCATGTCTACAAGCTAGTCAGCTTGCTCACCCCTTGTTTTGTCTGGCATTGGTCCCTGAACAAAAATCAACCTTCAATTCCTCTTAATGTGTAGTACTAAATCCAGAAAGTAAAACAAAACATGGGAGTCTCATATTTATTATGGAACCTCTTTTATCTGGCTAGAGGGCAGCCTTCTAATCAGCAAAATGAATAAACAGTCGTTTACTTCCTTTCAGGGAACACCAGACAGCCCAACCTGGTCGGAGACCAGACAAGCCAAAGAGGTCTCCAATTGGTAAATCAAAACATGAACAGGTTGCTCATTTAGCCTGGCAATCATTAAGATTTAAAGCCGTTTATATTACTGTGTTTATGGATGGAGGTTAGAGGCAGGAGCAGAACTACTTATGATTTTTCTTTGTGAAAGAAAAAAAATATCTGGTAGCTCACATTAAAAGGCTTTTGTGGGTAGACATTTACTAAAGCTTTAAAAACTAGATAGTTTCTGGTCTCTTAAATGTTATGAGAAAAGAAAGAAAAAAGGAAAACACAAATACTTAATTTTTTTTTTTATCAGTACTGGGGATTGAACTCACTACCGCATGCTTGTAAGGCAGGTGCTTATGCCACTGAGCTAAATCCCAGCCCTCAAAATATGTAAAATGTTGCTTCTATCATTTGTTCAGAAGTATAGTGTCATAGTGAGGTTCAGAAAAATGTTACTTATTGAGGTTTTCATATATAACATGGAAACGTAATATATCATACTTAATAGAAAAAGACAGAAAAAGTGATATAGAGACATAAATACACACAAATACAAACACAAGTATTCTGAATAAATCTAGGGAAGCTATTTCTTGTATTTGCATTGCAGCCACTGTTTGGTAGTAGCTGTAGTATCTGCAGTAGTAGAACAGTACTAGTAATGTGTTTCCATCTTCAGCTACATTTCAAACTGGCCCAATAGAAAAGTTTGTATAGAGTAGGGTATGTAAATCCTTGATTTTCTTGTCCTAGAAATTGAAGAGAAATAATTTTAATGCAAACAACTAGATATCCAACTTCTAGATTTAGAGAATTATGGTATAATAGATTTACTTTTATGTTGTCATTTTCAAAACTACAACCAAAATAGTCTCACATGAAGTCAATGGTTATAAAATGTGTTCATTTAGAAAAGTACTAAGAGAAAATATAGGGAAATATTTGCAAAATTTCATGGGAAATATTTTATATGTACAGCTCAAAATACAAAATCAAATGGATAAGTGTGGGAGGTTTGATAAATCAGGGGGAAAGTTTCCACAAACCAATTTAAAAAGATAAATTTGTACAGTCTTCGCAACCTGTAGGAGGAATGAGGTGTTCCTATCCTCAATACAAAAAAAGTTCTTTATAAAAATGACTTACATCTCTAGCATTATGTGGTCTATGTGTGTTAATTCTGTGATACTAAAATGAAATACCCAAGACTATAAAACTTTTAATGAATAGAGGTGTATTTCTGTCACAATTTTGGAGGCTCAAAGTACAAACAGAATGACCCTGGATCTAGTAAGGGCCTGC
Source organism: Hydrochoerus hydrochaeris (assembly GCA_004027455.1). Classification (NCBI taxonomy): domain Eukaryota; kingdom Metazoa; phylum Chordata; class Mammalia; order Rodentia; family Hydrochaeridae; genus Hydrochoerus; species Hydrochoerus hydrochaeris. The sequence continues at coordinate 501,992 of PVLA01000037.1, read as the reverse complement.
TTGACCGTGCAACTGCGTGGCTTGTGGCACCATGATGATGGGAAGATATTATGGGCAGCAAAGTAAGATAGAAATTAATATATGGTCAGAGAAAGGACTGGACTCTCAAGGAGGTGCATGAAAAATAAAGACATTAGAGCTGTGGCTGGAGGCCCATCTGAGGCCAGGGCTCAAGACACAAATGCAATGACCATAGAGGCTGGGGACTTAGCTCAGCGGTCTAAGCCCTCGCCTGGCAAGCGCGAGGTCTTGAATTTGATCCCTGGTACCAGAAAAAAAAAAAAAATGCAATGACCTAGTCTACAGGCCTCCCTAAGGGATAATCAGTGACTTGAGATTACACTGTAATTATATCACCTGGTCCAGGAAGTTGAGAGAGGCATCTGTGACTCAAATTCCTGACCAGATGATCCGGACCCATTGTTTCCCTGAAATGCCTTTGTTCTCTCCATGCACCCTTGCTATGTGACTCATGTCCCTATTGTATCATTATTAGCCAGCCTGATATAATCCTATGCAATGATAGTAGTTTGACCCAGATTGTAACTACACTGTGACTTTGCTGTCTTACTTTCCCCTGACAAAGGTCCTTGGTGGCAATCAACTTTCACAGCCCCTCTCATGTCTCAGGGAGATATCTCTCAACAAACTGTTTCTACTCTTAAATTCTACTGTTCCTTTGAATTTATTCTTTTATTTCAGAGGACACAAACTACACATCTGGCATATAGCAGGTTGAGAGTTTTATTTCTCCTATATCAAAAACATACAGGATTGAGAGACCTCATCATGAGACAGGGAGTCAAAGGACTATTTAAGGGTCAGCTTCCTGCTACCCTATATGGTCTCAACAGGGACCCAAAGGCAGTTGTTTTCCTGGGGCTTGAATGGAGAGTGAAGGAACCTATCTAAATACCCAGGTCTTTGTAAAATCATGTTGAGACAGGGGCTTTCTAGCTAAGGTGCCATGCTGGTCTCAAATGTGTAGTCTTCAGGCTCTCAAGTAGCTAGCCTTACTGATGTTCCCTGCCACACCCAAAAAAGGCCTGATTCTTAAAGGTCCACCTCTGAGGTCTCAATCTCTAACACAAATGAAGGGGTAGACACAAACTTCCACTAAACCTCTGTTTCCTTTCCAGCCCTCCACTGAAATAAGTTTGACACTCATTAATCCTAGTTGGTAATCCTAGTTGGTAATCCTAGTTGGTAATTCTAGAATATCATCCCTTCTTAGCAGCAGGCAGGAGAACCTACTTAGTCAAACACGGCAAGTGGGAAATTCACGCTTTGAGCTCATGCACAAATGCCACTACTACCACTGGAGATGTTTTTTTCATGAGCCCTTTGGACAAGTAATAGAGTTCTGAAAAAAATACCCTAAATCCATAAAGATTCATCTCATCTGTAAGTTTTTTTTTAGATACTGTCAAAAGCAAGCCTGTGTGTATCTGTGTGTTTACATTCAAATAAAAATAAATTCTGAAGTGTATATTCTAAGACTATCTTCCCCTAGCCTACTGATGCTTTTGACATGTCCTAAACACCCAAAGCAAATAACCAAACAATGCTCATGAACTGAGTTGAATTCTTAACTCCGTTTATATCTCCATGCACATAAATGAGCAGTGAGACATCCTATTTGACGTTCTGCAGCATGGCAGAAACTTCCATCTCACAGTTTTTCAGGAAAAGTCTTGAAGACAGATGAGATCTTCAGGAGTCGCCTTCAGTTAGTGATAGGATGTCCATTGAAGAGTCTATAAGCTAGATTCAACTTCTTTCTCCTGAGTCGGGTTGCCAGAGGGAGGCTTTGGAGAACACGTTAGAGGCGATGAAGCAGTGTAGGAGAGCAGGACATACAGGAAGTGGAGCCAGTGGCCATGAGGTCCTCTGAATGCCCACTAATTTGTTTATATACACACAACTTAGCTAAGATGATCATAGCCCTAATTCTATTAGTTCCTGGAAAACAACTGTTAACACACATATGATTAGATCAATTTTGCATGTCTATATGTGGTAATCTAAGCAACTCTTTTGAAGATCATAATATGCAATATTACAACCACAGTTAAATTCCTATCATCTTGTTTTGAAAGTCTGTATTCTTATTGTTTTGGGGTTTTTTGTGTTGTTCTTGTTGTTTGTATGTCTCTTGTTTTTTGATTTTCTTTTCTGTGTTTTTTTTTTCTCAATAAAATAAAAGAAAATAAGTATGTGTGGTGGCACATGGTTGTAATCCCAACACTCGGGAGGCAGAAATAGAAATAGGAGGATTTCCATGAGTTCAAGGTCAGCCTGGGCTATAGAATAAGTGCAAAACCAACCTGAATGACATAGTAAGACTGTGTCTAGAAAAAAAGAAAAAAGAAAGAAATGAGAGGGAAAGAAGGAAGAAAGGGAGGGAGGAAGGAGGAAAGGAAGGAAGGAAGGAAAGGAAGGAAGGAAGGAAGGAAGGAAGGAAGGAAGGAAGGGAGGGAGGAAGGGAGGAAGGAAGGAAGGAAAGAGCACCACAGGACATGGTTTTATTGTTTTTTATTCCTTTTCATTTTCTTTATATTTCTTTGTTTTTATAACTAAGAAAATTTACATGACATATTCCATAGTTTTAAGCATTAAAAATAGCACAGGTTCCAAAAGCAAAACTCTTTTAGCAGACCAATGGCTTGTCACTAATAACGGCTCTCTCCTGAAGACACAAAAGAAGAAACTGTGATGAGAGCAAAGGAGAATATACAGAAAGAAAAACCATGAAGAAAACTAAAATGCCTGCGTCATACAGTAAAAAAAAAAAAAAAATTACCTGGCAACACATCATTAGTTCTGATATGTGTTGCTAGATTACATTACCAAAACTTTAGAACAAGTAAGAGAAAAGATGCAGCTATTTTTATGATGTCACCTCCTTATTTCCTTAAGTCAGCAACCTAATGGCCATTAGTGTACAGCTGTGCGTCAGACACAACCACCTTAGGATGGTACCCCTTGTGTCCTTCCGTTAGGAGCTAGCTGTTATGAAACTGAGGTGTAGACAGTGCACACCTGCAGAGCAGCTTTGCCTAGTTTCAGCTCATCCTGACTCTCTCTTCTTAAACACTTTCTCTTCTTTCCTCAGTGGCACCAGGGTGTCTCAGGGTCTTCTGTTTAATGAAGGAAATGGCTGAAATGTTTCTTAACGAATTCACACTAGTATATTGCATTTATTTTTCTATCCCTACTTACCCTTGTAGTATAAGACATAGCCTAAAGAGAGAACTATTTTATGAATATCTATATACATTATTGTTCCAGGCACAATGGGATTCTGGAATACCATATATCCTATGGTTCCTGTTTACAGTCCTAAAAAAATGGGACCCAACTAGTTACTTATGAAGACACTGTTTGTTTGAAAATTGTGCTGAAAAATCAAGTTCCTGGCAAAAGAGAAGGCTACGTTTACTAGGCAGTATTTTCCAGCAAGAGTTTCTCCAAACTCATAAATGGGTTTGGCTCATTGAAATCCTTTTGCAGTCCGTCAGGCAGCATGATAATCCCCTGGGGAATGCTGCTCACTGGTGGTCACATCGCTGATAAAATTAGGGTCCATCCACACACATGCTTTAAATACCTATTGTGGTGTTTCTGTCCTTTCCTGAAATTTTTCTTTGCTCAGTATTTTTTTCTGAGCATAAGGTTCATGAAAAGGTGAATGTTACCATTTGACAAAAATCTGTTAGCTCGTTAAGTGCAATGAATATGTGAAAAATATGCCTGAGCCACTGCCAAAAATGTTTCTTGTGATTTTTTTAGTTAATTATGATAACTTCTAAAAACAGAACAAAAGAGGCAACTTTATACTGAGTGTCTTTTGTAAGTAACTGTGAGCTAATGTGCGTGCTCTCACATATTTAAAAATTTCCATTTTTTTGATTTGCATAGCTATTAAAACATAACTTTGATGGCATATTACTATGTTTTTAAAAACAATATTAGCACAGCTGACAATCTGGATAAGTTCAAACCTCAAAAATAAGTGGAGACTTTTAGTGCTTAAAGTAAGACCAGTTTTTAGCTAATTAGAAACAACTTTTCCATATGGATGAGGTACAAATACTATATTTTTCCATTATCTGCCTTTATTGTAAATAGTACATCAACTTAATTTTTAGGAATTGGATGCTAAAAATATATGCATCAAGAACAATTTTCTTCAAAAACAGAAAAATACATCCTTGGCCACATTTGCTTTTAAGTGTCACATATTCTATTTATTTTAGTCATAATTTCCCATTAAAAGAGAATAAATATTTAATCACATTCATGAAATAACCTTGTATTGTAAACTTGCATTGGACTAATTAATGGTATTCAAGATAAAAGTTAAATTGGGAGCTTTTAAAACAGCAAAGACTTAGCTTTTCCATAAATTATTACATAGAATTTCTAGAATAATCTATTCAGCATATAGCCTTAACTAGTTGAGCTCAAAATGGCTTATAATTTCTGCTTTAAATAAGTTTGGGGGTATTTGTATATTACCCTCAAAGCTGTGTAATGGATTTGATTCTTTTGGAGTAATCTGAGTAAAGATAGACTAAATATTAGTTTGTCCTGAGTCAGAAACCAACTGCAGACATATTTTTTTTCATGTTTTCAACAACCGTTTGGGCTTTGTATAGACAGTTTAGCCAGGAGCTCAGTGCTCCAGTCCTGGCAGCTGCTTTGGCTACTGCAGGGCAAAGTAAACACAGTAGCACAATCAAGGTTAATGTATTACGCATTTCACTCTATTCCTTTAGCTTTTGTTGGTTCTCTCCTGGCCAAAATCAACATCAAGGAACTTTTAAGTCACCAATGAAGTGCTGACAGAGAACAAATGTCACCTGAAGTGCCAACACGAATCAGTGTTTGTGTACGGACAGGCAAGTTCCCATCTGTCCTTTTCACGTTACATTGGAAGCTGTGCATAAATGAATACACAGGAACTTAGCACGAAGAAAGTGCAATAGCGGATGCCTGAGTCTGCTCCACCACACCCGTAAATACCGTCTTTACATTTCATGATACATTACAGAGATGAATTTTCATATGGCACTTATCACACAAGTATTAAAATCTGTCTTTGCTAGTTAGTGACAAGTCAGAGAAAGGCTTCATCCTTCCCAAGCCATCCATCTTCCGCTGCGTGCCTCTCTTCTCAAAACCCAGCATTCGGTCTGCTGACCTGCTTTCCTGCAGCCACGCATGGAAACCTCGCCATTGCTGTTCAGGAAGTATTTGGTTTTGCTTAAAACCAGCACTGAAAGAGCTGTCACTGTGATCTTGTGGGCAAGATTAATTCTCAGACATGCTGCCCTCCTGGCCAAGTTTATGACTAATAATAGATCAGCGTTTGGCCACCCAACCCCTCTGCCTTTTTCTTTTCCCAATAGACTCAAGCAATCTTCTTTCATTCTCACTGTCATGATGCTCAGGATTGCATAGGTCTTGCTCCTGCCTGATCCATTCTGAGAGCACCTATTAATTTCAACGCACAGGTCCCTGCCCATGCAGAACTTGTCAAAAGATTCTGAAGTATTAGTCCAAGTTCATAAATTAATAGAATTTGGGCAGATTTTACAGTTGAAAGATTGAAATAATAAAAACAAATACCCCCAAATTGCCATAGATTTTTTTTCTGGGATCATCTTTGTAATATTTGCACAAATTTTAGCATAAAATTATATCATTTTTAAACTTCCTTTTCATTAAAATTTCTAGCTGATATTGATATTGGATTTAACTCATCATATTTTCTGAGTTTTGTTAAGTGTTGTTAAATCTAAAGAATTTAATTATAAGGTTGGACTCTGTAGCATTTGCATGAGTTAGATTTTAAAAATTTACACATTTACTTGTCTACTTTTATTGTTCAGCATATTTTTAAACCATCTATTCTTATTAGCGCTTGACATATTCTTTCAGAAGGAAGTTTTATTGTCTTCAAATTACAAATGCAGCACCGGCATCTGATACAACATTGCATCATTTAAAACAAAGTCTTTATGTTTAAAATCTGGCAGTTCATGCTACCAAGTTGCTTTTTTTTTTTCATTTTACAATGCTCAGGGAAAAACTGAGTGGTCTGGGGCTTACTAATTCAAGTTCTGACTTGGCTACCCAATAGAACTCTGTGCATTCTTTCTAAATGTAATCCAGACTTGTTAAACTCACAGTGGAATCAGGGAAGATACCGACACAGCTGGCTTGCCTGCCCTTTCAAACACAGAAGATGTGTCTAGATGAATTGGCCCTTGCAACTCACCATTTCCACTGATGGTGAACAGTTTATACATTGGTGAAAATAAACTGAGAAAGAAGAAAGCCTGCTACAGGGGCTCTGGGAAGATTGTATCTTTTTAAGAAAATAAAAGAAAAAGGAAACATAAGGCAGACACGGAAGATACACTGTGAGGAAATGCAACTTTCTCTAATTTCTTATTTTTCTTCCTGTTTCCTCTTTTATCTTTCTTCCCTGGAAATCATGCCTGTCACATGCCTGTCTTCTATTTGATGTTTCTTTTTATATGGTTATTTTTATTTTATTTTAAATCCAAATATACCATCATTGATGCAACATAATCATTAGAGAACAAACAGAAGTTGAGATAGTAAATGTCTGTGGGGAAGCCTATTTTGTCAAAAAAAAAAAAAAGAAAAACCTTTCAAATGTTTATAAAGCATAATGCAAGGAGAGTAGAGTGCAACTTTCCTTACTACATGTACAAGCTGGTCTGACAAAATCTGACAAACAAACCAACCAACACTATGAAATCTATGGTTGTATAAAGTGCAAACAGCTCACTCCTGTGTGATGTCACAGTCTAGATTCTGAATCTATTACAGAACCAAACATACAGTTTTTAAAGAATAATATCTGTTTGTTTTCCTTGAAAATTTGTGAGATATTTGGTATTTTTTGTATAGCCTTGGTTCACATGGTATATAACTCAGAAATTATCTCTTAGATGAAGTTGAAATACTTAAAAATACACATATATTTTAACAGGGTTTTCCTTCCATGTTTTAATTATTCATAGTGGACAACAAATGATGCTTAGAATTATCACAAACACATACACAAATATGTTAATAGTTAATACATAAAATATTGCTGCCTATACCTATCTTATCTTGTGTCAAGATTTATGAGAAAGATTTGATAATCTGCATTTTGTTTGATTGATTTTTTGGTACCGAGGATGGAACTAATGACCTCGCACTTGCCAGGTAGGCACTTGGGCCACTGAGCTAAACCCCAGCCCGATAATCTGCATTTTGATGAATCATCAGAGGTTCTCCTTTGATCAGCCAATTTTACAGACTGCTTGATTGATTAGGAGGAGAGAGGCAAGGACAAATAGAAATGAGAAGCTCTGATTTGTTGCTACTAACATATTAATTGAAAAAATACAGTACTATATAATATACAATTACCATTTTTATGCATCAGGTGAGCTCTAAATCAAACAATACATGCAGCACCTTCAAATGCCATTCAACAGGCCTCTTGCATTTTCTGATTTCCTTTACCCTCTTGTTCACTTCTGTACTATTTTTACTCAGCATGAACTTATTTCTCACTGAATTTAATGGATTTCCTTTTGGGAAGGCACAAAATTCAGAGATATCAGATGCAGGTCATTTCAGGTGTATGGGCACTGGGAGGTTTTACTTATCAACCTCTAATCATTGAACTACCAATGAGATTGACTTAAATCCAAGTGACAGTTATATTTTCTCTGTATTCAGGGCAAAGTGAACTGAAATTCCATCAGAGAAGAAAATAAGGGCCATTCTCAGTCAGAGAGCTCATTACCATGATATTTTCTGTGATGTTTCTAAATTGTCTTTGCAAGTGGACCTGAATCGGTAAGTTCTTTATGCAGCTCTGGTTCACTTCACTTATTTCAGGTCATTGCTAGCATGACCATCTCAGGGAAGATTTTCAAACTATACTCACATGATTGGCTATACTAGAACCACTGAATCTCTGATCACTTTTTAAATTTAATGTACTTTTTACTCTGTTGCATATATTTATAGGAAGTGAGCAAATAAAATATATTTCATTTTTCAGTAAAGAACTTTAAGGTATGCTAACAAAATGGTTATATATATTCAATAAATTAGATTGTTTAATGTAAATAAATATCTTCTGGTGAATTTAAATGAATAAAAGCAGCCTTGTTCATGAAAAAAAAAAGTGACACTTGAAATTATACTCCTGATTCTGCAAAGCAAGTCATACAGTGGTTTAAGACATGCTTTGATTTTTAAAATGACACTGTTTATATACCACTGTGCAGAAAATGAGGAATACAAAGGTTAAAGTATGTCCAAATTGGGGTGGCTAGAGTAAGAATGCAGAGAAATCTGGGTCCAATTCCCAGCACCATAAAAACAAATACAGGGAGAGTGAGCGAGAGACAGAGAGACAGAGACAGAGAGAGACAGAGAGATAGAAGCCGAAAGAGACAGTGAGAGAAAGATTAAATTGAGCTCTTTAATAAGTAAAGAAATTAAAAGGAAAATAAGGAATTAGAAAAAGTACTTTAATGTATAGGGTAGATACAATAAAATATGTCAGAAATCACTAAAGCCAGTTTATTTCTTTAGATGCTCTGAAAGATAAATAAGATTTTAAAGATAAAATGTTCATCAAAAGAAACATAATTAAAATTAATCACATATAAATACCTTTTTAACAAAATCTAGTTGAAATAAACATAAATATTTAAATTGTATCTATCAAACTGTTGTTTTAATGACAATATGATACACATTGTCGGCTCAATGTTAAGGGCACGTTATACACCTTTATCTTTTTTGAAAAATATTTGATTAATGTTTTCTAAATGCTCAATATTTTTCACCTGCTCCAAGAAAACAAAATGTAATTTTTCCTAAAATTTATAACATTATGCGTGAGGTATCATATCCTTAAAAATATTCATGATACTGTCATTTAATATTGAAAACTTGGAATTATTTTAAATGAATGATTTAGAAATGATTCCATTAAGTTTAAATGCAGAAAGAGAAGTAATTCATATTAACTAAAGTAGACACATTTAGTCCTAGAATGGTGCAATTGGTGTTTCTCATTTGTAACAGTATTTATGTAAAAAAAAAATGTATGTATGCATATATACACACACATATATGCTATGGTATTTATATAACAAATTTGATGCTGATTTAACAGTTCATAAAATGTGATTGTATATTACTGATGTGTTAGATGAAAAGAAAATCTTATAATTATATAAACATAAAATTAAAAAATACAGTGAAACAAATGCAAAGAAAACAGTTCTAATACAAAATATGCAAATGGATATATATATATATATATATATATATATATATGGTGGTTTTTAAACCAAATAAGTATAAGATTTGCTTCTAACTGATTGTCTTCTGCATTTTCAATTTATATAAGATTTATTAAATTGTGATAATAAAAATTTACACTCAAAGACATAACACAAAACACTTTAAAATTTTATATTAAAGAAAATGAATATGAAGTTAGTACAAGATCAGTTAGGATAGATAGGAAGTAAGCAAAAGAGATTAGGAAACACTCACTTATATCATCAAAGGACTATCTGTACTTAGAATTACGCAGATATTTAAATTCTTATAATAGAATGTTGTGAGTTTTTTCTAGAACATTCATGGAATTCAGTAGAATCTAAAATATTACACAACAATCTACAAAGGTTTTGCAATAAATCTTCATTCTGACATGCTGTCAGGTCAGCGGGGGTGAGTATATTAAGTTTATTTACATTTTTAGAAGAGATGAACTATAATTTTACATTCTTGTGTTGGCTGAAAGGTTAATGTTCAAGTTCACCACCTCAGCTTAGAGACAGGCAGCTCTTATTCAATTCAATCAGTGTGCAAATTCTCTTACCTTTGATGCAGGAGTGTCATAGAGGTACAGACACCCATAGAATAAATTTTCCCCAAGGGGTCTCAATTAGTCTTCTCAGAAAGCCATAATAAAAGTCAAGAGAGTTTTCTCTAATTATAAATTTAAATCCTCCTGACAGGTCTTCCTATAGGAGAGCTTGTGTTTCCTGGTGTTCTAGGACTGCCACGAACTCTCTCAGTCTTCCCATTACCATCTCAAAATGTGTATCTGTCTCTTGGAGTTAGTTACATTTGAATGGACGGTTTTATAAGGTGACAGTTTTATAAGGTAATCAATTAGAGATTCTGTGTCTGTCCAGGTATCACTCTCAGAAAAGCACATTTTATATATATGTATGTACGTATATTTGATTTTTTTTAAATTTGAGCACCTACATTTTAGTGGGAAACATATTATATAGCAAATTCCCCTTTTATTTTAAAATACAAAAATTCTTTTCAGGAAACTCCATCTTTATTATTTCTCTAATACACCTGGTACATTTTTGTGGATGTTAGTACTACACGCACGAGAACATATGCAGTGTTGTCACTTAGGAAATCCCTCTGATACAATGCTAGTATCCAGTGCACCATCAAGCAAGCTATCTGAGAGACATGAGACAAAGCACTCAACAGACAGAAAGAAAAGGCTAGTGTTTGATTATTCACTCCCTATATTTGGGACGGATGTTGAAAGAATGTAAATAAAAGAGATAAGCTAAGTGAAGGCACATAGGGTACAGTGTAAAAAGAACAGAAGAATCTCATAACCAGGGTATGCAACACTCAGATTTCCTGTCTCTCTGTGTGGAGGATGCCCAGGGCCAGGGACACTCTTGTTGTACTTGGAGGATGCAAAAGCAAGACAGCCTGGCCACAGTTATGATTCAGAAGCTGGCTGACCAGTTCTGGGTTTACATGCTTCTTGGGGATAGAATACTCAATTCTTAAATTAATAGTAACAATAGAAGGCTTAATTATGAGTTATTGATAAAAAATACTCATTGAAGGAGGTACTTCCTGTATTTGTAGTGCCTGCTGAAATATAGGTGCCACTTCCTTTTAGAGCTGCACATATATTATTAACTGTCCCCTCTCCCTTCCACGCCATTCTACAATCACACGCATTCTTTAGTCAATAACTGCTTGACTTCTCTACCTCATTGACAAGTTTCATCAGTCCCAGCAGATTTGTAACAGCAAGCTCAAATATTCTCAAGATGCAACAAGTCTACGGTACATACTAAAGGTAATATTGCTATTGTTTATTCCAATGTGATATAGCTTCTTTTCAAAAATATCTTTAACATAGAAGGAAATTATTTGTATGCATGTCTTTATAACACAGTTCTTTCTTAAATATTTTCTGTTGGACAAGAATATATCTTTGGAGAAAAAATATGAGAAAATGCATAAATTAGTTTTTTATGATTATGAGCTTCTTTCCACTTGAGAAATTAGTGTCTGTATATGTGTGTGTGTGTGTGTGTGTGTGTGTGTGCATGCTTGTGTGACTTAGAGCTGCATTGGTATTTTGTAATAGTCTAATTCTTGAAAGAATTACTTCCACATGAGATATGAATTCTCATATCAATTTTATAGTCTTTACAAAGATATATTATAAAATCTTACATTGGGTCAATCTGAGATATAGAACCCAAATATGAATGGGAGGAAATAGATTCTCCTGGAATGAGAATTTGTATATTTGAGTAAAATTTCTCCATAGCAACATGATATACAGTTTTAAAAGAGACATATCTCAGAATTATAAAATAAAATAAAATTAAAGAATGGCCTTAGAACTACAGTGATAATTAATTTAAAAAGATATTTCCAGTGTTCAAATATCTATTACTCAGAATTCAAATTGAAAAATAGAAAAAATTCATCTTGGATTGGAAACAATAGACAAAACTTCAATTTATAACATATAATGTAATATTTTTATGTATCTTATTTAAGACTGAGTAGAAGTGGCTTTTTCTAGATTACTTTTCTAAAATATTCACATTCATGTCATTGATATCAAACACACAGACACACACACACACACACATATATATATATATATATATATATATATATATATATATATAATTTATATTGCAAAATTTTACCACATAATGCAACTGGTAAATATAGTGCTCTTCTATAAAGACAAAGCCTGACATCCTTTCAAATTAAGCATAAAAAGTAGTTTGGTTTTTCTTTTACTTTTGCAAAAGAAAAATAAAACTCTAGCATTAGACATTTAAACTACACTGTATTTTAGTTGCTCAAAACAATCTTTCCTTCATAGGTTTATTACTGTCAATATTTGATTAACCATTTTTTCTGTATAACTTGCTATTCTTATGTTCTAGGCAAGCAACAATTATACTAAAACCTACTGAGGATATGAATCTAAGAAGTGGGAATATTTTTCTTTGAAAAATATTATGTTAAATATTGTCAGCAAATTCCAGTAATTAAAGTTGGCACTGACAGCTTTTTGTTTGTACAATTTTTATATTTTTTAAGTGTTGGAACTTAGACCAAAACCTCAAGTGGTTTTGTCATTGTTCCTAAACTAAAAAGAAAACTCGACTCATTAAAGTTTGATGTAAACAAGGCCCATATCAAGTACTAATAAGCTTTTGCTGAACATACCTGCGTATTACTAATTAGATCCATTCACAGTCTTCTTTTTTAGACCATTAGTCTCAAGCTACATGTTAACATTTTTTCCAAATATATGCAAAAAAGTGCTGAAATCGCCCTCTGTCTTCCAAATACATGCTACTATACACTTCATTGAGGGAGGTATAAATGTCAATAAACATTTAGCCTGTTGCAAATAAATACTGTTGTTTACAAATCCACAAAAGTATGAGATTTGGGAATAAAACAGAGGAATACATTAAAATCAATGCTTCTTTTTTCCATTTCATAGTCTAGAATCAAGGGTAATTCTCTCTGGCTTTGGGCCATGAAGCAATTCTGAGCATCATTAAACCATCATACATCCTGGCACGACTGCTTGTGTCAGCTTCAACATGCCCAGAGATGAAAATAAATTAAAATTAGGTCTCATATACATCTTACAGAGAGGGCAGAGGGAGCTGTGAAAAGTGCCTCACCCTTTTGCAATTGCACTCCCATGCAGCCACTGATGCTGTTTTTCAAGGAGATTCCTCAAGGGTGTTTGGAAAAAAGAACTACATTTTGGAGGTTATACCAACCTCTTCTGTCTGTAGAACTGAATGAGAAATTGCTCAAGAACTTCTCAAAGGTTTGCGATCAAGAGTGGAAATTTTCTTATAAATGCGGGGATGCTTTGTAAGGCGGCTCCATGACAAGCACAGCTGCTGCTCTAAAGTGATTACCTGGGTCTCACAAAGCAGAACAGTGTTCCAGGTATTGTTTTGTTTGTTTGTTTTGTTTTATACAGGGAATCGGACTCAGGACCTTGTTCTTGCCATCCAAACACTTATGCTCCTGAACTATATTCCCAGCCCTGGTGTTCCAAATATTGTAGGTTAACTAAGTGAGCTAAAAGCAAGGTTTGCTCCCAGGGACAGCCACAGGAATCACCAATACATCTTGTCAAAGTAGAGTGGCACATGCTTCCCAATCCAACTCCTTCCCAAGCCAGTCCCCTGCCACTCATCCAAGTACTGTATATTTCCTCATGAAAGGAAAATGTGCAATGTGAAAATTCACACTACTCAGTGCTGTGAAAGACTGAGTTACTCTTCTTACAACAAACTCTCACTAAATACAAATGTTCACACAAGGAACTGGCAAAATAGGAGTAAGAGAAAGATGAGTTGAAAGAGTGAACTGACTTCAGTCTTTGAATTGACTGCTTACAAATCACAGAGTCCCCGCCAAAATGTAGAATTACACATAACAGTGTTACCTAGTTCTTATGTTGGGAGAATTAAATGTTTCTACTTATAGTTTCCTTGAAGCAGAGCCTACTCCCTGAAGGTAGCCAGTTAGCCTTTTGTGCTTAACTAGTGTTGATTATGATGAAATGCCCACCTACCTTGCAATCTTAAAACTGCACAGTCTTCATACTGGAGGAATTTCATTTTGTTGTTCAGTCTCTACAATCTTGGTAAACTATATAGTTAGCACCAAGAAGTATAGCACAATCATAACTTACACGTATTCACTTGCTGTCTGCTACAAGTTCTCATGACAGCCACATATGGAGTAAATGATAGCTACATATTCTGTGTCTATTAACTACTAAAAAAGTAAAAAAAAAATGGTCATCACATTCTAACAGATAACTCAAGTATATCTAATATCAAGCTATAAAGAGAAATGCCATGTGATTAATCATTTTTATTGCATAGGCCAGATAAAATGCTTTCCTTTTATTAATATTAGCAATTCACTAATCTATGAATTGCTATTTATAGGATTTTTAAAAGAGAATTTTCTAAAACTACAGATTTCTTATATTTATTATTAATATTGGAGGAAATGCATAGCTCCCAATCAAACAGCATATAACCTTGTTGAAAAATGTGTTTGACAAATGTATCTGATACCTATTTCAGGGGCAAAGAAAAGAAAGGTGTAATTGTCATTTCCCAGAGGACGTATATCTGTCTGCCTTTTTTTTTTTTAACTGTTTCATTTTTCCTATATGTTTGCTTGCTGGCTGACTTTTAAATGTATGAGATAAATTTATATGCTCAAAAGTTTCCAAGATTTAGGTTTTATTTTTTTAATTTTATTTAAAAAAAGAAAAGTCAGAAAATAAGAACAAAAAGCAAAAGGCATAAACAACAGCAAACTCAAAACAAAAACAATGTAAGTTTTCAAAACAGAATGAAAGAATTTTAACAATGGTTGTTATATTGCATATTGTTCTCTTTTGTTTTTCAAAGAAAGAAAAGAAAGTTAAAGAAAATAGAAAAACAGAAAAAGAGGGTAGAACAATACTGAATTCAAAAAAATTATCATCATGAATCACTAATTGATACATTACTCACTGTCATCTTAAAAAATAGTTGCCAAAGTCACAAAATCAAAGCATAAGTAGTGGTTAGACACTGAAACATTGACAGTGCAAATCCTGTTCAATGTTCCAAAAGAAATTCAGTAATATGGTCATATATCTTACACACTATACATACCATTATATCCTTTACAGCACTTTCCTTCCCTTTTGCTTTCACAATATCTATTATATTTTTGGATCCCACTATTCTGTCAGTTTTTATTATTTTTTACAGTAGAGAGACAATGTGATATTTACTCATGTGTAAGTCTTGTTTATTTCACTAATGAGGATATTTTCAAGTTGCCTCCATTTACCTATAAAGGCCTCAAGATCATCCTTTTTTATAGCTGAGTAGTATTCCATTGCATAAAAATACCACATTTTTTTTAATCCGTGCTGCAGTTGATGGGCATTTTGGTTGTTTCCAAGATTTAGCTATCACAAATTGTGCCTCTATGGAAATGGGTGCACATATATCTCTGTGACATGATGTTTTCAATTTTTCTGGGAAAATACCCAGGAGGGGAATAGCTGGATTGAATGGAAATTCCAATCTTAGTTTTTTGAGGAATCTCCATACTGATTTCCACAGTGGTTGCACCAATCTTCACTCCCACCAACAGTGGAGAAGTGTTCCTTTCTCCCCACAGCCTTGCCAATATTTATTATCAGTTGTTTTCTTGATGGCAGTTATTCTTTCCAGGGTTAGATGAAATCTCAGTGATGTTTTAATTTGCATTTCTCAAATGACCAGTGATGGTGAACATTTCTTCATGTATTTATTTTTCATTTGTATATCTTCATCTGAGAAATGTGTGTTCATCTCAGATATTCATCCCCATTTTTGGAGACAGGGTCTTTGAATTTGGGGGGCTTGATTTTTTCAGTTGTTTACATGTTCTGGACATAAGTCCTTTGAGGGAATTGTTGCCTAAGATTCTTTCCCATTCTGTGGGTTTTCTTTTCATTTTGTTGGTGATTTCTTTTGAAGTGCAAAAAGTGTTAGTAATATGAGATCCCAGTTGTTGATTCTTTGAAGTATTTCCTGTGCAGTTTGCATTTTATTCATGAATTCTCTCCCTACCCCTATGTCTCCAAGGTTTTTACCTACTTTGTCTTCCAGTAAATTTAGTGTTTCTGTTAATATTTAGATCCGTGA
Source organism: Hydrochoerus hydrochaeris (assembly GCA_004027455.1). NCBI lineage: Eukaryota > Metazoa > Chordata > Mammalia > Rodentia > Hydrochaeridae > Hydrochoerus > Hydrochoerus hydrochaeris. The sequence continues at coordinate 485,880 of PVLA01000037.1, read as the reverse complement.
TCCATTTTGACTTTAGTTTAGTTTATGATCATAAGCATGGGGCTATTTTCAGTCTTCAGCATGTGGAAAGCAAATTTTTCCAATGCTATTTATTAAAGAAGCTGTCTCTTTTCAAGCGAACATGTTTAGCTCCTTTGTCAAATATAAGCTGGCTGAGTGTCTTTGTAGTAGTATTTGCATCTTCTAATTTGTTCCTCTGGTCTATTTCTTTGACAATACCATGCTGATGTTATTACTGTGACTTTGTAGTATAGTTTCAAGTCAGGATTTGAGATGCCTCCTGTCTTACCTTTATTGCCCAGAATTGTCTGTGCTATTCTAGGTTTCTTCTGTTTCCAGATGAATTTTAGGAATATTTTCTCTAGATATGTAAGGTATGTTGATGGTATTTTGATTGGGATTGCATTGAATATAACAGTTTTGGGAGTATGGTCATTTTTCACAATGTTGGTTCTTCCTAACCAAGAGCAAGGAATATCGTTCCATTTTCTAATATTCTCTTCAATCTCCTTTATTAGACTAGGATACTTTTCAGCATATAGATTTTTACATTCTTGGTTAGGTTGATTCCTAAGTATCTGATTTTTTTAGATGCTATTGTGAAGGGTGATATTTCCATAACTTCTCTCTCAGTGAGTTTTATGTTTGTGTACAGGAATGCTATTGATTTTTGAGTATTGACTTTGCATCAAGTTACACTGCTGAATTTGTTTATTACCTCTAATAGTCTTTCAATGGAGTTTTTGGTGGTCTTTTATGTAGAGTATCATGTCATCTGCAAACAATGTTAAATAATCCCATGTATAATATCTGATCATAGTGCACTAAAATTGGGAATCAATGGCAAAAAACCCTGGAAATCCTGAATAAATACATGGAAACTGAACAACCACCTTCTGAACAACCAGTAGGTTACAGATGAAATTAAAGAAGAAATAAAACAATACCTACAATACAGTGAAAATGCAGACACAACATACTGTAACCTATGGGATGCAATGAGAGCAGTCCTAAGAGGGAAACATATAGCAATAAATAGTCACATCAAAAAAAAAAAACAGAACAAGCATAAATAAATAACCTAATGATACATCTCAAGCTCCTAGAAAAGGAAGAACAAGTCAAACCCAAACTAAAAGAAGAGAGGAAATTGTAAAGATTAGAGCAGAAATTAATGCAATTGAAACTAAAAAACAATACAAAGAATTAATGAATCAAAAAGCTGTTTTTGAGATGATAAACAAAATTGATAAACCTGTAGCCAACCTTATCAAGAAAAAGAAACAAGAAAGCCAAATTCATGCAATAAGGACTGAAAAGAGAGAAATTACTACAGACCCCATGGAAATTCAAAAGATCATGAGCACTTACTTTGAAAATCTCTACTCACATAGAGTGAAAAACACAGAGGAAATGTTTATATTTCTAGAAACATATAAACTACCAGAGCTCAATCAAGAAGATATAACAATTTTGAGTAACCCAATATCACCTCCTGAAATTCAAAATGTGACTAAAATCTTACCAACATGTAAAGCCCAGGTCTTGATGGATTCATGGCTGAATTCTATACAAAATTTAGAGAAGATTTAATGCCAACACTCCTTAAACTCTTCAATGAAACTGAAAGAAAAGGAGTCCTCCCTAATTCATTCTTGGAGGCAAGTATTACCCTGATACCAAAACCAGAGAAAGACCCAACCAAAAAGGAGAACTATGGACCAATCTCACTAATGAACAATGATGAAAAGATTCTCAATAAAATACTGGCAAACAGAATGCAGCAAATCATCAAGAAGATTATACAACATGATCGAATGGGATTTATTCCAGGAATGCAGGGATGGTTCAACATAAGCAAATCAATAAATGTAATCCACTACATCAACAGCCAAAAATAAAAATCACATGATCATCTCATTAGACACAGGAAAAGCTTTTGGTAAAGTCCTATACTTGTTCATGTTAAAAAAAAAACCTACAGAAATTTGGAATAGATGGTATGTACCTCATTTTCATAAAGGCCATCTATGACTAACCAACAGCCAATATTATACTAAATGGACAAAAACTGAAAGCCTTCACTCTAAAATCAAAACAAGATAAGGATGTTCACTAACATCACTCCTATTCAATATAGTTCTAGAAATACTAGCCAAAGCAATCACACAAGAGGGAGAAATAAAAGGAATAAAAATAGGAAAAGAAGTTAAATTATCATTATTTGCAGATGACAAGATTTAGGTTTTAGCAAGTTGATAGCATGATTTAATAAAGTCTCTCTTTCTTCAAAGGAGCATAGAACTACCAGTCATTTTTCAAAATTTTAAGCATATAAGTAACTTTGAGCAAAAAGGAGATGATTTTAGACACAGAAAATAAATAGAAACCCCACAGTAATTGTGGAACATGCAAGTGTGAGAGGCCAGGAGCACAAGAATCTCATAAAGAATGCATAATTGTTTTTTTTTTCCTGTTGCTTGCATATGCATTCAATTTTAAAGTCATTTTATGCCCATAATGTACTTCTTTTTTATGATTATATCCAATTTTATAGTCAAAATTCAAACTTGTTTAAGTTTACCTCATAGAAGTTGCATTCCCTTCCCAATTCCATCGCGTTCCCATGCTATGTCCACTGTGACCTAGTTTCAACACTTTTGTGGTTTGTAGTTCTGACATACTTGTATGTGGGTACACAAGTGTGTGCAGTATCTGTATGTACCTGTAAACATGTGTGTATACCTGTGTGCTTGAAAATAATGCCAATAAATTATCTGTACTATTTCTTGGAGTGTTTTCTTGTCAGTAGTTGTTGAATTTTGCTAAATCACCATTAGATACCAGGAAAGAACACTGTAATATTTCTCTTTATCAACTGATGTTTCAAATTATATAATAATTTCCTACTTCTAAAGTCTGTTAAATTTGTAGAAAAATTCAACATCATCATCATAATTATTTTCATGTGGGATTGAATTTTGTTTGCTAACACATTCTTTATCTTATGCTGATATATGTAAGTTTACTCGTTAGTTCTATTTTTAATATTTTGTGTTTTCTGAACATATGACTTAATTTTCAACAATATGAGTGTTTTTTAGAAAATTGGGACTTTTTTTCTGTGCTTTTTTGGATGATCTAGTAATTAAAAGTTTGCTAACATTCCTCTGTGAAGCCAGGGACATAGCTTAGCAGTACAGCACCTGACTGGCAAATGTGAAGTCATGCGTTTGATTTCCAGTACAAAAATAATTTTTTTTTCTATGAAATCATCATCTAAATAGGTTGTTTTTATAGAAGTAGAGATTTCCCTTTCTATAGGTTATTTGTTCCAAATAATCTTCGTTGTCAATTTGATTGGATGAAGAGACTCCTGGAGATGTGATTAGTAGTCAGGGCACTAATCTCAAGAATACATGAAGCCATTGATGGGTCTCTAGCTAAACAGGCTCTGGAAAGGTGGGTTTAAACTAGGCAGTGGATCCTGAAAGTATGACCTGAGGTCTATTTTTGATGCGTGGTTCCTTCATCTCTTTCCAGTACCCTGCTGTCCATTTCGTACGTGCCATCCTTTAAGCAGCTGTCTTCTGCCATGCCTTCCATCAACTCCTTCCACCTCCACATTAGCTGACAATGAGCTGGACTACCTGAAAATGTGACCAGCATAAGCATCGCCTCCCTTAAGATGTGGGTGTCATGTATTTTGTGCCAGAAATTGGAACCCTATCGATACATTATTTCAATGAATTTAATATGAATGAAAAAGTTTATTTAAATAGATTTATCTGACCTGAATTTACTCATGTTATTTTAAACTAGACGTTGTGTGTTATGTTTACTGACTTTGTTCTTTTTTAACTTGTTCTGTTTACTATCTTCTGTATAGATTTTGTATTTAAGAAAGCTCATGTAATTTTTAGAAGGTATGTTTTTATTTCCAGATTCTATAATAGCTTATGCCTTTTTTTGTATCCTTAAGTCTTTAAGGATAGCTTGTCTATCCCTTAGTTGAAATGCTTACTCACAATCTGTCAAATTTTAGGCTATTTTATATAAAAAGTGAGAAATCTTCTTGACAATAAATAAGAGAAAACACAAAATTCATTTCAATTTTATATACACATTACACACATATCTTGAAACTCATTTTATGTAACATTTAAAATTTTGTGCATGAAATTACACTGGAATAGTATGAAATTCTGTACCAGTGTCATCATGTTAGCACTCAAAAAGTTTGATTCTGGAGCATTTTAGATTTTCAGATTATAAATGTTCAATTTGTACTTGGTTTCATTGTTTTAAATAAAATTTTATATCACAGCATGATCAAATACTGATACAACAACCAATGAAATTCTTATTCAACATTGATATTTCTCTGTAATTCTTTTTGTAAATCAGGATTCTTCCATGTGCATTAGAATGTCTCCAGACCTATATTTTGTTCTTTAACCTTGCTCCCACCTTTCCATGTTGCTGGGGCAAAATACCTGGCACCCACAATTAAAGGAGGAGGGATTTATTATGGCTCAAGTTTAGTCTGTAATTGAGTGTCCCAAGATACAAGAGAATAGCAGAGAACTCTGGACAAGAGAAGAATGCTCATAACATGGTGAACAGAAAGCACACAGTAAAGGGAGAAATTGAGGAGGGAGAGAAATGCTTCTAGGCTACAACTTCGGTGACTTCCTCTTCCAACCAGACCTACTGCCAGAACCCCTGGTGAGGGCATCAGTCTAACCCACCTGGCAATAAGGCATAAGGATGCAAAAGAAATGACAAAAATTCTGCAGCTGAATTGCTCTAGGATGACCCAGTGTTCTCTGTGGAACAGAAGGCCTCATCGCCAGAAGCTCATGACTTTCACTGGTATCCATCAGGGAGGTGGGTGAGCGTGGAGGCAGAGGATATTGGGAAAACAAACTTTGTAGCCATACCAGCCACAGGTAGTTTTCACGTATGCAAGGCTGGCACTTTTACTGCCAAGAACGTTTGTTTCCATATAGCCAGCTCTATGTATTCCAAAAATAGGGGGAAGGAGAGATCAGGGCCAGGTGGTGGCAAGAACTTTGCTTTTCAGGAGAGAGCAGTGTGGTGTGTCTCCCACCATCTACCTTCTAACAGAAACTAGGCTACAAGTTTTCTATTTTCCAGTCTGTTTCCCAAGGCCATGCCTAGGAGCAAGTGAGGGTCATGGGGGACAGGAAGTGGTTTACAGGTGTAAACCACTGCACCTCCTGTGCTCATAAACCTAGATAAAACATCTCCCAAAGTTCTAAGTGTTTTCAAAATGTGGAAGTAAAACTTTTAGAAAGTAGATAGAGAGCAAGATTTATTAACTTTATATTTTCTAGGAATTGAGACCTACAAGAAGTTCTCCTTTGGAGGAAAATTGGCGGAGTGAAGAAGATTGATGAGAGGCACAGTGTTCATAAATAGATTGGGAAACACGCAAATCAGTTCAGATAATGATTAACAGTAAATGTAAAAATAGCAATGAACAATTCTGTTGGGGTTTAAAGAGAAGGAGCTAAAATATTACACAATAGTGACATGGAAATGAGAAAGGATAATTGGAATTAATCTATGCCAGTTTCCTAGCATTGTTTGTAAAGTTAAAAGTAGCGGTCTAATATAGTTTGTGGTGCTCTCAGTAATTGTAAAAGAAATCTTTGGTCATTGTAAACCACTATGATGAGCCTAGGCAAATGCGCTTGTCTTGAAAAAATAAATCTGATGAAAATATTTTCTTTCAGAGACATGGGGATGTGAGTTATCACAGAAAGCTTTACAAGGGATTATATTTATCTTACATCATTTTAATATGATCATCATTGATGTAATTCAATTCAAATGTATAATTTCATAGCATTTAAAAAATAGTGCAGTTACTTGCTCTCACATCCCCAAATCAATGCTAATAGAAAGGGCTTTCTTATTTATATATTGAAAATGTATCTGTTTGAATAATGTATTAGTCAAGTCATGATTCAATTTCTTGACTTCAAACTTGCTTACTTTTATGCTGTTACATACATATAGATTCAGACAGGCACACACTAGACAATTCATGTTAAGAAGTAATCTTGTCTAAAAATAACCTGTTTTAAAAATCCATTTACTGATACCCGATGGCTCATTGAGTTGAAAGAAGCAATCTTTGGGAATGTGCTCTTGTTTGAGGATACTAGCATTACTCAGTCGGTTACACAACAATTTTAACTTTGGCAATAAACGTGTTTTTGTCAACTACTGTGTTACACACACACACACACACACAGTCACACACCAGAATGACCAATATCCTAAGTAAACACGTCTTAATATTCAGGTAAGACCCCTGCGATGTCAGGGTCTGAATGTGCCAACCTGCCTGTGTACAGAGTAGCATTAATGAGATTGTATAATGAATTGCTAGACACAAATAGAAAAGGACGATGCATTGGAACATCAATTTTAAATAATGAAATGGAATTTTAAATAATGCGAGTTTAAATGCAATTCTATCATAACAGATAAAACCCAATGAAGAGGTGATTTGTTTCTTTTTATAAAATCTGAAGAGTCCTTCATTTGCCTGATGGAAAGAAAAGGACCTAAGAATTCAGCAGAATTTGGATAGAGACAAGGGAAGAAAAGAAGAATCCGAAAGAATAACCAGCTGCTTTCTTGCTTTGTTGCCTGCTGCCCAAACGTTCCAGCAAAAGCACCGGCTGTCAATTAACATATTTAGACCAGCATCCTGCAGAGCAGAAGCAGTAACCCCTGCTCTGAAGGGCCCTCTGGACTAAGTGTACTCTTGGGAGGCTGGTCACCTTTGTCCCCTTGTGTGGCACTGTCTCCAAATAGACATGTTGGAGAGCCACAAGGAGGAGGCTGAGAGTCATAATCTGGTTTGCTAAACATTCTGCTTTTGCCAGGGGTCAGGAGCAGCAATGTCCTGTGCATGCTCCAGGGAAGCTGACTGCAGAAACGCCAGCCACTCATTCCTCAGAAAGGACCGACTGTGAGGAGCCACTGCCCGGACAGCAGCTGATATCGGTGGATCTCGCACTGAGCGCTCTTTCCTTCAGTGTGCTGGGATTTCCACAGAGAACTCAGAAATCCCTCCTGAGCAGCTGAGCCACTTCATGGCAGGGAGACTTAGGGTGCTACTTGATCAGAAAACACTGCAAACTGAGCTCCCCTGTGAGAAAGGGGTGCTTTCCTGAGAGACAGTGGAAAGGAGCTTTAAAGGAACTTATCTTCACTCGGACCTGGACGCTCTCTGCCTCACTTCTTTATCTTACCTCCTTTCATTTGGAAGGGAGGAAAAAAACTATGCTGGTGATTTTTCTTGCTTATTCTCTACCCAGAAGGGAGGGAGGTAAAGCCTTGGTTAATGCCACCCACCTCAAAGGCACTCATTTATTTTTTTCTGAACTCTCCCTTTTAGCAATCCATAAAGGTCACACTGTGACCTTTTTTTTTTCTGTCTCCATGATTTAAGCAGTATTGTAGGACCGCCTACAACCACTTTCTAAATATGCATTTTATTACATTGGCTTTCAGATTTTTAAGTTTATAGAAATTATTGTGGGGGAAATGCCACAAAGTATGAAATTATCTCCAGCCATTCCTCCAGTTATGTTCAGTCATGCATGATGGTTTTACTATTCACTCAACAAACATGTTAATACTAAAAAGAACCTTACAGCAGACAAAGATTAAACATTTTTAATGGCAAATATAAACTTTGAATCTGTCCTCCAAAGGGTCAGCCTTGGGGAAAAGAACATCAAATGGACTAAAACAAAAGCCAAACCAAACCAATGAAAAAATGGAAAAGAAAAATCCAAAGCTATAATTTAAGGACAACTATGATGAACATACTTTTGCCGAGCTATGTGTAAATGTATAGGCGCTGACAAAAAAATACAGATACTGAGTTGCTTGGAACTATGCCTAGGAATTCTGTACCATCATTCAATTTTGAAAGTCAAGGAGGAAAAAGAGGTTTCTTATTTTTTCTGACTCGGAGCTGCCAGAATGGAACAAATGTTTATCCATCCTGGTACCACGCTAGGCAACTTATCATGTTCAAATTAAGTATAATTATCAACCCAATCAAAACTCGTTACCAGCTCTATGAAGTAGCATAAACTAAATAAATCATATATGAAGTCTCAATTCTCAATTCCTAACGCATTTGCCATTTGAAACGGGGTCAGTGTTTTTCACCATTGTCCTACTGAACCATGCTGTGCTGTATTTCTTCATTTAGGCTTTTAGAATGATGCTCAATACCTATTTTCTCTAACTAACATAACTTTGTTTGCTTAGGAAAAGAAAACAACTGTTGTGTAACATACAAGGCCATAAGGGCAATGGGCTAAGGGGTTAACAATAGACTTATGTCTCACACTTTCGCTCTGATAGGAACATCTTGATTGAGCACTATGGTCTTAGCTCTCTCTCTCTCTGTAAGAAACACTCCACTAGGTCTTCAGGGCCACTCTGAGCAATGGCTCTAGCAGAGCGCAGAGCTCTGATGGTGATTCTGTAGCCGTGTCTGTCTTAGTGTGACGCGTGCAGTTCCTGTTTTCTCTGAATAAGAGGCTAACATTTTCTTTTTCTCCATCTGTCATCATTTAAGGTTAATTTACCTTCAGTGCAGAGAATTCTTATATTGTGTAAAAAAGAGCACCAATCCACGATAACAGAAAAAGATTCCTTAAAAGAATTTCACTTTATTTTTATTTATTTTTTTTGACAAAGCAACTAGCGAAAGCAAAACTTCCTACTTCAGTTCTATAAGGAAATAAATTGAATACATAGAAGTTATGACATAAAATTTGCAAGAGATTTTTACAACTGGCTTTTGTTTTGTGTTATTGTTGCACTGGTGATTAAATATTGCAAATGTAAATAAATGCAGTCAGAATTTTACATATTTTTATTTGCAAAGTATGGATTCGAAAGAACAGGGTTTTTTTCCCCTTGCCTCCTAGCAATGTGTTAACTGTAGAATGAATGGATTTCTGCCCAGACACAAGTGGATCATTCAGCCAGTCCACAACGGTGTTTCTTATGAGACCAGAGCTTTTTACGGGTACAGCTGTCTTGCAGGAGGTAGATTGTCATGGGGTCTTTTTGAAAATAGCAAAAGGCTGTCAAATACTTCTAGTAGCAAGCAACATAGTTTTGCAGTCAGTACTTTAATGCTGAAGCATCTTAATAATAAGAAATCTGGGTTGGAATCAATGTTACTATAAGTTGTTTACAGACAAGACTGAGGGGAAATATATACTGGATAACAAGTGACACATTTATTCTTTACGATGTCATGACTTCTCGTCACTGTGCAGGAGTAAGTAACCTTGAATGGGACCATATTTCTTTGAACCTTAGAAATCCCAACCTGAAAAATGCTGATATCAACTCTTCACAACCATGTCATGGAAGAAATGTTCTCTGCTGTTAAAGGGAAATGAAGTAATAGAGCGACTCTTATTAAGCTCGCCTGTAAAACTTTATAAGAATCTGTTTTCCCCAAGCTATCATGAACATTGAGCTCTATTTCCACTTTCTTTGAAATACAAGCATTGACCTTGAAAATCATATGAAGCATTTTAATGTAAGCACTAACAAAGAAGCATAATTTTTAAGGAGTAGACTCCATCTCCTGCCTGAATTGCTGTCTAGCTCCTTACCAGGGATCTTAACAAGCTGATTTTGTTATTTTGGATATGAGCCTCTTGTATTATGCAGATAATACTGATATCAACAGCAAATATTGTATGATTGAATTGAATGTTGAACTCCACAGTGGTTAAGAAGCACTTAATTTCAAAGGGATCAACTTGTAAAGTGTGAGAAATTGTGTTCTTAATTTAACATGTATTGCCACTCTATAATTACGTTGAAAGGTTTTATGCAAAAACAAGATGCCTAGACTCATGGAACAAGATCTTGGTTTATGCAAAAACAAGATGCCTAGACTCATGTACCTCATGGAACCATAGAATATATCTACACCAAGCAATTTGTCAGGGAATTGGCCCTCGTTTTGCTGAGATTTTGATTCTTGGATACATCTCAAATTTGGTTAATCATGGAGATGAGTTTTAAGAAATGGTTGAAGCTTGTGATGTCATATTTCTAAATACCTACAACCTGTGGTTTGTTATCACTTTGTCTAAAGGATGTTCCTCAAAAGACACCAGTCGTGAAAATGTATGGAGATGCTGCTGCTTGCAAGCAGTGATTGACTATTTGCACCCTCCTTTTTCAGTTATGCTCATTTCCACCAAACCATTATGTGAACACCCTAGAATTCTTTCCTACTAATGCCATACTGACTGAGTGTAATTGCTGCACATTTCTAGGAGAATTAGAAAGAAATCATGGCTGTTGACTACAGATGGATTCAAGTCTTACGGTAATGGTAGCTGACATTAGTGCTTTGATAGGACACAGCTTTGGTGAATTAACTTGAAAATATTGTTCAGAGAGTAACAACCTGAGCCAGTTTGCCAGAGATTTTTTCACATTTGCCCTAGAACACTTCTCAGTGCTAGGAAAACAAGAAGTTGGTCAACAGTTCTATATGTAATCTATTCAAATTACTTCAAATGTGTTTCATTAAGCTACACATGTGCATGAGAAGGGACATTATCAGCTTCTGCTGACAGTAGTGGTTTTACAAAATGTTGCCCCTTGGATTCCTCTACAATCCTGTTTCATTTTGAGAGGTCTGGCTTACATGTCATAGATCAGGGCTAAATAATAATATGTTTTGCTAACAAACTATCTTGGTAACAGGAAAATATGTGAATATAGCTATCGGATAAGTCCTTGCATAGGATGTTTTTCTGTGAAGTAAAACCATGTGAAAATAATAGTGTATTTCATTTCCCAAATTAACTTCTGTCATAATCAACAACTGCAATGTAAAATTCGGTATTATATTGGCATATGATTTATCAGTTAGTAACTTAGACTGCATGGTTGGATTGTCATAATTGGCTGATTTGATTATAGACATGACTTTTATCATTCAACCTTTCTTGATCTCTTCAAGTATCAGTGAGTTTTAATTTTTTTTTTAATTTTGACCACATTTTTGAAAGGGATTGAGTGAACCATAGATGCAGGATACTGTCACTGACCTTCTATTACCTTCGTCGAAGTCCAGGCAACTTTCTTACTCCTTTTGCCTAACTCACCATGCAGTTTAGTCTGGTTTAGGACTAAAGCCAGATGGTCTTGTTTTTTGGCTTACTATATTTTTCTATTTTTAACCTTTGGACAAAATGATATTTTATATTATTGAGTACGTTTTTATGATTATAATCATTGTTTTCACAGTTTTGTAGTATATTTTTGTAAAGTATTTTTTTCTGTTCTAAAATCATTACATCCACATATGGGATTGTAACTTCAAAATAGAAGTTATTCTAGAAATACTCTTATGAGATGACTACTTGTCTTTAAACATATAAATTAATAAATATGTCTAAGTTATCTAAAATAACAGATTAGAGAATAATTTGGTCTTTGCTACAAGTACAAGAATGCAAAATAAATGGCTGGAAGTACATTTTTTTCTCCTAGATAATGTATGCTTTACTCTTTTCATCATATTTTATGATGTCTCATGTCTTGAGAATTAACTAATTTTCTTTATACTCCAAATACTAAACTAATATACATGATATTATAAAGCAAAAATTCACTTCCACTGGAGAATTTTGAGGAGGTAAAGATTAGTGTGTATCTCAGTAAGCTACAGACCACAGCATAAGAGCTACGGAGACAGACACTGCTGTCAGGTGGCCGAGGTTGCAGACAGCGCGGTGTGTTGTTAGCACTGAGCTGTGAGTGAGTAAGGCCGCGAATCTCTTCTTACCCATCTGTCAAAACGGAGAACTGATAGTTCCTCCCTATTAATGGGGTTGATTTGAATCTTATGAAATTTTGTGAATATATAACATACTCAGAACACTACTGGACATAAAAATAACTATGCTCATTGAAATATTCACATTTTTACTTAAACTACCACTTCCCCAGTTTTATAAGTATGTAAAAGGATAATGCATACATACAAGGGATAATATTCTTTCATCCTTTTAAAATCTTATGCCATAGTTTAAGAAAATATTTAAATGCAAAATTTAATGCCTTAAGGATAAGTATTTTAAAATTATTTTCCAGTTATAATACAATTTATTTCACTCCTTACAACTCAGTCACTTAAGCACAATAATAAAGGAAGATTTACAGTAAATCACAATTTGTTATTCTACTAGACCTGATAAACACCAACTATAGGAGCAGACAAATTCTAAATTAAAAGAAAGTTGTCCAAAAAAGAAAAAAAGGAAGTTGTCAAGCAGATTTAAATTTTTTAAAAATTATTCTATTCTTAAGACTAACACCTTGCATGTCAATGCACTTTCAGGATTATTTGTCCATCAACATGTCTCAATGTTCCAATGAACTCTGAAAAGCTTTCATTTAATTTTTTTTTATTATTTAATTTTTCATACACAAAACCAAGATAACACGCATTTTGTAAAATGACAAAAGGCTGTGAAGTCATATTGAACGTGGAACAACTCACTCACTGCCGTGGGCCTGTTTAGTACTGAAACTCTCCCCACCTGCCCGGTCTAAGTGTCCTTCTCCTCCGCTTTCGTGATGCTGGAGCTGATGCCTGTACTTTGCAGTCCACTGAGTGCTCCAGGGCCTTGTTAAAATCGTCCAACCTTTTTCTCCTACCAATGTGGAAGATTGGCTCTAGACCAAATTTTACGCCTTACTGCTTTCAGACTCGCCTTGCAAAATGCTGCACTCCAGCCTGCCTCAAAATTTCCTTCCCTTCTCTCTTTCTCCTACTCACTAGTCTCCATTTGCTTTCTTTTGGAAATATCTTAGTAAGCACAACTTCTTTACATTATAGCTAAACTTCTTACATTTCCAAGATATAAATTCACTATAAAAATTAAAATCCAATTTAGCTAATGCCTCTAAAATTCTTAAGGCTGGAGATAGAGCTCAGCGACATAGTACTTACCTGGTAAGTTTGAGGTCCCGAGTTTGATTGCTGGTGCAAAAAATAAATAAATAAATAAATAAATAAATAAATAAATAAATAAATAAAATTCTGAGAGTGGTACACTAAGAAATTTGGCATTTGCACAACAGTAATTATATTCTATCTCTCAGCAGGCTTTAGATATGGGAACTTTAATTTTATAGTGGATATAGGTTGAATATTTCTTATCTAAATCCTTGGGACTAAAAGCAGTTTGAATTTTGAATTTCCAGACTAGAGCACATCAACCAATACTGATCAAACACATACACAGGCAAACACACATAACCCCCACACATACACACATGCACATCACCATTTGTATGCTATAAATTTAATACAAAGTGAAGGTTTCATTCCAACAAAGCTCCAACTTTCTTCTCACATGTGAGTTTGTTGAGGGGCAAATAAACTAATAACCATCCAAAAATTCATTTTACAAAACACTAAGTTAAAGTAAAATATGTGTGCATCTTTGGTGAGAATGCTAGAAGTAAAGGCTTTCTTTGTAAAATAAATCAAATGCATTTCTTGATGCTGTAGTAGATTCCCTTTTCTTGAGGCCATCCTTGTCCATTAGTAGTATTTTTAAAGAGCAGTTATTGAAATGTGAAAACACTTTCAAGTATTTTCCATGGCAATTAAACTGAAATATTCTCTCATTTGTAAAACAAACTCTAAGTAGAGACACTTGAGATGTGTTGAAAGTTCATATTTTGGGCCCAGGGATGTAGATCAGTAGCAAAGTGCCTGCCTCGCAAGCTCAAGGTCCTGAATTCAATTCCTGGTACCAAAAACAAAGTAAATAAATAAAATAAATTTTGGAAAGTTCATATTTTGATGGAACATTTCTAAATAGCTCTGCAGATTATTCCAAAACAATATTTCTGCTGGACAACCAAGGTTTTTTTTGTTTGTTTGTTTGTTTTGTTTTCCAAATCTGATTCCAAAGTTCTACCCAACTAAAATTTACAGAATATTTCTCAAATAAATTACATTCTGCAAACAATTTGCTTTAGTGATAATTTGTCATGTGCTAAGAGAAAACAACTGAAAGTTACTTCAACTTTACTGGGGTAAACTGTGCTCATTTTAAATCTAGATACAGAGTAAATCTAGATCTCTTACCATGCCTTAAGCATCATATTCAACTAGAGCTCACATCACTCTTTTAGTCTAAAGCTAAAGAAGAAGGAAGAGGATGAGAAACGGAGGAGCTGGAGGAAGTGAGGATGGGAGAAAAGATGAAAAAATAATACTACAAATAGCCACTAAAACTCATTTCCTAGCACTGTAGGATGTGACAGTCTTAAACCCAGTCATGCATGTAATACTTATGGAAGATAACTTATTTCTCCCTTTGGCTTATTCCACTCATGTTTTCCCTGGATTAGATTGGAGTCTTGTGAAGCTATGAAGTCATTTCAAGGACATGGAGGAGAATCAATTAACATTCTAAGATTATTCTATTTACTGAACACAAAAACTAAATAAAGAGAAAAAAGAATCAATACAACTTGAATTAAGTATACAATGTGAACAAGTCAGTGGGTCAAAGTACCATATTATCATTAATTTCTGAGTTGAATTCTAAGCTTTATGTTTTCTGTGTACTGATTTTCAAAAAATAGGGCCCCAGTTCATTAATAATCATGAAATTACAAACTACATACTTTCGATTTTGGTTTATTCCTGAGCCCACCATATAAGGGATGAAGTCTAATACTTCAGTATGTTTATCATTTGTGTCACATTATTGGACATAAAAAATAACTGAGGTATTGAGTTACTCAGAGACAGAGAGTTTGGATTGGAGTCTCGTATTGTACTTTGAAAGCACAACTGCAGTAAATCAAAGGCCTCCACTAGGCCCTTTTTATGAAGTTTCCTCCGCCTCTCAGTAGTGTAACCCAACTCTAGGTTCTTTTCCTGGCCCCCCAAAATTCATATTTATTTAAAAGTGTGAAGCATATTCAATCTATCCTCAGAAGTCTCCAAAAGTCTTTATGTCTTCCTCCATTGCTCAAAAATTCAAGTTCAAGGCAGGTATGGTGGTGACATCTGTAACCCCAGAATTCTGTAGCTGACACTGAAAGATTAAAAGTTTGAGTTTGGTCTGATTAACATAGAAATTTGATATAACCCTACATCAGAATAAAATTTAAGAAAAAAGAAAGAAAGCAAAGAAGGAGGGAAAGAAGGAAGAAAGGAAAGGAAAGGAGAGAAAGAAGAAGGAAGGAAGGAAGGAAGGAAGGAAGGAAGGAAGGAAGGAAGGAAGGAAGGAAGGAAGGAAGGAGGGAAGGAAGGAAAAGAACATGAAACAGTGCATGTCCAAAACCTCCTCTGAGACTTAAAACAAACTCAGATGTGTGCCTCACAAAACCTAGAAAGTCACACTCTTCCAAGGCATCATGAAACGATGTGCACAAGGTATATACATTCTCATTCTAAAAGGAAGGAACAGGACAACAGAAAGTGGAATGAGGCCAGTGCAACACTGAAGACCAACTGAACGACATTAAATCTTACAGCTCCCTGTGTGGTGTGTGTGGTACTTGCACTTGGTACAGGAATGTGGGCTCCCTAGGACTTGGGCAGTGCATTGGTCAGATGATTATCTCCTAGAGTAAGAATGTCCAGCTGAACAGAATCATCATGGTTCTGGGAATGGACGAACCAGTTTAAGAAGGACTGTTGTTGGAATGGTATCAAACGGAGAATGGGAAGGAAGGATTTCAGATGATCTTTCTTGGAAGAGCTTCATTGCAACTGCATTTGTTGGAGGAGTTTCAGAAATTTTCCTTCCAGGGAGTTCTGTCTGTTTTCCCTCTTTGTGGAAGCTTCAAACCTAGGCTTCGTCTTGGAGGCAGGCTGTTTCCTGCTTCCAGTACAGGTCCCTCAGCATCGTGCCACAGACCTTTCAGCCTTTGGCACAGACACTTCAACTTCCAGCACTGGCCCTGGACATTTTCTGTAGAGATCCTCCAATTGTTCACATCATGGATCCATTGGCCTCTTTATATGGACTTGCATGGGACATTGCTGCAGGCTCCAAGCCCTCAACTGTCTCTTTCAGATCTCCAGCAAGCAAGAAGATGTATTGCATTCCTCTACGTCTGACTCAAGTAAGCATTGACTAATACAGGTGACCTGGCTGGTTGCTTCACATGGCTTTCATTATTAGCAGCTCAGATTTTCAAATATGTTTTGTATTTATTGTATTCTTACTGTATTAATTGTTACAGTCTTTCACCTGAAATCTCATGAAGACAGCCCTTCTCTTCACATTTTTATCATCATCCCAGTCTTCTAAGCACCACCCTAGAAATGCCCACTAACTTCAAATACAAAATTCAAGAATTTCTCCAGTCTAATCCTCAGAATTTTTCCAAACTCCTTAGTAAAACAATTCCAAAAGTTCTTTCACATTTTCTCAAGTACAGCTATACTCAAGAACCTCATTGCTTAGTATCAATTTTATGTGATAATTTCCTTTCCGGCACAGTAACAAGTAAGCACTTAAAATGATCACCATATAAAGAAGAATGGTTTATTTTGATGAATAGATTTCAGAGCTTCTAGATGATGATTGCTTTTCCCCAGTGCTTTGGCCCAGTGGCCGCATAGTACCTCGTGGCAGGAGTTTGTGGTGGAGAAAACTCCTTAAATTGTGGCCCAGAAGCAAAACAGAGGAAAAAGAAGGGGTTGGGATCTCATAATACTCTTCTGAGGCATTCCCACTAATAGCCTAAAGACTTCTTTCTACATCCCAACTCTTAAAGGTTTCACCATTTCTCAATAGCACCACTCTGGTGACCAAGAGTGAAGCCCATGTGTGCATGGTGTTTAAGATCTAATTGAAGCATTGCGTTTTTTAAAAGATGATATTCATAAACATAGGAAAAGTAGAGAACAGTGTAGCAGCTCCTGGAAATGTTAATTAAAGGGACCTTATTAATTCAGAGACAGGAGAGATTAATGCTTAAAATAGAGATGGAGAGAATTAGAAGGATTTCTGGGTGAGTTAAGGATGAATTAGTTAGGTACAGGATGCACAAATCATGGGAAAATTCCCCTCTAATAACACTTCAAAAATATAAAAAGTATATTTGTGGAGGAAATTAACTTGCTTTGGTGTTATGTATGGAGATGCAGGCTGCATTTTCCAAACAGAACATAAGCAACTAATAATTTCAATGAGGAAAATGAAGTGTTTTGGATACTTATGGACTACAGTTATATTTAATTTTCTGCAACAGAAAATCACACATGATAAGTGTCTGTTCATGATTTCAGACTCCAAGACAAATTCTACTTTATAAATGTTCAAAAAATACTCACAAAGCAAATTCATGTAAATGAATAGGCATAATTTCATCATATAAATGGAACTTTAAACTAGATTTCACTGTGATATATTGAAAATAAACTAATTGCAATTCAGTTTACTGCTATTGCTAACAATTGATCAGAATATAATTCACACCTCTGTTTGATGTGACTTGTCGAACATTGCAATGGAGAAAACTTAGTACGGAACATTGTGTGTCATCTCTTTGTGCTCTTGTAAAGCTCATGAGCAGACTGTGGCCATGAGAATTTCATCAGTGTGATGTTTCTTCACCCATCACAGCCAGACTGTGCTCTATATTCCTGGACACACTTAGCATGCTTTAGATCCAGATGATGAAGAGAGAAATATGGAAAAACCAACAGAGATCTTCCTTCATCAGAATGCAGAGCCTTCTCCATGAAACATTTTGACAGAAGCTATTTTTTCCCTCCAATTCAGAAAGATAAATGGGGCTCAAAAATGTGGAGGTGAAATATGAGAAAATCAGCCATGGTAGTATGTGAAGAGAAGAAGGTAAATGATTCACTGACTAATCAGTGGGATAGAAGTGAGTGAATTTCATTCAGTGAATTTCAATAATCCTAATCAGGAAAATAGAGTTGGTTAGTATATCCTCATTTAATATTTACAGGTCGTACATTGTGTAAAATAATAATAATAATAATTAAAGGGCCTGATGTCACTATTGAGTCTTTACTTCTAAGTACATGACAAAGAATATTTGTGAATCTCTTGGTAGGAGACATTTTTTAAAGAACATGGCCACATGCTGTATAGGTTGTAATTCAGTTTGCATGTGCATGTCTGTTTGTGTGCTTATTTATTTAATTATTTTGTAATGTTTAATTTTATTTCACCAGACTCACATTGTTGAAGAAGAAAAAGAAGGAGGAGGAAGAGGAAAAGGAGTTTGACCAGGTTCACACTGCTGTGGGTCTGGCTGACATGCTTTTCAACTTCCTAATTCAGCCATCAAACCTGACTCCTTTGCTTTGAGACCTGTCAAGACCAGTCTCAGCTGTCACGTCCCTGCTCTGGCCTTTTCACATAGTTGATAGTACTGAGATGGCTATAAGAGGAGTCAAGCCCGTAAACTTGGGAACTGCCACAAACCATGTCTATTTCTTATTTGGAGAAGCACACACAAAACATAAAATAAATAAAACAAACATTCTTCAGAGAGAGAAAAATGAAGCTAAGAAAGGAAAGGAGCAAAGCTTAGGGAATATTCTTTCACTACAAGTCTGTTCAGTTCTTGATTCTAGCTTGGCTTTAATTCATGTTTTTGGATTCCATGAAATAAATGGCACATGACTTAATCCTTCTGTTACATTGTTTAAGGGGGCTGGGGATATAGCTCGGCGGCATAACCGCCTGCCCAGCAAGTGCAGGTATCTATGTTTGATTCCCATTACCCAAAGAAGAAAGAAAAAGAAAGAAAGAAATTAAATTGTGCAATGTACTTCCTCAAATGGGCTGCCATTTTCTTTGGCTTTACCTGTCACAAAAAGAATCTTCAAGCTGGGGGTTTAGTTCAGCGGTGTAAGTGCCTGTTCGGCAAATACAAAGTCCTGAGTTCAATCCTCGGTAATAAATAAATAAATAAATAAATAAGAATCTTCGACCAAATTCCCAGCGGCTATGTGAGTATGATGTTAACAATAGAACCGCTGGAATGCTAAGAGTAAAGTCACCACACTGGGAAACCACCAATTGCCAAACTCATCATTATCAAGTAAGTATCTTTAGTCATTTTATGTATAATTTTTCTTCACTCTGAATATACCATGTTGTAAAATCTCACATCCAGTGTTCAGGCTTGGTATGCCATCATGGTCACAACCCATTTGCAATTAGGAAAGTGATAAAGGTAAAATCCTTTAATGTTGCTTTCGGATTACATGAGGGCTGTTTTTCAGAAATCTCAGGGTACCTAATTCACAGGGTCTTAGTAAAGACTATGCCCTAAGGTCTCACTCATGCCATATGGAATCCATACCTCCAAATGGATTTGGGAATATGTAGTGTTCATATGTCTGTGATTTTGATTGAGGCAACACAAGAATTTTACTTCGAAAAATATTTTAGAATCTAGTTCTTTATTTATTCAAACTTCTCAGACCAATATTTTTTTTAAAAAAAACATGCATGCTGAATACCACGTCAGATCTGCTGAATCAGAATTTCAACCAACATAGTTAGATAAAAATCCTAGGTGATGTTAAAGCTCACTTCTATTAAAAGCTGTAAATTGAGACCCACAAGGATGATTGATTCAGCATTACTGTGAAGATGGATTCTTCTCCAGATCCACCCTGTAATACTAAAAAATAATTTCTTTCAATGAGACACGTTCAATGTTGAAAATTATTCAAGTTTAAATCACTCAGAATATCACCATTTTGGCCTAATTTAAATCAAATTCTAAATTACTGTGCTTCCTTACCCTATGTTCAGAAGTGCATTTTTCTAATTTGGAAGCTTGCCTACTACTTTAATTTAAATGGTAAATAACTGGAGATGGAATTGACGGTAGATATACTCTTCATTTATTTCCTATGCACTTAAGTATCTCAGTGTTCTTAGGAAGGCCAAAACCCGAGCTTTGAAGATTAAAAGAAACTATAATCTGTCTTGTCCTATTTTCTGACAGTATATTTTTTAGATCTTATTTCAAAGAATACAAGATTTCCTTTCTATTAGATGCCAAGATCAAAGCGAGAAATCAAAACTTGTGACACTTTTGTATTGACTATTTTAGTCTTTTAAAAGTTTTCATGTACAACAGATTTTAGTGAGTACATAAAATGTTCAGATTTCTGCACATCACTAAAGAACATTGTTGTTTGTATACAAAGATAAGTATATTCCTACCAAGTTTCTGTATCAGCTTTCTAGTGCAATTTAATTTTTGACTGAAATATTAATTGTACATATTAATGTGATATTTCAGCATGTGCATTTAGGAGACACTAGTCAAACCCGGTCTCTTTTTATATACCCTACCTGCCTCCTTTCCCAACCTTTATTAATCATTAATCTCTATTCAGATGGACATCTAAACTTCCTTATGTAGAGAAATAGGGGGTACTTTTCTTTCTATATCTGGTTATTTCACTTAATAAAAAGCCTTCTAGTTCCATTCATATTGCTTCAAATGACAGAATTTCATTCTTTTTGACTGTGCAATATTTAATTTTGTATGTATTCCTTATTTTCTGGGTCCATCCATCTGTTTATGAGCAGCTACAATGATTCCATATATTAATTATTGTGACTATTGGCACAGCACAATGTGTTGGCATCTCATTCCATGCTGATATCATTCTTCTGTGTACATGTCTAGAAATGGACAGCTAGATCTTATGATGGGTCTGCTCTCAATTTTTTGAAGAACCTTCACACTATTCTTCATATTAACTGTACTAATTTGCATTCCTTATGACTGTATATCAGTTTCTTTTTTCTGTGTCCTCACCAGAATTTGTTATATTTTGATTTTAATGATCATTCTAAAGACACTTGGATAATATCTCATTGTCATATTAATTTGCATTCTTTCTCTGATGACTAATGACTTTCAATATTTACAATAATATATTATTGGTCATTTGTTTTGTCCTTTTGGAAACCTCTTAGGCTTTCATGACAAGGTGCATTCCTATCATTTATTGAGAACTAAATATGGAGGGAAACTAGGTTAAAGAACAACAGTAGCATAATCTAGGATCCGTGTATACATGCACATATATGTATGTATATATCGTATTAGTCAAGGTTCTCTAGAGAAACAGAAACAAGAAAATGCATATATCATAACAAAAGAGTATTTATTAGATTGGCTCATACAATCACAGACTTTCAGTCTCAGAATAACCTTCAGTAAGCTGGAGACCCTGAAGAACTGGTAGCTGCTGAGTACAAGAAGATGGAAGTCTCAGAATAAGAGACATCAATGATACAGTCTCAGTTTAATGTCTGGAAGCCCCATGGTGAGCCAGGTGTGCGAGTCCTCTTTCAAAGGTTTTAAGGCGTTGATGTCTGATGTGCACCAGGCAATGACGGCATCCAAGAGACGTGCTCCAGAAGAATCCAGTTGGTGTCACTTTTCACTTCCTCACCATATGGAACACTGAAACTCACATTCAGGATTGATCTTGTGCCAATGATTCCCCGGCCCACATGGAAGTTATCTCAGGAAGCATTCTCATCAACACACTCAGATTTTTACTTCCTTAATTTAGTAGGTTCCTTTCAGTTCAGTCAAGTCGATAACTAAGTTTAGAATGTGTGTGATCTATAACTACATGCGGATATGTAAATTTTTTTCCAAAATTTATTTACCATGATGAAAACAACCAAATAAATAAACTGTGACTCCATGAGGAGAAGGTATTTTTAAATTTTGTTATGTTTCTCAGGAAATAATATGCAAATACTAACAAAAAGCATTATATTTGTAATAATCATACAAGATATTAAATAAAAGAAACTTCAAAATTGAGATACTAAATATAAAAATAAGTCACAGTGATAGGTATCATTAAAATTTGACTTTATATATATATTATATATGTACATAAATTGCTAGATAAATTAACAGAAAAATACCTATGTCAGCTTGCATGTGGTTAAGCAAAAATTTGAGCAAGTATATGCAAGTTTAAATGATACTCAAAGTAGTGACATTGGAAAAGAGTGAGAGTTCATGTCTTTTTATTTGGCTTCAGTGTCCTATGAAAATGTGTATTTTTAATTCCTAAAAGTGTATAATGTGGAAAAAATTAAAATTCCAGATCCTAAAATTAAAATAGGAAATGAAGATGAATAATACGCCTAATATAAATAAACAAAAGTAAAAGACAGCAAGAATAATATATTCAGCATTGCTAACAACTGCAAGTGCAAATTTAAACAACAAAATACTACTTTTAAAATATTAATTTGGAGGCTTGTGATTTGGAACTGGTCCCCACCAGCCTGCTAGTGTAATAAATCGTTGCCTTCCAAAAAAAATATTAATTTGGAAACCATTAGAAAAAGAATGCTCAATGCTTATTAAGAAAGTTTAGGGATACCACATTTACCCAATGTTGGTAAATAGTTTGAACAATTTTTGTTGAATTCAACTGCAAAATATGATGCTCAAAATACAGATTCTCAACTTTTTATCTAGTTGTTCCTTTTTCAGAAACTTACATTAAGTAAACAACATCAAATGAAGGCAAGTATGTGTGTAAATGACCTTTCCTGTAGTTCCCAGCGGAATTGGCACACATGGTCATACAGTGCATAGCATAAACAAATTTTGTAAATGTTTTCCTATGACATTTCTCTTTTTCTCTCCATTCCCCTCATACAAAACATCTAAAATTATTTTCCCTTGCTCGTTTATAGAGTTCTTTAAATATCTCAGTGGTCTTTTTACTCCCACCCTTACCCAGGCAGAGAAGCTAGAGCCTCCTCTGCTCAGAGTTTCCGGGACTGAGTGTCTCATTGTTTTTCTTCAGGGAATTGACAACAGAGGGAATGCTATGGAACACACCATCAGCACAACCCAAACCAATGAAAATAATGCAAGCTATAAAAATAGTGGCTAAGAGTTTGATTGACAGTAGTTTTAAATTTTTCCTTTAATTTTCTATATTTTACCAAGTTTCTAAACACAAGCTGTGTTGCATATAGAACTTAAATAAAACATTTAGCTTAATTTTGAAATATTTTCTGTTCTTTTCATGAGGCTATTATTCTCCTTATCTTTAAAAGGCACTTTTGGTGAGATTAGTCATTTGTAAATTCTAAAATCAGCAGCACACAAAGATAGTCAACTGTGTGAAACCCCCACCCCAGGAGCCCCCTGTTTTCTGCCCTAATGACTGTGAGCTAACCCTGAATACGCTAGTGCAGCACGCAGGGTTGAACATTCTTACGTTTCTTTATACTCTATACCTCAGGAACAAAATTCCACAACCAATCTTGTGCCTTCTATTTCAGCTCAAGTTTTGAAACCAAAGAAAAATAAGGGAAGAGAACATGGTGGATATCATAGGATTTTTCTCTAAAATTGAAGGGATATCCAAATGCTAAGCTGGAGATTTGGCAGAGGTGCAACACACGCATGCTATCAACACCTGTCTTAATCTTTCTAGTTATCTCTGTAAATATGCAAGGGCCTCTATTTCTTAACTTCCAGCCAGTGGGCATAATGTTAAAATTAATATTATGCCGAAGTTTTGAAAGTTACGGATATAAAATATTAGTACCTTGCATAAACACACATGCAAACTTCCAGATTGGTTTTTCTTCGCTCGAGATGTTCCAAGAAATCAAAATACGTTCCTGAAGAAGCATAATAACCTTCTACATGTGAGCTCAAAAGTGCCCATCATTTTACACTGAGCTCTTCACACTCTGATACTGAGCTCAGTTTGTATTGCATTTTTTTTTAATGAGAGAATTCTTTTCAGAAGCCCTGTATAATCCAAGCCCCCCTGAAATTTCTCCTTATTGATGAAAGTTCAAATCTTGGGAAGCCGCTAAATAAGAATACTCAATAATACATATTCCTCAATTTCTTTTACTAGAAGTCTCCTTTGCCTCTCACTATATATTGATTAATTCAAATATACATTGATGTACAGAGAATTCTGAGTCTCATACCCAATTCTCATTCTCTCACCAAGATTGCTTTAAATCTCTTATTTATATTTCCTTTCACTGAAAGTTTTCTATTCAGACATTTAAACATAAATGTTAAAGCACAGAAAAAATAGAAGTTTTCCATCTTTTACATATGTCTTTCAACTTATTTAATTTATCCCTTCAATTTATTCTTCATTTTTAAAATGAAGAAAAAAGATGAAAACTAAGTCTTAACGGAGATCTTTTAAAGTACCAGGAATTATTTTAAACATTTAAAGTATAGTACATTTTAATCTGCAGCACAATCTATAACCATAGGAGCTGGAGAGTGCTATCACCAAACACGTGGAAAAGCTCAGCCACATGAAATTATTTAAGGTAACTTAATTACTGCCTAGAAGAGCTAAACATGGAACCAGTCCATGGTACTAAACACTATGCTACTGTTTTGAATAAGAGATACTTTTTAAAAGAGATAAACAGAAGTAAAATCTGATTGTTCATGTTAAGGTTGTCAATTAGAGTTATTTATTTCTATATTTTATGCCTTTGAAAATGAAAGTCTTCATACAAATGATTTTATTGTTAGTAGCTAATTGATACAGTTCATAGTGCTTTAATACTCTGATTTATGTCATTAGTTTCATTTACTCATTTTTTCACATTATTTTTTTCCTCTTTATGCATGAATAGATTCTGAAATAAAATTTAGTTCAACCAAATTGCATGTGTAGCTTATTAACTACTGGATTTTCAATCCCCAGGATGGTTACTCAGACATATTTTGTGCTCAATAAATATTTATTGAAAGAATAGATTATTTCATTAACATTAGGCAGTAAACAATATTCTAAGGTTAAAAAGATACAAGCAGATGCTGTTCTTGATGCTAATATGCCTCTAGGCTGCAAATCTAAAAAGATCTCTTCAATGCAAAGTAATAAATGCAAGTCTTAGTAAACTAAGAACTCAAAGGAAATAGAAGAGCACTCTGATAAACTGAGAAAGCTGAGGAAAACAGAAGGCTCAACACCAAGTTTTGCATTTATACAATTTAAAGAAGCAATTTTTAACATCTGAATCTGAATTTTAATTTACACGTGTACACACACATTCCAATTTCTCTTTCAAGATGACCTTGCTATAATGTTATGAGGATAGCTAAATAGAGCTGATTTACTCTGATACTCTGCACATATTGAAACGTAAGTGGCCACTGTGTTGTCTGTTTAGTATCTAGTCACAGTTCTGGTTTCTTTTGATGTTCTAAGCAATGACTAATTGTCTTTTAGTAGCAAAAGAAAAGCTCTATTCTACAGTAAATGTTTTACAAGTATTTGAGTTTGGGTAGCACTTAAGCTCTGCTATCTCTTCCGACCATCAATACTTGTCTGCCTGATCTAATGTTGGATGTTTTCTCCAGCTCATTCCTGGTACTGTTAAGATTCATTTTTACTCTTCCCTTGGCCAAGATACATTCTGTAGTGCATCTGTCAATCCATTTTAAACGGAGATTCCTTTACAATTACCTACTGATGTGGTGGGAAAAGAACGAAAGTCTTGGTCTCTGCTCTCAAATATTTAAAATATCCTAATAAAGACAAAATTTCTGGTTAGCAAATATCTGCAGAACAAGTTAGTAAATAAGGAAGAATTAAAATATGTGATACATTAAATGAGTGTAATAACTGAGAAATTTTATATTATAACCAAGTTGCTGAAAGTTGAAGTCAAAGGGAAAAATCTTTAAAACAATGAGAGAAAAACAGACATTAGCAATTTGGGAGAGATTACTGAATGCTATAGATTTCTCCATAGGAACTATAAGTCAAAGATAAAGTACAATCAGCATACAAGTCAATGTTCACTAAAATATCTTGGTGATATAAAAAATAGCCTCAGTAAAGGAAAGTAGAATAATTCATTGTTGATAGAAATGCTTAAAGCACTGGGAAAGAAGTTTTTCAGACACAAGAATAATAACCTCTCCATGGAAACTTGAAACCTCAGAAATGAGCAAAGTACCCAGAAAACATAAATATGTAAATTAGTTTAGTAGACTGTTACTCTCTTGAGTCCTTTCACATACATTTGTCAATTGAAAGGAAATGTTAAAACATTTGTTCATGACATTTTAAATTTACATAGATACAATACACAAAGGAGCTCTGACATGAAGTTAAGAGAGTAAAAGTACCCATATTGTTGTAAGATTTCTATAACGCAACTTGTAGTAGTAAAATTTGGGGCTTAAGTGTAATATGAGAGTACAAATCTATATATTATAATCCAAAAAGCAACCACAAAAACAGGCATTCAAATAGGTATAATAAAAAAAATCACACTAGCAAGTTGAGTAGAAAGAAGTAAAATAATAGCCTTTAACTCAGATATATAAAATTATACTAAATATAAATGATATAAACATAAACAGAGTATAGAAGTGGATTAAAGTGATTGCATTGTATCTTTTTTTTTTTTGAGGCTGTGTCTTGCTATGCATTTGAGCTCATTTTGTAGCCACAGCTGTTTGGAAAGATCAAAATGTTGTTCTCCGCATAAAGAACTTGGCTCATGTGTAGAATGCACCATCTCCAGGCAAGGAAGGAATTAACTGCTGATTCCCACAGCATCCTAGATGACTCTGTAAACATCAAGATTCCTGTCTAGCTGCCACTGTTGAAGTGATCAGAATACTCTAGTGAAGAACTTGTCCTTGGTTCATAAGAGTTGGATGGAGGAGGAAGGTGCTATGAAGTTTAAGTATAAGGGAATTGTGGGAAGGAGATAGAACCGCTTTAAATCCTAATTATACTGCTCATGCCAGGAATGCATGCACATATTAAATTCATCAAGAATACACCAACAAGATAATATTCTAGCATACTGTATGATAGATTAAAAATGAAGTGAAACACTTAGCACAGCAGTCACGTTTTCCCCAAACTGTTCTCAGGTGTGTGGATTATCACAGCTAAAGACATATGGGGTATGCACGTTGTCTTAATTCATATTTGAGTGTTAATAAGCATTACAGCCTGGGTACCTGATGAGCTCATGGTGCTCATCCAAGGTAGAGGGGACGCATCCGGAGGCAGCCTTCTTGCTGGCAGGGTGTAGAAGTGTCTTGGGGCTCCAAAGGGAGACAGGGAATTTCTGTGTCTTTGGTGTTTCTTCCTCTTCATAAAACTCCCAGGAACCCACTTTAGGATTTCTCGCTAATGAACCATTCTAATTTTAATCACTTCCCAAAGGCTGCAGGAGATTTCATCCTTTTAATCCCTCACAATGAGGATTGAACTTCAACACATGAAAACAGGGAGCGATCCAGACATAGTGGTACATGCCTGTAATCCCGGAACTGGCAGGAAGGAGGATCTCAGCAAGTTCAAGGCTAACCTGGGCTACAAAGTGAATTCAAGGCTGGTCTGAACAGCATAGTGAAAACGTGTCTCAAAGAAGCCAGAGTGCGCACACACACACACACACACACACACACACACACAGAAACAAATTTCCAACATGGAAACAGTGGGGACACTAACAGTTTCCCAAACCATAACATGCACAGTTCTCAATATGACCTACCTCCTTTCACCTACTAACGGTGGAACAGGAATTCTTTTCTGCCTGTTAAATTTTCTCCACCTATCGTTTTCATCCTCCTGCCAAATGTTGAATTCAAAATTACAGTTATCATTTTAAGGAAAAGAAAGTTTTTGAAAGGGACTCTTGGGGACAGTCCTGGTGCTGCTAATGTATAGTGTCCTTTTGGTGATGGTATTTATACAGATACTACCTTTTCTGTAAGCTCATCGAATAATGTAGGCTCATTTTGCATGCATCAATGAAAAGTTTAAAAATAAAGATTTTAACATGACCCTTATACAGGTTAAAAACACTTAAAGTGTTAAACTCCTGATGACTTCCTGAACCTTCTGTAGGATAAATCTGTTACTTCAGTGACCTAGTGGTAGTGTGATTGGTTCTCAAAGATAAAACCAGTCGTATTTTAGAAAAATCATGCATATGTGTGCATGTGTAAGTGCAAGCATGCACACATGCCTGTATAGCTTGCTCACTTACCTAAAAGGAAGTAAAAGATTTAACTTTCTAATTCCTGGTGTCTCACTAATATTGGCACCAATGTTTGTTGAACAAACATTGAAACAGAAAGTTGTGTAGACCTGCTGTGTCTGCATCTGTCCTCTATAGAACCTGATTTCTTCCTCCTTGGGTCTCACTTTGGCCACCCATCATAACTTGAAAATATCAGATGCTGAATTTTCTTAACTTCTCTCTTTTTGGGTAATTGACTAATAATATTGCTGATCCTTTTTATTAATGCCACAGAACTAGTACTGGTCACATGAGAGATACATAGAATTCATGCTGTCTAGTACAGGCCACTTGCAAAACTCTTGGGAGCATTGCCTGTGAGAAATAAAATGTTCCAGTGTAAAACAATTTAATGGGTCAGGTAACTCGATTATCCTTCAGTGTTCTTGATCTTGCTGGGTTTGCTTGAGATAGACTCTGTCTGAATGTCGATTCTGACTAAACAAATTGTCTAGGTGAAATTTTACCTGGAAAGTCAAGCCCCTGGGGATATTTAAACTAGTTCTTCAGTGGGATGACTGTAGTTGATTCCACCACCATACTTTATTGAAACATTCTGAAGTGGATTTAACTCACCAACACCTCCCCAGGGTCTGGTGCACCTAATTAATTTCTATAATATTTACATTATTCATTGGTGATTTGATGACTCATGATCATATGGGTCATACTAATTTTAGTTGACATAGATAATGCACATTTTTTTATTTTCCTAAGCTCTGAAAATCATTATTTAGGAATGTGCTCCACTGCAGAAAGAAGAAAACTGCTCGAAGCAAGTTGATGTGAGTATGACCACAAGAGAGGAGGAACAGATTTGATTCACATCAGTTCTATTTATTTTCCTCAAAAACGATGCCTCTTGAACTTTGATATTTATTCTTCTACAAATTAATGTCACATGATACACATGAACACTGATTCCAGTTCTAACTGAATCATCACATTGAGAATGCTAAACTTTCAAGGGACATGAGTGGAGTGCTTCAAAACATTTGTAAAGTCACAAAGTATAATTTCAGAACAGGACCTGGGCTCAGTGCGGTTCTCAAGCCTTGATGTCATGACTACAGATATAGAAGATTGTAAGAAACGGTAAATCTACACATAGCAAGCAAAGACATGCTTGAAGACTGAGTCACCTGCTTTTGAGTGTGTGTGTTAAAACAGAAAACAAAATAAAAGCTTGCAGTTAAGCTGGTTAATATGTACAGTAGGCTTTTTATAAATGAATGCTTAAAAGGAAAATAATAATTAGAATAATAATGCTAAGCTTTTAGAAAATGTGTTTTATCTTCAAAGCACTTCACAAAAGTGTATGTAGTTAATCTCTGCACCTCAAAAGCAACATGCAAAAATATTTTGTTGTACACCAAATATTTCAGAAGGGTTTCACTCACCTTTTCATTTTCCTGGGCATAATTCCGTATTTAAAAAAAAAATGGGCTGTAGAAAATAAAACCATCAAAGGCTTCCTTTTTAATGCAAATAAGCTTCTTTCTTGTGAAAAGAAATGTTCAATGGAAACTGACTATAAGCCCAATTGTATTGAATCTGTGTAATAAGGGTCATCTAGTATGGGGCTAAGAGAAACTCAGCTCTTCCATCTCTACTTAGGTCGGTACAAAGAGAAACAAGCTTAAATACTAAAGAGCTAAGTAAATGTATTTTAAATACTGCCATGTAGGAAGTAAATTCACTGACAATTAAAACCTTTACTAAAATGCACTAATTCTGCAGAAACCAAAACGAACCTTTTAATTTTGATCCAGTTGACCCCTCTTTCCAATTGCTTCTGGAAAAACATTTCAGACAGACCGACCCAGTGTTGCCCTCACAGGCATAAACACAAATGTAAAATGCAAGAACCAGAGCTGAAGCAGCCTGAAGCAAACTCCAGAGAGGCGGGTGAAGTGTCCTGCACCTCACACTACCAGTTGCCTTGCATTTAATGAGTCTCTAAATTAATACCTGCCACCAGTGGCCCTTGAAAAATCCTGCTCAGCTTTGAGGAGTAACATTCCTTTTCTTTCATTCTTTATTCTTTTTTATTTTTAAAATGACATCAACAATGCCTATTGAAATGAATTCAATTTAGAGATATAAATAGGGAAAAAAAGATAAATACCTGTCTCATCCCACCAGTGGTATCAGTACTTAATCTTTTCAGATCTCATCAATAAACATAATCTGACTTAATAAAAAAAGTATTTAGTATGCTTGGGTATTTTAACCCTCAAAGAGTTGGAAATATATCTTAATATCTTTTCAAGACATTATAAATATTTACATATTCAAATTATTATAGGTCATATTCTTTCTAAACATCATTTGCTAATTGTAACTGTCCTTGAATTTACTGGATCATCAAATTCACCTAAAGAATTGATTATAAATATATAATCATGAGCTCTCTCCTAGATTTACTGTATCAGAATCTCTAGAAAAGAATCTTAAGACCTTCAATTTTTATTTAATAACCTCTCCAGTTTATTTGGAAAACACTGGCTTAAATCTTATGCTATTTCACTTCACCTTGCTTTTGTTATTATAAATAACTCTAATACAGTATATCATCTCATTATGTTCTGGCCTGATTATTTGCTTAGTTTAAGTTCAAAGAGATAAAATGCTTGTTCAAAGAATATGCACACTTAAAAATTTTAGCACATATTGCCAAACAAGATACAAGCAAGGTGGAAGCAATTTTTTTTTATCTTTGTCACTACACACTGGTCGTCGGGATCAAGAACTTTGTGATACCTGTGGTTGGTACTGTGTTTCATCTCCAAATCAGTAATAGCTGCAAAAGAAAATGTGAGAGGAAACTCCAAAGCAATTTCAACCTGTTTTCTAGGAACTATCAACTATGTAAATTGGAAAGTAATTCCTTGAGCACTTCCATCCCTTTTTCAAGTGCTACATTTTAGGCTTTATCATTGAACTGTGCAAACAAAAATTTAACAACTCTATTAACCCAGGGTTATTTTCATGGAACCATAATGCACAATTATATCAAAACAAGTTTTAAGCTCACCTGAATCAGGGAAGAAAAATTTTTGGAAATCTGAATTTTTCTAAAACTGGCCAGGTTTGTTTTATACAATCAGGCTGCATAACTCTGCTAGGGTCACACTCTTTGATTTCTGAATGAGAAAAACAGCTCAGGGACATTATCTTTTGGCCTAGAGGTGAGGAAGCACTGGCCATTTGGTGAGTGACAAAGTGGTGATTAGAAGCCATGTCTGTGTCTACGAATGTAGCATTTTTTCTGGTATTTTACTTTATGATTAAGTCTGTGAATTTATCCCAAAATAGCCTTTTTATTAAAATTCTGCAAATAAAAGCTATTCTTTTCCAAATTCAATTATGCTTTGTAATATAAAATTTGATTAAATGGGTAATACAACTTTAGTAACCAATAAAATAACACTTAAGCCACTACTTTCAAGTTTTATGATAATGCATTGCTTCCCTCACGATGGAAATGAAGACAAATGATTAAGAATGTTGTTTAAATATAAATGGACAAACTAAACACTTTGTCCAAAGAACCCCTATTTGAAATTTTTCCTTGCAATTCTTCTAACATATGTCAATGAGAAAGCCTTGATTCCATGCTAATGGCCTTGGAACAGCATTTTTCATAGCTCTTCAATTCTTCCTTGAAGGACAGTGCATAGGCTGTGCCTGGAGGATCTTGTCCCCCAAAAAAGCAGGAAGGTGGGAATTAGAATCTCAGGGAGCATCACATATTTGATAGTCCAACTGCCAAATATAAAATCTTTCAGTACTTGATCACAAAGAATGTTTGAACAAAGGACATTCTCTATTTCTCTCATCCTTTTTACCTTTCATACTTTAAAATGTGTATGATTCTAGACTGTTATATTCCTGAGTTAGGTACATTTTTAAACAAAATATGTATATTGTGTGTTACAGGAAAAACTCTAACATTACATTTAGTCTGCATAAGCAATTTGACCTGTTCATTTGGGATTGCTCAAGTGGATCTTTTCTGTGATACATATCTCATTAATGTTACAGCATTTTGGGGACATTTCAATTTTGAGCCAATATTTTCATTACTTTTATCTTCCTCAAAAGATTACTCTTTTGAATTGGAATTTCTCATGGTTGACATCACTCTGAGAGACTATTGGCTTCCTCTGGCTGATATGAATTGCAATAAATATTATTTCTTTTTAACTTTTACTTGTGCAAAATGTTTTCCTGGAGATTTATTTTGGAGAAAAAAGTTTGTTATATCCATTTTATGAGTTTAACTTATTAAAGATGCAAAGCAATTTCTCTTTGTTGAAGTGTAATGTTTTTAAAATGCCACTTTCATCACAATCATGTGTTGGTCTGTATACTTACAGGCATCATGTACAAAATGAAAACAAAACAAAACTTTTTTTTTAGAAGCTGGACCTTTACAGTTACATGCAGAATAAGTCCTCATTCCTGTATGTGGTATATATCATATATATATATATATATATATATATATATATATATATATAATATAAATGTTATATATTATATTTATATATTATATATTTATAAATGTTATATATTTATATATTATATATATATAATATATAAATGTCATATATGTTATATATGACATTATGATATAGATATATGTATAGGATATAGATAGATTTTATTAAACTAATATTTGAAATGCAAATAAAATACTTTCAATACCTCATGAATCGAGACATAATTTGTTAGAAGTTGTTCAAACTTCTTAAATTCATTAAGTTGTTCTGTCAGTTTCAATTTTGCATTTTTTATTCCAAGGTTCCATAAAATATTTTAGCAAAATATTACTAAAATGTTTTAAGAACTGTTACCATTTGGAAGAATGCCTGGGAAATTTACATACACAAGGACTTGGTCCCTAAGATGGTTGTACTGTGCAGTGGGTAGTTATATCGGCGAATACTGTGGACTGGCAGAAGTGGTGACTGAGGCACAGTGTTTGGATCCCTGGGACATTTCCTCCAAGGAAATCCTGGCTCTGATCTCTCCATCTCTCTTCCTCCTGGTTTGTGATGTAACTCCTCCCTCCCACATGTGCCCATGTGGGTGCCAGCCGTGAACTCACCAAAGACCCAAACCAATGCAACCATCCGATCCTGGACTTGAACAGACAAAATCGTGAGCTAAAGAAGGACCTTCTCTCCAGGGAGTTAGTTGTATGATGCCTCTCACTGTCATACTGTGAAGTGGCCTAATATAACAACTCTGTTTATTCTGTGCTTTAACCCCATCCCCACACCAGTCAGATCCTCATGATTCCCTACTCGCTTTCTGCAGAGACCTTTTATTCGTTGGCTTTTCCCCGCATGTGCTTCTCAAGCCCCACTCCCACTGCACCCCTCTTGAAAGATTGGCCTTTCTGCAGTTTGAACCTGCACTCTAAATCTCTGCACAGCATTAAATATAAAAATTAGATTGCTTAACATGAAAGGCGAAGTCCTTCATTCTCACAGCACTGCCTCTACCCTAGATTAAACATCCACTAACTCTGTTAGTGTCATGAATCCCCTGTGTGTCTTTATTTTCACATATGTGTGCATGTGACTCCGTGGCTCTGCACCCTCCGCTGTGCTGACTAACTGCTCATCCTTTTTCAGGGACCGTTGGAGGCTTTTCCCAAAGGTGCAGCCCTCTCTGTTTTTCCAAAATAGATTTAGCTATTCTTTTTTCTTCTCGCTGCCATATTTTTCCTCACAGCACTGTGTATGGAATGAGTCTTGATTTTCTTATTTTTTCCCTACTAAGGAGTTTGTTATTCACCTGTGCACAGGCAAAGTACCTAGCATTAGTACAAGCTCAAAACATGATTACTTAGCAAATTAATTATTGTCTGCAACATCTAACAATGTCAGCAATGGTGCCTGAGTGGGACAATTGGAATTCTCCTGTCAGTGAGTTCTGCACAGTGCAGGCAGCTTTGCTGAGGGGCTGAAAACCCTAGAGCCAACGGCTATTTAGCACATCCCTCCCTTTTATGAAGTCTGTTATTTGGACACATGATTTGACTGACCTATATGTTATTAAGATTCACCTTTTTGGAGCAGGTATGGGGATAAATTTATAGAACAATATTTGATCTATCAAAATCAAGTCTTGCTAAATATTTTAATACCCTTTTCATTTTGTTCTGTTATGTTGGAAGTCATAATGTTTAAATTCACATTTAAATAGACAATATATAAAATGTATTATTAAAATTGACTCGGACCTATTCTGCATCAGAAATGACTAGGAAAAAATTATAAATATCACACTTTACTAAAGCACATGTATAACAATGTCTTCCCACTTTCAGTACAGTGATGTGCCTCAAAAGCTCCCCAAGATGATCATCATTTTTTGTCTGAACTTCTCTTTAGACAACTTTCAGTAGACTTACTTAAATTTTTTCCTACTTCTGTTAATTAAAATATTGATTCTGTGTCTCCAGAGTAATGCTCTGGGTCATACACAGGAGTTTGGCTTTATAAAATATTCTTACTGGCCATAAATAAGATGATTGGAGCTATGTCAGCCATTTGGACTAGAGATAAAAATGGAAATAAAAGCCACCTATGAAAAGGAATAAGAAAGACAAATCCTGGAATTCTGGTTTTATTGATATCTCACAGAAATAGATTTTATTAAGAAATAGTTCTTTGAAGAATTTTATAATATTTATTTAGATATAATCTGAAATATGACATTTATCAATTTAGGGAATATTTTGTGAGACAATATTAAAAATGACAATGCTAAACAGAAACTAAAACTAGAAAGTCTGTCATTTTTGTGCAATTATTACATTACAGATTTTTTTATATAGTGACAAATTCTTGAAGTTCTATAACAGGGAAAGTAAAACAAACAAGTATTACTGAACACTCACTACAATTTATGCCTAGAGAATATTCTTTATCATCTTACTTTTTGAGTTTCAAACACAACTTTAAAATTTCTTAAAATTTTTAATGCTGAAGTGTAATGTCCTTTTTTATGGTGATGTACTGAGTTTTATCATTTTCTAATATGTTTATCATTTTTCTGTAGAAGTTGTCATTTATTCTGGAATCATGGAGTTTGAAAAGTGAAAAAAAACTTTTAATTTTTTTGAGTGAAAATTTCATTTAGAATTGATTAAGAAGCAAACAGCAGATTAAAAAAATTCAGATCACATGACTCCAAGTCATTGGTATATTTTTATCTTAATGTTTTATAAAAGGCTAAACTCACAAGTGTTTGTAAAAGCATCTGGACAAGTTAGCAATAGCTTTTCATCACATTGTACAGTTTTAATGATCTATAGTTGATTTACATGCTTTCTTTTGTTTTCCTGAATGCTTAGTCCCTTAAGAAATGATTATTTTTATTATAACATTTACCCTGGGCTTGGTGTAAGTCTGATGTTAGTAACAAATGTTAATTTACTTGAAAAGCCCATAATGCTATAACTTCTGGGTCCCAGGCATATACAAGTCAAGGAAAGCAATACCCTTAAATGGATAAAGTGTCTCCTAATTAATCTATTTCCACTCTTGTCCCTATAGTCTCTACTCAATCCGGAAGCCACAGATAGGCTAGTAAGACTTATTCTCACTATGTCTGGATTAGTCTGCTTTCCCATCAATGAAACATAATACCAGAAATCCACAACTTAAATGAGGAGAGGTTTACTTTGGCGCATGGTTTCAGGAGACTTAATTCCATGAGGATGGAAGAAGAGAGCAGCTAAAGGAAGCTGCTTAGCTGTTAGTGGCCAGGAAACAGAGCAGAGCAGCACTGCCAGAGAAGGGACCAGAAATAGACCCTGAGAGTACATCGCTGTGATTTACCCAGACTCGCCCAGAAGTGTACCCCACAAGACCCAAGGCAACTCTCAAGCCAATGCAGTTGATACAGTGAAGCTTTGCACCCATGAGCATCTTTTTCTTCTGAAATTTTCAAATGGATCCCAATATCACTCACAGTGAAATCCGAAGGCTGGTGTAAGCTTCCAAGTTCCGCATGAGTAGCCTGCCTTCACATACCTATGCATCAAGCTCCCTGCCGCAAGGCCATTTTCTCAGTCCTATTGTTTTCATTGCTTTTTATCATTGCTCGGACAAACTACCTGACACAAAAATTTAAGGGAGGAAAGGTTTGTTTTAGATCATAATTTGTAGAGGTCTCAGTCCTATAGTAGGCTGGCTATAAGGCAGGGCTGCGTGGCAGAGGGGAATGGCAGAGGAGAAACAGTCCATGGTGTGGCAGGTAGGAATCAGGCTTCATTTAATATACCTGCTATTCCACCCAGAAATAGGACAGAACCAGGAAGGAAGGGATATAAAGTGTCTCCTCAGCACCCGGCCATCCATGCCTAAAAAGAAAGTTTAGAAAGTTTAGATAAAATGATGATTTATCTTCCACTAGGAGACACTGAGAGCCCAAGATCATGCTCCCTCTTTGGTTTAGGCTCTGGCGAGGACCTTCGGCAGATGGCATCACGGAGGGAGTATTGCGGGAGTGAGAAATCCCATTGGCCATGTGAAACCAAAGACAGGATCAGGGACCTTAGATTTTCAGGATAACTCACTTGTATAAGAACTCACATCAAAGATCACTATTGTCGTCTTACAGCAGAGACATCAATAACCTAAGAACCTTCCCCTCGGTTCCATCTTACACTGCCGCCATCCTACTAAGATGGAAGATTCAAAATAACAACACTCATACAGACATCCTCCAAAGCATAGTGACACCTTACTTCCGGTTCTAATTGTGAGTTCTTATGAAGAAGAACAGGAGATTGGTTTCACATTTAATTAAATAATTTTTTAGAAAACCTGTATGATATTACTTTATCCTTAGTTTTCGGTCCTCTCTACTTGAGAAAATAAGCAATAAAGAGGGAGATGATTACCCTCATTGTGTTAGTCAGATTTGATAGTAAGACCCACATGGCCCCATGATTTCTCAAGGACCCTCCGCTTAATATTGTTACCCAATTGGGGATCAATTTTTGACTATGTGAATCTCCGGGGGATTCTTTCTACTTAAGTAACAATTTTCATCTGCGTCTAACCTTAGCTGGATCTCAACATGGGCAGGTATTTTCTCCATAATCAAGACCAGCAATATTTGCCTAGTGACCTCCAAGATGGGACTTTGAACAAAAATTGGAAAAGAAAATGAAGAACAGGATGGATGCTTCAGTTTAACCAAAACTAAAACAACAGTGTGAGGGGACATGTAAGACATTTCTGGAGACATCTAGAAAGCATCAGGCTAGAACTTAATGGGATGAATAAGCAGTAACCACAGTAACCTCCTGGATGTTCCAAGAACAAAGAGCCAGATATGCTCAGTTACAATTTGGTGTAAATGTGAAATGTCTTATAATTACAGGAGAGTGGGGTGAGGAATTTAAAATACAAAGATCTTCACTCAAGTGTCATGTCCTCATGAAGACTATATTGAAATCTTCCCTGTCACAACCATCACCTCTCTTTACAGAATCTTCTTCACTTGCCATTTTGTGGTCCTAGACAGTAGACATTGTTGTGTTCATGTTCTTCTACCTGAACTATCTCTTCTACCTCAGGGCATTTGTACATAAACAGCAGCTTCTGCCTTAAATTCCTTCTCCAGCAAAGAGCTATGTTATTTGTGCCTCATTTATTTAATATTTATATTAAAAGCACCTGTATGAACTTTCTCAAACTACGTGTCTAAATTGTTCACACCTTAACTTATTAGAATGCTTTTTAGTCTTTGTCCTCGTGAGAATTCAAGCCCCACTGAGAGCAGATTGCTTGTGTTTTATTTTCCTCAGCACTGCATCTGTGGTGGCAGGAGTCTGCTGCAACACCTGGTGGACCTTACCAGGGCTTTTTGATCCCTGTCTGTGTGGCTCTCTTCAGCTTAGCAAGGAGCACGTCTGGAGGGACATGGGGAGACAGTGGAATATTTGCTTCTCATCCCTCCACATACCATATGCATTGAACAAAATGATGAATATTTCGTGTTCGCTATTTCAATTGTGTCAGTAATTGGCTGGAACCTTCCCCTCTTCTTTGTTTTACAGACTGTTTTCCTGTCCTGACACTTTATGCCAGTCCCCTGTAATGCTTCCCTGGACTGGCAACGCGATGGCTACGAGGCCGAGATTGTTGTTCTCATTTCAAAGCTGGAAAGATTAAGTAATGTGAGAAATAGGACCCATCTTGAAGTCAGTGACATGGTCAGGATCAGGATCCAAACTATGCACAGGGTACCCTGGGTTGAATGGGTTTCCAAGGAATTATCCACAGATAAATATGCTTGGAAAGAGATAAATCCTTTTGTTTTCACCAGGGAATCTATTTGTCAACATCTGTCTTTTCCAAAGTCAGCCAAAATTTGTGTCTATATGTATATGGACGTATATTTATTAGTTTTAAAGGTAAGGAAGATAAAAAAGTCTCTAGGAATCTTGAAAATTAAGTACATTTTAAGGGGAAATCAATATGCTAATTCAAGTTATCATAATTTGTATAAAAAGTAAAAGAAATGTAGGACAGATTTAGATAAAAATGTAGGCATCTATTTAAAAGGTTCATTAAAAAAGAGAAATACTGAAATAAGAAAGTTAGTTCCATGAAAGGGATCTAATGATTCAACACCTATTCCAGAATATCTTGTTATAATGGAGTTGAAAAGTCAAAAATGTTTTAGAATAAATAATAATCCCTCAGTGTTTTCTATAGAAGTAGTATATGCATTGGTGAGGCACTGTCCTTCCATGCAATGCCTTTGCAGAAAGATAAATGGAAACAGGGTGACAGTGATGCCTGGGTGAGATGAGAATTACATTCACTCAGTCCATGTTTCATCATCAACCATGCCAGAGGAGGAACAGTGCTTGCCAGTGAGAATAGAGGAGCGAGAAAGAACCAGGCTGGACTGTCCCACTGCTTGATGAAATACACCAGCAACTGTGATAGGATAGAATGAATATGCTCAAGTCAGGGAAAGCTGTAAACATACACGGTGGTGGGACCCATTCTGTTACACCTTGGCCAAAAGCAATGTCCTGATTATTGACAACACAAAGTGAAGAAATGTGTAGGATGCTAAATCTCCTTAGCTGAGCAAAGAAGAGAGGAGGCGTTGTCTTGTGAGAAATTGGCTGAGAAATGAATGTGACTGGGTGTGGCCTGAGGGAGAAATGACTCAACCTAAGGGTGAGTGGTCACCACTGAATGAACAGGGGCCTGAGTAGAAAGGAGACAGAAGCAAGGTGTGTTCTCTCTTTTGAAGCTGCTACACACTTTCGCTTACCCCAGCATTGGAGCTCCATTTCTCTGTCCTTTGTACACCGGAACTCTCACTAGAGTGTCAGTCCCTCTCCCCCACAAACAAGTTCATAGGCTTTG
This sequence comes from Hydrochoerus hydrochaeris, assembly GCA_004027455.1. NCBI lineage: Eukaryota > Metazoa > Chordata > Mammalia > Rodentia > Hydrochaeridae > Hydrochoerus > Hydrochoerus hydrochaeris. The sequence continues at coordinate 446,255 of PVLA01000037.1, read as the reverse complement.
ACTTCAGGATGGGGGCTTCAAATTTGGCCTGAGCCGTGCTGTCTCATCTTTCCTGGTTCTGTAGCTGGCCAAAAGCCAGTCTTGGGAATCTTATTGGTTTCCCTAATTATGTGAGCCAATTCTAGTAAATTTTCTCTTTTTCTCTCTCTCTTTTACACACACATCCTCTCTGTCTCTTCTTCTTTCTTTCTTTCTTTCTTTCTTTTTTTCTTTCTTTCTTTCTTCTTTTTTTCTTTTCTTTCTTTCTTCTTTCATGTATCTATGTTTCTTTGATTCTGTCAGTCTATTTATGTATTTTTGCATCTATCTATCTATCTATCTATCTATCTATGCATCCGTCCATTTGGTCTGTCTCTGTGGAGATCCCTGACTAACGAGGTGTCTCCCTGGAGTCCCTCATCCACTCTTTGGGGTGTTTGTGTTCCCCCTCCTGATACCGGCTCCCATACTTCTTCACCTGCCTCTACCTTACACTCATTCCAAGATCCAGCTTCATTGTGTTGTCCTTTCATAATTTCTCTGATTTAGCATTCAGATACATCTCATTCCCTGGAGCTACTATTGTTTTTTGTTTACATCTAGATTATGATCCTTAGATCGTAATTCTGATAGCTACCTAATAAATAATTCAATTTCTATTTTTCACCCTGCTGGTTATTTGCAGATAATTTTGTTATAATCACTATTTTCTCTTTTTACCTCCTTTATAGTTTTTCTCTGGTTATGTATAGCTGGACTTGTCTCTTTTTTTTGTTGCTGCTGTCCTCTCACATGCCCCACCACCCCTTCTCTCTTTATTCTGGCATTTATCATAAGAATTTATTGAAGAATCTCTTTTGGTGGAACCCACAGTAGAAGAGGTGTGGCTCCTTGTTAGCTGAGTAGTCACCCAAGTGATCTTTCTGGATGAATGTGTCATAACCGTGCCGTCACTGCCAGACTGAAGTCACCCAGTTGTACAGTTCAAACTCTGTATCTTCTTATCCACGGAGGAAATAGAGATGTGGGGTTTAAGCATAGAAATGCTGGTGTTAGAACGCGATGTTTTCTAACCTCTCTTCTCTTTTCCTGCTTTAGTAAATTTTCGGAGACCTGGCCCGCTGAGTCTACTCCCTTAGTGACAGAGAGCATGACAAGATACCTGTTGGGTAAACCAGCACATCCGTTTCTGCCGCCCTAGAGACAGAAAATTCTCTCCCGCAAAGGCTAAAAGATTACTAAGATATGGTCCCTGCTATCAATTAGCAACTAACAAAAAGCTGGAATATTAAATGTCTATTTAATCATTATATACCAACTAATTCTACCTGAGGAAAGAGGGAAGATGGTCAAAACTTACAAGTAAAACATAGAATAATGCATAAATAATAAGTCAGTGTGACAACCCATACCTATTTGATGTAAGACTAAATCCCAAAATACTGCTATTTTTTATACACATGCACTTCCAAATGTATTCAAACACTCATAACTGCCATAAAATTTCCTGTTTTCATATTTTATATGAAGTATAAATGAAAAGCCTTAACAAAATGAAATTATCACTTACATAGATGCACACCTCTATACAGATAAAACAAAACAGAGCTTTGTGGGGCCGGGGGTTTAGCTCAGCAGTGTAAGTGCCTGCTTGGCAAACACGAGGTTGTGAGTACAATCCCTGGCACAAAAAAAATAAAAAAAAAACCCAGAACTTTGTAACTTGGCACTTCAGTAGTACCTCTTAGATTCATTCACTTAAAGTTTACACAGGCTTTCAATGATGACAATGTCTGGTCTGAAACCAAAGCTGGAAAAATTAGGTTCTGTAAGGAAGAAAAACAATTATGAATTTAAATGGGTGATACTAATTTATGTATATTAAAATCTGTATTACTCCTTATTCTCGTACAATTTTCTTGCATGGATTAAAAATAAACCCACTAATGAAAAATATGTTCATATTCTGTCCATATTAGTTACTTTGGTCATTTCTAATCAGTTCATTATGGACAATAAAAAAACTAAAAGATCTGTTTTGCTAGTGTTTCTCATCTATTTTTATTCCAATCCCTAAAAATCATACTATGGCTCATACATAATGATAAAATGTCTTTTATGTCTTTATTATAACAAATTTTCCTCCCTATTTAGCAAAACCTAAATTTAGCTAACAGTTCTGAAATTTCCCAGTTTCCATTTTCCAAGAATTAAAACACTGTAGGTGGGACACTCAAAGGAAAGAATAGCATGTACAATAGTACAGAAATTCAGAAAAAAATTAAATAACTCAAGTTCAAATAAATTGGAGAAACAATCTCCTGATATGTTTTTTATTCTGTTTTGTTTCTTGTTTTTCTTTTTCTTTTTTTTTTGGAGTATGGATAATCTTGATCTTTGTGAATGATCTTTGAATCCATGAGTATATTACTTTTTCTCTCAATTTCAGCATTTGGTAAAATATGCTTCTATGACCTGATATTCTCGAACACCCTCTCGCCTATCTTATTGGAAGCTCTGATTTAATTTCTGCATATCTTGTTTATCACTACTTGCTCATACAATTTTCAATGGTTACCAGACTTTTAATACTTTGAAACTACCCATTGAACTCACTATTGAGTGAAATGGTCATTTTCCTGCTGGTATCTACTGACAGAAAATAAGTTCTGAGTAGGAGGAATCCTTCCTGGTCACCAGTGTGCACTGCTGCGCTGCTGCCATTCACTTAGTTAAGTGCTTGCCTGCTCAATAAATACTTGGTGCAAAAATAAAGAAATGAAAACTCAATTTTATGTCATTTTAAATGCCACTTATTTTTCATAATACACTTTTTAAACTCATATTTAACAACATCCTTTTTGAGTACAGTGTATTTCTGGTTATCTACTCATAACTCTTAGCTAGATTTACTCACAAGTAGACGAGAAAAAATGACATTATGTTCTGTATCTTCCATTATTTGAAAGTTTTTATCACTGCCAAAACTCATTTTTAATTAGTTAATTATTTATTTTATTTTATGGAAAAAGGTAAAACAAAATGTCATGATAAATAATAGAATAATAATAAATAATGCATTGCATGTTGTTATCTTTAAAGTAGTTGCTCAGGATACAGGACATAGGTATAAAAATTTCTCCCATAGATAGTAGCACAAATCTTCCTTTATAATGAATAAAGACACAATAACAGAAAAACTAACTTGCATTTTTTGCACTATCCCTACTGTCCTTTTCCTTTTCTATTTCACCCATCCTGGTTTCCTTTTTATTTTGAACAATTTCTTCACATTTCATAATATGTATTGTACATTTTAAACCTTATTCACTGTTTCAGTTTCTCACAACAGGGAGACAGTATGACGTTTACATATGTGTGTCTGATTTATTTCACTTATGAATATAATCTTAAATTGCATTCATTTACATATAAAACTTCCAAATACATCCTTCATTATAGCAGAGTGGTACATGATTACATAAAAATACCACATCTTTTTTATCCATTCCTTGTTGTTGGATAGGCATTTCTTTTGTTTCCAACATTTAGGTTTTAGAATCATTGCTTCTGTAAACATGGCTGCACATATATCACTGTGGCACAATGATTTAAATCCTCTTGTGAAGATACCTAGAACAGGAATAGCTGGGTAGAATGGGATTACTAACCCTAGTTTTTTAGAAATCTTCACACTGATTTCCACAGTGGTTGTACCAGTCTACACTCCCATCAATGGTGGAGAATGTTTCCTTTTCCCCCACAGGCCATCCACCATGTCTTATTGGTTCATTTCTTGAAAACAGTCATTCTTTCTGGGGTGAGATGGAATCCCAGGCTTGTTTTAATTTGCATCTTTTGAATGACCAGAGATGTTGAACATTTTTTTTTCATATATATATATTTGACATTTGTATTTTTTAATCCAATAAGTCTTTATTTATATCAAAAGCTCATTTTTGGATTGGGTCTTTGAATTTTTGGGGGGAGGGTGTCTAAGTTTTCTTAGTTCTTTACATGTTCTAATATAATTCCTTTTTCTGAGAGAAAATTGGCTAAAATCTTTCCCTCTATGGGTTATATTTTCACTCTGTTGGTGATTTGTTCTGCTGTGCAAAAGCTTTTTAAAAAGATGAAATCCAGTGGCTGAGTCTTAATTCTCATACAGTCTAGGATTTGTTCATGAACTCTCTACCTACATCAATGGCTTAAAGATTTCCACCTAATTTGTCTTCCAGTAGGTTTAGTGATACTGTCTTAAAATTTAGATTTTTGATCCATTTTGACTTTAGTTTAGTACATGGTTACAGACATGGATCTAGTTTTACTCTTCAGCATGTAGAGAAACAGTTTTTTTCAGTATTGTTCGTTAAAAGGGCTATCTTTCTTCCAGTGGACATGTTCACCACCTTTCTCAAAGATAGGGTGGTTGAGTGTGTTTGAAGTTGTGTCTGCATCTTCTAATCTGTTCCACTGCTCCTCAGGTCTGTTTTTTTGTTTGTTTGTTTTTGTTTTGCTAGTACCATGCTGATTTTATCATAGTAGCTTTGTAGTGTAATTTCAAGTCAGGGATTATGAAGCCTCCTGTCTTGATTTTGTGTCCAGGATTGATTTTGTAATTCTAGGTCTCTTCTGGTTCCAAATTAATTTTAGGAATGTTTTCTCTAATTCTCTGAGGTGCACTAAAGGTTATTTTGATAAGAATTGCATTAAATCTGCATAATAATTTTGGGAGTAGGATCATTTTCAATATGTTGGTTCTTCCATGAGCAAGGGATATCTTTCCATTTTCTGATATCCTCATTTTTTTCTTTGTAAGAGTACTATAATTTTCAATATAAAAATCTTCTACTTCTTTTATTAGATTGATTTCTAAGTTTTTCTTTTTTGAATGCTATTTTGAAACATGTGGTTTCCTTAATTTGTCACTCAATCATTTGTCATTTTTGTAAAGGAATGCTTTTGATTTTTGAATATTGACTTTGTGTGCAACTATGCTATTGAATTTGTTATTAAATCTCAAAATCATTTGGTATAATTTTGAGGATCTTCTATGTAGAATATCATGTCATTCATGAATAAAAATAAATTAAATTCTTCCTTTCCTATCCTTATTCATTTTATTTCTCTCTCTTGTGTAATTGCTCTGGATAGTGTTTCCAGAAATATATTGAATAGGAGTGGAGATAGTGGACATCCTTGTCTTATTCCTGATTTTAGAGAGAAAGCTTTCATATTTTGCACATTTAGTATGATATTGGCTCTTGGTTTGTCGTAGATTTCTTTATCAGATTGAGACAAAGGCTGTCTATTCTGATATTCTATAGGGTTTTTATCATGAATGAATGTTGGATTTCTCAAAAGTTTTCTCTATATCTATTGATATGACCATGAGATTTTTGTCTTTGGCTCACAATTACTGAGTTAAATATGTTGAACCATCCCTGTTTTCCTTGGATGAATTTCATGCATTTGTGGTATAAAAGCCTGTTGATGCTTTTCTGCATTCTATTTGCTGAAATCTTATTGAGAATTTTGGTTTATTTTCACTAGAGATATTAGCCTGTAGTTCTCTTAAAAGGTTGGGTCTTTCTCTGGTCTTGGTATCAGGATCATATTTCTACCAGGAATGAATTAAGGAGTATTGTTTTCCTTTAGATTTCATTAAAGAGTTTAAGGAGTATTGGAATTAAACCTTCTCTAAATTTCTTGTAGAATTCCACCTTGAATCTGTCAGTATCTGGGCTTTTCTTTGTTGGTAAGCTTTTAACTACATTATCAATCTCAGTAATTGATCTTTTTTTATTTAAAGAAAGAAAGAAACAAACAAATGAACAAAATAAAAAGAGGATAGAAATAATACATAATTTCAAAAAAACAGTAAGAAATCTCTAGTTGACAATTAAATATTTTCCTCTTAGAAGTAATTGTTCAAGTTACATAAGTAAAGCATACAATGTGGACATTTAAACAGTGAGACTGCAAACAGTTTTGTTGAACTATCCAACAAAAACTTAGTAATTTGGTTATGAGTCTTACACACAAACATACATACAGCTATATCCTTTAGAATACTTTCTTTTCCTCTTTTTTTACAATAACTATATTCAATTTTTGTAAACTGTTTTGAAGTTCTACCCATGTATGAATCTCTACATGTATACCTTTTCTTTCTGTATTAGAAGAAAGAACAAATTGAAACAAGACAACAAAGCAAATTCCTAGAAAAAACACGAAATGAAAATGTCATATAGAACCACAATACAAGGTGATCTACAGTAGTTACTATGAGGTCCTTTGTTATTTTCAATAGAATTGTCTATATCATTGGGCATAGTATAATTGGACAGAGCAGTACATAGCAATATTAATAAAAACCAAATGTTGGAGACGTTACATGACTTCAAAAGCAGTTAATAGTCCAACCAGAGTGGGTATCCTGTTGAATCTTGTCATCTTCAGAATAGTTGCCTCTACTTTCAGACTTGATGCTATCAAGCATATCAGATTCGAATAAAATCAGTCAGGACAAAACAGCAATCTAACAAACCAGATTTAAATAAGATCCATCATAGTAAGACAGTGTATGTAATACAGGGCTTCAGTTTAAGTTAATAGGGAATTAAGGATATTTACCATAGTATATCCTGCTACTTTTGGGGTAGCTGTCTGTGCTTTCAAATCTAGTATGAGTAGACAGACTAGAACAGAATAAAATCAAACTATAGCCAATTTTCTCTGCCTCATCTCTGCTATGCTATTTTTCTGTCATTGTTGTTTACCTTCTCCTTCATTCCACTGACTGCCCTGTTGATTGAGGCCTTTCTTCCATTGTTTCTGGAATCCTGGTGATTTTCTTCTCTCTCTCTAGAATGTCCTTCAGTATTTTTTGTAGGGTTGGATTGGTGGTCACAAACTCCCCCAGTTGCTCTTTGTCATGGAAACATCTTGTTTCTCCATTACTTTTCAGTGATAGTTTTTCAGGGTACATCAGTCTGGGTAGGAGGTTATTTTCTTTCAAGGCTTGGAATACTTCGCTCCAAGCTCTTCTTGACTTGATAGTTTGTGTTGAGAAGTCTGTTGTGATTTTGATGGGTTTTCCTTTATAGGTGGTTTGTTTCTTTTCTATGACTGCTTTTAATATTCTGTTCTTGTGATGAATATCCTAGATCTTGATTATTATATGTCTGGGGGTAGATCTGTTTTTGTTGAAGCTGGCTAGAGTTCTTTATGCCTCATACATCTGATTATCATGTCTTTTGGGAAGTTTTCCTTAATTGTTTCTGTGAATAGCCTTTTTATTTCATTGTATTTGCCCCTGCTTCCTTGATCACATTTATTATTCTAAAGTTATAGATTCTCTTGTCCTCTTCTAGCCTTTGTATTGTTACTTCCTGGTTCCTTGTTATTTTTAAGAGATCTTTCATTTCACAATCATACATTGCAAATCTATCTTCCAGTTTTGAAAGTCTGTCTTTAGTTTCAGTAGAGAAGTTTTGCTAGCTTTCAATGGAGTCTTTAATTTTCTGGTATTCTCTTTGGATCTGTTGCATGTATTCTAGATTTTGTTTATATTCTTTATCAAAGGTTTCTCTCCTTTTTCTGGGTTCCTCCATTCTTCCATCTGTGTCTTCTTGAGAGGTGCTTATATTTCTTTTATTAATATTCCTATATCTTGCTTCACTTGCGTTAGAATTTCAGATTTAAATTCATCAATGAGGTCATGGAGGTACTTCTTTATTTCCGATGAGGCCATTTCTGCTATTACACATTTGCTGCCCTCAATCTCTTCTGTATTTACCTCTCCTGGACTTATTTTCCCTTGGTCAGTGGCTGAAGGATTTTTCTTGTTTCTTTCTCTTGTCATGTTTCTGGTTTCTTCAGACAGGTCTCAGGTCTTTTCCTTATTGCTTACAGTTTTTCTGAAGCATACTGGCCAGAGGATTGCTGCCCTCTTCAGTTTGCTGTTGATCTGGGAGGTACATGCAGGGGTGATGGGGCCCTGCCCCTTGCCTCTAAGCCAGTCAACCAGTGAGTTCCTTCATCACGTTAGTCTGTGCCCTGCAGATGTCACAGGTTCGGGACAGTGTCATCCCAGGCTTTTGGGTCCCCACCAGTGGTGTGGCCCAGCCCAAGTAGATCCCACCAGTCTGCTTTGGGCCAGGAGCAGCCAACTGACACCGCTGCAGTTGCCTGTCCTGCTCAACTCCAATATGTCCTCAAGCCAGCCACCTCTTTAGTGGGACCCAGTTCCCAGCACTCATGAGTTGGTGCAGCCGTCTTGCCAGTTTTGCTCAATGTTGCAGTGCCTCCTCCCTCCAAGGGTCTCAGGCTCACCAACCCTTGATCTCGGCAGGATCGCAAACTCAGCTCAATTATGAGTTGCCCAACTCCAAGATGTGCCCAGTACAGCACGGGACCAGGTCAGTGGGAGTGTGTCCAGCTCCAGCTCTCCGCCCAGTGCAGCACAGGACCAGCTCCAGCCCTCCATCTATGCCCCCCTTTTTTTTCTTTTTTCTTTTTCCTCAGTTTCTTTCTAGGTCATGAAAATTTCTCTCCTTTCGTCTGGTCTTCTCCATGGTGTTAAAGTCTAGCATCTGAGTTGTTTTTCTCAGACAGGCTATTTACCATGCTACCTATCGATCCACCATCTTTTTCCTCTCTTTAGTAATTGATCTTATGTTATTGACAATTTATCTGTCTTTTTGATTCAGTTTTGGTAATTCATCATATCTAGGAATCTGTCCTTTTCTTTCCTTCTATGCAAGTAAAGATTTTTGAAGCAAGTCTTGATGTATTTCTGAATTTCTGCAGGATCTTTAGTAAGTTAACACTTTACATGCCTCAGTCCATGGATTTGAGCTTTCCTTTACCACTTTTTGATAAGGTTGATTAAAGGTTTATCAATTTTATTTGTGTTTTTAAAGAACCAACTCTTTGATTATTTTATTCTTTGTTTTGTTTTTTTAGTCTAGATTGCTTTAATTTCTGATCTGATCTTTATAATTTCCTCCCTTGTTGGTTAATGGGCTTGTCTTGCTCTTTTTTTTCTAGAAGCTAGAGGTGCAACAGTAAGTTTTTTATGTGTATTCATTCTGTTTTCCTGATATGAGAATTCACTACTATAAATTTTCCTGTTAGGAATGTTTGCATTGCATCCCATAAATTCCAGTATGTTTTATGTGTATTCTCATTAAATTGTCAATATTGTTTAAGTTCTTCCTTAATTTCAGCTGTGACCCATAGGTTGTTAGGAAGGTATTATTTAATTTCCATTTATTTATGATGATTTTGTGGTTTCTTTTGCCTTTAATTTCCAGTTTCATTGTACTATAGTCAAATGGTATGTCAATTACTTTGCATTTACTTACACATATTCTGTGGATCAATATATGGTCTATTACAGAGAATGGCTCATGTGCAGCTGAGAAGTATGTGTTTTGATGAGGTTAGGTGGAATGCTCTGATAACATTTACTAAGTCTACTGGCTCACATTGTAATTCAGTTCTGGTATTTATTTGTTCTCTTTTTGTCTACTTTATCTATCTCTGTGTGACAATGGGATATTAAGGTCTCCCATTACAACTGTGTTATTGCTCATCAGATTTTTCATGCCTATTAATAATTGTCATATATAGTTAGGGGCTCCCATATTTGGTGCATACATATTTATGATTGTTATCACTTCCTCTTGAAGTTTACCCCTAACAAGTATGTAGTGACATTGGTTTGAAGTTTGCATTGTCTGAAAACAGAATAGCCACTGCTGCTTTTTTCTGGACTTCTGTTGTCTGGAGTATTGTTCTCCACCCTTTGACTTTCAGAATATGAATTTGTTTTTGAGTTCAATGTGTTTCTTGTATGCAGTATATTGTTGGGTCTTGTTTCTTGATCAGTTCTGCCAGTGTTTTTCTTTTGATTGGTGAATTGAGGCCATTTACATAGATGGTTATAACTGATATGTATTGATTTATCTTCATCATGTTATTTTCCTGATGTTGGTTCACTACATTTTCCCTTTGTTTACTTGCCTGCCCTGTGTGGTTGTTATTTTCTACTGTTGTTCATGGGATTGTGGTTGTCTTTATCTTTGTCTATAATATCTTTCAATACTCTTTGTAGGGTTGCCTTTGTGGTCATGAATGTCTTCAGTTGTTCTTTGTCATGGAAGTATCTTTTTTCTCCAGTAATTTTGCATAAATAGTTTTGCCAGATATGTGATTATAAGTTGGAAGTTGTTCTGTTTTAGGGTGTGAAATACTTGATTCTACACTCTTCTTGATTTGAGAGTTTGTTTTGAGAAGTCTGCTATGATTCTGATGGGCTTCCCTGTATAGGTTATCTCTTTCTTTTCTGTAATAGATTTTAATAGTTTGTTTTGGTGCTGAATTTCTGGGATCATGATCACTAGCCACAATTCTGTCTTCAAAGACTGGATGTCTATCTACGTTTTTGTTGGAGAGATTTTGCCAGCTTTCAGTGGAATTTTTAATTTTCTTGATATTGTGAATCTGTTTTATGCATTCTATTTCTTTCCCATGTTAAATATTCATGGTTTCCAGCCTTTTTCTATCATCCTCTAGTTTTTTTATCTCTACTTGCTCTAGATTTGATGAGGAATTTCTTTATGAATGTTGACTTTTTTTTCCTTTACCCAAGAGGTAATTATGTCTTATCTTTTTTTCATAAAATAAAAAATAAAAACAAATCATGACACTTCTATTTTCTAATTATGGACAATATTTAATTTAATAATTCGACCCTATAGTTCTAAAATGGGGATAATTAAATAATTACAGGAAGAAGGCTCTGAGTATTGATTAATGTATATAAAGGATCTAGACTAATGCATTCATGTAAAATAGTGAAATTGTTTTTATTTTTATTAGCACTACTGTAACCTGGGCAAGAACTCACCAAATTCCTATTAGCTATAAATTTATTTTAACAATGTAGGAAACACATGGCTAGAATCATACTGAATGGAGAAAATGTCTAAGCTTTTTCTCTACTCTCTGATCAAATATCACAATATGTTTCAAAAACAGATTAAAATAATGTCGTTTAAGTAGAGGTAATAATCTAAATAGGCATTTAAGTTAAAGAGACATAAAAATGGTCACAGATCTATGAAAAAATTCTCAAATCTTTACTTACTTGGAAAACCAATTAAATATTGAGATACCATCTCACCCTCTTTAGATTGATCATTACAAATAGAGTCAGTGAGAATATTATAAAAAAGGGGAAATTTAACACACTCTTGGAGATGTAAATCAGTGTAGACATTGTGAAAAGAACATGATATTTCTTTAGAAAACTAAAAATTGAATGACTATAATATCTGAAAGTTCCACCACTGGGCACACACCAAATAAACTGACATGAGTATATCAAAAGATATGTGCACTCTCATGTTCAGTGCAGCTTTATTTACAGTAGACAAGATTACATATAGAGCTGAGTGCTCACTGGTGGTTAAAGAAAATATGGTGCATATGCAAATGACCCAGACAATGAAAAGAAACATCCTTCCATTTCAACAATATGAAGGAACTTAAAGGATACTACGCTGAGTGAAAAAATCTGGTATAGAGAGACAAATATTATATTACCTTACTTATAAGTGCATGCAGGATTAGACCTGTAATTTTCCCCAAAGCCACATGTGCTCAGGGCTGAGTCTTTCCTGGAATCATTGGATCATGGAAGGAATCATCCACTGATGAGCTCAGCAGCTGACTGTGCTGTTGTGAAGTGGATCTGATGGGAAGAGCTTGGTCATTGTGGGCATAGCCAAGAATGATATAACTCCTCCCTGACTCTTCCTTTCTTTCTTGGATTCTTGGCCACTTTACATGAGCAGCTGTCTTCCACTCAGGCCCTTCCCCCTTGTCCCCTGATCATGGATCTTTGAGGTTTCTAAAACTGCGAGCTAACATAAACCTATTCTCCCTGTAGTTGTGTATATCAAGTATTTTGTCTTAGAAACAAGGAAAGTGACTAAGATGATGTGCAATCTAAAGCAGTTGAATTCACTCCAGTAGAGAGCAGAAGAGTGGCTCCCTGTGGGCAGTTGGAAAAGCAGTACTCCCATCAATAGGTATAGAATAATAGGAGGGGTGACTTCAGTTCTCTTAAAAGTGAGATGACTGGGGCTGGGGATTTAGCTCAGCAGGCCTAAGCATCTGCCTTGCAAGGATGCGGTCATGAATTCAATCCCTGGTACTGATTTAAAAAAAAAAAAGTGAGACGACTGACTGTTAACAAGAAAATATATATTTCAAAATAGCTAGAAGACATGAATGAGAACTTTGAATGTTCCCATAAGAGGGAAATGATAGATGCTTTTGGAGATGGATATGCTAATTACTCTTATTTGATTGTTACCTAATGTAAATGTTTAAACAGTATATTCTATCACAGAATGTGGAGGATTAGCTTTTTTAGTTTAACACAAAATAAAAACTAAAACAAAACTGTAACAAAATACTGATAGTAGATATGTTATTTTCTACCAAAGCAGAGTACCACAGGCAGGACATCTTAAAAAACCTCATAAATTTATTGTCTTACATTTTAGAAGATCAGAAGTCCAAAATATAAGTAATGGAAATTTTGGTTCCTTCTGGTGTACAATGTTTCCTAAAATTTCTCTCCTAGCTTCTGATGGTTTTAGGCAATTCTTTGTATTTCTTATCTCTCTGTGGTGTGTGTGTGTGTGTGTGTGTGTGAGAGAGAGAGAGAGAGAGAGAGAAAGAGCAAGACAGAGACAGAGAGACAGAAAGAGACTGGAAATTCAACCCACTATTCATCTTCACTCTTAATTTAAAAGTAACTTAATGTTTTCAGTTATAATCACTTTATTTGAATAATGTAGTCTAAATTTTAGTGACATCATTCCAACATAGTCCCAATTTATTCCAGATGATCATGACATTATACAAATAAATAGTCAGATTCATTTACTCAATTAATGATTTACATACCCATTCACATAACACTTATGTATTATGAGCTAAATCCTAAATGCATATTTATTATTTATTTATTTATTTATTTTGAATCATTATCTCAGTTAGTTGACATGGTAAGAATTGAAATTGTGATCCTCTTGCCTCAGCATGCCTCTGTGCTGGGATAGAAATTGTATGCCAGGGCTCCTGGCTCAGTCTGTATGTATTTCTCACAATTCTAATCTCTAGTTCTGTCATCACGCAGCAGGCCCCCCTCTCTGTTTCAGTGCTCTTCTCCCCTCAGTAGTACATGTGTCATATTGAACTAAGAGCTTTCCCCACTGAAGTATGTCATGTCAACTGGCATACCAGAAAGACTTTATCTCCAAATAATGTTCAATACATAGACACCAGAGGTTTGGAACTTGAACATAAGTTTTGGAAAGACAACTCAATCCAAAATGTAGGGAAATGCTAAAAGCAGACCCTACATAAATAGGGAGAAGTGTGGGAGAATCACAGTAGGAAAAGATCAAGGTTAAATCTTGGTTTTCATAAGAATAACAGAAGTCTAACAAGATACATATACCTGTAACAGGCTGATAGAGAAAGGCACAAACACACATATGCATACGTGCACAGAGTAACTAGGGTTGGAAGCATTTCCTTTGGCATTTCTTGGAAGATGTTAATTTCCTTCCAAACTATTTTTATGTATATATTAATTGGTAATCAAACATTAATTTATATTTGAAATACATGTAATGGAAGAAGAAAGAAAATGATATGATATAATGTACTTCAAAAAATACTGATCTAAATTGGACAAGGTTGGGGATTCAGCTCAGTGGCATAAGTGCCTGCCTGGCAAGCACGAGGTCGTGAGTTTGATCCCCGGTCAGCAAAAAAAAAAAAAAAAAAAAATGGACAAGGTAAAAAATTTGAGACCTAGATTTTTAATTTATGAACCATGTGAATGTGGTAAATCATAGATATTCTAGGAATATACTTTTTTCTGCCTGTGAAATAAGTTGAAGATGGGCAAAACCACCATGCCATAGTTTTTGTTGTGATAAGGGGCAATATAAATGAAAATATCTTACTGTTTGAGTTGTGACAAATATGTTTTATTATTACAGAAAACATATTGTAAAGATACCTATTTACTAACAATTGTTTATATATTATGTAAATTACTATACATCATATTTCTAAAATCTCTGTTTTACAGAGCTATTTGTAGTAAAATTACTTTCTTTTTTAGTCCTAGTTGCTAGATCCAGTGTCAAAACTTGGAACACTACACGTTAATTTTGCTTCTGGATAATTTTATTTCTTTTTTTTAATGCTTCTTGTTCAATTTTGGGCACAAAGAAGGATAATACTAAAGCATCATTTAAATCAAAAATGGCCACTGCGTGTGGAACCAACTTAAAATAAAATTCTCTGACAAAGCACAGAGTTGAATTTTAAGGTTGGCACAAGATCTCAATCTACTTGCCCAACTGATAGTTTTATGTTTGCAAAATAAATACATCAAGAACACATTTGGAATGTAATTTCCATTCATATACAGAAATGTATAAAAATAAACGAAGACACAACTCTTTACATGAACGCCTATATATGGTGAAGAGATGTTTTCAAGCAAGCACATGAAAACATGCTTTCATTGTTTGAGGCCACATAATCATAATCGAACCACATTGTGCTTCTATTTTCAGTTCAGCAGGAATAACAGTAAATCATGGACAGCAGTCACATGGTGGCCCATTCACACCCTCCGGCCTCTCCTTCTTCACTTCTTCCAAGGCCTCCTCAGTGAAGTTTAAGCTTCTCAGATGATACACTTGTTGTCTTTCCACCATGGTCCGTGAGAAAACACGAGATAGTTATGTTTACTAAGTCTCCACCAGCAATCCCAGAGGTCATTTTCTGCCTGTGATCCTAAAAATGCTGCCATCACCAGCAATGTGATGACAGGAAAATCCCCAGCACTCCGATGTGTCTTCACATATTTTATTCAGCAGATTTGTCACCAGGTGACTTTTAGTCTTTTGCTAAAGTCAACATGATCATGAGAAATAAGCAGTTTGTATTAGTTCAGTTCATCCAGACAAACACAAATGTGCAACTAAAAAATGGTCACAAAGAAGAAATTTCAGAATTGTTTCAGAGATGGGCAAGCAGGATAGAGTAAGTATTTTGAGAGTATTATTGAGAATGTGTCTGTTACTGCAGTAACCTTTAAAAATTAAATATCACATTTTTAATCAGGATACATACAAAGAAAAGTATTCATAATCCTATGTCTCTCTTAGAAATTGCCAATATAGATATAGAAAAAATATCTGATTGCAGAATAAATTTTTCTGGTCTTTTTAAAGGTATCTTGACTTTGGGAATATCTGCCTGTTCTCACTTATCCCTTTTTAAAGAAGGAATTTTCAGATTGTCATAATCATAATTTATGTGGCTTCTTGGTATAGAGTGACTGGATCCCTGATAGACCATAATTTTAATGATTTTCACCAAGAATAAGAATTTAGCTTAGGAGCAGGGATCTTGGCACATATATCACATAATGCAGTTGAGATAGTCGATAAAATCTAAATTGCTGTTACCTTTGACTGGCTTCTAAAAGACTGAGGCACCTTTTCTTATACTGTCGGTCATCTATTATTACCCTGTTTCTTATGTGACAAAAATTTTAGAAATCTGTCAGCCAAAGACTGGCTGTTTCTTGAATGAAAACAGATGAGGGCATCTGCTATAAGACCCCACAAAGTCTCAAGCATATCCACCAACTTAGTAAGTTATATTTCAAAAAAGGTGGGAGACTTGTCAGTAGTTTCAAACAAATGCCCCTTCTGCTTAGTGGTGTCAAACAATTTTATTATTTTGGCAGCAACACACTGACCTCACACCAGCTAAGTGCCATCTCAACAGCTCCACTGATAAACAATAACCCAAATAGAGCAGCGGTACAGTACGCTGCTTTGTGTAGACATTAGACACCCACCATGAAGTTCCTATATGCCTGCAAAGTTGGAGCTTCCCACACTCATCTTTCTGAGGAATATGCATCCAAAGGGAAATCTCAAGGAGACAGGAACGCCCTACTGAAACAGTCATTGGCACACATTTTTTTCTCTGGTAGTGTTTTAGCTCTTTACTGTTTTGTTTTGTTTTGTTTTCCCTGTACTCAAAAATCCTCTTGATCTTTCCAACCCATTCTAAAAAACATTGTTTATTGAAATCTTGAAACGCATTATGTCAGGAAATTTTTTAGTGAAATATAAGTTCTCAAAAGGAAGTGTGCGTATTTGTGTGTGTGTGTGTATATGTGAGTGTGTGAGTGTGTGTTTTTTGTGAGTGTGTGTATGTGCATGCATACTCTTACATCTACGGGGATAGCAGGGAAAGAGAAGGAAAGTCTGGTATATAAAAATGATGTTCCAGGAGTGAACAAGTGTACCTTCTGATCGGAGGTAAGACATTTTACCACCGATCATGTGTAAGCCTCTTCCTGACCACCTGTTCTTCAGTGGTAAAATGAAGGAATTGGAACACAACAAATCCAACGTAAAAATTTGCTCTGATATGCTACAATCTTCACATGTAGCTACAGAATGAACACAATTTTTAACTGCTTAGCCAGCTAAGAACTTCTAAACTGAAATTCTAATGTTTTCCCTATAACCCAGCGATTTTAGGTGACTAAAGTGAGTCAGATCACGGGACTTGAATAAATCATACTGCTCCTTGCCGTTCACTTCTCTACCTTCTCTATCATCACCTCTATAAAATATCCACGTTAGTTGGGCATCAAGCAATACGCAAAGACTATTTTTACAATTTCCCCTCCTTATCCACTGTGTATCCTTAGCTGAGGAGGAAACTGAAGGTATGTACCATTGAAATCCATTATCTGATGAAATTTGAGAGAAATGCAAGGCCTTGCTTGCATTTCCTGGAAAGTTCAAATTCTCTTAGGAATACTGAAAAAGTTTTGATAGTCAGAAAAACTACAAATTTTGGTGGAGAAGAAATGGATAAGTAAGAATATTTTTATATTGGATTCAATCAATGTGAACAGTTAAGGTTTTTTTTTGTAAAAATTAGTACTAAGATTGTATTTCTGTCTACAATAAATATAAGGGACCTTTTGCAAACTGATGGGCTATGAAGACATATTTACAAAATATTCTTTTTTATCACTGTAGAAACTATAAGACTTCTCAAGAAACACACAGGATGAGGCAGATGTTCACAACCCTCTTACTTACATCAGGAAGTAATCCACCAACTGCTGTTTTAAAATATCAGGGCTTCTTTGAGAATGTTTTCATCTTATGAGGACTGTCATCCTTTGGTTTCTTCATCATGCAATATAGATATCATTTCAAGTCAAAGAGATTTGGATCTGATCTTCAAACCTTCCACAATCAATTCTATCTAGTCTAGTATATTTAGAGGGCATAAATTTCTTAATCTTCAAATTGGAAATAATGTAATTCAGGAAAGTAGATGTGTTAAACATCTTTAGTTGTAGTAGTCATTATATGTATTCTATTTTATTCTCTACATACTCTATTCTATTCTACATTCTATAATTTTCTGAAGCCTAATAAAGTGATACATTGGAGAACTCTACTTAGTACATATTTTTTAGTATACTTTGGTTTCATTTTACAAAATTCTGTGTAATAAAACTTGTGTTTACCTATTCTCATTTGCCTTTGCAATGACTTGGACAAATCACTGTAGATTTTTTGTACTATTTCTTTTAATTCCTAATATTTTCTCCAGTTTACAGGATAAAGCCTGGTACATGATAGCCATTCAACAAATAATATGTTCATGTGCACCTCATTTCTGTTATCTTTATTAATGTGTACTTCAAAATGAAAACTGAGTTGGATGGCATTTCTAGATATGACATTGACTCAAGCAATTTATTTAAATTTACTGATTCCATTTTCTCATTAGAATAACAAAAATAATAAACCTTATTTTTTAGGAATTTTTTCATATAAATAATTTCATGAGGTAAAACATTTCACAGGATAAGAGAATCAGAGAAGTCATCAAAATAATTTATTATTATTACTCTTTCTTTTTTTATATCTTTCATTATTGTGTCTACTGTCATGCATATGTTATAGCCAGTACTATATATGGGCCAATGTTTATTTCTATAAAAATCAAAGAAGAAAATTATGAACACATACATGTATAAATTATAAATAAATATCTTTAAGATAGAAACTTAAAAAATGTCTTCATCTTCCATTGATACTTCTAAGAATGTATTCAACAACTAGTGGTTAGGACAGATAATTTTTTGAGTAGCAAGATGTAATATATATATATATATATATATATATATATAACCTACCCCCAACCTTTTCATAATCATAATGAAAGTAAAATACAGTAATTTCAAAGTACTCCATTCAACTCCAATATGGCAATGGTCCTATTTGCATTCTTTTACATCTAAAACACAAATTTCCATTGCAATATTTTACAAAAGTGCCTACATATGACTTTAACAAACTTCCAGCATATTCTGGAAAGCAAGCACAAAATATAAAATTTCTTTATTATGTGTGTTTAAGCTTATTCCTTCAAGCAGAAAAATCTAGGGAGCATGATTCCTGCCTGCAACTTTACTTGCTCAGAATTAAGCAGAACTGATGCTACTCTATGTGCTGGAGAACATGGGGCCTTTTGTAAAACAAGCTAATGTTTGTGAAAATCATTCCAGGCCCTTAATTTCATCTTATTTCATTTCCCCTTATCTACTCTTGTTTGTTTTTATGAGAATCAGTTGACCAGCTTAAAAATTAAACTCCATGACAACATTTTTTAGATGTGTTTGCTGACTTCTGTATTCTGTACTTTACTCTGAGATGATCAGTCACAGTAACAAGCAGGGAGTTTGTCATCATCTAGGAGTATTTTGTACAATCAATTAAACAAGAACATGAACAGCACTATGTACTACAATATTGGGCTTTCTTTTTAAAGTCAATGTGAGTCATCTAATTGCTCATATAATATGACTGTGTATTTTAAGGAAATCCTTTATTTTTACTTCCGGTTGCTTGTATCTTTTCCCGCTCATTTTGAAAGCTAATAATGGCAGTGACTAATTTGCTTTCCTTAAGCTGAACTTACAATTAAGACAGTTGGATATGCATCGTTTTAGAAGAAAAAATAAGGGAATTGGTGAGCTGGAGACAAAGAAAGATCTAGTTCTCACATTTATTTTAGCCTCACATTCATTCATTCATTCGTTCATGCAGTCAGGTATCTTTCCAGAGTTTTCAAACCTACCTTATGCTACCATGCAACATACCATGTATACACATACAGATCGGTGAAAGACATCATGTCGAGCACCTAGCGTCCTTTTTTTCTTTTATTTTCAAACTGACTTTTCCAGGGATTTTCACTTCGTGGCAAGGTCAGAATTGGGTGACTAATTTGTGGGTAGTTATTTGAAACAACTGGCAGGTTGAGCGAGTTTCAAAATCTATCATAATTCTCCAAGCAACACAATTTGTCTTAAAATGGTATCATTTCCATGTGTCTATTTAGCACAGTGATATGTAACCCAATCAGTCATTATATTTAAGTCTCCAAAGTGTTAACTGTGGAAATTTTAAAACTCAGACTTCCATGGGTTTTTATTTTAGCCTGTGTCCTATTTGTCTATACTTTATAGCTGGACTGCTCGTCCTCTTCCCCTGCATTTTTATGTAAATGAATTCTGATCATAATATGTTTATGACTATTAAATGCCATGTGATGGTCTTTGGTGCTATAATAAAGTACATCTATGCTTTCCGAATTTCTATGGCAACTGTCTCCCCATTCGCTGTCTTCCAATCAGCATCTGCAAATCTAACCACTTACATCTGATCCCGCTGTCTGAGTCAGTTATTCAGATAAAAGGCAGCCAAGATCTAAGTCGTGCTCCATGTGGAAACCTCTTAATACTTCCCCCAGAATTAACATGGTTCCTCTTACCAGGAGTGTCTGTTTTGTGTTTCTTCCACTCATTCTTTATCTACTCCCTTGTCTCCTCCTGAATTCTTGCAAACTCTGTCTTAAGCAGGAACCAATTATGCAGAATTTAACCAAAGGCTTGCAGAAATTCAAACAGTCATAACATATGTACTGTCATTCTCAACACTGCTGGTACCACTTCAGATTGGAAAGACTATTGAATAAGCAGACCTGTGTTCTAAAACTACACATACCATTTGTTGGATTTTCTCAGCAAAAATTAAAAATCAATATTTCAGCAATTTACTTTTTCAATCTTTAATTATTAAATATGAATTTATCTTTAAGATAATTCACCAGATCCTTAGAAACTTTATTAATTTATCTTCTTTGACAGACTATTCTAGTTTTTCCCCTCCATTGGCAAATAAAAGTGTTATAATAGTACAAAATAAAATAAAAGACTAAAATAAAAATCTGACATTGTTTTTCTACAGAAATACCTAAATTTTCTTGTGTCTACCCTTAGAAATGAGGTGGAAACTTAATATAAGCTCTTCAGTTCTGTATTTTATTGCATTTACTCTGCTATTGCTCATTTTCTATAGTCTAAAAAAGCATAGATACAGTTTAATTTACTTTTAGGTAATTTAACACTGTTGTTATTATGATGGTTAAATTTTCTTAGGTTGAGTTTGCTTCAGAAGTAAGAGTGGTGAGTATGATTTTTCTGTAGGGAACGTTTAATAGGTTACTCATGCAGTGATGAAGACTTGCCAGTGAACACTTACACACACACTGTGGATTTATACATACAAAGTCATTATCTGATGATAAGATTAAGCTTTAGAAAGTTCAGTAACCTGTAAAAAGGTAGACACAGTTAAAGTGATGTACTTCAGATTAAAACTCAAATCCCCAGAATCTACCATCAACCAATCAAAATATGTTACTCTGGAAAATGAATAGGCATAGAAATAAAACATGCATATAATTTTTTGTTTCTAAAAATTTTCATTCATAACATCCAAGTTAAGAAAACCTTTTGTGAATGACAGAATGATGAAGGACACCTGATATTTCCTCTGGATTGGCCCTCAAGTTTCACTGGGAAAGAGAAGAAAAAAACAGTGTCAAAGATCTATCCTAAAAATTATTACTGCTTTTGGGTAGAGAGCAATTGGCAAACTTTTTCTTGGGCCAGATTTTAATAATTACCCATTCTTGGATCACCAGTGTTATGGTTTCTGCTGCAAGAACTCCAGTGTGCTATTATTGAAAAAAAGTAGCCAAGACAAAAGAAAACCGAATGGTGTGGCCAGATTTAACCTTGGTGCCTCCCACTGGACAAATTTGCTGATCCCTAGGGAGTGCCTGTAGTATACTGTGGCTTTATAGGAAGCTGAATTTTGCAAGTGAGAGGCACAAGAGAAAAATCATGATTTTAACTTATTCACTTCTGTTAAAGTTTCTCAAATATTAATTTTTCATATGGTTTACCAAGAGTAAAGGCTCCTGAAGGGAATTATGCTGCCATCAGCATAAGTCAAGTTATAGCAACTAAGTTTTTACTCTGGTGATGACGGAAGGTAACAATGTTTACTTATTTGGAAAGTAAAGGGGTCAGTGAAATGGGAAGAATGATGTCCCCGTGTCCCAGTGGTGGAACGTTCAGTGTGAGTGGTTGGAAGTGACAAGTGCTGGAAGCAATTAGTCACACAGTTGTAGGGCTCATTATTAGATTTTTGGAAGAAGGATAACATGACATTCATGTAAAGTATTCCAAAGGGAAACGTGGAAACCTTCATAGAAATATTAGGAATTTTACTGTGAAATGGTATTTAACAGCTGAACTTTAAGATAGCCAACATGCAGCCAGAAAAGGAAAAAAAAAGAGAGAAAGAAAGAGGAGAAGAAAGAAAGAAAGAAAGAAAGAAAGAAAGAAAGAAAGAAAGAAAAAAAAATAATGGTAGTATAAAAAAACAGGTTAAAAATAGTAATAACTAGATCAGACCATGACTTGCACATCAATAGCTATTACATAAGTAAGCTGTACATTTTTAACGATACATTTTAAGTGAAACCACCTTAGAAAAAAACGCATGTCTTTCTTTTTCCTTTTCAAAATAAAAACAAGAATAAGTACTTGGAGGTGAAACAGAAGGCAAGATAAGAATCACTGTTGCATAAGATTTACACTTGAAACAATGTTTGTGTAACAAACCTATTACATTATAGCAAATTGTTCTCGATTTACATAATCTTAGCACCTCTGTGTCTCTGTCTCTTCTCTCTCTTTCTCTCTCTCTCTCTCTCTCTCTCTCTCTCTCTCTCTCTCTCTCTCTCTCTCTCTCTCTCCTGAATTTGTAACCATAGGGCAAGTGGTTCTGAGCATATCATAGCATGCTCACTATATTTAGGCATTGCCAAAATTATGAACATTGTTCATATATTATATGAACCTGTAAAGTAAGATGAGGGACATATTCTTAATGTCTGTCTGGATATTTCTATATATAAAAGCATTCTGAATTATTTCATGGGGGTTTACACTTTTGACAACATACAGATGTTTCCATTTCACTTAAAGAAAAAAATGTATCTGCTGTATAATACCAAAGGTAGAACGTAATTGAACCCATCAGATGATGCTGAAGAAACAATGCTACACTTCAGATGACTTAACTGCCTGCTTTGTACCCAAACTCGCTCTCTCAGCACCCCATGGGTTTTTTCCATGGCCTTTACCCTCTTTGAAGTCAGTGGGAGCTCGGAGTTGGAGTCACCCAGAGTCCAGAGGTACATAAGGAGGAGACTGTTTGACTTTCTGCCTTCACAAAGATCGTGGGGTGGATGAATCAGAAAGCAGGAAGAAAAAAGTACTAACCTTAGTCCAAATGCAAAACAAGCATTTTTCTTTCTTTCTTTTTTGAAGTTCAGTGTTGTTTCCTTTTCCCTCTTTTTTTTAAAAAAAATTGTGTTGTTACCTTTGCCCTTCCTGTTTCCAGCAGTGGTTCGAAGTACTTAAAATTCTTCAGAAACTATGCTCTGTTGATATTGCTAACAAGGACAGGAGCACAAAGTGTGACTTATGATCCTCTAGCCCTTTGATGCACTATCGCAAAGCTGGGAGTGCAAAACATCAGTGCAGGAGGCTTGCAGGAGATCTCTGGGGACTGCCAAGACCAGGAGTCCCCGATGGAGCCTTCAGAAGATGAATGACCAAGCAGACTCGGCGAGTGTGCATTAGCAGTCGCCTTCAACAGAGTTCATCTCCCGTGTGCTTTTGTTAAAGCAGAAATATTTATTGCTTTCATTTAATTGTGTATCATTTTCAATAAATATTGTTTATTAAAAGAATTTTAATCTTTAAATGAGAAAGATATTTTATAACACCTGACTCTAATGACCCATCACTGTGTTGTAATAAACTATATTTGTTAAACATATAATTACTACCTTATTAAAATAAAAGTTCATGCCGATTGAAGACAATTTAATATGCTTCTACTACTTTGTCTGGTTGATAACAACCTCTCATATTTTCCAATAAATGGAGAAGAAATTTAATTAGTATATATTAACATTTTGGGGGTAGTTTCCTTTTATGGCACTTTTGGATTTACTCTCTCTAATCTTCTTTGACATTCCTGGACCTACATCAGTTCACCTGATGACTTCTATATCATATAAGACATTTTCTACAGTGAAGGAAAGTGCATAGTAAACTAATGTATGGCATTTAATAGTGGCCCAATTAAATTTATTATAATTTTTTCCAAATACATGCTAACTGAACCTGTCAGATATAAGAGGTTACTGTAAACATTGTAGGAGTTAGAAAAAAAGGCGAGAGAAACCCAGTTGCTCCGGTTTGCCCAGATCTTGGGTGCAGGACCTTTGATGCTGATATGAGAATGTCCTACTCTTAGAAAGCTTAACTGACAGAGAAAAATCCAAAATGTGAATAAAGAATATACATCACAATATTGACATTCATAAAGAGAGCTAACAATACATATATGTGTCTGTTATTTCCTGGGTAAGTTGTAGTTTGAGGTTGGTACAGTAGTTTTTGTTAATATTTATAAAACTACTTGTACTTTTGCCTTTATATTGTTTTAATACAAAATATTACAGGCCATGAGAGGATTATGGTACCTTTTTGAAAACTCTTACACAATGAGAAGCTTAAAAACAGGTCACAGAAAATTATAAACATTATGGTAACCTGAGTTCCATCTTTTAGTGCTAGTGCTTCATGTTATTCAAAGCATTTTCTTATTTACTTATTTAATCCTTCTGGTACTGCTGTGGGCTGCACAATAATCAATTCATTCAACAATTCATTCAAGACCATAAGTTAGGTCTTAGATTTGATTTATTTATTTATTTTTATTTAACACATAGGAACACTCAGGCTTAAGAAAGTTATGTAAATTTTCCAAGGTCAAAAGTGTAAATCGTAATGGGAACTTGAGCTTGGGCAGAGTAGCTTCAAAGTTTAATAATAGTAGTAGTACTACTTACCTGAAGTATTACTTAACTTGCATATTATAATAATTATTACATAATTAATTGGAATTTAGCACTCAGTGAAGTTATGTCATCTTTATTACAAGCTCAGCAAGTTAGCTACAGATATGATTTAGTGTTCCTAGATTTTATCCCTATTCCTTTTCTCTTATAATTTAAGAGAAAATTTCTTTTAAAAAATAGTATCTCCTTTAAAAAATAGTATACTTCAGCTTATACACATGCTATCAGCCTACTTTGCAGGATTTAACTTATTCCTTCCCCAAATTATACAAAATGCAGTTAAAGAATCAAAAGAAACTTATAAATGGTTACTGTTATAGTGTGCATAATCTCGTTAGGGAGGAAATGTTTGTTTTGATTTATTTAACTATGGATTTACTTGTTATTTTGCAAAATTCTTGTAGAGAATCGGTGGATTTCATGAGAAATAAGGACAGGTAAAATGGCATGAGATTATAGAGGGGCTTGAGTATCACATTTCTCCTATCAATTTCTTTGAAAGGGCGGGACTGGCTAAACACAGTACCTCAGAGGGAGACAGCTTGATTAGTTATGGAAAAATGTGTGCAGGCTTGTGTTCCAAGAGATATAACCAGTGATCGCACTGCATTTATAGTGAATTCAGTCATGTATTTTCATGAGCCTAGGATATATGGCATAGACATAGCTTGGAATTATGAGAAAAACTCGTATTTTGTTTTATTTTCTTAAAGAATTATATGGTTCAAAGAATTTGTTATATTTCAATAAAAAGTCCTTTAAATGTATTAAAAAATCACAAAAGATAAAACATATTTAAATAACCTGGCTTCTTGGTCATATTTTCAGGTTTCTATTAGATTTCCAAGGTAGGTAATTGCATAACATGGTCATTTGTATCATAGTAACTTCTTTCAGCAACAGAACAATTATGGACTTAAAAGGAGTTCAGAAGGAAACCTTCAAATCCCAAACTATTTTTCTGGTTATTTTATGCAAACATAAATATCAAGACAGACATCACCAAGGATTTAGGAGGCATAATTGTATTTTATTAAAGCATATTTCTTACTAAGAGCATTACATTAAATAGAAAATATTTTAATGAATTTAACCTGAGTTATTAATATTTGAATTTCAGAGTACTCTGAATATACTTGGTGAATTGAGAAAATGTCCCTTGAGGGAGAATCTCACATTCTTAATTTTTTCAAATGACAAATATAATAAATTTTCAATTTTATTTTAAAATCTAAAAATGTTTACTTACAACAGCAAAGAATTTAATTACTATCATTAACATTATTTTATTTGGTAAGTTTGTATGATTTTCTTAAGTATTTGAAACAATATACTGTGAATTAGATACTTTAAGTATTGAAACAGAATTTGTCAATTGCATGATTATTTACAAAGAAAGGGGAATACAATCTTTCTAATAAAGATTCTAAAAATTTTGAAATGTATTGAAATTTGTAAGTGGGATGAAAAATTACAAAAGTCTCTTAAAAGTTATTGTTTTCATTTGATAGACTTCTTAATAAAAATTCTAAACAAAACAAAAAGCATGAGGTTTCAGGCTGTGCAGCATCAACAAATTTTATATTGGAACATTAAAGTATTTAGGAATGGAAAAACTACCACACAGCACCTCGCTGACCTTGGGAAAGTGACATGAGAGTCAAGTGTATAACTCAGAGGCACAGAGCCTGCCTGGCGAGCACAAGGTCCTGAGTTCGACTCCCATTACTAAATAAATAAATAAATAAATAAATATAAAAGAAGGTTAAAATAATTTCCTCTGAATAAAAGTACTTCCTCTGAAAACCAGCAGATTATGGGACATATTAGAGAGATTACAGATGGTGACACATAAATATATATGAAATCTTAAAATGTAAAAAGTCACTTTGTAATTAAAGACACCCCATAGAATCTAAGGAAGGCTGTCTCTCTGTGCAAGACCATTTCTGAAGTGCCTTATTCTTTGAACAACTAGGAACTGGAATTATAAAGGGAGTCATGAGAATATAGTTTAGAAGAAATTTCCATGCCTTATTGGACTAAATTTCATATGACTAACAGATACCATTGTCTGTCTTTCTTAATTTTCATGCCACCTCTAAAAACAAATTGATGGATGTAGTTACGCTGTACTTAACGAGCGCTTGATAATTCTAGCCTTAATTTCATTTGTTCAAAAAGTTATGGCATGTATGATTGAAAGGAAGTGTGGGCCACATAGTTAACACCTCACCAGTGGCCACTCCCATGGAGAACAGGGGTGCTCCTGAGGGGTTGGTGTGTTGTTGATCGAACTGCAATAATACCTTATTTCCTAAGGCTGCCAGAAAAACAGGTCTAGGACATTATGAATAACTGAACAATCCCCTGTCATTTTTAGAAAGGTTCATAGAAGAGGTATTTGAGAGTGTCCATATTCAGTAGCAATGTAGCTCACATAGCCCAACAAGTATCCTTGTTTTTTAAATTAGAAAGCCATTTTCTTCCTGAAATCATTTGATCCACCCTGGAGACAAACAAATCCTATATACACACTCACCAATCACAGAGGAAAAGTACTCATTGATGAGTACCATGTCGTGGCCACTGTTGGATATTATTATGTATTTCGTTTTATTTTTCCAAAATGAAACATTTGTGACCAGTTGACACTGCAGAAGTTTGGGTTGAGCAAACCATATCAAAAGAGAAGTGTTCGCTGACAGTTTGACAAAAGTACATGCTGCTTTTGCTTCACAAAGGAGGGGCCAAGGCATGACAGCACCACTCCAGGGAGGCCTTGGGGGTTCCAGGGCTGTCCGTTCACAGCCTCCACGGTGATGAATGAGGTCTTGGCGGACGCCTTGCAGAGAGAGCTAGAAGGGATTCCTCGTAGGTCTGCCCTTTCCCCTCAGACTGGGCGAGGCAGATATTAGAGAAAGAAGAATCTGCACAGTTTCATGCAACCCATCCGCCTTAACGGTCAATACAAAGTCCTCCAGAGGCTCTCAGGAAAAAATCAATTTAATGCTTGGAATGCACGTACATATGCATGTGTAGACACATTGCAAAATATTTATTTATATTTCCTAAAGATTTCCGCAAACTCTTCCATGTAATGCCCCTGGATGATGCATTGCTGTATTTGCCTACGACGTGAAATTCTGACTACATAGATTTGACATCAGTAGAGGGTCTAGGAATCTGAACCAATGTAGATCTCAACGTTTTTAACCTGTTAGGTTTTTGTTTTGTTTTGTTTTTTGAACAGCATGGAGAATGTTAGAGCAAAAGATAATTTAGTATAAAAGCCTAAATGTCCTGATAGCACGAGGTCTGAAATCTTAATGAATGCTGCCCAGTTATCCCAGTGGCAGCTAAAAGCTGAAAAAGAAGTGCAAAATCATTTTTTCAGCCTGTTGACTTTGAAAACTATGGATGATGGTTGAGCTGGATTTTACTCAACGCCACTAGTTTAGACACTTTTTTTATGTGCTGTATTTTGGGTAGAATCTGGTTTTTATAAAACTTCAATTAGAAACATTTTCAGATATACCTAGTATTTAGTATTTAGTACTATTTATAGTGTACTATAAAATACAGAAAACATGTATGTATTAAGCACATAGATTTGCTAGGAAAGACTGAAATGTGGAGAAATATTAGAGAAAAATTTTAAAAAGTAAAAGCATCCATTTTATTGTCCACTTTTACATTGAAACAGAGCACTTGATGCTGTATGCATTTGTTAAATAGTTAACAATATTGTACAGTTGCCAAAATTATCAACAGAAGCATGAACAGCTGATCTAGTGGAAACAAACTTTAATAGTGGAGACTCTCCTAGACATTTCCTTTCACTATATTCACTTTACTACACATACGCCTCACATAATAAAAGTGTTTCCTGAAAAATACGTAGCTCCATAGAAATCAGGGCAAACAACTTCAAATCATTGTGAAGGAATAACTAGAAATCTAGTTTGGTGATTAATTCAAGCAAAAAATTTTACAGTATTTTTAAATGTTTTTTATTGACCATTTTGCTTTTTTTTCTTCATAAAAATGTATTGGCATGTTCCTAATGTACATTATGATAGCATTCATCCCAGGGTGTTTGTAACTGTACATATAAACCCTTCAATTTTTTTTTCTCATTCTCCTCCCCTCAGCCCTACCCTCTTCCTCTCCTGATTTACAAAAGATTTGTTTCTATTTCTCCTTCTATTCTGTTTTCCTTGTTCCTTCTTACTTTTCTTCCTCCCTCTCCCTTGTTCTTCTTCTCACTTGAGCATTTTCTTTTTATTTCCCACTATGTTATACATTTTGGTCCTTATTTATGATTTTGTTTCTCACACCAAAGAAACAAAGTGATATTTAAACATATATGTCTGATTGATTTCACCTAAGAATGCAGCCTCAAGTTATCTCCATTTACATCATCAAGTTTATCCTTCTTTAGAGCAGAATAGTACTCCATTGTAAAAACGGAAACCACATCTTTATCCATTCATCAATTGATTGACATTTGGATTGTTTCCAAGATTTATCTACTAGAAACTGTGTCATCATAAACATGAGTGTGCAAGTATCACTGTGGTATGATGCTTATAATTCTTTCAGGAAGTTACCAAGAAGTGGAATAGCTGAGTCAAATGAAACCTCTAGTTTTAACTTTTTGAGGTAGTTCTACACTAATTCCCACAGTGGTTGCACCAGTCTACACTCCTATCAACAGTGGAGAAGAGTTTCTTTTTTTTCCTGGGCCTCACCAACATTTGTTAGTGATTTCTGGATAATATTCACTCTTTCTAGGGTGAGGTGGAATCTTAGAGTTGTTTTAATTTGCATCTCTTGAATGATCAGTGATGTTGAACATTTTTTCATATATTTGTTGGTAGTTTGTACTTCATCTAAGAAGTGCCAATTAGCTCAGATACTCAGTTTTGGATTGGTATTTTTGAATTTTTTTTATATATACTAGATATGAGACCTTTGTCTGAGGAACAGCAGGAAAAATTTTCTTCCCACTCTGTGGGTTGTCTCATCACTTTGTTGGTGATTTCTTTTGCTATGCAAAATCTTTTAAATGAGATGAGATCTCAGTTGTTGATTCCTTGTGATTTTAGAATTCTTAAATGGCTTTGCTTGTTTTCTTCATTACGAACAAAAATCTTACAAGCATTAGTTTTAAAATACAAAATACCATTTTCCTTAATAGAAGTTAGTGTATAAAAGAGAAAAATCAAGAATGAATTATAAAAACTTCAGTAGCCCTAATATTTAAACAGTAGTTCTCAAGCCTCAGAAAGCATCAGAAGCATTTGGAGAACTATTAAGACAGCATGGGCTCCACCCTCTGAGGGACATTTGTGTATGTTCCTGGGTTCTACCAATGAGTGTATCCTGGGAATTGTACTAGGAGGATTACAAACTTATACTATCAATTTAATCTTCCAATGCAAGTTCATAGCTACTCTTGAAAGACCGAACAGGTGAAAGGATGAAGTAACTTAATGATAAAGAAAGGAGAACATTATCTTTGCTCTTTAAATAAAAGATATTCTCATTGTTTCTTGATCTTTTTTTTCCAGTTACCCAGAAACCCAAAGAAGAACTGGAAATTTAGAAGAAATGTAAATATGTCTTTCAATTGTATGACAGCACCGTGCACTTGGCTCAGAACTGTTTTCCAAATTCCATTCAGTCTTTCTTAGACCACAAGGCATCCATGAGGGGTTTGTTTGTTTTTGTTTGTTTCTGATTTTGGTTGTTAATTTTTCCTTTTCTGTAACTTACAGAGGTGATACTTTATGGTTGCCTTTTTTATCTTTTGTAACTTTGTATGTTTTTAGTAGAGATACAATGTCTTATAAGCTCTGCTACTTTATAAGTGCAAACATTATTCTTCCACACTTACAGATATTCTTCCCTAAGCTTACTTGGTTACAAATTTACATACAACTCAAAGGTTCTGGCTTTTCCTGTTCATCATATCTGGAATTTTCTGGAATTGACCCAATGTTGGCTTAGCCATCATTATGGGTTCATTACCTAAAATATCAAAATAGGTATAAGACATGGCTAGGAGTGAGAGCTATGCCTATTCCAAGAACCAATTTCAGTGTTTTCTCCTCAAGGAAAGCAAGAACTGCCTCTTGTTTGGTTTTGCTTTGCTTTTGAAATTGCATCTGAACACAAGCCCAGTATAACAAAAGAATCACTTTTATGGAATTCTGAACCTTCTAATCCAGCTCTTACCTAACACAAGGAAGAAGCTAAACACAAGAAAATATGACTCCTCCAGGTCTGGTGGTAGACTGTTTGCCTAGCATGCACAAGTTCTTGGGTCAATCTCCAACACTGAAAAACAACAACAACAAAAACAAACACAGTGAATACTCATCAATGTCATGGAATTATTTTATTTAAAATAATCATCTCACTGGGGATCTAGCTCAGTGGCTTAAGTGCCTGCCTACAAGTGCAAGTTCATGAGTTCAATCCCAGTACAAAAACAAAACAAAACCAAAAATAAATAAATAAACATAAAATCAAATAAAATAATCATCTCATATACACATCCACCTCCCTCTTTTTGTCACCAACTGATTTGTATAGACTAGCTCATGGCTAACCTCTAGCTTTGAGAATATGGCTTATTAGGAACTTAATTTCCTTCCATGTTAAATTTGAATGCAAGGTTGATTGTTTTTACAGCTTTAAAATCAGCAGAACCTATGGTCTCCAAAAATCCAGTTAGAAATACAGAATTGCATAAATCATTTGTCTTGAGGTTGAATTGTTTTGTTCTTCTTCATCTCTGAGCACCACGCTGGAGCAAATCTCAATATACAAGCAATGGATAACGGGAAAACAAGAGGAATGAAACTCATAAACCTTACAACTGACAAGGAAATTCACTGTTTTATTTTACAGACTGTCTTAGTGGCTGCCCCTAAAATAGTCCACAAGCCAGTTTGATGATTTCATGAAATGCACTAAGCTCTTCATTAGCCTTATGTATTTTGCCCCACAAGTAAGGAAAATGATGTTTTCATTTTCATTTTGTGATAGAAGATGTATTTTCAGCTAAAAATGCCCCCATATTTTCTACCTAAATATCCATTTTAAAAGATTCTGGCAAAAGATTCTGTACTGTCACAAATAGTCATAGTGTGGCAGCTATCCGGCGTGTCTCCCCCTTGCTTTTACTTGTGGCTTTGGGTTTTTGATGCAAAACTAGGCTCAGCGGCCACAGTTACTTAATGGAAGTGAAGAGAATTTCAGACTGAAAATTTTCATCATTGGATATGTTTTGGGAGTCTGCACAGAGCCTTTTTTCCTCTAATCTCCTACTGATTTTCAATGCAAATACTTCCAGCCTTGCTTCTGGCCACAGGATTTAGTTATGCACTTGACTGAAAACCATGTCAGTGCAAATTCATAAGGTAAACTAGCATGCAAATCCCCAGGGCTTCAGCGAATTATAATTCAGTCACATTATTAGCAAAACAAGATAGCAATTATACAAGAAATCAGCTGAAAAGTTATTTTTAATTTAAAATTTTTGCATCTTTACAGCCAAGAGAATGAAACCCTGCCTGTGCTTTCTTGTAAAACTTAGCTGGTAAAAACCCAAAGCCATATGGTACATTATCACAGCCATGTTCTACTATGAATTATACACATACACGCGCACACATATACGCACACATCCAGTAACTGCTTTAAGAAGAATAAAGTGGCTTTTAACGAAGTTAGTTTGTCATATTTTCTTGCAGCATTCATTACTAATCTTTCAGGGACAAACATAATTGACATCCATTAAAAGTTTGATATTTGAAGGTAATCCGTCTCAATCAATTTTCTTCTCATGTCTGAACTCATGTTTCACAGTTTCTCTTCTGGTTCACTGTTGGTTGCTTTTGCGAAGGTACCATTAGCTGAGATGGACCAAGAAAGGTATTTCACACTTTTTATTCAAGTGCAAGCATTCATTCTGTGTTTAGAGAAAGCCAGCTCTAAGTTTTTACTAAATAACCCTATGTAGATTATTTACTTGAGACAAATTTAAATATTCTTGTAATTTACTATTTCTAAGAATACAGCATCTACCTGTACAGAATAATCTGCATTCTTTTGGAGTCACAGTTGGATAATATATGCCTATTTTGCAGTATTTTTGAAAAGTAATAAAAATGCCACATATTTGGAATGTCTATGGGGGGATTGTGATTGCATTTAGGAATAGCTGTTGTTGGGAAATGCAATATAGCATGCTTGTGAATTCAGAGTCAACCTGGTCTGAATAAGAATTCAGTTTCCTCTAACCTGTCCATTGAATTGGGCAAGTTACAAAGCTTCTTTTAGAACTCTCAAGTTTACTCCTAAGTGTCTCATCATTTGATTTTAACAATGTGGTTCATCACCCAGCCTAATGTACATCCCTCAGAAATCTTTTAGAGAGTCTAATATATATGAATGTTAACATGTGGCAGTCACCAGCATGCCACACAGCAGCTTCTCACTTTTTGAATATTTACTTGACTTTTAATGGATGTCAATTGAATATTTACTTCATCCTTGATGTTGCTGTGGTTCATGAAAAACAGCTACCATTGCTCTCTTCATGGAAAAAAAAAAAACAGACTTGAACCCTATACGTGTAAATTTAGAAAAACTGCCCTGAAAGTCTTTGAATGAGTATTTATGGTCATAAAAAATTATGCTGGCCAAGGGGACAGAGGAGATATATTTTTGTTCTTAGCTTTGCTTAAGGCAATGTCTCATCATTTCTTTTCTTCAACATTTAAATTTAAACTAAAATATCTTACCCAAACATTACAGCTCTGAATATATGCTAGATTCCCTTTGGATAATACATTCTCTTTTTCCTCCTCAACATCAGGTTCTGGACTTTCAAACAATTACATGTCTGGCTCTAACTCAGCAGACATCAATTCCTGACTTTCTTCCTCAGTGGGATTTTTCTCAACAAGGGTACTTAGCCTGGTAGGAGAGATGTATCTCTTCACAACTCAAGATAGCAACTATCTGCTGTAGCTCCCAGTGCTGTGGAAGGTCAACTCCCGCTCTGGACATGTTGTATTATAGTAATTACTTTCCCCTCATTCTCCTCCCTTAAGTACTAGTCTTAGGCTGCAATGAGTTCTGACCTCCCCCCCCAAGACAGCTGGTTTCTGAGTAACTGTAGCGAGAGGAATAACACAGCCACATGAAACAATGACACAGCGAAACCCAGGAGGACCGAATCTTTTGAACAAGAAAATAAAACAAACAATTGCAAACCCTTTCTCATTCACCAGTTCTTGATTCTCAGGTACAGAAGTAGTCAGCATTAGAGCGTGACAGATCCTAGTAATCAGACCACAGAATAAGCACTTGAGAAATATTTTAATATTATCAGTGACTGATATTTATAGAGTGCCTTCCTTTGCTGGTGATTGTACATCGTGTTTGGAGAAGGCGCATCATTCAGTCACGTAAAATGATTCTCCTTATCTTTAAAGACAGCTCTGGCCTTATGACTCTTCACAGTGTAAATTGCTATACCAGCTTCCCATGAACTCATAAAAATCATGCAAGGTATTATTTTTTACAAATCCTTTAATTGCCCATGACCTTTTCATTTCAAACCCTATTTATTTATTATATCAAAGGCCTACAAATACTTCAATAAGCAACTGATCCTTCCTTTGCTCCCATACTTTGAACTGAAATCTCTTTGCTGTTCCATCCTCCTGGAAGAGTCTCTTACTAATTTGATTGTTGTTCAGAGCTTTTCCTGTGACCTTCACTGGTAGCTGAGGCCAAACTAAGCAAGTCAAAACACTGGCAAATTACTTTCATGAGAAATTTTATTGCAGTGGATTTTATGTTTGCATTAATATTCCTGTTTTTGTGACTATTTCCACACAATATGGTGATCTCATTACCAAAGACTCTGCTTTTTTTGGATTGTGTATTACCAGCATCTACTACACAGTTGATACACAGTGTCCACTTTTTTGGAACAAAGAGAGGAAAAATGCTATATTTTTTTGTTTTCAAATAAATGAATGAAGGCAGAAGGGTCATAAATTGCTTCCATCTATAACTGAAAGCAGAACAAAATTAAATGTCAGAGCTGTGTGCATTGCTTTGTTTTGAAATCAGTTCTGAAATATGTATAAAATCAACAAAGAATATGCAGAAGGGAGACATAAAGGCAGCCATATCTGCATTTCCCAAGTGCTGAAATTGTATCAGTTGCTCACAGTCACCCCTCAAGCAAACACAGCCAATTTTCCAGCCTTTCAAACCAAATGTCATGTCAGGAAAACAATTTTTATTAGTAGAAAACTTCTATGTTTCCCAGGGCAATTTGTAAATATTATCTTATCAAATCTACTAAGGTAGAAAGGCCAAAAGCTTTACATTTATGTTCCAAATAACCAAGACCAGGGTGAGTACGTGTGTGTGTGTGTGTGTGTGTGTGTTGAATGAAAATCAGCTCTCACTCTGCTACCTTCACTCAGCCTGACTCTCAGCTGGTTCTCAGTCAGTAAAACTCACCAAAGTCAATGGAGCAACGATTTGGAGCAATCACTTAAACGGTGCTCCTAGCAGCTTGTCACCTGCTGGGTTCATTTTTTCTCTAGCAATCCTGGAGACTTGTCAGCAGCTAAGTTCAGCTGACTCCCTCTAAAGCTCTGTGTCAGTCTATCTCTTCTTCTACCACAGCTTTCTACAGTGTTACCTGTCTCCAGATTGGGAAAAACTAAAAAGCATTCTCTACCTTCAGAAGATTCACCTCTCATTGGAAGTCAAACTCTGCTTCCTGCTCCAGACTTTCCTTGCTCATCCGTGATAATAACTACTCAGTCTAAAACCTACAGCAGAAACGCAGGGGTCAGAATGGTCTGTACTGATTGCGAGGTGCTGTAAAGAGCCACTTTCTCTGCATTCGTAAACCCATCATTACTAATGCGGTTGCTTACTTCATCCAGCCTCGTTTCTTGTTACCCATTGAGGGACCCTAACTATGTTGTTGGTTTCACTTTTTCTTACCTACCTGAATTCTGTTAGTGCTTCAACTTACGTGTTTCCTGTTGCTTAGATCATTCTCCGTGCTTTACTTTCCCACATGCTCCAATTTACCCATCTCTTATGATCCATCTCTGAGTCCTCCAACATAAACCCCCTTCGTGGTGATTCATTTTTGTCCCTCAAGTCCTAGTAAATACTACAAAGGTTAGCATATAATTACATATTGATTATGCTGTTTTCCATTTCTTCCGTGTGTGCACTTCTTATTTCCCCAAGGATGATCTAAGTTTATGGACTTTTGCAAATATCATACCTTAAATTAGTTTATATCCTCTGAAGGCTGCACAATGATAAGGACTCAATAAACGTTTCTTTTTTCAAATTTGAGATTTATAGATATTAATTTATTTCTTCTTAGCACCGAACACTCAGAGATATTTACTTCCCATACATTTCTCTTTCCTTGGGGTTCTTTCTCCTCACTCTCAAATATACAAACCCCTCTTCCTTCTTCAAGACCCCAGTGGTAGGAAAAATTCTCCAGGGTCATTCTGAGAATAGTTAGTTTTGCTTTCATGCTAGTGTAATACTTTAACATACTCTATTTTAGCACCATTCACATTTTCTTATAACTTTATGGTTTATGAAATTGTCAAACACACTACCATCAATAATTGACTTAGAAACAATACCAGCAAAGTTCTCACCATTATCTTCCTGTAACCAATAAACTGCCTTATTTAGTGAAACTGTTGTGTCTGTTCTCTATTTCCTGCCTTTAATGTGATACCTTTGCATGAAGCAATACCAGCCTATGTAAAAGATGAAGTGTTACGGTAGGTGCTGAAGACTTCCTTGTAAATATGGTTTGAAGGGCCACATTTAGTTAGTCTAATACTTTTTGCTGCACAGCAAGCTAAGCTCTGAAGGTTAATCTTGATTTTCATGTGTTTCTCTTTTTTTTTGGTGTCGGGGATGGAACTCATGACCTGAGCTAAATCCCAACTTTAATTTTCAACCTGATGGGATTAAGAGACTCCTGGAGCAGTGGTTGGACTGTCACTGTATTAATGTCATCAGTGAGGACCCCACTGATTAGTTCATGTATGAATGGTCTCTTAGGAGACAAGGCCTGTGTATCTGGCCGTTGAGACACCACCTCTGGGAGTGTATGTTGTACATTCCGCTTCCTCTTTGGCTTTAACCCTTCTCTCTGCCTATCGGCTGCCACAACAAACAGCTGTGAGGCATCACATCCTCCCGACGAGGTAGTTCTGCCCTGAAGACAGCTAACCATAAGCTTTTGAAAACCTGAGCCAAAATAAACCTCTCCTCCTCCATTTTATGGGTGTCACATATTGTGTCTCAGCAACAGGTAAGCTAACCAATATAAAGGGTTCACGGGAAGCAGATTTTAATAGCCACCTGCATGTGTATGTGACTTCTCAACTTGTATTTCAAAATAGCTCACCAAAATCAAATGGCTAAAACTTTCTTCTTGAATGCTTCACTTTATCTTACCCTCTGTAGACCACACTTCCATCAAGAAGGTTTGTGTTTTTTTTTCTTGTCCTCTACATTCATCTATTTGAACAAAACTTTTTGTCTTGTCTTACCCTCTGTAGACCACACTTCCATCAAGAAGGTTTGTGTTTTTTTTTCTTGTCCTCTACATTCATCTATTTGAACAAAACTTTTTGTCTTGTCTTAAATTATATCCTGCATTTGCTGTCATCACTGCTTCTACTTCCACACTAGTATAGGATGTTCTCACTTGTTTCCCAGATTCCATTCATATATATATATATATACATATATATATACAAATTATTTTGTAATTTATTTTCCATATAATTTTCTAAAGTACATCAGTAGGTTTCTTTGTGAAAGAATAAATCCAAAAACTGAATTTCAAACAAGCCCTTCATTTTCACCTCACCTCATGAAGCCTGCATCTTGCACTTCATTCTCTACTTCTTCTCACATTGTTCATTAAGCTTCATTTTCACTTATTTTCTTTTAAGACCTTTAAAGAGGCAAATTCATTTCTGATTTAGAGCAGACATGTCCAACTCACTTCTTGTAGGACAATTGCAAGCCTGGAGAGCTAGTAATGAAGGTCGACAAGATGGCAAATGTAATTTTACTGTGTGATTTTTGGAGATTTGTTTTTTGATGACTTGATCATACGGTGCTTCAGTGCAGAGTGTACCGGTAGGAATCAGGCCAGTGCAGCACTCACACCTTCTCTTGAGAGTAGAAACTCAGGTGTTTCAAATATCACAGGCACCAGGGTGATTTGCAAAGTAAAATGCAGTGATTTCTGATAATAGTATTTCAACTTTCAATACTAGTGAACAACCATTTTTAAGGATGAAACACCAGAAAAGAGAATTAGATGAAAAATTTCTGACAAGCATTTCAAGAAATCACTAAAAATTTCAACCTCTTCCATTTTAGCAGAAATGGCTATATTAGTTTCACAAAAAAGGGTCAAATATCTCATTATTTTATGATTATGATGCCATAGTTTCTAATTTTATAGAAACACTATAAATAGCAGAAGTTTTGGTGCTTTTATGCATAAATTATATTATATATTTTATGTGAAACGTAAGATAATTTTTATCCATTCAATGTAGCCCAGGCAAGCCAAAAGACTGTAGGTCTATATTTTGTCTTTACTTTTACATACTCTAACTGAAATGTCACTTCATATTGATAATTTTTCACTTCTTGTCATTTAAATCCTAATCTCAAGAATGAGTCAGTCCTTCTACCACAATTATAACTCTTTGCAGTTTTTTTTACACATCTTTTTCCCATTGTCTCTCCTTTCTCTGTAATATACAGGTTTCACGGGGGTAGACAGATCACCCTCTTTATTTACCACTCTCTCCAAGAATTCAATAATATTTAGATACTGATTCCTTCATAAATATGTGATTTCTTTGTAAATGTACGTTTATAGAATGGAGTAAAAGAAAGTAGTCAAGGAAAATCACCCTATCAATTTAAGATCTACAAATTCGAAAAGTGTTCCCAGATTACCAGGATGTGGATAAAAAAAGGATATTAATAAAAAAGATATTAATAAATAATTTCTCTGAAAGATATTAAGAAAGAATTTCTCTTTCAAAAGAAGAGTTGTGAAAATAGTAGTTCAAAGGAGGGAAGCACCTCAGTATGGCAGACAGTATTGTTTCTTGAAATTTGCATGCCAGCAATTTCAGGTTATGCTTGTAACACCCTATATTGTCTCCATATTTCTGGTCCATTTTCAGATTCTCACCATTTCTTCCATTGCTGCTGGGAGGCCTTCTACCAGAAACAGTACCAGAGAAGAACCTCGTGTTCCTTCTGTCTTGGTCACTCTCTGGTTTATCTGATTACTTTCTATTCCCAGTTGCAGCATTAGCTGAGATACTCTGTGCTTGTTCTTTGGAAGATAACATTGGCCAAATAATTGATTGTCCTCTTTCATCAGCTTGTGATTGTTTTGAAAGTTTCATTCAGCTTCAAGAAGTCTTTGCGCCTACTATTAATGTTCTGCAGGTCTCTATCTTTTGGCAAATATTCAGAAGGATCATAGCCTCCGTCATCTGTCTACTCATTAAGGAAGCAAAACTAGCTACCAGTGAAATGTGTGTCTCCATGTTGTCTTCTTTTTTTACCCTTCTGTTGAGTGGGATTTTGGATTTGACCTCTTTAAATGTTTTATAGTAAATGTTTTTAGAATAATACTATTGTCTATCTACTTAGCAGATTGTTACTTTAAATGTAAATGAGTTATATAAAACAGTGATAACCCTCAGTGAATCAGATCTATCACCATCCTCACTACAATTTTAAGCACAATTTATATGCTATTTATTATTATTTTGAGATATGGTTTTATAAATTCTATGTAAACACATTGAATTTATAAAGTTTATATATATTTAAATTTTTCCTAGTCTTGTATCTACATAGCACTACAACAGTTCTGTTGGAAACAGAGTATTCTGTCAGTCAAGAAATGACTTGTTTATATGATGTCAAATATTTGATTTAGTTGTTTGATAAGTGAAGTTATACAAACATAGCCCCATGTGCATGTTAAAAGTATAATTTTTTTCCTTACAGAAGGGCAACCCAGAGGGGATAAAATGTGGTACCTAGCATATGCTAGCAATTTGCCTTTGATCTTTTCGAAAGTAAGATATATGCTAAAAATGTGTTCAAGATCAGTTAATACAGCAAATTCCCTTTCTTCTGTTTGTGAATATGGACTATATTTTACGTCCTCAATTTGGTAACACTAAAACACGTTAACTTTCTCAATAAAATCTTTGTCCTCCACAGGAAAACAACATCCCAAAATAGACAGTAGTATCAATAATAATGCTGATTACTTTTGATTAATGCAGAAAGTTCATAACACATTCCTTTGGGTAAATTACATGCTTCAAGCCTGTACCTTGAAATCTCTAAATTTCAAATAGCAGTGAATCAGCTTTCAAGTATCTAGAGATTAGTTTTAGAAAAACTGTATTAAAGAATTATGGAAAATACCAACTTATTTCAACAATGAAAACAAAATAAATCCAAGGGAGGTGAAGTAAGTAATTAGAAACAGAAAATATAAGGACCCTCCAAATGTAATGAATTTTTCATACAATGCAAGAAATTTCCATATAAATTGATTTCAAAGAATATTAAAGAAGTTTTCAAAAAATTCCTTACTTATTCATTTTAAGAAGCAGTCATTAAGTCAGTGTTTAAAGACTAAAACTAACCTTATTTCCATCTGGGGAGATGTAACTGTTAGCCCTTGCCAGCTGGACCTTAGGCATTTTCTCCTCTAGGAAGATAAAGTGGCTTTACACAAAGCCTGAAGGGCATAATGCTACAGTTGCATACAGTGATATATATATCCAAACTATAGCTTATTCTGACTTCCAGGCTTGCACCTTCTCATCATTCTGCAATGCCTCCCAGAATCTTGCATATCAAGGAACCAAGAGCCTACAATTTCAAAAGATGCATTATTTTGTTAACCAAAATAAAGTTGCTTTTTTTTTTCTTTTAACCAACAAGAGCAAATTGTGGATGCTGGTTTCAAAGGGTGGACCAGCATGGCTCCTTAAGAACTGAAGTGTCCCTCCTTGCAGTCTTGGCTGAGGGAACCCCTGAGTGCTCAACTACACCTGAACACTGGCGCTCGCTGCAGCACCTGGCTGTGTCCATGTTTCCGTTGGGCCTCAGAGAAAGGCACTGCAGGGAGGGTTTTGCGGAGAAGCCGTGTGTATTTCTTTGTGGAATTAGGTGGCAGGGTGCTGGCCGGAACTGGTATTGTCCCCCACTCACAGAAAGCCTGAAGATTGACTGAGGATAAGAGTAAGTGAAGCATCGTTTGCTAGGAAACCAAGCAGAGAGCTGTGACCTTCTGGACTGAATCATACTGAATGCATCATCTTTTTCGTTGAGTAGATTTTCTATCAGCTCAATCCTGCCTGGCACAAGCACAACTGCACAATTAGCCCATTTCAAAGGCATCTGCTCCTCTCTTCCTTTCAATGTCTCATTCAATTCCTTCTGTGCATTACCCCTATTCTTTTTTTACTGAACAATTAGCGTTGTTTTCTTGATCACAATACATATGAAAGTTGCATGAAAAAGAACCTATTCACTGATAATAAAACAAAAATAACATAGCAACAAAAGAAGACCAAAGTAACTCTCATGCCTAAAGCCAAAAGAAACATAAATTGTTATTCTTATTTCCAAAAGGAAAAGCAGGCTCTGATTTTGGAAATAACTTGGTCTGGTGTCTCATGACTGAAGGAAAAGAGAAGTTTATATTTTATCCAAGGAAAAGTTGTCCTTTTTACAACTATAAACACATGATCTCTTCTGCAGCTAAGAGAAAGCAAGCAAACAAAATCAAAGAAATTCATTGCTTCCCCCTTAGTGATGCTTAAAAACAATCAAACAAAAAATTAGGCTTTTCATATCCTACTATATCTGTCTGGATAAGTAAGAAGGCTGAGCAGCTTTTTAAACAAATCGTTTCTATTGAGTGTCTTGTAAAACTTCAAGTTTCAGTAGTGAACATTATTTATGATATTATCAACCATGTTATCCAAAAATATTTTAATGTTTTGTATCCTATTGAAAATTTTGAGTTGTGTCTATTAGTTACACTTACTTATAGTCAAAATCATCTTCATTTGTTTTTCCGTTTCTTGGTGCTTGTGTTCAGTTTTCAACGTGTTGGCTTCACATCGCCTCATGAAAAATGGAGGAGACAGGGTGGGCATAGTGTACAAAAAGGGGATGTGAAAAAGAATCTGGATGTGTTATCTGCACGAACCAACTCACCATAATGAATGTGATCATTGCATACTGGTAAACATGTACTAATAAAAAATTAAAAATGTAAAAATTGCCCAGAGAGGTAAACCTAATAATCCTAAAACACTTCCATTTTGTTATCAAATGCTAAAACCAATTATAAAAGATTTAGAAGACAAATAAAATATGTCTGATTTTGTAGGGTCTATGAATATTAATCTCCACTGTATGCTGTCTTTTTAAAATTTTTTGTTTACTGCACACAAGAATCCCTAAAAATAAGCCTAACAATTTTGAAATATTTGCTTTATGATTTTAAATGTATTAAGATGTCTAATAGAGTTATCATTAATGAGACATAGATCTAAGAGATATCAAGTCAGGGGAAGTGATATGTAAACTAAGGCATGAGGCCTTCAAGGACATGAACAATTTCTCTATAAAAGAAGAACACTGCATTAGATGACTCCTGGGTTGTCTTCCAATTCTTGGGATCAGTGGCAATTAGATATTTTTTCAAATTATTTTCTAGAAACCATGGACAACATTCTTTAATACCCTATGGTATCAACTAACTCCTCTAGAGAAAGAACACTGTGTCTACACTGATTTCCCATTGAAATGCAGTATGTGAAATTGGTTTATATTCTAGAAACACTATGTGAATACCAGGTGGTAATTCTACTATCTAACACACACACACACACACACACACACACACACACACTGGTACAAAGAAAACAGAGGTTAGTAGTAGTTGAGGCATATACCCTCAAGACTTAGCTTGAATCACTACTTCTCAGTGCCACGTCTCAGTACCCAACTTGGAGCACAGTAAAGAGGTGTTAACTGTAAAAGATTGTTGTGAGGGTTGAATGAGACAGTGTATGCAGCGTTCCCACTGCAAGGCCTGGGGTGCTCCACACCCGCAGTACATGCTAGGGGCTATTTTTCTTGTAAGTTCCTGGTTTTGTAGCCATGCATTTGAGCAGTGAGCATGACTCAAAAATTAGGAGAATATAAATAATATGAAAATATCAACTTGTATTAATTTCTAAGTGTAGCTATTTCTCAGCGATTGCCTTACCTAACAAAAAG
The DNA here is from genome assembly GCA_004027455.1 of Hydrochoerus hydrochaeris. Lineage (NCBI taxonomy): Eukaryota > Metazoa > Chordata > Mammalia > Rodentia > Hydrochaeridae > Hydrochoerus > Hydrochoerus hydrochaeris. The sequence continues at coordinate 403,292 of PVLA01000037.1, read as the reverse complement.
AGGGGCAGAGCTAAAACAGTGAAAGATGAAAATAGGGATATTAGATTTCTGGTGGAGCAGGTAATGGGCATAGCTTCAAATCTTATTCTCTCAAAAAGTGTCTTTCCATCTTCTTTTTCCAACTCTCTAGGTTGATTGAACATCAGTACCTTTTCCATTGGTGTCCCAGAACCCACTGGTTTTGGAATTTGCACATACCAGCTTAACAGCTGTTACACTTTTGTTTTATGACTGGCTGACAAAATTGTAGCTGCTTATAATTGGTTGGGGAGGAAGAAGAATTTGAATCAAGAAAATGGACAAATAATACTTTATATTATTTTTATTGCTATCCATATCACTGCTGCAGTTCTCAAGCATTTTCCAGAATACTATTGCTTTTACTGTTTACAATGAACTCAGTGACCATAAAAGCTTAGTTTAAATATATTTGTATGCTCTGGAAGAAAAAAATCATTTATCTTTTCCATAGACACAACGTGATCTTTTTCAGTAATTCATGCCTGGTGTTAATTTCTGAACTGTTTGACAAACAAAAATTTGTTTAAAAATATCTCTCAATCAGATGATAATTACCACATAAAGCTTGAAATGCAAACGATTTTGACAAAAGCAACCTAGTAAGAAGGGAGAAGAGTTGGATGCCCAATCAGAAAGGCCATCTCAAAGGCATTATTCTGCTGATCTGGTGTAAAATATCAGTAAATCCATCCTTTAGATGCAACATGCTCACACCTCACCTTGAACTCGCCACTTCTTACAAGACTCTCAGGTATCATATCGACTCACCAAAAAAAGTGACAATGCTTTCTTCTTCTTCATTTTCTTTACTTTCTTTCTTTCTTTCTTTCTTTCTTTCTTTCTTTCTTTTCTTTTCTTTTTTTTTTTTTTGTACTGGGGATCAAATTCATGACCTTAAATTTGCCAGGCAGGTGCTGTGCCACTGAGCTACCTTCCCAGGCTCACAATGCTTTCAAAAGACTTAGTAAATCATAACTCCAAGCCTTCCAGTCCCTTCCTATGTGGATTTTATGCGTTAAATGATTTATCATAGGTAGACAAATAGGTTTATTTGTGCAAGTTTCTTTATGAGAACAAAAAGACAAAGTGTTGGCATTCTTTGTCTCGAAATATGGGAGATTACAAAAACTTTGCTTCTCACACTAAAAGCCTTCAGATAACACTATTATCCAAGTGTATTACATAGTGTAAAAGAAAGCAATTGTGATACATGCGGCATCCCTAAAGGTTCATCAGTTAATTTAAACCCCTGCACTATGTACTTTCAATGGCAAAGACTGCATTACCAGCATATATAGGTTCACAGTATGAGACCCTTTTTTTTTTCATATTTTAGGACATTTTTTCAGCCCAGAACAATGGCTTACTTTCAGCCTGAATCAACTAACATGGACAAAAATCTATATTATGAGTCAGAAAAAAAGATTAAAACTTAAGGTTTTGCTATATCTGGACCAGATAAGTTTATCATATTTAATTACTAGAGTCTCTTGGTCCCAGTCTCCTGTTTCATTAAGTTATATAGCAGATGTTTAAAAAAGAAGAACTCAGGACAAGTCAGTTTTTGATACATGGGTTAATCATCACTAGTATGAACTAGGTGAGCTTAAATTGCTAAATGGACAGGCACTGAGTCACACTCAAAGAGCTGGGTCACCAAATGATAAAGGGTGTGCTCAGTATTTTGTCCACAATTCAAAAAACTATTCAGTGAAGTGTTGGCCATTCCAGCCAAGAGAAATCAGTTTCTGAGCTGCAAACTCTCTTAGGAAAAAGTATAATTGAATAATACTGTCTTTTTATTTGTTGCAATTATTTTTATGGTTAACGTTATTTTATGACTCACCGTCATCACTTCATGACTTTTCTGAGGGAATATGTATTGCTACTATGTTTCTTGCTGCTTCGTAACTAACTATGATTAAGTGTTTCATAGCCCAGTTTTGCGTTTCTTAGAAGTATAATGAGCAGCATGAATCCACTAGTCAACCATTTTATTGTGCTAATATGCACATAGGATAAAACTTGCAATTTGAACAATTTCTGAGTGCACAGTTGGGTAGTATTTAGTACCTTTGATGATGGCTACATCACCATCTTCATATCCAGAAACTTTTTAGTGCTTCCACAATGAAACTTGAGGCTCATTTACCTAAATCTCGGTGATCTTGTTTCCTTCTTCTCAACCTCTAGCAAGTGTCTCTTCTATGAACTTGAACAAGGTAGAAACCTTACATAAATAGGAGTATGTAATATTTATTAATGTGTGAATGGCTTATTTCACTTACTGTAATGCCTCCGTGTTCAACTGTGTTAGAGTGTACATTAGAATTTTCCATTTAAAGGTTAGTTAGCATTCTATTCTCCATATACCACACATTTCTTAGCCACAGTCATCAGTGGTTGGATAAATGCAGCATTTCCTGTGCTAAGCAACATCAAACATTGGCTCACAGTGTTGTGTTTGTTTGTTTTTCCATTGGGTGCTATCTTTTTGTTTATATTTGATAATGCTCAACTCGGTTTGAGGTGGTACCCCACTTTTTCTGGTTAGTAATAATTAGTGATTCTGAGCATCTTTTAACTTCTCATTGATCATTTGGACACTCTTTGGAAAATGTCTCCGAAAATCATTTACCTAATTTTTATTTAGGATGTTGCCTTTTATTGATGTTACTGAGTTTATTACTCATCCCTCTCCCCACCAAAGTAGATCTTATATTTCAAGGCTAGGTAAGCAAATATATAAATATGGAAATATGAATGCAGATGTTATGTTATGGTTCAAAAGCTGTGGTCACAATGTTAGTGGAAGTAATTCTTGGAAGACCATGAGATGCTTCACTGTGCTACATCTATCCAACACTTTATTCAGTAGAATTTAGTCTCTGAATGTTAAAATAAAGTTGTTTCATGGGTATGAAGAAGTAAAAAATTATACAATCTATGACTATAATAGTGTTTTTCCTTTGAAAGTAGAAAAAGAGTGATTTTAGCTCCATTTTATTCATGTAAGTGAATATTTCTTAATTTTTCCAAAGTATCATACATAATTAATGCAACTGAAAATATTATCGAGAATTAGCATTTTAAGTTTTTTTTTTCTCCCTTAGAAAGATACGACAAAAAATGCACACAGGCTTTCTTTGTCTATCTCCCAGATACAAATAAATTGTCTCAGAAAAATTGATGGCTGGAATACTATCCCACTAGACTAGCTTTTGCTAACTTCTGTTTTCAAAGACTAGGGTTCCACAGATGTTTAACAGGCGTCACATTGAGAAGTCATTTTGTAATCTAAGAAAATTTGGAAGTCACTGCAATAAAGTTGAATGTATTGTTTTGCTGTAAATGTGCTCAGAGGAATTTAAAAAACCAGTGTCCATATATAAATCTGTGTAAAAAGAAGGTATGACACAGCTGCAAATTCCTTTCTCACTGGAATCCTGTCTTACTCATTTGCCTGTCATTCACTACTCGGTTTTTTGTCTGGCATCTAGCAGGTCCTGGTTACCTGAACAAATGGATAGAATTCATGCAGGACAAAGACAAATGAGGTTTTCCAACAAGCACACAGCATTTATTGGAAAACTTCCAATTTGTGGACAAGCCACAAAAAAAAAATAAAAGTTTTCTCAGTGACAAAAGGGGAAAAAGAATGAAGCATCTTTGCTAGAATTTTTCTAGTTAAGCCTGAGAGTGACAAAAGTAGATTTTCTATGTCCTGAATCTTTGCCTCAAGTATTTGCTATCACTCAAGAGTGACTATTGCATGAAATAAGGGAAGGAAATTCTTGCTTTGTTATAGTTGCAGTTGGTTTTATTTTGCTAGAAGATGATAAATCACTGTTCTCAAGACAAAAATACAAACATTATTAATGATTAATGCAATGAGTTGCAAAGATTTTTAAATTGTCCAGGCATCGTGTTTGATTCTGCAAACTTCTAATGCATGAAATTTCAAGAGGCAGGCTAAACTCAACTTTGTTTCCTGGTACTTTTTCTGTTTGTTGTACATTAATGGCCGTTGATTTCATCTAAAATTACCCTGTTCCCATGACCTGGAAAACATCTACATAGACAACACTCTGAGTTTTCCATTACATGTGGTGGGCTACAAAATGAGCACTGAAATTCCACTGAACAGTATTGAGCTACCACAGAGTCCTCTCAGTTTGGAAATAATTTCACTTTCCTGCACACTGGGCATTTGCTTCTATCAGCATTATGCAACTCTCTCATACACATCTTCAGACATTTTTGTCTTCAACGTTCAGACTTTCTTAAGTGGGCTCATAGAGTACCTCCCTGTCATCTTACATAAGCGTTCTTTCATACTCACTTCTCACTACATCTTTCCCAGACATTTTGAAATTCTTTTAGTGCCTGGAGTAAACTAGTATTTATCTTCATAGCTCTGTAAATTCCCCTCCATCTGTTGGAATCTTATCTGTTCAAAATTCCTCCCCCCATTATTCTTAAGGTCTCCTTAAGCATCTCTTCCAGTCTATGTCTCTACCTCCTGTAATATGAAATCCAGCCCATGAATTTCAAAGACCCACTCTTCTTCATTTGAACACTCATGGCAATACCTCTCAAACTGCCGGTGTGTTCATTCATTTCCAAATCAATTTTAAGAAGGGATGAGATTGGCTTCTTCTCCCAAATCTTTTTATCTGTACCTTCTATGGTAAAACTTCTGAATAGCAATTGCTCAAAACTATTTATTCATGGAAAGCATCACATACATGTAAGCACTTATTCTCATTAAATAGCTGTGGATATGTAGCTGCAATGTTAAAAACTAGTGACCACGTTGAGGAAAGAGTATGAATTTGTAGAAGGTGTATTTGAGGAGGAGAAGGACAAACAAGTTCAGAAACATATAATGTTTAAACACAAAAAAAGTGACGTGACAATGGGAAGTGAGAAGATATGACACTACAAAATGGATCTATGAAAAATGTGTATATGTATACACATAAAAATATATATATTTATACACACAAAATATATATTATAAGCAGTCAAATATCCATTATTTAAAAAGCTACCAGGCACTTTTAGAGCCAAAAGAAGACGTATTCAAAAGAAGAGAAGGAATATTTGAAGGTGATTATATAAGACATATTACTGATCAAAGTGATTTAATTTCAAGGAGATAAGATAATGTTATCTGAGCACTAAAATACATTCTTTTTCCATCCTGGACACATTGCTAGGTCATATTTCTGGACTTGTCTGTATCTAGGGAACCCTACTACACTGCTCCACTATTAGAGTGTGGATAAGGGGAAACACATCTTCCATTTTCTCTGCTTCTTCAGGCAGCATGTGCACAAGGAAGTGGTGGCGAAAGATTGTAAATCTGACAGGGAGGAAGGACCTGGGCCTCAGCAATAGTGGAGTGTTCAGAACCACCTCATGAACAATGATGTGTACAATTAATAAATCAGCAAGCAACATGTCTGTTTCAAATTTTGAAGTTTGTAGGAGTACATACAAAAATTAGTAGGGCTGAGTCGATTGATCAGTGGCACAGCCTCTGCCTGGCAAGCCCAAGGTCCTAAGTTCCATTCCCAGTACCAAAAAACAATTAATATAAACTGTTGGGGGCCATGGAAGTTGGAAACTAAACAGAAGTGCTGGGCTGCAGAGTGGCAGGACATGACCAACCTGAGAACAAAGAGACATCTTAAAGGGCAAGATAAGGCCACAGTTGAGGACACCTGGCTCTGACCCCAATTAACAACATAGAAATTGTAGCTGCAGGCATTTCACTCCTGTAGCAAAAGCCACCTGGAGACTTTCTCCTAAGATACTTCTCCTAAATTAACATAAGATGGTTCTCCTAAATTAACATAGTCTGTTATTTGGAAAAGTCCTTGAACCACTCCCAAAGTCCTGCTAAGTTTCCTGAGTTTTCCCCTGTAACCCATTCCTTGTTTTTGGAATTTAAATAAATAGAAGCCACCAAGAGACATTCCTTGTCTCAGACCCCAGAGTCTCAAACTCTGCTAGAGGGTTTTGATCCTCCTGGAGCCCTAAACTCATACCACTTGTCTCATTGATTTAAGCCTTTGACATACACTTGTTTGGGAGATTGGGGATTATGGCCAGGTCCCTTTTAATATATTTCAATATTTTAAAATCTTCTACTTTATATATTGAAAATGTCTACTCAATTTATTGCAAAAATTGGCTTTCATTACATATATTCTAGTCCCAATGAGTTTTTTGTTTTGTTTTGTTTTGTTTGCTTGTTTTTTTGTTTTTGTACTGGGAATCAAACTCACAACCTCGTGCTTGCCAGGCAGTCACTTATGCTGCTGAGCTAAACCTCCAGCCCACAATGAGTTTGTTTATAAATACATGGGCTAGTAGTAGATATTTTTGCATGTCTTCTAGGCTATTGGTTGTCATGAAGCAAAATGTAAGAAACCATCATTTGTAATACATAGACAAAGATGCAGTTATACATACACAGTACAGACATGGGTAGAGACTATCAAGCAGAAATTAAATTTTTATACTGCTCTAAATTATTTTCTAAAAGAGCAAGGATTGTACCATAGAAAGCTAATGTACTGAAAACTGCAAGCTTTTTTCTAAAAATTCAGTTGGAATGCCCTCCTGCCTCAATTCATATTCATAGTCTCATCATTTTATATAGACAGGGGCAGAAACTGAGTTCAACAGCGTCGATCAAACTTTCCAATTACGAAGAAACTTCCACGAGTCATTTCAGCAGTTTCTTATTGTTCTGTCATAGCACCATAACTGATCTTATATGAGTGCATCTCAATATAATTAAGTGTTAATTTTGTCCACTTTTATACTTTGTAACATTGAAAGCAACGGAATTGATTTCATTGAATTTAAACAGTAACATTTTCTTTTCTTATACCTTAAATAATTTACATGTACTTAACAAGCTGTAGAAATTCTTGTCAGAGATTCCTGCACAATAACTACAATCCGAGACTAAAGGACTCTTCACAGATACAAATAGTGCCAAAATAAATTATAAAAGTAGAAAGCCTAGAAAATCAGGTTTCTGTCGAACTAACTGGCTCTCCTATTTTCTGTAATACTGGAAAACAAAAAATCCAGTTAAACTTAAGAACATCAATATGAAAAATAGTAGTGACCAGTAAGTGGGAAAAGAATCAGTTGAATTTAGATATTTTCACAGGCTTCAACAGAAATAAAGAGGATCTAAGAAGCAAAGAAATGAAGGCTTGTATGTTGGCTTCTTATGACAATAGGCCAAAAAAAAAAAAAAAAGTAAAATTGTCATTCTGGCTGCTTTTGCAAGTGATTTGCATTTGAGGTCTTTGCTTTCCAAATCTTGACATGACCTTTACCTTAGAAATCTCATGAAGCCTGTGGTGTCAGTGATTGGGGTAAAGGCATCATTCAAAGCAGAATAGCAATGATTGTGTTCTTCATTTGTTTTGTTTCAAACATGCCCTGAGTATGTACATCTTCTTTGTTTTTATTTAAGGAGCTCCTGAAACAGTGCTTTTTAAAATGAATAAACAAGTTCATGATAATTGCACCCGAATGACATCATGTATAAAGGATCCCAGGAGGATGAAAGATTGTACTTTCATTTGAGTTCAGAGACTTACTATAATCTAATGCTATCTACTTTTATATGATATTTAATAATCTAAACAATCAAATTAATTTAATTTAGTCAATGAGGAATAAGTTTTTCTTTAATTTAAGTTGGTTACGTGAGGCCCAGTTCTTATAACAAGATAATGTTGTCTCTCACAGCTATAAAAAGACTTACTGTTTTTCAATCATAATAAACTATGTCTATTAATCTATGTTATCTGTAACACCATCTTATTTAATAATTGAGGAAACTCTTATTTGCAAAGATGTCAGGGAAGTTATAAAAATTCTTGCAACCTTGTTTAGCTCTAACAAGTATTGTTTTGCTATCAGATTGCTACCATCCTATTAGATAAGTTTGGATGACAAATCATTGCCATTTGAATGATATGATCTTTGTGTTCTTTATTAAAAACATATTATGAACTTGAAATACATAATTGTATTCAAATGGTTATTCGTGGATTAGAAGCAACTGTTTACTTAAAAATTCAGTCTCTATTTTGACTTTTAAATGTGCTGAAATGTACTGGGATTGAACACATCTGTTGGAAGAGACAGATAGGGACTCACAGCATTCTTCTCTTGTCTAAAGCAGCTCACAGGCACTTAAAACAGAACTAAATAATGCTGCTTGATTTTCCTTTGTCCTAGTAGCAGGGTAACTTCTGATTACCCCATTGGGAAGCATGCACATTTGTTCTGTCAGCAGCCTGAAAGTGAAGGCTACACACATTCAGAAATTGTCATTCAGGTAATTCTGCAAAGACTGAAGAATGTGAGAAATATAAAGACTTTATCGCTCAGAGAGATGTCCATTCAGAAATAATACCCAGAAATGAGAATGGAGATAATGTATTTCCAATTTGCATAAATGAACATTTAAAGTAGGTGCAGAAATAGAAAGAATGAAGTATAAGAAATGACAGACAGTCATGCTGGAGGGAAGAAAATGAATAGGGACCTTAGGGACTAATAAGGGTGAGATGTCACACTCGGAACATAGATGATGACACGCCCTTGCCAGTGCAGTTCTGCACCAGAGTTTTCTCAACTAAACAGACACAACCTTTGACTTCAAGACACCACATTCAATGAAAAATATTCTTAAATTAAATATATCAGTAGGGTAGGATAGAGAGGCTTATTAATTCAGTGTTAGACTCTTTCTGTCTTAGACTAATTTGTGGATAAAAACTCTACCTCAGAAAGAAATCATAAACCACAGATTAAGAATTTCAAATTCAAAGTTGATATTTTTAGAATTCATAGACACCTAAACTATTCTTCTTGAGAACACTCCAAACCACATGTACAAACATCCCAACCATTTCTGAACTATATTTGTCCTGTGATACTTCCTTATGTAAATCTATTTCATTTTCTTATAACAATATCCCTCATAGGTGGTTGTCCTTATTGGTATGTTTGTTTATATTTTTAAGTATGCACTAAGGAAAAAAAATGCTTCTTCATGAATAGTTTTATGTTTTTTGCATTTTTAGGAGAATTGTTTAAAACATGCAGTGATTATCTATTTAAAAGAACCTTATGGTAACAACCTTGTAAGAATAGTTATCCTTAATTGATCTTGAATGTAAGTTCAAACTGATATGTACTGAATGTATTTAATGAAAACATCCAATGCAGTTGTTGATCACTTATAGGTAAGGAGCCAGTTTTTTAACTATCTTTGTATAGAATTCAGCCCAAGGTTTGCATCCTAAGGATTGATCTATTAAAAACCCTGGAATTTTTTGGAACTTTATTGAGATACAGAATTTTATTCAAGACTTAATCCATCAGAATTTGTATTTTAAAGAGACCCTTAGAGAATCATTTACTCATTGAAGAGAGAGAAGCCCTGGTCTAAACACTGCATTATTGTTCTTGTAACTTGTTGAACAGGTATTTATCGTCATGGTACAGCAGAGATCATAGAGTGACACTGATGTCAGTGATGGAGTGTCCTCACACTAGTATTGGAGATGATGATCATAGTGGCATTCTGTTTCACAATTGCTGCTGTATAAAGACTTAAAATATCATACGTAGTAGCTTTTCCATAACACTAAATTTTGAATCTGCTCAGTGTGTTCTTATTTCTTGGCTCACCCTCAATTAGCATGACTCTTTAATATTGTTTCTTCCTCTAAAAGAGAACATTTAATAGAGCAATAATGAATTTTGAGGAAGCTGCATAAAATAAGACCCTGTTCTGGAGACTTTCAAGAGTAATCAGCTCAACCTCTTTTAGCTATTTAAGCATGTGGCATTTCCTACGATGGCATTCTAACTCAATAGAATTAAGGTCTGGGGACCAGTAAGGAATATACAATCTGCACTTATTGCATAGTTATCATTTCTCTATATAGTACATAATGATTCTATAGCACATGATTCTATAGTACGAATTATGTGATGAGACTTGAATTTTGTAAATGGAAGCTCATAATACGCCATATAGAAATACTGAATGGGTTGAGTTACTGTTTTCATTCTCCACAAATGTTGCCCCATCATGTGTCTGGGGTCAGTAGGTGACCCTAGCATAGCATATTAAATTGTAATGTGTAGTTATTCTGTTAAGGAAATCTCCTGCTGCTGACTTACAGGGAATATGATAACAGATGCCCACAGCCATTCCACCACCCCCTGAGCTTCTATGTGGACAGACATATCTAAATGACAAAAATTGCTCTATGTAGTTCTTCCATCTTTAAAGCATGGGCTCTTTAAGACTTCAAGTAAAAGGCAAATTATTTTCTCAGTCGCTTTATTTTAATTTTTCACACACACACACGCACACGCACACACACATGCACACACATACAAAAAAAAACAGCCTGAAAAAGACAGGGAGGGGGACTGTGCTAATCCTCTGAAGCCTGGATCCGCATCACCCTTCAGGGAAACAATTCCGGAAGGAGTAACACTGGCCAGGGCAGGAAATTGAACTAAGTTTCTAAGGTTTCCCTGTCGATTCACCAGGATAAATAAGAGCATGCAATCCAGCACATTCCAAATGAGAAACAGGCCCTCGACCACCTCCGACCTCCTTCATTAGCCACCTTTCTCATCACAGGTGACACCTGAGGAGAACCGCGTATGTGGCACATTGCAGTGAGCACCACAAGAGGTGGTCAGAAAGAAGGAGAGAAAACGCTCAGTCATGGTTTTCTCTTGCAGTTTATGCAAAAAGCAAAGAGATATTCTGTAACATATGTTAAATTAATATATGAACAGAACATAACTATTTCTTTGTGATTAACATCAACGAATGGAACAAATCTAAGTAAGAATGTATCAATTATTTTTAGTCAATTATTTAATGACTTATAAATTATAAATAATTATACTAAAAATTATGGATGACAGTCAAAGGGAGTTCATGATCTCTGGGTCCTTACACATAGTTGAAAATCTGTGTTGTATATAAATATATGCAGTCTTAATTGTATGTCTACATTTGTCTCAGATTCCCTGCAGAAAACAGTATGTATTTTTCCATAAGTAGGCGATCATTTAGCATATTATATATTCCTTTATAAATAGTAATTAGAAAATATTAAAAATACTCATCTTCCTTTTATGAAAAAATAAAACAAAATTACACGAAGGATTGATTAGAGAATAACAATGCTCAATCTATCACATATATGAAACAACTTGCAGAATGGGAACATAATTTTTTTGCCAGCTCTTCATCACAAAGACACAAAAGATAATTTTATTTTAACAACTGGAAAATCTTTGGTGAAAATAAATGTTAACAATATTAAGCTACTACTGTTTTTCTCTTTTTCTGTGTGGTCCTCTGCATTGAGAATACTTGGTAGGTTCCACTCACTGTTTTAACTCTTGCTTTCCTGGCTGTTTCCACAATAATGTTTAATTTTTCTTCCCATGATCATGCCCTAAGTCCATCTGAATTCATTTTTCATCCTAAACCATCCTCATAAAGTGGGATGCATTAAATAATATGGCAGAGCTGTACATAAGACAATTCCACAGGAGCTAAAATTTAGACATATGCTATAAATGACTTGTGGAGCAATTCAAAGAGTGTCACTGAAAGAAACAATGGGTAAGATTTATAGTATCATTTCTATGAAAACTCCCAAGCAATTTAAAGTAACTACAACCACAAATGGTAACATCAATTTAGCCAAAAAAGACAAGCATATAATGGTGTTTTACGCATTAACAATAACACACTTTGTAATCTCCTTAACCACAAAAATAAACATTTCTTATGTATCTTTCTGTTCTAGAAGGCAAAATAATTTTCTAGACTGTCCAACATTTAGTATGTTATTTGACCCTAAACTCATTGCTCTGAAAATTTCCTCAATCTAAACTTCATAAGCTCCATGGGGTTGCTTTGTACTCTAAAACATCAATATCATAAATTTAAATGTGTCTGCATTTAAATCAACATACAAAATTTTTGCAGGGGCTAAAAATTACGTTTGTGTCTTGGTTATAATTTCCTTTCTTTCGTGTGTACAGTATTTTCAATGACTCATTGAAACAGATTTGAGTAATCCATACTGTCAGGACTACTGTAAATCTAGAGAAAAATAGAACCAAGTAATCATTTTATTCCATTGTCAATGTATTTCAAAATATCTGATTTCTTTTAGAAGTCAAAACTGTATCTTTTTTGAGGAAGGCCACACTTTTAATGAATTTTATGGCATCATATGCAGAGCTATTTGCAGGCCACAGGAAGGCGAGCAAGAAGCCAGCCACTTCTTATGAGACAGTGTCATGTGGATCACAAGGAAAACAGACAGATGCCAATGTCTCCCGGCACAAAGGCTGGAAGACGAGAAAAGTTAAGATCCACCACCACCACCACCACAATCACCCCTCCCCCGCCCTGTGAGCCACTGCTGATCCAGTGAAAGACCGACTGAGATGACAGCTATTGAGTTAAAGTACAATCTAATGCTTGTAGTGTTTAGTGTTTCACTGACTTTGCAGGCCTAAAGCTGGTAGTCTGATCATCTATTTAGAGGGTAACAATACACAATATGGCATCTATGGACAATCTCCTTTTGAGGCTGAGAGCCATTGTTAATTCCTTATTATCTTGCTTTAAAGTCCTGTATCATTTTCACTGTTTTATTTGGTTTGGTTTTATTTTTTTTTTCTTGTTTGATATGGTTATATCTGATGGCATGGGCCGCTATTTTGAAGATAAAGCCACTTTAGGTTTACCATTATCTTGTTTTGGAGTCCTGTACTGTACTCATTGTTTTGTTTGGTTCTACTTTGTTCTGTTTTGTTTGATTTTGCTGTTTCATGGTATTGGCAGCTACTTTGAAGACAAGAGGCATTGTGGTAGCCATTGTTGATTTTGTATTATCTTTTGTTGAAAACCTGTATCACTTATACTGTTTTGTTTTGACTGGTTTTATTCTGTTTTATTTTTCTTGGTTTTATTCTCTTTAAAATTAAAAATTAAGAAAAAATTAAGAAGAATTTCAGATTTATCCTATTTCCCTGCTTGCATTTATTTCCATGTAACACTATAAATATGATCTCAATGTCAAGGTTATTTAAAGAACCTTGGAAATTTATCTCCTCTGAATTTTAAATATCATTCCCAGTTTTTTTACAGCATATTAAGCATTTCTTTAAGTACCAAGTGTTGCTCTTGAACATCCTAATTAACATATGCAAATTTGAATTTAAAAACCTCACATTTTTATGAATTAAAAAATATCCTTTTTAAATAAGAGAGATGGATCCTACTGGACTCAATGCCATCAATATAGTTTGAGTCTTAGAGAAAATATAGTAGAAATATGAAAAATTGTAAAGAAGAGTTTGCAGTTTTCAAAATAAGTTCAAATCTATTTTCTAGTGTTAAAATTAATGGGTGAATAGGCAGTCAGGATGATACATGCTTACAATCTCAGCATTCTGGGAGGCTAAAGTAAGAAGACAGAAAGTTTAAGCCCAGCCTGGACAAATTAGCAACTCAGTTAGACTGTCAGAAAATTTAAAAATATACAGAAAAGATCTAGGAATGTGGATCAATGTAAAGGTCCTGAAAAACACAGGACTAAAAAAAAAAAAAAATCAGTGTTTAAAGATTAGACATGGTGTTACAAAACATTTTACAATCCCAAATACCTGACATCTATTTTTTGCACGTGTTAATACTGACTTGTGGCATAAGTCAGAACTAACAAAGCAAGGAAAGAAAGAAGGTAGGAAGGGAAGGAAAATTTTTAAAAAGAGACAAAAGATGGAATCAGTCAACAAATAAGCATAACAAAAAATGCCTGTCCAACTCAAGACACATATATAATATTTTTAAGAAGCTACAGAATCCCAAGGTTCTGACTAGTAGGCTTTTGTTAACACCTTATTCAATACAAAACTTATACTCAGCTGTGTGGATTCTGACTCATTTTATTTAAACAATAGGTAATCTTTACCTAGAACATCATTTCAGGTGATATCAACATTTAAAAAGATGATACTTCTGGTAGATTAAATAAGTGTTTTAGAAAATTTACAAAATGTTATTGGCCTGGTATGTTGGTATGCATTGAGAATTTTTTACTTGTATTTATCATGGAAAAGTGAAGCTCTCTATCATCTGTCATTTTCCAATATGAACAGAATTTTCTGCCAATTATTTTAAAGGATTTAGGGCACACTATTTTAAAAATGAGGCTCATGAACATAGTAAAAACAGAAATACTGTAATCCAAGATTCAACGTCCCAAAGCAAATATCTGCAAATGAGTTTGACATAAGTTCAACAACATTTAAGTTTTACTATTAATATTCCTGAAAGAAGGAAATCATAAAAGGTGTAAATAAAATTTGTGGTAATAAAATATCAAAATAGCCAATCTTTTCCAAAGAAAATGGACTCTCACTTAAGCTATTATCTACTTTAGCACTTTAGTATTAAACTTTTTCACCATGTACTTTTGCTGAATATGATTTCAATTCATGACTAAGAAACTGTAAATATTGAACTGATCAGTATGAAAAACAATTTGACTATATGTGATGTTTTTATCAAAATAAAAGTATAACTATAAAAGTCACAAGGCAAGTAGAAAAAGAGCCAAGAAAATTTTAAATGAAAATGATCTATGTAAAGTAAATTCCTCAACAAATGGTGTAAAATTAAATTCAGTAGAAGACAGAATTTTTGCAAAGGAAAATTCAACAATAGAATTTGGTTAGAATACAAGGAGAGGGGCATGGAAGAGAGAAGTGTAAGAACGATTTAAAAGTTAAGGTGCAGAAGAAAAAAAAACTCTAAAACAGAAAACCTGGAAGAATAAAATGAAGAAGAATAAAATGACCCCTGTCTCTCAGCAACTGCAAAAATGTGAGACTTAAAACTGTAAATATTAGAAAACACAGACCTGCTTCAGCAATTTAGAATTGGCAAAGCTCCTGTTTGTCTCTCTGTTTATTTGTTCATTTGTTTGTGTCAGTATGGGGGAACTCCAAAAGCACAGGAAAAAAAAAACTGACAAAAATGATTACACCAAATATTAGTAATATAATTGCTTTTGCAGACTGGAATTTATAACCACACCCAAAATTAACAAAATATTTTAAAATGACCCGATGTTTACTTAACTTCACAAAAGAATATAAGGCAGGAGAAATAGCAAGTACAGAATTATGATGTAATTATATGGCATCAAAATAGCGGAGGTCTCAAGGTACTTGGGGACCAAGTAACACAAATAGCACCTATTTTCTACATTACTTTCTTCACTCTGATCCTGGATATCTAGTTAATATGAGTCCTCCAAAGGCAGGGTGTAGGGTCACAATACTCACTAGTGTTTTAAAATACCTGCTTGTAAAGTAGTTCTATAGGAAAAGAATATCATTTTTAAGGAGATCCATATCAGGACAAGCCTGATTATTAACATGTGTTAATTTTAGTTATAGTTTTTACTTTTTTACAGTTCTGAGTATTTACTCTAGGACTTGCGTGCTAGGCAAGCACTCTAGTACTGAACTATATCACCTAGCCTTAAAAAATCTCTTTGCATTCATATATTAAACTAGAATTTTGAAAAGATGAAATAAAAAGAATAAAGAAAAACAGGATAATTCCAGAACTAACAAAGGGGCAAATGTAGAATTTCTAGACATTTTTTATTCTTTTTTTTTGGTAAAGCTTACTTTATATTATGTTCCATTTTTCTCCCTACTACAAGCAAGAGCTAAGACTTTGCAAAGCTAAGAATATATCACAAGAAGCATTTATGTCTTCCCTGGCATGACCAATCATACAATTGAATGAAAGATGGTAGGTGGTAAAACATGCTAGAGTTTGTCTTGCTACGCAAATTGTAGGTTCATCTTTTTTTTTTATTTACAGGGGAAAAAAAAGGGAAGCGAAAATACAAAATTACAAAAATAAATAAATAAAATAAAATAAACAATAAGAAATCACTAGTTGACAAATTACATACTGTCATCTTAGACAAAAGGGTAGCAACAATACAGAATTCTAAAAGAAAAAAAAAACAAAAAAACACTAAGAAATCATTAGTTGATAAATTACACATTGTCATCTTGGACGTATTTGTTCAAGTTACAGAATTAAAGCATACAAAGTAGACATTCAAACCATGAGACTACAAACAGTTCTGCTCAATGATCCAACAAAAACTTACAACTATGGTTATCAATCCTACACACTTAGAAATACATGCATATCTTATATATTTTATAGCACTTCCTATTTCCTCTTTTTTACAATATAAATTACACATTCTTAAATTTTATTTAGAGAGAGAAAAAAAGAAAGAAAAAAGCAAAATAAAAAAGAGTAGCAACAATACTGAGTTCTAAAAGAAAAAAAGAAAAAAAACACTAAGAAATCATTAGTTGATAAATTACATATTGTCATCTTGGATGTAGTTGTTCAAGATACAAAATTAAAGGATACATAGTAGATATTCAGACAGTGAGACTGCAAAAAGTTCTGCTCAAAGATCCAACAAAGGTTCCGCAATATTGTCATCTATTTTATACCCTCAAACATACCTGCAGTTATATCTCTTAGAGCACTTTCTTTTCCTATCTTTTTTTACAATAAATATGAAACATTTTGGGCTTTATTACTCCTCTATTTCTTATTACTCTTTTTAGTTGATAAATTACATTCTGTCTTCTTAGAAATAGTTGTTAAAGTTACAACATTAAAGCATACAAAGTGGACATACAAACAGTGAGATTGTAAACAGTTCTGTTTAATGATCCAACAAAAACTTAATAATGTGGTTATCAATCCTACACACTTAAAAATACATGCAGATATATCCTTCGAGCACTTTTCCTTTCTTTTTTACAATAGCAATTACACATTTGAGTTTTACGACTCCTAAAGTTCTTTTTACTTTTACACTAGTGACACAATGTGATATTTATAAATATGATTATTTATTTCACTTATTACAATAGCCTCAAGTTGTCCCCATTTCAATATGAGGGCCTCAAGATCATCCTTTGGTATAGCTGAGTAATATTCCATTGTATAAAAATACCACATCTTTTTCATCCACTCTGCGGTTGATGGGCAGTTTGGTTTTTTCCAAGATTTAGCTATTACAAATTGTGCTTCTATGAACATGGGGGCACACATATCACTGTGATATGACCTTTTCAGGTTTTCTGGGAAAATATCCATTGAATGGAACTTCCAATCCTAGTCTCTAGTCTTCTGAGAATTCTCCATACTGATTTCCATAGTAATTGCACCAGTCTACACTCCCACGAACAGTGGAGCAGTGTTCCTTTTTCCCCACATTCTCACCAACATTTGTTATCAGTTGTTTCCTTAATGGCAGCTATTCTTTCCAGAATGAGATGAAATCTCAGTGCTGTTTTAATTTGCATTTCTATAATGACCAGTGATGGTGAACATTTCTTCATGTATTTATTTGCCATTTGTATATCTTCATATGAGAACTGTATGTTCATCTCAAGGGCCCATTTTTGGAGAGGGTCTTTGAATTTGGGGGACTTGATATTTTTCAATTCTTTACATATTTGCCAGTATTTTATTGAGAATCTTTGCATCAATGTTCATTAGTGAGATTGGCCTCTAGTTCTCCTTTTTGGTTGGGTCTCTCTCTGGTTTTGGTGTGAGAGTGTTACTTGTCTCCAGGAATGATTTAGGGAGTACTTCTTCCTTTTCAATTTCATTGAAGAGTTTAAGTAGTATTGGCATCAAATCTTCTCTAAATTTCTTGTAGAATTCAGCTGTGAATCCATCAGGACCTGGGCTTTTCTTTGTTAGTAAGTTTTTAATTACGTTTTCAATTTAAATAGCTGATATTGGGTTGTTCAAAATTGCTATATCTTCTTGGGTCAGCTTTTGTAGTTCATATGTTTCTAGAAATCTGTCCATTTCCTCTGTGTTTTCCACTCTATGTGTGTAGAGATTTTCAAAGTAGGTATTCATGATCTTTTGAATTTCCATGGGGTATGTAGTAATTTTCCCCTTTTCAGTCCTTATTGCATCAATTTGTGTTTTTTTCTACCTTTTTCTTTATGAGGTTAGTTGAGGCTGGTCAATTATGCTTATTCTCTAAAAAAACCCACCCTTTTGATTCTTTAATTCTTAGTATTTTTTTTTTTTAGTTTCAATTGCATTGATTTCTGCTCTAATCTCTACAATTTCCTGTCTTCTATGAGCATTGGGTTTAACTTGCTCTTCTTTTTCTAGAAACTTAAGATGAAGCATTGGGTTGCTTATTTGTGCTCATTCTGTTTTCTTGATATGACTATTTATTGCTATATTTTTTCCTCTTAGGACTGCATCCCACAGGTTACAGTACGTTGTTTTGGCATTTTCATTGAATTGTATGCATTGCTTAATTCTTTAATTTCATCTGTAGCCCACCGGTTGTTCCAAAGGTTGTTATTTAATTTCTATGTATTTATGCAGGGTTTACAATTTTTTGCAATTAATTTGCAATTTCAGTGCACTATGGTCAGATAGTATGCATGGTATCAATTTTGATACCTTTGTACTTAATTAAGAATGTTTTATGGCCTATTTTGCTAAATATCCCATGTGCAGCTGAGAAGAATATTTATTTGGATGCGGTTGGGTGGAACACTCTGCAAATATCTACTAGGTCTGATTGCTCACAGGTATGATTCAGTTCTATTATTTCTTTGCTGACTTTTTGTCTAGTTTATTTATCTCTTTGTGACAATAGGGTGTTAAGCTCCCCTGTTGTAATTGTGTTCTTGTGTATTTGGTTTTTCCTGTCCATTAGTACCTGTCTGGATGGTTAGGTGCTCCTGTATTTGATGCATATATATTTATAATTGTTAGTTTTTCTCTTGAATTTTTCCACTATGGAGTATGTAGTGACCTTCTTTATCTCTTTTAATCATTTTAGGTTTGAAGTTCCCTTTTTCTGCAAATAGAACAGTTACCTCTGCTTTTTTTCTAGGTTCCTGTTGCATGGAACACTGTTTTCCATCCTTTGACTTTTAATCTATGAGTTTCCTTTTGGGTCAGATGTGTTTCTTGTATACAGCATATTGTGGGATCTTGTTTCTTGATCTATTCTGTCAGCCTATTTATTTTGGTAGGTGAATTTAGGGTATTTACATTTATGGATATCAATGATATGTACTGGTTCGACTTTGCCATTTTATGTTCCAGTTGTTTGCTTTCTGCTTTTCCCCTTGTTTAATTGCTTGTCCTACCCTGGTGGTTTCTTTCTCTTGTTGTTCTGGGGATTGTAGTTATTTTTATCTCTATCTAGTATGTCTTTCTACACTTTCTAGTTTTGGCTTAGTGGATGTAAATTTCTGTCATGGAAGTATCTTGTTTCTCCATTAAATTTTAATGAAAATTTTGCTGATTACATCAGTCTGGGTTGAAAGTTGCTTTCTTTCAGTGCTTGAAATAACTCACTCCAGGCTCTTCTTGTCTTGAGTGTTTGTGCTAAAAAGTCTGCTATGATTCTAGTGGACGTTCCTTGATAGGTGAGTTGTATCTTTTTTCTAACAGCTTTTAGTATTCTGTTTTTATGCTGCATGCCTGAGACATTAATTATTATATGTCTGCGTGTAGATTTTTGTTGGTTGTGACTGTTTGGTGTTCTATATGCCTCACTTATCTGCATATCAGATTTTTATCCCCAAGTTTGGGAAATTTTCTTCTATTACTGCTGTGAATATTTTGGCTATGTCATTTGCATTGACTCCTGCCTGTTCACTGATACCTATGAATCTTATATTTTTTTCTCTTGGCATCTTGAAGCTGTTGGATTGTCACTTCATGCTGCTTTGTTATTTTTAAAACTTTTATCTTTTCATGATCACTAATTGCAATCCTGGCCTTGAGGTCCAAAATCCTATCCTCAGCTTCATTTAAATGGTTTTGCACACTTTGAATAGAAATTTTTTGTTTCTTGGGTGTCTCCTTGAGTTTGTTTCATGAATATTGCATGTTGTTTATTTTGTTCATTCAAGTTTTCAATCAGTTTCCCATGCTCCTGTACTTTGTTCTCTATTTCTTCTTTAGCTGCGCTCAGCAACTCCTTTACTAAGTTTGTTATTTCTGTCTTTATGTGGAAGAGTACTTCTAATTTGATTTCCTCTATAGTCTCATGGAGTTGTTATTTTATTTCACTCACTATCTTTTAAGAGGTTTCTGGCGTGTTACTTTTGAAGTCCTCTGTTGCAATGTCTCCTGTGCTTGCTCCTGGTGGGCTAAATATTTGAGATTGCATTTTGCTTTTTTGTTTTGCCATTTTCCCCTTTCGAGTTAATATTTGGTCCTTCAATCCTAATAGTGTCAACTGTTGCTAGTATGTATCTTGGGGTTCTAATTTAAGGCTGATATTTGTCCAATTTCTGGGTCCCTCAATGAAGAGGTGGGCCAGTCACCTGACTTTCCACTGCAGGGCCTGTTGGGTGAGTTCTATATTCTTCCTGGGCTGTCAAGCCTAGAAATAGTGATATAGGTCAACTTCTAGTTCCTGCTATTACTTTATCTTCAGGTTATTCCAGGTCACCAAATCTCCCTTTCTATAGTATTTGTGCTGGCTGAGGCCCTATTGTGTCCCTATTGTGTGCCTGTGTGTCTGGTAAGTCCTTTTGATTTTCTCCAAGTTGGGGGAGTCTTTATCAGCACACTTCTCACTCTGCCTGATGTTTTCTGTGTGCAGGAAGGAGTCACCCCCACTCTTGTCAGGCTCACTAAGGTCTTACAGTTAGTTGGAGGGAGTTTTACTACTGGCCCTATTTACCCACTGTACACTTCTATTTTAGGGGCATACTCACCACACTGACTGGAGCCTGCCGAGATCTTCTGTTTGGGGGAGGCAGTCACTGAATCTCCCCTCAAGCTAGCACGATTAATCCACTGTAGTCCAAGTTTCTGGGAGAAAGGGTGGGAGCTCTGGCTGGAGTTCCCTGGTCCCAAAGGTCCTCTTCAGAGAAGGCAGTTGTCATAGAGGAGACCAGCGTCTAAGCCGACCCGGGCGCACCTCTGGCTGGAGTTCTCAGTGCCATGAGCTGGTCTCTGCAGAGAAGCATTTTTTTTTTATTCTGAAAAGAAAAAATAAAAATAAAAGTCCCTTTCCCATGCATCATGAAGTGGTAATTCTATTGGATACATAAAATAATAATGAGGAACAGTTGGAAAATTCTCACTCTTTTTTTCATCCAAAAAATAACATATTTGGTTAATGGTAATGATTTGTAAAAAGTAAGCTTTTAAATGAAAAGAACAATCAGAATTCAAAGTCATAAATTTATTATCTTCTACCTAGGCTAATCTTGATTTGCAATAAAGTTAGAACTCAGTTCTCTAAATCCTTTAACTTTGTTTTTTTTTTAATGATTTTGAAGATTCTCTATTAATTTTTAAATCAACTTGTCACTTTTTGCCAAAAAAAGAAAAATTTGACAGAGCCCATTGGGAGTTTGAGATGTTTTTTAGTTGTATTTTATGAATGTAATTCAGATTGGTTTCACTTCCATAGACAGAATCAATTAGAGGGGAGTAAGAGTAGTGGACAGCCCATTTTGAATATGGTCATGGTAGCTATGAAACTGACCATTTTGGACAGTTTAGAGGAGATTTTACAGGGAGACCCTACAGAACTTACTATAGGCTGGATATAGAATAAGAAAATAGGAAAATGGGAAATGTGTAATTCCTAGGTTTTTGTGTTCACCAAGTTTATCTTTGACAGTCAATGAGATGCTGGAAATTTGTAGTTTGAGAGAACAATTTAGAATGTTTCTGAATATAACTGAAATATAATGTCACAGACAATAAAATAAATGTTGAACTCAACTGAAATCTGCATGAATATGATGTGATTATATAAATTCCAAGTGGAACTACCTTGTTAAATTATTGTGTAAAAATTGTTACATGTTATTGTAGGGAATGATAGGAGGGCAAATGAATTAATCTGCAAAGTAACAACTGAGATGGACTTAAGAATGATGCTCCATAATTAAAGGGTTTTTTTCCTTCAATCATCTCATTTTTTGAACTGTTTTAATCAGTGTAGGTGTTTAGTAAACCAAGATGTCAGTGAGGCTCATGAATATGTTTTCCTAAGGATAGAAATCAGGGTTAAGTGATTCTGAAACATGAAATTGCAATGGGAGGGATGAGTAGCCAATTCCTAAAATAAATATATTGCTTTAATATAAAATTGGCCTTAGCTGAGTTTAAACTGCAAGGGTTTGAATTACAGACTGTCTTCTCCTACTTGTGCATGTGTATGGCCACATATATGAATAGTAAGAGCTGAAAGCTCATTTTGCTTCATCCAAAAATAATATACTGAAAAATATTAGCTCTAATGATGCTGCAAGCTATAAACTTGCACTGTAAGCACTTGATGCAAATCCAAAAAATCTTACGAAAACCTTTAAATGATTAACGAAATTGATGGTATAATCAATTGATGGTATAATCTTCCCAAAAATATATATTTGGTTATATGTGATAAAATTCCCAAAGTTTAACATGTCTAATATTCACTATTCCAATTCCTATTTAATTGGATCACTTTATGAATGATCAAATTACTAATCCTCACCAATACATACTATTTCTAGGCTCCACACAATCAGAAAGCCCACTGTAAACATTTCTTTATGATCCTTTTACCTGTATATTGCACAAATGTCCTGAGTCACATGAACAGCTTAGAAATGAGGGCATTCCCAATAAATAATATCCTAGTTCAGACATTTTTCTGGTCCATTGGACTAAATGTTTGAGGGAGGGAAAAATGTTTAATAGGGCTATGTTCTCTTAGACATTCAAAAAGGCCAAAAATAAATCCACAGTAATTATACTTTGGGGAGCTGTAAAGAAACACTTTAGAGCGTATAAGGTCTAGAGTTATAGAAGTACCACTGTAATGCTATTTCCTGTTTGGAGAATTAGTCACAAAATCTTTCCATGCAACGTTCCTAGTAAAATGTAGTACCATGCCTTGTCTGGGTGATATCTAAGATAACAGCTTAACAAACTAAGGAGAATCTTCATGGAGTCAGGTAGAAAGAAAATAGAAATACAGGAGGTAGAAAAAGAAATAAATTTTAATTTGGATGATTCAGCAAGCAGAAAATTTCTGATATTCCATCATTTTAAACTCAGACTGTTAAAAATACATTTTTGTATTGCTTTAGTGCAGGCCAGATGGTGAAATGTAATGTGGAACTTTCAAGGAAAGTGACAAGACAAGATGTCCCATTTATTTAGGAAGCTTGGCATATATAAAGCTGAAAAAATTTAAGATAATGCAGATATTTCTATAACTCACAGGTGGGTTGGTAACTGTAAAGGAAGTATACCCAGTAAGCAATCTCTCCTAATCCTTTTATAAAATCACAATTGATTCAACATAATTCATTTCATTTTTTGACATCACAAGTGAGGAAATGAAATGATTTACATAGTTCAGATACATGATCTGGCCCTAACTGGTAAATATGTTGTTGAAGTGAATAGTGGAGTCTTGGCTTCAATGTTAATAAATTCTTCTACAATTTAACTGCCGTCCTTCTCTGTGCATTACTTTATATAGCTCCACACAACTTCACTTGGCTAAGTGAAAACATCTACTCTTCCCCGTAAGGAATTTGAAGTTTAGAGAAGTTGTGTCATTCCAGGAGCCATAGTGATAGTTCATAGTATGACTATTATTCATACCCTGCCACACTGTTAGAACATTGTAATCCAACCACTGTGGATATTAGTAGTTTTCTTTATATTTATTACCTAACGAGGTACTGCTGTGTTGTGTTGGAAAATCTTTTTTTATTCTGTGTCTCTTACATTTCTAAAATCTATTCAGGTATAGTATCTTACCCAAAAAGCTCTATTAAGGGGGGTAGCACAGTCTTCTTTACTGTACTTCAAAAAATATTTGATTACTACATGTTTGCAGTGCATGATAATTGCATTCATCACAGGGAGTTGGTACATGTATAACACTCATCTTAATTCTTTTTAGACCCTCTTCCTTTCCCTCATTTCTCCCTCTGTCCATCTATTGGTCCTTTTCCCTTTGAAAAGAGTAACATTTTCTTATGACTTATATGACTATGGAAGTTGAATGTACATATGACAAATCTTTCCAAGAAAGAGAGGGAGGGAGAAGGTGCATATGCCTCGAACTCCAAATTTGGTTCCAAAATTAAATTTGTTTTCTCTCCTTTCTCTGTCTTCCCAAATTTAGGATCTCTTACTGAACCCAGAAATAATTTGTTCATGAAGTCAGGTCGATGTGTTTTGAGGATTTAACATTTTGCTTCTGCGGGTGACTTTTATAGATCTCTGACCAGGAGATTGAAAATAGCTCTTCTTAGCAGGCTTGAATTCTCTGCCAAACTTGCATCCCTAAACTGTTGAAATTAGAGGGTACTCACCCAAGTTCTCTGCCACACTCAGATGCTCTGATAAGAAGCCAGGATAACAGTGGTACAATACTGCCAAGAAGTGTATGGGTGCAGGGACCAGCTGACCTCTGAGAAAGATGCAGTCAGTTCAGACTGAGTACATTTCCAGGTGAGTTTGAGACTTGCTGGTGGTCCTCTCACATTTTGTATTTTCCCAGGCTTGTTCGGTGAATTTAGAAGATAAAATATTTATGCATCATGTAAGGCCTGCCAGCCTGATTACCACTTTGTACCCTGGAGAAGACACATTGTTGAATAAACAGGAAAGGTTTTATCCTGCTAACCTGATGGGCACCTTTCTCCCAGCCTGAGTCAACACATGGCAATAGTCATAAGATATATTTGCAAGCGTGGAAGAAGGGTGTGATCTCTCCCAGTTTTATTAGGCAAGGACAACTTTACAGTCTTCTAGTTTTATTCATGTGCTATGGTACATTGCTTAAAATAAATATTGATATATGCATTATATTTAAAAATCTTTAAATAAATATAGCATAAGTTACCTAAAGAGTGTTACTATAAATGTACTGGGAAACCTGAATTTCATTAGTCTGTGAATAATTTAAAAGCAAGCATCAACTTAAATTAAGGCACCCAGTTTATATGGAGTGAAGCTTCACATTGGTCATTGCTTGCAGATTTATTTTTTCCTTTTTAAGAAAATACATATCTTTTCTGTTGTTTCTCAGTGGGCACCAAAAGCATCTGGAGTCAGTTATATTTATTTATGTTCTATTCTAGCTAGAATGGCTTAGCTGAAAAGTATCTTGAAATTTATTTAAAGAAAAATAAAACTGACTTCAGACTCACACATCTAGTTTTAGCCCAAAGCAAAGTGTCATGGCTGATTTCTAAATGCAATAGAAACACTAAAGAGCTCTTGTTCCCTGCAGCATTGTGAGGATAGCAGGTAAATACAATAGTGTGAGGTACTAACAGGAAACATTTTCCAGGTCTTCCCATTAAGGCCCCTCGTGAGGAGCATGCTTCGTAGAGTTTCTCAGAGAAACAGCCTGCCGACAAGATCAAAACTTGTTTTCAGTCAATTTTGTGTTGCAATAAAATATGATTATTTCTTGTGGTTTCTCTATGACTAGTTTATCTTTGCAAGTTTCTCAATATCAGACTATGTACATTTAGACTTCTATTTACACAAGTCTGTACACTTCAATAAAATGAAGGCATTTAAGTGAGCAATCGATAAGTAAAATAAAATGATTTGAACTTAACGCCAATTCAATGTACTTTGAATGTTTATGAGGTCATTTTAAGATAGCATTTTATCACATATCTCTTATCTCATTCATGCCTCATATTATTTCATCTTATATTTATTGGTGTTTGTGTTTTTATTTATATTAAAATGATTAACATGTATTAGTTGTACATACTATTGCAGTTCAGTCTGATGATGCACTGCAAGCATAAAACCTACAAATCAAATTCAGCCTCTTCTTCTTCTATGTTTTCCATTACTAGCTTCGGTTTTAAGTCTTACATTTAGATCTTTGATCAATTATGTGTTGAATTTTGTATTGGGTGAGTGATCATGGTCAAGTTTGAAATCTCTGCATGTGGCCATACAATTCTCTCAGCTCCATTTATTTAAGAGTCTGTCCCTTTTTGATCGTATGGCTTTTGTGGCTTTCCTGAATCTCTACACTGTTGCATTAGGTTCTATTTCTATTTTTATGCCACTACCACTTTGTTTTGTTACTATAGTTCTGTACTACCTTTTAAATCAGAAACTGAGATGGACACAGATTTGGTGTTTTCATTTCTAAGAATCCACCAATAGGTTATTAGAATTGATAAACAATAGCTTTATGGGATACAAAGCAAACATATAAATATTAGCAACATTTTTATGTATTAATCACAAGATTCCAAGAAAGGAAATTATGAAAGCCATCTCACTTATAATGGATTCAGAAAACAAAATACCTAGCAATAAATTTAATCAAGAAAGTGAAAATATTTCTACAATGAAAAAAGTAAAATGCTGATGAAAGACATTGAAGAAGATATCAAAAATGGGAAAAATTTCAAAGATCATAGATTAAAAGAATTAATAGTGTTAAAATGACCATACTGCCAAGAATGATTAATAGATTCAGTGCAATCATCATCAAAATCCAGTGACATTTTCCCCTGGTACTCAGAAACACAAGCATAAATTCCATTTGTAAGCACAAAACATATGAAATAACCAAAGCAGATTTGAGCACAAGTGTTTTTAATCAAAATCTGAACATGCTGTTATATTTTTTGAAATTACCTTATAGCATAGTTTCTCAGTTGGTTCGGTTTGACTGTTATTATTAAGGTAACTCAGAGACAGAGATACAACAATCTAATGTTTAGGGTGAAGAAAACAGATGTCTATGTCCTGGATCTCACATGTCTGAAATTCTAACTGTGAATTTCATTCTGTTTTTTAAATTGTGAAGTAAGCTAGTAGAAAAAGCAAAGGTAAGTCTGGAAATTTAACTGATAAAAACAGCACAGCTTTGGGGTTATGGCAAGTGCCACTATAATCATTTACTAGGTATTTTTGTCATTGTGGAAATACCACCCACAGAATATCTTATTCAATTGTTATAAATTGAGGTGTTCGGCATCAGTTTTGATGCTGCTGTTATAGTTCCTATGAATTTGTATCCATATAAGGTCCATCTCTGAACTTCTTGATAATTTTAATTAATGAATAATGATTTATTATCATGGTCTTAGAAAGTGTTTTAAAAGCCAGTTATCCAAATTCTCCTTGCCAGTTTTAAAAATGTATTAGTTCTTATTGGTCATATTATTTTTCTACATATGTAGTAGAATATTTTTGTTCTCTGAAAATCTCTAATGGAAACTTTATGGACATTTTAGGGGCTATATTCACTACAAAAAATTAACATATTCTACATTTTGATTATTTTTCCACCACCACAATATTGACTTCTATTTATTTAGATATATTTTCATATGGATAATCATCACTGGTGTTTGGAGGGATATGATACAGCTATCCCTGTTCCTATCAACACAAAAATTCCTAGGACACTCAAGCTTATTTTATAAAATGCTGTGCCATATGCATGCAAATTTCACACATTCTTTCCATACTTTAAAACATCTCCACACTTATGATACTTCATAAAAAGTAAATGTTGCATAAACAATTGTTAAACTACATTTTTTAGGGATGACTGACAAGACAAAAGTCTCTTTTTTGTTGTTTTTGTTTTGGTTTTTTGGTACTAGGAATTGAGCTCAGCACCATATGATTGTCAGCAGGCACTGGCTACTGAGCTAAATTCCCAGCCCCAAAAAGGGAAAAGTCTTGATATTTTCAGTAAAAATATAATTTTTGTATTTGAATATTTTTTTTTCTGTGGTTGATTATACCTGCTACTATAGAATCCTTGGATATATAGGGCTGTCTGTGAATACATATATACTAAATACATGTATATACGTGTGCGTGAGTGTGTGTGTATAAATTTCAATAGCAACTTTAGATAGCTGTTCATTTGGAAATAAATATATATATATATATATATACACATATACATACATATGTTCAATTTATTTACTTGACAAATATATCATTTTTAACTTTTAATATATATTTTATTAAAGTTAATATTAGTGTAGATAGTCAAGAATTTTTTAATTGAATATATATGAAACAAGAAAAATTTTGCTGAAGTATCTACCATAATTTCAATTTGGTTGTTTTCTTGTTATTCAGTCATTTGCATTCCATATGCATTTGGTGATTTCCTTATAAAATTTATGGATTATAAAGAACATTTTTGTGTCTTCACTTTATTCAGTTATTACTAAAAATGAATATTTTTAAATTTTCTCTAATGTACACAGAAATTTTTAAATAATTTGAACTGCATAATTTTAATTATTTTGTCACATTCTTTAACTCTCCCATTTAATATTGTAGTCTGAGTAACAAAATTTAATTTACTTTGGTAAACTCTGAGAAATCTGTGGTGCTTTCTGGTTTCTATATCTGGTGTTTGGACTTACAGAAAAATCAGAGGTTGAAGCAGTGAATGGATGAAGCTCCAATTTTCACATTTTTGGCCCTTCAGCTGTAACTTTCAGGAAGTCTAGTAATTTAACATTATTCTTAAAGTGAACAAATTAATTTTGCATGCATTCATCATGTATAAAATATTGTTTTGAAGTGTGTTTTGAAGTGTGTAAGCATGGTACAGTGCTTACGAGTGAACTAATTAACATGCATTATTTCAAATATATAACATTTCATTTCACAGTGAAAGCACTTAAATGTACTCCATTACTTTTCAAGACTATAGTGCATTGCTACTAACTAAAGGCACCATGTTGACATCTCTTAAAATTATTACCCCTATCACACTGCAATTTTATATAAATTGATCATCTCCCCAACTAACTCCTCCAACAGTCTCAGTTAACTATCCTTCAAACTACTGAGTCGCAATATTTTAGATTCTACATATAAGTGAGATGATGTGATAATTATGATCCTGTGATTTCATATTACATAATGTCCTCCAGCTTCATCAACATTCTCATATCAAAGAAGATTTTCTTTTGAAAAGACTGTATAATATTCTATTGTATATAACGCATATGCACTATTCATTCATTGACTGACACATATGGATTCCATACTTTTGCAACGACAGTGATCCACTGAGCATGGGGGTGCTATACCTGTTCAACATACACACATGCCCCTTCTTAGAAAATATATTCTGTTGTCGCTGCATCACATGGTGCATATATTTTTAATTTTTAAAAGCATATCCATAGTATTTTCCATAACACCTGGATAAATTTACTCTCCAATCAGAATTGCATAAGGGTATCCTTCGCTCTTCATCTTTGACAATAATTGTCAGTTTACATTTTTATAATAAAACCCAATTCAACAGGTGTAAGGTAATAATGTCAGTATTGTTTTAATTTTTATTTTGCTGGTGGTTAATGATGTTGAGGTTATTTTCATTTACTTGTATGAATTCCTTTGAGAAATATTCAGATCCTTTTTCCATAATTTCAATTTGGTTGCTTTCTTGTTATTCAATCATTTGCATTCTATATGCATTTGGTGATTTCCTTATAAAATGTATGGATTATAAAGAACATTTTTTGCGCCTTCACTTTATTGAAGAATTCCTACATGTAAAGAATTTTTAAATTTGATATAATTCCAGAAATTGAAGAAGTCATATAAATAAAAAGATATTCTATGTTCATACACCAGAAGAATTAATATTGTTAAAATGACCATATTACCCAAAGCAATCCACAGATTAAATAAAAACTGGTAAAATTTCAATGACATTATTCACAGCAATAATAAAGCAATCCCATAATTTATATAGAACTATGAAAGACACCAAATAGCCAAATTAATTTTGAACATAATTAAGGAAAAAATCCAAAGACTTCACCTTATCTGACTTCAAACTATATGAAAAATATACTCAGTCCGTGGGAATAGAGTTCTGAGTCTGAATACAAAGCTATAGAATAACAGAAGATTGATTTTTAACAAAGTTTCCAATAGCACACAATAGGAAAGGATAGGTTTTTCGGGAAATGGTGTTGGGACAACTGGATATTTGCATACAAAAGAATATTAGATCTTTAACTCACATTATATGCAACAACCAAATCAAAATAAATTAAAGACATAAATAAGACCTAAAATTCTGAATCTACTAGAAGAAAATACAAGAGAACTACTCCATGACACTGGGAGATTAAGTTTCTTGTTTGTTGCTGGTATGTAGTTTAATAAATTCTGCTATCTCAAATAAAATTATTTGAATATTCTTTCTAGGTTTGTAAAAACACCAATACCTTTAGCAACATCTACAATGATGAGTTAGGAATAAAGTAAAAGCATACTCTTCTTATGTATAATTTAATGAGAAAAGTCTATTTTTCCCACAGTAATTATTCTATGGGGGTTTGGCAGATACCCTTATTAATATAGTTCCTCATTTTTGTTCTGTGTTGTTCTTAACACAAATAAGTACAGAATATTATTTGTGTCCATTGAGAGTCTTATATGCTTCTCTTCAAATTATATAGTGTACTGAATTATATTTATAGGTTTTTCTAAGGGTAATTTACATTCATTTCTGGAATTAATTTATTCGATATGCATTGATTAATCATTTAGTGTGAGGATCAGATTTCAGGGCTGAGGGCCAAGCAGTGACCAAAAACAGATACGGTTTTACAGAATTGATGCTATTACTATAGGAACAATATGCAAAAAACACTTACATTGCAGTAGCTACTAAGGAGAAAAATCTCAAAAGTAATTTGTTCATAATATACTGAATGTGCTTTTCTGTATTTATTTTGACACTTTGTTTTTAAATTACTAGCAGTGTCATGAATGTAGACTTTTTTACTTGCAAAATCATCTTGATGTGCTTTGCATAACAATTTTTTCTTCATATATAATATGCACTTTTGAGAGATACATCATTTGAATTTATTTTTGTATTTGTTCATTTGTGTAATGACATATTTATAGTTTTTATATTTTCTCCATACAAATAAAGTAAGGAAAAATGTTTCCCTGAATATTAAGTCCCATAGGATGTTGTTATCCTCTGTGTCTGGCTTTTGTCAAGGATTAGAATAAATGTATAATATTTACTCTCATTTAGTTTAATGATTTATTTTGTTGCAATAGTGTTAGTTGGATCACTTCATTTTGTGTGTCAATGCTTAATATATTGTGAAATATTTTCTTTTACATGTTGATATTCTGGATAATATTCTGTCAGTATTATTAAATTAGCTTGTGATTTCTGTCTAATCAGGTTAGTTATCTTACTCATTTTATTTCTGAAATAATCGTCTCAGTGCTAGACATGGCCTTAACAAAACCAGAAACATGTCAATATCCATTCAGAAACAGTAGTTTTGCTTTTTTATATAATTTATAGTTATGCATAACAGTTATTGAGTTGTTATTTTAAAATGCCATATTTTAATTTATTAACTCTGTTGTGCTATATATTTTATTTATCTATGATGTAAGGAATTATGCCAATCTTTGCACACTTTCTTCTTTTATTAGCTATTTTCCATCTATCAAAGATTTATGGTTGAATAAAATTTAACAAAATCCATGAAAGGTGGAACAAGGGGGCTGGGAATGTAGCTCCCCGGCATAAGCACCTGCCTTGCAAGCATGCGGTTGTGAGTTCAATCCCCGGTACGGAAGAAAGGAAGGAAGGAAGGAAGGAAGGAAGGAAGGGAAAGAACGAACAAAGTAAATAGGATCAGATCTTTGTTTCATTATATTTTAAAAATTATAGGTTAAATGGTCCTAAAGTCTCCTTATATATCATTCTCTAGACAGGTAAATTATTGTTTATAATTGGATAATGTTGCAGCTCAGAGAACGATATCATATATATCCTGGTTCAGATGTCAAACTGAGCAGCCCAGGGGAGCTCCAAATACAGGGAAGAGCTTTCACTGAAGACTCTCATCTACCTGAGACTGGATCCACCTAAGAAAACAATTACTGTCAATCTTTTTACTAAATTCTATTAACTAAGGAAAATTAAACATGTACCACAGAGCAAGAGACTGAAAGTCAAATATGACACCTGCCCTGTTGTGTCTTCTTTGTGTTCCCCCTAAAACTCACTTGCACCCTATTTAATTAGTACCAGAGATCTAATGCTCACTTGTGAAGAGAGATGCTTTAGCCTCAAGCATCGGTTCCTCCTTAAATTTCATGCATTTGTAGCTCCAGTGTACATGTGCTTATTAAGATAATTTCCTGTCTTTTCTCCTATACATGTTGGCACTTTATTTCATTAAACACAAATATCAAAAATTTATAGAGAAAGTCAGAATGAGTTTACAATAATTTTCAGTACAAAATGACCAACAGTGTGATATTCAAATTTCATATCATCATTGCTCAAAAAGATATTTATTTCGATGAATATGTTGGAATTTTATTTTTCTTTCTCATTTTCCCTACATTTTACTCACTATTATTGATATGTATACATAATAGATTCATATTCAAACCTTAGGGTACAAAATGACCAAAACTGTAGTCCTTAGATATTTTCCTATTTTCTTTTATTTTACCTATTTTATTGAAAGCTTCCTTATTCAGATACTTTCACTTCATTTTCATCTTAATATAGCTTTATAATTATCTTGTTCCTGATAATTATCTGATAATTTATTTCTCTAAGTAGGAGCAAAATAATATAAGGTTTACTTTATGAGATAAAATTTGCAAAAATTTAAAATAATATCTACTTCCCCCAAGATTACTATAAGAATGAAATTGGGACTCTTTCATTAGCTAAATATTTGCCATAATATAATTAGTAGATCATTATTAATTTCTAATGTATTACCACATAATTCTCTTGCTCACTAATAGTAAATGAAAACTGGTTGTATTGATTCATGTTTCAAAAGCAATCATAGATACATATTGAGAACATGTAGATAACATTCCGGTACATTCAACATTATATCATGTAACATCCAGGCTTAATGTCATTTTTAGATAATGCCTTAATACAAGCAAAATTTTACTTAATTTGAAGGCACTTGTCAATATTACGAGTGTGTGAAAGTGACTATCCTTTTAAATTTTTGAAATAATACTCTAAATGTCATCTATGTATAAGATATTTATATATCTTATTCATCTCTCCTTTGCATCTGGAAAGTAAACAGTATATACTATCTCAACAGAGTACAACTTACTTTCTTCTGTGGAAACTAATCCTTATATACTGATTTATTGGAAGAAAAATTAGGGAAATTTTTATAATAGACAAATATTGCATAATAAATATACAAATTATCTATTTTTTGATTTGGAAAGCTTATTAATGTACATAAATAATTTTAAAAGTAATGAAGTTTTATATGTGACTAACACATCTTTCAAGGTGGTACTCATGATTTCTCCAAATCTGAGATGTGTTGTAAGACAGTTGTTACAGTTTCAGAAAAATAATTATTATTTTAATTTTTAAAAAATAGCTAAAGTTGCTTTTCACTGTTCATCTATTAGCCACACTCTTTCTCCAACATGTAAACTTCAATTATACAAATTTTCTTAATTTAAGAGCAAGGTAGTCTTCTGACTGGTCTTGAATCATGGAATAATAACACTTTGCAAATGCCTGATGCTAGGATTTCCTCATCTCTGAGTGATGTAATACCATCTTATGGCCTTACCAATGCAATGTCATCTCTTTGTAGGAAGTTTCATTTCTTAAACAAATGAAATAAATGAAACAAAACAAGTTTTTCATTTGATAAATTGGTTAGAATTTCCTAGAAGCTTATGACCCCAATTATGGTAACTATATTGCCTAACAATTTCCCTACCTATGACCTTTCAAACTGGAAAATGAGCTGAACATGCTATCTATTAAGGAGAAATTGCTATCACTAATCTTAACTGTTAACTTTATTGGCTTGAGAGATTAGTTACACTTTGGGGTGTGTCTGAGTGGGTCATAACTGTGTAGCCTTGGTGATTATATCTGGCCTCTGACTTCCTTCTTCTCTAGGTTTATTCCACTGTGTTCTGCTTCCTGACAGCTAGAAAGTGAGCAGCTTTTGCCTTCCATTCCCTTCAGGTATTTCTTCTCTGGATGCGGGTGACCTTAGACTTAGCTTTCTGAAATCACGAGCCACAGTAAATCTTTGTCAATATATAGTTCATTTTGATCCAATAACTGGAAAACTGATCAATAGAGCTATGAATTCATTTTTTCTTCTTTTATTATGTCCTCTGATATAACTATTTCTTTAGACAATCTCTTAAATGTTCTCATTATTATGGATAAGTAGGAATAGATCTTCTGTTTGATAGCTGCATCGCCAACCCCTCATATTGGAGGTCATGTTTTCCTCTTATTTCTCATAGAATAACCTGGAGATTGGAAGGAGATTTTTCTTTCTTCGTTTTGTACATTGATATTACATTCTGTTTTTCTCTTCATAAGCTTTAGCTACTTTGAATAGAATATTACCTGATAATAGGAACTCTTAAAATTCATTGTTGAAATTGTTGATTAATTTCCCTGATGCATCTTCTCACTAGTTGAAAAATTTACTTATGGCTCAGGAAAGCTCTGTGTATGTTTACTCCTGTCACTAGTGCTTGGTGTCATAATTCTAAATTATGTACTGAGTGACTCAGGTAACAGTCACAGTTTAAGTATGTTTTTTTTCCTTCTATTCAGTGATATATCACCACATCTTAGTTTGACCATGCTGAGGGTTTTGGAATTGATTTTATCATCACTACACTACTTTAAGATGATTACATGTAAATGTTGAACTTCATCATATCGTCTTATCTTTTTCCAGATAACTTATTTTTCCATCTTTTAAACATTTTATTGCCTCTGAGAAGTTGTCTTCATTGATATTCTGTCATCATTGAATAAAATATCTCTTAAAATCTCTTAAAATATCTCTTAAAATCTCTTAAATTCTTACTTGTTTTCTTCTTTTTGATCCAAACAGTTTTCCAATCCAACATTTTCTAAAAGCTGCCTTTGTAGCGATTCTCACCAAACTCTACACTGACAATTAAGTGTGTCGCCCTTTACGCAAGAATGACGGGCTTGTTTCCTAAGATGATGAAGAATGAAATCACAGGTGGAGGAGGTAGGTTGCAAGCAATCTTATCTAAAAGCTGTGAAGGAGGGGAAAGGAAATATATGAATGCAAGAAGTAGAGTTCCTGACAGCTGAGAGACAATTCTGAATAAGATACATACACCAGCTCTTTGTCCGGAAGTGATTACTAAGTTTTACAGGAAGCTCAGGCCATTTTGTATGACATATGATCTCTATATTACAGAAGACTACATACTTTATAGGGTCCAATCTGAACAGCATTCATGCAGGGCCCATGAGCCCTTGAGTTAATGGCTTTTGGGTCATTCTCTTTGGAGGTCCTAAAAGGACACCTGGGGGATGTTTTGCTTTGTTTGGTTTTGTTTTTGTTTTTGTAATATCCTTGGAGGGTACCGAATCAGCAGACTCTTTATTTTGGAGCCATTGTCCTTACTATCTAATAGATTCTAATTCCTGTTTCACTATTTTTTTCTTCTTATATCCACATTTTTTTCTCTCAGCAGCACTACCAGTTGCCTACTGTCTACCTTGTCTATATTGTGTGTAGTGTACACCTCCATTTTCCCTCTCCTTCAATGTTCTATTATTTATTACCCCTTTGTTAATATTAAGTTATGTTTTGCCTCTACATGTTGAAACAATGATATTATATTGGCATTGAAATATACTTATAATTGGTCTTGAGTTCTTTGTCCTTAAAGTTTATATTTTATCAGTAACAACACGCAAGTATGTTCATCCATTAATTAGAGCATACTATGTGTCAGATGTTTCCAAGTCCTTTAAAATGCTACCTTATTCAATTATATCTTTATTTTTCTCCAGCCATGTCCACCAGAGTGCAATATTGTATATCTTACTTGAAGTTGCCATCTGTGTCGGACAGTTATTTTTTTCTGAAAATTAATGTTGCTAAGACTCTACCTAAATAGAACCATTCACCAGTTCCCTATCATGCAGAATGGTCTTGATTTAATAAAACAATGGATTTGAATCTCTAGCATTCCCTGTCTCACTCTGTCTCTTCTTTGGTCTCTCCTAAAACTTATGATGCTCCACTGCTCTACTAGATTCCCCCATTTCTCCCAGTTAAAGCCTCTTGCATGACCTAGTGCGACTTAATGTAAGTGGTTCCTGGTTTTGAGCATTGCCTTCTATGATATTCCTATTCAACATTTTGGCACAATACATCACACATATGTTTTTTATTGAAACATAATGATTTATTTTTGCTTTTGATAACATGCAAATTTAGATTCCCAAGCCTGGATTATTTTTCCTCGGACCGTCTTCCTTTTTATTCTGTCTTCCTTTCTAATTCAAGTCTGCACTGCGATATTACTGCTAATATTACCCCACAGAGTTCTCTGACCATCCAAAGTAAATCAGCCCTTTCCTCACTCTGACTGATGGGTCACGGTTTTAATTTTTTTTTTAAATCTTATCTAGCACTTAATACTTTCTAGTACCCTCTTACTCAAAGCCTTCACTAATTCGATAAATACCAGTTACAGTGGTGATACAGGTGATGGCATCATGGTTCAGAGCTGTTGACGCAGTTGTCAGCCTGTTCAGTATTGAAATAGAAGTAGTTTCCCCAAATCATCATCTTTGTGATGTTTAATTGTGACTTCCAAAATTAGATTTTTCTCTTCTGTCATTTTTTTTCTCACTCTTTTACGTACACAAGCACACGCCTACACACAAACACACATCCTTCTTTCACTTCATTTCTATTAGGATTGGGGAACCCACTGTTGATCTCGGGAGAACAGTGTCCAGGGTAACTAATCTGCACTTCTTTATTAACAAGAAAAAGACTTAGCTGTAGTTCATAATGTGATCAATAATTATGATTTGCAGATAGAATTTTTCCAGACTTAAGCTAGGTAACCCTCAAAGCATTGGATTTGATCCCTAAATTCATCTAATCTGACCAGAGTTAGAGTTACAAAGTTGAAATGCAGGGCTGGGGATCTAGCTCAGAGGCATAAGCACCTGCCTGGGAAGTGCAAGGTTGTGAGTTCAATCCTCAGTACCACAAAAAAAAAAAAAAAAAAAAAAGTTGAAATGCAGACCGAATTTCTCATACTAATATTTGCGTACCTCTAAACTGCCCTGAGTGTGATTGCCCTAGGGAGTGAATAACCCCTTCACTTAAACATAGGTGTGTTTGTGCATTTATAATATCGAGAGGTGGGAATGAAAAGATAAAGGGGTGTGAATAAATTAAAAGGCTGCAACAATACAACAGACAATGTCTTTAACCAAGAACACATGTTTTCTCACAGCTCCTGTCCTATGTTACAAAAGAAAGAGAAACACTGGATACTGTGTTACCATACAAAGAAGAATTAATCCTATGTGTTTTGCTTCTAGATTACTTTCCATAACAATGAAATCATCTTTTGGAACAAACACTCTAATTACTAAGAGTGTTTATGTTCCTGGATCTATTTGTTTTGTGTGTGTTAAGTACATTGTAAAACGTTCACATTTGGGTACACAGATGACTAATGAGATTCATAGATTCCATGAATTACAAAAAAGAAAATGCTGTGTTGTATCATTTTATCTCACAGGGCAGCTGCCCAGTAATCTTTATTTCTTCTTAAAAATGCCATTTACTTTGTGATGCAAAAGATTTTGTGTTCATGGTTACTATTTTTATTTTACTCAGCCATTATCCTTGACTAAGCAAAAGACCCTATAGATATCTTTAAATTCCTACCATTCTATTATGTGGCAGGCAGCCTTCTAAAACAGTAAAAATGATTCATGTTTTCCATTGCTCATGACATTTTAAAATTCACTCCTTTTTACATGGTTTCAATTTATTTTTGTAATACTTTTAATTTAGATAATTATTTTGTTATCAAATAAGCACTGTTTACATGCATTTATGGTGCTAGACATGCTATATTGATATATGTAAGTACTTCAACACAGTAATTCAAATTACTTTACATCTGTATAACATCATATTCTCATTTTTTTTGGAATTGGAAAAGTCTCCCCTGAGCAGTTTTCCAGTACCTGATACAGTATTTGTTATCATTGAAAGTCAACATTATACAAAATAGATTTTTTAAATTTATTCTTTCTGTGCAATTCAAATTCTGTGTTCCTCATCTGGAGCACACCCTGCACCTAGTGATTTGCATCCAACAAATAAAACATGGAAAAAGTGATTTCACTCTTGTTTTTCCCAATGACAGGGCAAGCTGACATACGGGATAGCCAGCGTGGCAAAGAACTCAGAGCAGCCGGAGTGCACCAGCTCGGCAAGCCTCACTCCCTCTCCTGAAGAAGAACGCAGTTCGGCCAGTGGAACTCAACATCTGCTTGGAGAGACATCTTTCCCCAGTGGAACCTGCAGGTGATACAGCAGCTGTGATGGCTGCTTCACTGCAGCCATGGTAGACCTGAAACCACTGGATCCAGATAAATCTTTCCTAGATTCTCATCCTACCAACACAGTTCGATGAAGAACATATGAGATTTTAAGAACATGAGTTTTTCATTAAGTTATTATGCAGCAACAGGTTATAGAGATGAATCACGGAGACAAACAAAAAAAAAGAAACTGCAATAGCTAAATCTTGGTAACAACCCAGTTGCCCAGCAACTGAGGAATGGATAAAAGTGATGTGGGTTTTTTTTTAATATATATTTAAGGAAGTACTATTTGGCCATTAAGAAGGAGAAACTGGAGACTTTTATAGGTAGATAAATGCAGCATTAGACCATACTGATAAGTGAAATTAATCATATCTATATGTGGAAAAAATCATATTGTCTCCCTACTGTGAGAAATTGAACAAGTAAATAGAATCTGAAATGTACAAAAGATAATGTGAATTGGGAAGAAACTATTCAAAAGAAAAGACAAACTGTGGTAGGGAAAGGGGAAAAGAAGAAAAGGAAAAAGAAAAAAAATATATGTACACATAGGATTGTCATGATAACTACACAACTAGCTTCTATTTGTTCCTTGAAAAAATGTTTTGTGCTAATATTGTTCAGACAAGATGCCATGCCTATATGTTGTGCTCTGGGAAGACAACAATATAAAATGTAACTATTATAACTGTCCTATTAACCTGTTTTGAAACTTAGTTTCATTGTTTACCTTTTTTCTGTTTAAAATTGAAAAAAAAAAAAGGAATCTCTGCACCATTTTCCTGACTAATTATATGCAACATCAAGGTTTGTCTGCTTCCCCTGACTTCGGTCAGCTTATCCAATAACCATACTGTCACTGCACTTTACAACCACCGTCAATATTTGCCTTTCAATTTATAGTTTCCTCCAAGTTATTCCCACCTGAAGATGGACACATTTTATTTTAGAGTTCATAGGTTATCCAGGAAAAATGTTTTTCAACACATTAACTAGAAAAAAATGAATAACATTCTCCTTTGAAGAGTTTGTGTTTATGTTTTATTTTAACAAATCCTTTCTCAGATTCATTTGACTGTAAGATTACTCTTCCTTCTCTTTGCATATGCAGTTCTTTTCTAAAGCTTTAATACACTTCCCAACGTTGAAAAAGAGAAGCAAAAAGAAAACAAATTAATAACATTTTATGCAGCCAACAGTGTCAAAACAAAACAAAACCAATAAATGTTTGGCAAATACTGCTCCAAACTTCAGAAGGAAAAATTTGCATCAAATTCTACCATTAAGGCTTAAATTACATTTTGGCAACCTTTGGTTGCTTATGGAATAAAGTTAACAGAGAATTAAGCCACCAGTGACATGACCCCCTGCCTCTCTGGTCGGTGGCTTTGTTCACCTCACTGGCTATCCTGCCTGTCGCCTTTACCATCCGCATGGGCCTCCTGAGCTGGGTAGTTCGCTACATGCTCTTCTGGTCTCTAATTCACTGATCTGCATTCTATCCTGCACAAGAGTAAACACTCCTGTCCCTGTGTGTGTCTCCACATTTCCCGGCGACATAACCATCCCTCATTTCTCGACTCACTTCGTCATTTACTCTATGACATGCTTATAAGCTTGAGGACTTTGGGAAGTGAGGTTCATTTAGTCTCGGAGCACATTCATCAAAGGCAACTGCATTGTATCATAAATACCTGTGATAAAGGCATCTTCCCCATGCTTCTTCATAGACCTGATAACCAATTTAAGTAAGGGCTTGTTCCAGGTTCCCATTATCTGAATAGCATCTCTGTCTTTGCTCCTTTCTCTCAACTCCATTCTACTCATCCGCAAGAATTCTTCTTCTGTTTTATTATATAAAATTATTTGTAACTTTATGGTCATAATAAACAATAATTTCCTTTAAATCATACAATGTGACATTTAATTGTGCCCTTGGCGTGTGTATCAAATGGCACAACATTTGCTATTTCACTTATTTACTCAGTAAACTTTGGTTGTCTCTTCCTGAAGTATAATCTTACTGATAATTTTTTTAATGATTTTTATTTCTAACTTCCAAGTTCTGCTTCCAATTTTGTGGTTGAACATATGTGCTGTTACATATAAATTAAATTTTCCATTCTTTGGTCTTATCCGTTGTGATTTACATAATTTTCTGATAAATATTAAGACTGATTTTGTAATATTTTATGTAAAAAATCTGCAATGTCCGTATTTAAGTAAAAGTATTAAAACATTAAATATCCAGACAAATTTTCTGGTAAAACACAATGAATACATGACAATTAAGTATATGTAAGTTATGTTTTGCCAATAACTAACTTCAGTGTGACTTTTCACAAGTAAATTCTGGTGTCTTTTTTGTTTTTGCTTAGTCTTGTTTTATATTCCAGGCTGCCCTTGAACTTGATGTAGCTAAAGCTCACAGCTAACTTGTGGGGATCCTGTTGCTTCAGTCTCCTGAGCATTGAGGTTTATAGACATGTACCACCATATCTGATTGTAAGTAGATTGTTTAGTCAGTACATGGGATAGAGCTTTTAAACTAGTAATATTTCTTAGGTTCTGAATACTTATAAATGTGAGTGAGTGAGGTATACTTGACAACTTCTTTATGTATCTCACAATAATAAATAATTTGGTGTGATTTTTAACTATGAGCTCTTCCATAATCAGAAATAAAATTAAAACATGATAAGAATAAGCAGTAAAATATATTTCATTTTAGGCTATTTTCATTAACATTTTATGGCAGTAAAATATGCTAGAAAATGTTTCAGAGTTAAGTTTTATAAGTTCTGGTTTGAATGTATTTACCCTGTTGTGGATTAGTTTTTCTGAAATATTTTCAATATTATAAAAATATTGTTACTGTTATCAATATTATAAAAATATTGATAACAGTAACATTCTGGACTATTGTAACAAAGACTGGCATCTTTTCATTATGAATTCAGAAGACTATGACAATAGACATATCTAGGGCACATGAGTAAACATGTGTCACATGTATCTTACAGGACAGATTCCTTCCTACAGTAACAGCATGCTATATCTCATCAACCTTTCTCTATCTGCAATCACTGTTGCCTATCACATTATCTTACTGCTCTGTCACATGTTTGAACAGACATCCCTGGCCAACTGTAAACCCATGTCTCCTCCTAACTTATAAATGCAGGCCAATCTAAACTCCTGATTTAATACTTCCCTTATTAGGAATGAGATTAAGACTTCTTTCTGTTTTTTGGATTAAGAGTTTCTGTTCCATGAATTCTGTGGCTTGGGAATAATCCCATGAACCACTTGGAGAAGGAAGATAGAATTGGGTCATTGGACCAGAAGAATGATCATTGAAAGACAGGCGCACATCTTGCATCTAATAAATACCACACAGCTCCCTGGATCTCATCACGCCTGAAGCCAGACTGATTGACAGTAACATGAATGAATATAATGCTTTAAAAAATGTTCTAAAATTAGGTGTTTTTTTGAACTATTTAGAGTTTGAGTTTAATCATTTACATTCTGAACAATTCTAATGCAAACAGAAATCGATTTCCTGAGAGAAAAGTTTGGGGTTGGGACAGAGAAGACAGATGTCTTTTGTGAATTGAGACTTTCTTAGACTTACACTTATCTTCTCAAATAATTTAAAACTTTCTAGAAACAATACTGTTAACAATAATAAACTGCCTCAAAATGAACATGATTCAACCTGTTTACTCAAACTTTCAGTATCTTAGAGAACTTACTTTTTTAATATCATGATCAAAGAGCCTTTTCTTGTATTACCTTCTAGAGATTTCATGTCTTTCTGACTTCACGTCTTTCTCAGAGTAGTCACAAGTATGCTGTGTCTGCAGTGTATTTTGAGTCTGTTGGAAATTTTATGGCCATAATTCATAGAAGAATTAAGAAACCTTATTGTTTCTGTGACAAAAGCCAAGCAGATTAACACTAGAATTTTGATAAAATGTGTAGGTTAATACGAAATAATCTAAGTATAAAGTAATTAGCACTCTATTCCTATCTAACCTCAGTTTGTCAACAAAATAACATATTTTGTTTAGATCCCCTTTCAGCTGAAGATTAAGATAATTCTGAGAACAAGCATCCATAAATCTTAGTAATGTAACTCAATAAAAATTTATTTTACTCACCAGTCTGCAAAATGGTTCTGTGCTTATCTGCTCTCTCTCATGCTAATGCATCCCTTTGTGGGCAACCGTTAGAGACCTGGGAGGTTTCCTGATCATGGCTGGGTCTCATCACATGTTAGGGGCTTTGAATGGCTTTTTTCTACATAATTCTTCAACTTCCACTAGGCTAAAGTGTGCTTATTCTCAAAGTACCACCTTCTGAAAAAGAGAATAAGTGCAACCAGTCTCTTCTAGATTTTAGTCTGCATTGATAGATTTGCAAAAAAGAGTTTCCCTACTTAAAGGAGAAGAAAAATTGAAGTTGGTCTTTCACTGAATCATTTTCAAAGTGCCAGCATGAAGGGAAAATATATAGAAGAGTTTTGAATTGGTTTTTATCAGCAACTCACAAAAGTAGCTAATGTAGAGGTAGGATTTGCATGTATGTATGTGTGTACTTTAATTTCTGAAGTTAATTCTTTAATACCCTGAATCTTGATTTTGTCTCACATTCAACTTTAGATTACAGAGAGCAATAGTTTTGAGAAATGAATGCTAGCTACATTAAATTTGAATTATTTAAAATTTAACTGAAAATCTGTAAAAGAAGTTGAACTTTATATTATTCTAGACATGTTATATTTATTTAAAAGAATGAATTTCATCAGCTTTATGATAGGAAAAGATAAAAGGTAAATATCCTGAATTTTATGAACAAAATTAATATTTATGTCAAGTTATTGAGCAGGAAGAAAAAAATTGTCCAAAAGGACAATAAATAATCATGATATTACCTGAAGTCCATTGTATTATAAAATGAAACAATAGGCTCACATGTAACTGGCACAAAATAACTTTAGTCAGGAATTCTATTATCAAATAATATTCATCTCTTCTGGTTGAGAAAGTGTTAATATAGTAAGAAAAGTTACTATTTGAGCCATTTAAGCTATTTAGGAATATTATAGAAATATATAATAAATAAACAATAATTTGCACATCAGAAATTTATGTTCAAGGAAAAGATACAGAAGAGAATTAAGAGCATATACAATAAACTTTAAAATGTATACAGTTAACCATATTTGTGGAAAAATAGTGTTTGTGAACATGTCATACATGTGCTAAATTTGTGTAAAATAGAATAAGCAGCATGTTCTGTTTTAGGTCTAAAATTTACTCCTAAATTGTTATTATTCAAAGATGGGGCTTTTGGAAGCTGATACAAAATAGATTGCAGCACTAGAGCATTCTACTCTCTGAGCATTAATCCAGGGATAAACTCACAGATGACTGCAGTATTAGCATGTGGGGACTGGTTGAAAAAGGAAGAACATCTGGATGTGATTTGGAAGGATGTGTTCTTGTTCTCAGCTCCTGCCTTCCCTCTCACTACTTCTAACTTGCCATGAGGGGAGCATCTTTACCCTGCCACATCCTTCTGCCATGTTTCTGCCTTGGAGCCAGCCTA
Organism: Hydrochoerus hydrochaeris; assembly: GCA_004027455.1. NCBI lineage: Eukaryota > Metazoa > Chordata > Mammalia > Rodentia > Hydrochaeridae > Hydrochoerus > Hydrochoerus hydrochaeris. The sequence continues at coordinate 358,980 of PVLA01000037.1, read as the reverse complement.
CCATGGACTGACCCCTCTGAAACTGTGCTGAATTAATTCTCTTCTTTTAGCTGTAGATGCTGGATGTTTTGTACAAGGTACAGGAAAAATGACCAACATAACTTCTTAGTATGGTTTTCAATATTCCATTCTTTAGATTTTCTTTTACTTTCTTGGTTGTTTATTGAGATGTTTGCGCAGAAGAAACCCCAAGTCATTTGTGAAAGAAATTAAAGGTGACACAAATAGAATACGACATCTAACTTTTATGGCTTAATATTCCAAAAATATACTTAATAAAAGAACCTAAACATTCAATGTAATTCTTGTCAGAATTCCTATAGAATTTTTTTACAGAAACAGAAAAATAGCTTCTGAAATTTAGATAGATTCACAAAACACACTGAATAGCCAAAATTAACTTGATTGTAAACAGAAATGGAAATCTCATACTCTCTTGAATACCTAGTTAAAATTTACACAAATCACAACAGGATAGTCCTTATATAAAAATAGGCATATTCAATACAATAGAGAAAATAATCTAAAACAAAACATACCCTTATATAATCCCTTGATCTTCAACAAGGATTCCATGTGCAGCCAATACATTGAATGGTTCTTTCAATAAAATGCATTCAGAAAACTGGATATTCATATGCAAAACAATAAAAAATTTCCCTTATCTTACAAAATCAAGTCACTGAGAATTAATATTTGAAACACATTGCCAGTTTTCAGAGATAAAGATACATTATATTGAAAGTTGCTTTCAAAAGTCAGACAAAATTTTTTTAAGATGTTAAAAGGATTTTGTTGTCATAGTCTGTTGTTTTAATTACTTTCTCATTGCTGGGACAAAATACTGGACATCTGAAGTTAAGAGAAGAAAAACTCCAGGTTTCCATCCTTAGCTACTGTTTTGGGTTAAAAACTGGTGGTCAACTTAACGCCAGTGGATTCACACCATGGTGCTGAGCTAGATGTTCCACCTGAGGAAAGTTGCCATCATAAATAGAGATATGGAGAAGCAGGAGCTAGGTGTTGGGGGTTTCTCTAAGTGTTGCTGTTTGAGCCATTGTTTCTCCTGGAAGAGCTCTGGTTCTTATATTGAGCATCACTTCCTGGCTCCGGAGGGGAAGACATGTGCCAGGATAAAATTGCCATGCTGGCTTCCTGGTATGTGCTTGTCGGAGGAGGAACCTCCTTGTCGCTGAGGATGGCTACAGTGCTTTTCAAGGCAGCCCTGACTTCTTGGCTCCAGTGTAGAACCCTCAACCTACCAGCACAGCTCCTTCACCCTGCTGGCACAGACTTCCTGGCTTCCACCATTGACCTTTGGGCCTTCCCATCACAGATCGGTAACACAGACTGGTGTGAGTCCTTCTCATAGGCTCTAGACCTCCAGTTGGATTCCTGGGAGGCATTGTCATGGGTTCTAGGTTTTCATCTGGACTCATGCAGGACATTGCTGTGGGATCCAGGCCTTTGGCTGAATATTTAATGTCTTTGGTGTTGTGGAAATATTTTCTGCACTTTCTTCTGTTAACTCTGGGTGACCATCATAGATAATATTATAAATTCTGTGTCCTGATTCTAATTGTTCTCCGCACAACCCCTGACTACCACAAACAACTCATAGTGTGGCAGGCAAGAGACACAATACCTTTCCTTTCCTTTCCTTTTTTATTTCATTCAGACTATGAGCCACCACACTGAGAGTTGGCCTTCCAATTATGCACACCTAAAACTATTGTAAACCAACTGGTGATGATCAGCTATCACACACCTATGATCCTGCAGTCTCTCAAAAGCCCCTTCACCACGAGTACCTGAGTCTTTGTGAAGGGATCTAGATATAAAACAGACCTGTGCTTTTTGTATCTAAACCAAGACATTGCTGTCAAGACTAATGCTTTGAAACATTTCTTCTTTCTTTTCTTCTGAGAGTTTTTAGTTTCTACTTTTGTTTTTATTTTAAAGAGAAAAACCTTCAAAGAAAGACAAAAAGCAAGCAACATACAAACAATAACTACAAGAGCAGCAAAAAACCCAAAACAATAACAATATAGGATTTCAAAACAAAATGATAGGAATTTAACAGTAGCTGTAATATTGCATATTGTTATCTTCAAAATAATTGCTTAGATTACCAGATACAGGCACACAAAATTGATCCAATTGTATGAGTATTAACTGTTCTTTTCCAAGAACTAATAGAATTAATAGTATAATCATTTTAGCTATTTTATGCATTTATAAACAAATTTATATCTGTTTCTTTTTCCTTTCCTTTAGTTTCTAATCTTGCATGTAAACCTTTTATACATTTTGAGTTACAATGCAATTTCAGATTTTTTCTCTTTTAGTAGTATGAAATTTTTCTTATAGCTTTCTATTATATAGTCTCCCAGTTATGTTCACATTTTCCATAAAATTCTTGGGAATATTTGTAACATTTAGAGTAAATTTCTTAAAAATTATTTTTAGTAATCCCATCATCTATCTCATAGTTATATGTATAGTTTTAAGATTTTGTATCGTGGTTAAAATTGTCTTTTTAGCAAACAACTTCTTCTGACTAAAGGGTACTGTGAAGGTTATCTTGGGAATTTGTATTTTGATGTCTGATTTTATTTTAAAAAATTGGAGTTCATTTTCACAAAGCCATGAATTTCTTGTGGTTAAACATTATTCTCCAAGGATTTTCTTTTAAGCTTCTTTACAGTGACAATGAGTTACACTTACTCTTGAGTTGAATGATCCTTTCCTTCAGAATGACATTTTGGGGTTCTCCACTACTCCTTCTCAGTGACCAGGGCAGTGATTGGTGGGGTTCTCACTGCCCTTGCTAAATGGAGAGCAAACATCTTGCCAGATCTTTATGAGATCTAGAAAGGTTTTTATCTTTCTTTTTTACTCTTTTCTTTCTTTCTTTCTTTCTTTCTTTCTTTCTTTCTTTCTTTCTTGCTTGCTTGCTTGCTTGCTTTCTTTCTTTCTTTCTTTCTTCCTTCCTTTCTTTCTCTCTCTCTCTCCCTCTCTCTTTCTTTTAATATATAGCCTCCACATGTATTTATATGTAACCAGCTCTTTAGTGGGATTCCTCCATAGATGTTCGAGGATTTCCCAGTCTAGTTCCCTTTTTTGCAGTAATTATGTCTAAGCATTTGATCCATTTCTGCCTCTCTGGTTTCCAGCCTCTGTTAATTTGAATACTACTATGGGTAATATCTAAAATCTCCCCAAAGCCTTATACACTCACAGGTGAGGCTTTGGGAGCTGGATGGAGTATGGTTGTGTGATATTGGGTTAGTCCACTGATGAGTTCATAGTTCGGTGAGGTAAAACCTGGTGGAGTCAGGTGGGTTACTGTGGGTGGGAACTGGAGATATATATATATATATATATATGTCTGCCTTCTTTGACCATGCTGTGCATCCTGGCTGCCTTGCCATGCCCTTCTGCCATGGCGCCTTGCCCTGGAGCCAGCCAGCTATACACTGAATCCTCTACAAACTGTGAATCAAAATAAATCTTTCCTCCTTTAAATTGTGGGTGTCAGAAACTTAGTTCCAGAAAAGAGAAAGTAACTAAGACAACCAACATGTTCTACTTGGGATATCTCTTCCTCCAGTGTAGATACCACAGTGATTTGGGATATTGTGATCTTAGTTTTGCTCCCTTCAAGCATCATATTCCTCCTCTACTTGTTGTCCAATGTCTTAAAGTGTTGTCTGCTTATCTAGTAATTTATGGTATGTCGGTTAGTGCAACATGACAGGGCCATCTACCTGGAAGAAGAATTTTCAGGATTTACTTTCATACATGGCACAAAATGAGTATTATTTGTGCCTTGAGTATCTTGACCTTAACAAACTATCTGCACAATTATAAAAGTGACTTCCTTTTGATTCTACTCTAGTTGCCTAATAGGACAACTGACAAGTGATTGGCCTTCAGGATATCTCTCTAATGAATTAATTAAAATTTCTGAACTATTAAGAGTAAAAACTAAAGAGCCTCACCATAGGTCACCTGGTGCTTTGATGATCAAGTGAAGATGAAAAATAGTAGTAATTCCATTTTGTATGCTTTTTGGCCTATGGTTAATAGGAATTGATGTTCAGAACTATGAAGAGCCAGCCCCAAATATAGGAATGGTGTGATTTTGTAAAGTAACTGAGAAATTAAGAAAGTTAAAAAATTTAGTTTTGCTTTAATGTGAAAAAAAAATTCTCAAGAAGAATTATAGTAAGATCAATTACCCTTCTCTTGAGATGCCACAGATCAAATGCAGAACCTCACCGATTCTATGCAAGTGCTCTATCTACATCCTGCCTGGATCTTAGGTGAGTGATAACAACATGCCACAACATTTAATTATTTAATTTATTAATCTAACTGTGGGTCTTAGAATCTGTAGGATACTCTTTAATCCTGTCAGCTATCAATAATATTTGAAGTTATACATTTAACCTAAAGTAAATAGAAATGACTCAAATGCCTTCACTTCAACATGCCAATATCATTTGTTGGGAGTTGCCTCTGATGAACTTACCACGTTCTTCAATCGCCAAGTCAGTAAAGTTTGTCTTGGTTGACTTATCCTATCCTGCATGTGAATGCTACTTGCCTAATTTTGAAAACTTTTCCCTAAAGAATCGGCAAAACTCTCATTGGGGCTGACTTCTCTGACGGCTGAGAACAATTAAACATTTGGTTATCATTTCAGGAACTGTTGCTAATTTCTGCTCCAAATAACTCTCCAAACCTATAATGATAGCTTGTTTTGTTCCTTTTGAATCTCTACATATGACTTGTTCTTAAGAAGTATTTGAGTTGAACATGGCTGGGAAATAAACTTAATTTTACTTTGGAGAGATTTGTAATAAATATGGCCTATTAAATAAAAGTTAAAGAAAAACCATAAATATATACATTTTAACAACTAAATGAGCTACAAAGGAAATTCCAATAATGAAGAATTTAAGTCAGTCATCTATTATAAATTTACTTCCAAAATGTGACACAACATTTTAAACACTGAAGTCATTCAGATTTAAGGCAGACGGTTTCAAATTTTGATTGAAATCTAAAGTATTCAGTTTGAATAAAGAACAAAACATGGTCAGAGTAGACCCAATTCAAACTTATTCTTTGTAATGAGTTTACCATTTTCATTATTACTTCTATGTTACGTTGTCGTGTTTTGAACATTCTTGTGGAATCGCAGAACTTTGAACTGGACAGAGTCTGTACAGATCATACAGATCGCTTGTTCTCATTTATTCATAGTGCTTCTTAAAACTACAGATTATTGGTCCTTTTTTGCAAAGAATATACTTGTGTTGAAAATAAATAGTCTGAATAATCTGAAGTTTTAATGATTCAAGACAGTGGCACAGATTTTGTTTTCACTTTAAAATTTTAAATAATGACGTTAAGTTTCTACAAAAATTGGTGAAAACAGCCGGGGACTTAGCTCAAAGCCATAATTACCTGCCTTGCAAGTGCACAGTCATGAGTTCCATCCCTGGTACCTAAAAAAAAAAAAAAAAATTGGTGAAAAATAATGGAATATTGTTTATATTTTCTGGACAGGAACAGCTTGTCAGATAGAAAGTTTGCAAATATTATCTGCCAATTTTTGGCTGTTTCTTTATATATCATTTCCTATGCAGAACTTCCTCTCATGGTATCATTCTGCTTGTTTGCTTTTGCTTTGGCAGTATGTACTTTTAGAGTCATATACAACATTTCTTTGCCTATCTTAATGCATTGCAATCTCTCCCTTGTACCTTATTCTTGACTTAGTTTCATGGCTTCAGGCGTGACATTTAGGTTTTCAATCCTTTGACCTGACTTTTATGCAGAGTGAGAGATACAGATCAATTTTCAGTCAACTGAATATGAAGATGATAGAATTTTGCCACTGTTATTTATTTAAGAAGCTTTCCGTTAGCCTATGTGTGTTCCTGATGGCTTTGTCAAAAATCATTTGAGTAGTTTCTGACTTCTCTATTCTGTTCTGTTGCTTTATGTACCTTTTTTATGTCAGTATCATTTCCTCTGGCTTCCTATAGCTTGTAGTAGTATATTTTGAAGCCCTGTAGTACAGTATTTTGATTTTGATTAGAATTCTTGAGGTATTCTGGGTCCTTTTATTAATTCACATGATATTTCTAATTGCCTTGTTTCCAAGAATAATAATGTTGTGATGGAGTTGGCATTGAATTTGTTCTGGCTTTAGATTCTGTCTATATTTTAATGATATCCTCTGATACATGAGCATGAGCTGTCCTTCAAAGTTTTTTTATTCTCTCTTCTAAGTATTTCAATTATTTTAAAATTGTTTTGTAGAATTTTTTCACTTTTTTGGTTATTATGTATCTTAAAATGTTATTGAATTCATTTAACAGTTCTAACAATTGTTTCAGTGATGCATTTTGAGAATTTTCAGTATATAAAATCATCTATAACACACATATATTGACTTTTTCTTTCTATTTACATTACTCTTTAATTATTTGTCTTGCTTTAATTAATTCTGGCTAAGATTTCCTGCATTTTTTTTTTAATTTGTAAACGTGAACATATTGATTGGTTCTATACCTTACACTAAATTCTTTTAATTTTTGCCATTTGCTGTAGCTTCTCAAGCATAGATTTTATTTTATTGGGGTAGGTGTTTCCTGTATTCAATTTTTTCTGTGAAATTTTCCAGACAAATATTGATAAATACTGCATGTTCTTTCTCATTTGTGCAAGATGAAACAATTAATCTCGTATGGTATTTCTCATCATAAGCCAGGCAGGATAAAGAAGGGCACAGAAAAAAATGAAAATTGTACTAAAATACCATTAAGTAGGAGGAATTATTTCTAGTATTACATAGTACAGTAGGGCACCTAAAGTCTACAACAATTTGTTATATATTTCACAATAATCAGAATTTTTCTAAATTGTTGATAATTGAGAAGATTATGCTGAATATTAATTATGCTGGTGTGGTAAGTAAACAATGTACAAATAAACTGTGAACATATTATACTTTAAAATATCATGAGTCAAATAAAAATTTTAAATGAAAGACAAAAATGGTTACAAAACAAATGTTATGTTCAACAGTAGATTTTTCTCTACTCATAAAAATGTCTTCCCATAATAAAAATACAGTTTATACTGCAGAAAATCTTGAGATTTTGCCTTAAATTCAACTCCTTTATCAAGTTGCATTTTTTTTTCCTTAAGAGAATTTGCATCTTCTCTTAAGATGTCCTTTCATATTGGTTTTTAGTTTATACCCATCTACAGAAATCTACAGCTATATAAATAACTCTTTAATAGATATTTTCATTTTATAGACCTTTAGTATTACATGCAGTGTTAAATATTCAACACTATGCATCAGTCCAAACCTACCATGATTCTGCCTCAGGAAGTAGCATCACTAATGCTGGTCATTGTAAGTAAATTCAGATTTTCCAAGTAGTTTTCATCATTGAGTTTGCTTAAATTAACTGAATGCTTACAGACTGACAAGAAAAAAGGAAAATATGGAAACTTATTAATACAAGCAGGAGCTAGACACATAGGTCACGTTAAAAAGAAAAACAGATGGTTGAGCCTAAGGGTCCTCTTAATAGGGGAGAAACAGGTGCTGGGAGTGGTCATAGTTCCTTTTGGAGGATGAGTATATAATTCTTAGGAAAGGCAATGTGTAGGGAAAAAAAATAGTGGTCTGGGACAAAATTCTCGTAGGCTGCAGGTGCCATGTTTGATCTTTTGTCTCTTCTGTCTTGTGAGCTTAATCCTTCATGGTTAACAGAACTTCAGCAAGAGAATTTAAAGTAATTGTGTTTCTCACTGTTGAATTCAGTCCTTATGTGGCTGTTACAGGTTCAGAGGTTTTCCTGCAGTTGCCTCACGTGCTTTGAGTTTAGAGAACAAAGTAACATATTTTGCAGCACCTTTCTTTGAGACCTAACTCAGTTAAACCAATTGGAAGCCCAGGAGTGACTTTGACACTCTATATCTCACTGCATATCCAGCAATTAGCAAAGCTTTCAAGTACTTCCCACATCTGCCCTGAACATTCAACTCATCTCAGTCCATGGTAAGATCAGTTTACTCATGAACAACAGTGAATGCTTTTGAAATTATTGTCTTCAATGATATATTCCCTAATATGTTCCTCACTCTTGAACAGAAATTTTGTGAATATTAATATGAACGTGTGCTCCCCAGTTTCCAATTTCCTTTGGTATATATTCTGAAAATTCAGGGTAGTTGATGCCACTGTCTAACCTATGCCCACTTTCAATCTGAGTATGATACAATTCACTTTTTTGTTCTCTCTGTTCCAGTTATGCTAGCATGACTTTTCAATTAACTAATAAAATGCAAGAAGAATTATATCTGAGAAATTAATTTTTTCTTAAATTTAGCATTAAGCTATGCTTAAAATGATTCTAATTTTCTCTTACTTCCTCTTTATTTTGGTTAATACCATTTATGAGTTTTCTCTGTTTTAAAATTTGTTCCTTTTGTCATCTAACTAGGTATTCTACTTTTGTGTTATATATTTTTATACTGGCAAACTAAAGTGAATATAAAATATCTTTAAAAGGATCCCTCTAAAATAAAATTTCATTGGCTTGACAAACATTCTTGAAAAAAAAAGCACAATTAAAATAACACTTTCAATTTACTGTGGTAGTCTATTAACAATTCTTAGATATTTTCTTGTATGTAATAGTTATGAATTGATATAATTTACTTTTATGTAACTATTACACAATTTATTTTTATGTAATAGTAATGTATTCATATAATTTATTATTAAAATATTTAACAATTTACTGTCAAAATCATTAAAAGTTAATTAATACTTCTTGAGGCTATATTAGCCTCAAGGGAATAGAAAGTATTTTTTATTGAACCTTTAATATTATCATCCAGGAAAGCAATAATAATAAGATTTACTAATCATAATAATGAGATTTACCTCCTCATGGTCCATTACTGTAACATAGACTTTACCTAATTTGCTTCACTTTGGGCTCGCTATTCTATAAAGAAGCCAGTCCTATTTATTTTATGAACATATTAAGTGTGCCTGTTACAAATAAGCACTTCACACATTTAGCCACACAGCACACTTCATTTCTATTACTGATACTTTGTTTTGATCATTTTTGAGAAATGAGAAAGGTGGAGGCACATAGTATCTATCCACTTCTAGCCTTTGGCATAGCTAAAATGAATTCTCGGTTCCTCTAATTCCATGCCCAATATACTTTGCATATAGTTCTAGAGATACAAGAATGAAATAAACTCCGGGCTTTCCTTTAGTCTTCGGTGGTTAATCTGTCTGCTTCTTTTTGTTTCCTTCTAGAAACTTCTCCAAGTGGCCCTACCAAAATATGGGCCATGTAGAAGAGGCAAACATCAGAGCATGACACAGAGCTGTTAAAACGAAACAGCTCAGCAATCGGCAGACAACAAAGACAAGCAACACAGACACAGCACTGTTTATACTCGACCTACAGTGTCCACCACAAGGTGGCAAGATGCAACAGCAGTGACCTGCAGGTGGCACCCAATTTAACCTGTTATTATCTGGTGACATCAGACCCACTAACAGACATTCACTTTGCCAGTTCATGATTTTCTTCTGAACTGAACAAAGCAACCCTAGGTTGATTAGCAACAGGTGAAATCAAAAAGACTTTGTTAGGGAAACCTAGTGCAGTCAGGACCACTGAGTCAACAAGGTGGAAGCAAAGTCCAAGAATTCTACTGATGAGCTGGAGCAGTCAGGCCAAGGGGGGACAGACTGTTGATGCTAAGCCAAGGGGGAGGACATGTTTTCATAAGGGACTTTAGGTAGGGGAGGGAATATTGCTGAGCGGGGTGCAAAATCTTGGGTCTCTGGGTCGGGGGGTGGGTGCAAGCTTAAGTGATAGACAGGCCAATGCTGGGTACAGGGAATGCTGGCAGGTACAGCATGTCTCTTGTGATTTTCCATGGAACCAGCTCTTTGCAGGTTGAGCTGTGTGCGGACAGCTGCTGGCTTCCTGTTGTACATCACGCCCCTGCAGATGTGAATGACACCCCTGTTTGGGGCAGTTTTTACTCCCCTAGTCGGGCAGGGGTGTAGTTCAGAAAGCTGACAGACTTATTTGTATGTATGTTTTAATGCAGTTGAGATAATATGATTGAGAGGTCCTTGGTCATATGGTGCTTTTCTGTTATTGTTATATAGACACCGGAAATGGGTGACTTTTTCTTTCTGTGGGTACAAATACTAAGACCGCATGACAAGATCCTGCAGGTACTTTTCATAGATACCTAGCCTATTCATTTGAGAAGAAAGTGAATATAAATAAAATCCATTAGGAGAGTAGAGGGAAACTTAAATCTTATAACAAATTTGAAATATTTCATGCTTTCCAGGTTTCAATCAGAAGTATTGTAAGAACTTAGGCAGAATTGGTTTTTTTTTTTTTTTTTTTTTTTTTTTTTTGAGTCTGTAAAAATTGCATGGCAGGCCTGGGTTAAAATGCAACCTCTGAAGTTAAAATAGAATTTGAAATTAAATTCTTGTGACTTCATTTCTAAGGTCATGATAAAATATCTGGAGT